>JAJJWW010013402.1:0-621059 GCA_023531295.1 Papaver armeniacum
TTTACTAATTCACTTAGAATGGAGCATGTGACAACAATCCCATTCTCGTGATTAAATACACGAAATTCATCCAGGTTGGAGCATGTAGCAACAATCCCATATACCCCGTGAATTTACAACATTATTAATTAATGCGTAACCAGCCTTGTATTTCCCGTACTCATTATCGGTGCGGGCATGACGACCGAGTGTTGCTCTCGGCCAGAGCAACACGAATCTCCAAGCATTATAATGAAAGCATGTACGAAATACCCGTACAAGCCGCAACTCTCGGTGTGTTATACTAGCCCGATTGAGCAACTCTCGGTGTGTTATACTAGCCCGATTGAGCATCCAGGACTGTCCGTATTAGTCCGGGAAATGATCACGATCATCCAACTTCACCAAAGATGATTGGATGACCTGCATCAATTCCATAACCCCAAGCAGGTATGGAATATTCGCCGCCGAACCAACGCGGGCCCCGCATGGTCGACCTCCCCAAAAGATTGGCATAGCTTGCCAAAACGTCCAAACCAGAAGCAAAGATGGACGGAAAACCCTAAATTGGGGTTTGCGGCACATTACATGTGTCGCAAAACAGTCTCAACCATCCATCTTCGCATGTATAGATGGAGGGTGTAGATGTAGATTCAAAGGGCCCAGAGCATGTCAACACAATCACCGTGGGCCCGCCTACATACCTGTCCGATCGTTCAGGACCAACCATGGTTGGTCATCCCGATTCGTACGCCCGAATAGAGCATGACGCACAGCCGTGAAACCCAAAATTAGGGTTTTTGAGCATCACGAGCGTCCATCTTCTCCGTCACGAATGGAGGGTCCAAGATTAGATTAAGCAGGTCCGGTCATACTAACATGACCACCGTGGACCCATCTATCCCCTCACCTGATCGGCCAAGGCATACCATGCCTGGTTATCCCAAATCGTCCGCCCAAACTAGCGTGGTCACACTTCCCGATTGTAAACTAATATCGACCACTCAACTTCGCCGGACGATTTGAGTGCTTAGATCACGTTTTCATGGGACAGTCAAGTATAGGCGTGAACACCAGCCTACCACCTACAGTTCAGACCGATCGGCCAAGACCGACCAAGATTGGTCATCTTGGAACGCGCGCCCGAAGTTGGCACGATGCGCGGCTTTTGCGGCACTAATTTTCTTCGCAAATCGATCTCGACCACTCAACTTCGCCGGACGACCGAGTGGCCCAGATCACACTCGTGAGATAATGGGGTATAGGCGCCCACACCGTCATGCCGTCTACACGCATGTACGATCGGCCCGGGCCAAAATCATATCCCAAGCTTGATTCGACCAGTCAAGAGGATGCTTGCGCACCTCTTCTAAAACCCTAATTTCATTAACGGTCGCAGATGAGTGTCTCAAAGATCATCTCGTCCGTCCAACTTCACCGACTTGGTTATACAAACCCGGTCGGGAGTTAATTGGTCGGGCCGCGGTCATGGTGATCACCATCCGTCACTCTACCACACCATGTGGTCGGTCAAGGGAGGATTTGCTTGCGCAACTTCCAAACCATCACATGAAGTAGGTCGGACATGAGGCTATTTTGAGACGCTCAAACAAAGCAATGATTCATACATGCCGAGTATACTCGATGCGACTGCGCATAGAATACACACGATACTTCACAAGTATCGACTTCCTGAATAACGCAATTATTCAATTTAGCATTTCATGTTTCTTTTTGTGGGTCCCTCGATCCACACATTCCAGGACATCAATCATGTCACAAACGGGGATACATACGGGGTATTGGTCTGGCGGTTTACGCTGCGCAGCGCACAACGCGCCATCACAAGAACGTGTCGGGAAGTCATGGACGGTTAAGTGATGATGGGAGAAGTGGGCAAGCCCGGGGTCGTGTGACACTAACACATTACTCCACTACTCCATCACTCCACTTTCTCCACTTCCCACGAGATACGAGGGTTAGGCTAAAAGACTTGTATAAATAGGTTCTACATCCTATTTTTCAAACAGAACAAGACAAGACAACAGAGGCAAGTGTTGATACAATCGTATTCAAACACCGGAACTGGTAGCTTACACTCTGCAAGCCAGTTCAGCTTTCTGATACAAGTCATACATAGCCAACACCTTCACATTCTCAACACCTTCTTCTCTTCCCTCCCTAAGATCAACCCCATCTCCTTCACCTTGTGACCGAAACAAGTCTGGAACGGCCATTTATTGGTTTAGGCCGGACTTGCACAGATTGATTTCTCAAATCTACAAGCACTCCCTTGCAGTGTATTTGTTTAAAGTTCAGACTCATTTCTCATCCACACATCCCAAATTACCAAAACCGACAGAAATAGTTTTCACCCATAAACACCAGTTACATGATCTTAAGACCATATGAGTCTGAAATATGCTATCAACTACTATATGAATCACGGATGCTAGGGTGTATTTTGGAGAACCTTGTATATTTGTTACCTATTCATCCGTGTCTTCGCATTCACGGTGGAATTTGGCATATTTATCACCCGAATATGGAATATTACTCTATTGTTGTGTAAGTCAACAAAATTGGGAAACATACTGGATGTGACGTCAAAAGATCCACCTAGTCGTGAGCTAATCCGAGATCGCGACAACTAAAGTAGTTTCTCCAGATTCTGTTTTATTTTTACATGCATTTTAAATCTCAATTTGTTTTGAAGTTTTCGCTTGAAGATGTTCATATGCCATATATTTCCGCAGGTAGAAGGTGCAACCTTTTTGACGAATTTGTCTAAGGAAAACATCCTTGCTAGAGGTAGAGCTTTTCCGTTAACAGAAAACAACAATTACATGGAAAGGATGGGTTGGAGGTTGATTGCCACAAAATCCTCGATTGATGAAGTAATAAACCGAATTTCTGTCTACCCGTACGATTTTATGGTATGGAAACATTAGGGCAAACTCTTGGAAAAGCGATTCCTTGGCCAAAGTTTGGTGTTCGCCACCGAGCCTCGCTAAGAAGGTTAGTTGCTTGGATTGTTTGATTTGTAAGTCGAATATACATAAACCAAGTCTATCAATTATATGAATCACCGATCCAAGTGTAAATTAGAGAACCTAGAAAAATAGAAACATGTGTAACTTTCAAAAGTAACTAATAACTCTTTTAATCTTATGCGTAACCCTACCAAGAATTCACAACCAACTACTTCTCTGCGGAAGTCTCCTTCACGTAGCAACCCCTTCCGATGGATCTAAGAAGCATCTTTTAATCTTATGCAGAACTCTACCAGTAATTCCCAACCAAATCCTTCAATATCTCTAGAGAAGTCGTGCACATTTACTTAACCTCCGGCTAAGACATCTAATGGAGTATGTTTTTTTTTTGATTTTTTTTTTCTTCGTAAATCTATATTGCTAATTCTAGCATCTTCTTTTTATATGATGTTCATATGCCGTATCTCCACGTAAAGCAAAATACGACTTTGGAATGGATCTAGGGGAAACGTCGTTGCTAGAGGCGTATTTTACCTACTGTTGCCTAACCGTAAAATACATGGACAAGATCTTCCAAAAAACTCGTTATGTTGTCAATATTCAGGAGGTTATAGTTCCATCGTTCATGTTAACCGAACCAAGTGGTGAGTTTAAGTTATTAGGGAAGCTAAAGATGGTTTTGTGGCATGGCCGAAAGATAACTGTTCCATCTCACGATGAAAAGGTTAGTTTCTTAGCTCTTTTGCTTTGTTAATCAAGTATATAAATAGTTTTACATAAATCGTATTCGAGTTTGATTAAAGAATAAGTACGAGATAGAAATATATTAACACCTAAATGGAACATGAAATGCAGTGTAAATTTGAAAATTGATATTTGGTTACGGATTTTACTATGGGCGTCGGTTGTGAAAATGCCACGACCTTCAAGTGAAGTTGGCTTTATTACATTGTTGGAAAAATGACTTTTGTTTGTCTCTTGTTGAGAATTCACATGACAGATGAATTCGCCTTGGATTTAGAATATATATATATAATACATTTAATCTCTTGCTGTAGGAAACTCCACAGCATGGAAAACCTCATAAGCAACCAGAACCAGTTTTAGATTTTGAGAAGAAATTGAACAGTGACCTAAGAACAACAAGCAGCCTTGTAGAAGATAAACTGAATGAGGAGCACCTAGCAGTCTATCCACATTCGGGGAGTCATGCAGCCTATGACAAGCTTCCAAAGAAGATTAAAAAGGCGCAGAGAAAGTTATATATACAAAGTGTAGATCAGGCATACCAACTTCCAGATGGGAAACAGAGGATGACAAGGTTTGCAGCGTACGAGAATGTCACAACCTCGATCAATTGCTTGAAGAGACACCACCATCAAAAAAGTTGAAGAAAAACTGATGATTTTTGGATAAATGCTCTTTAATATTTTCTTTTGCAAACTGTTAGACCAAAGCTCAACATTTTTTACTGTCTTATTAAAAATAATATGAAATTTTGGCATATATGAATTTCTGATTTAACCACAATTTATATAAAGTATAAGAAAATTTGGATAGTGCCTGGTGGATGGTTTAGATGCGTCATATCTGAACGGCTTAGAGGCGTCACACGCGTAATACACATGCTTCGAGATTAATTGGCGTGGATAAACATAGCATAAAGACACATTAAGCGAGATATAAACCGGCGTGGCTAAATATCACATAAAGCCACGCTATATGGCGTGTCTATAGGTTCTCCGATGAACGGCTCCCAACGTTACATGTGGACGGTCAATGTTACATCTGAATGGTCAATATTGCATCATCTTAAACGAGATCCAATGGTTCCTAATACAGCCACGTGGATAAAGGTAATTATAAATTGGCGTGGAAAATATCACATATAGCCACGCTATATGGCGTGTCTATAGGTTCTTCAATGAACGGCTCACAACGTTACATGTGGACGATGAAGGATGCATATAACTTAACGGTCAATATTGCATCATCTTAAATGAGATCCAACAATTCCTAATACGGCCACGTGGATCAAGGTAATTGGAAATTGGCGTGGCTAAATATCACAGATAGCCACGCTCTATGGGGCGTGTCTATAGGATATCCAATGAACGGCTCACACCGTTACATGTGGATGGTATTCAACGGTTCCTAATACGTACACGTGGATGAAGGTAAGTGAAATTGGCGTGGCTAAAACATAACATATAACCACATTTAACCTATATGGCGTGTCTATTGATAACCAATGGCTACGCCAAAAAGCAATTTGCGTGTCTAAAGTGAACCAAATAGCCACGCCAAAAGCAATTTGCGTGTCTATAGTGAATCAAATAGCCACACCAAAAGCAATTTGCGTGTCTAAAGTGAACCAAATATCCACGCCAAAAAGCAATTTGTGTGTCTATAGTGAACCAAATAGCCACGCCAAAAGCAATTTGCGTGTCTAAAGTGAACCAAATAGCCACGCCAAAAAGCAATTTGCGTGTCTATAGTGAACCAAATAGCCACGCCAAAACAATAAATCGTGTGTCTATAGAGTACCGCACTTAAGTTTTTAGGACACTATATAGCAACGCCTATATGGTTCTATTGGCGTGTCTATTTTATGCGTAAATAGACACGCAAGGCAAGCGTGGCTATAAGCTACCTAAAACCACGCCGTGTTACCTAAAACCACACAATTAAGTCACGCCAATTCCAAACCAAATTGGCGTGTCAAAATCCATATGGACACGCCAATTTGGCGTGGCAAAAGCGTCTGTCTGTACTAGTGCTTCATGTATTCATCAATGGGGGTTTCTGCAGATGGAGGTGGAAGAGAAGAGATTCAGGTTACATCGTGGCCATAGAATTAGTGCTTTTAGTACAGCCGTTGGATACAAGTCCCCCTTCAGAGTAAAAGTGTAAATTCAATATTATTTATTCTATAAATGAATTAAATTTTGGTCAATAACAGTCAACTACGGTCAACGTCCAGTCCAGGTACCAAGGCCTAATGTTGGACAAATGTTAGACCACAGCCTCGTGTTGGTCTAAAACTGAGCACTAAACTCCAATTATCCCAAAAATATCTCTATACAAAGACTTAGAAACCGGAAAAAGACACTCAACACACTTATGATAACTATACGAAACAAAGGCGACAATAGCGAGATGGCAAAATTAACACCCAAAGAAAGCAAAGTAATGCTGAAAAACAGTGAAGAATTATAAATAAACAGGAAGCAGTAAATACTAACCGTAATAGAGCCTTTGGTACTTGAAGTTCCTTCTCCAATCTTCAGGTCTTTAACTTTCTCGTAAACCATGGTATGTTCATTAAGAACATCTTCAAGCAAATTGCTATTGGAATTGGGTTTATAGGATCATCCCCTTCTTTTACAATAAGAGCATTAGAAGTCATTTCAGTAGCAGTGCCTCTACCTAAATCCTTATATTCCACCAACAACCAAGCATAACCCTGAAGATAAGTCTTTCCTTCAATTAACTATTGTAAGTATTTCTCTTTCTCCCTTCTTTTGTTATCATCCTCCACTTCTGTCTTGTTATCCTCCTTTTCTTTTTGCTTATCTGAATCCCTATTCCTCTGAGAATCCTCCAAGTCTCTAATAACCATAGCTTTAGCTTTCATTTCTGGGTAGGACATTGCCAATCTAATTCCATCCTTTGTCTTTTCCCATTTCCTCTGTTTATTGCCTCTTTATCAATGAGACTAACAAATTTAGTAGAGGTTTGATTAGTTTTCTTCCAATTCCTGGCTTTACTTTTCTTTAATTCCAAATATCCCTTAGCTTCTTGCTTTGTAACCGCTACTACTGGAATTGAAGGAGTCACATCATAATCTACAGGATGTGCTATCCACATAAACTTTGTGCAAAATTTTGCAGGAAGTCCTATATAATCAATCTCAATCTGCTTCTTCCTAGCACCCAAATCTTCTATTACCATATCTACCCTTTTCACCAAAGGTTTAGACAAGTCTACAATTACCAGTATCTTGAACTCACAACTATGAGGTCCAATTCTAATAAATACTTCTCCAACTTGATTTGCTACTTTCCTACACTCTATTTGTTATAAAACTCGAAAACTTAAAAGTTGCCCAGAATACATATTTATTAAAATTCAAATCTGAGTGTCATACCTGATCAATTTTCTCTCTAAAAACAACCAGCCTACCATCCACTGAAACATTTGACATAACCACTCTAGCAAACTCTTCAGGGTTTTCAAAAGAAAAGAAGAATAAATGCTTGGTTATTTTTTTTCACGCACTTCTAATTTCATCTTCAACTGATATTTATTCTTCAATTCTCTCTTGATTTGATCATGCCTTTTTTTGAAGTATAAAAACCTTTTTCTTGAAACAATTTACCCACTAATTCCAATGATTCATCTTTCCTTATACAGAAGAAGCTCTTTTGATGAAATCTAAAAGCTTTCTGTTTCCAATATCAGATAGATTTGCACGTTTTTCCATAAGTTGTTCAACTGTACTCAAACCTTCAGATATAATTGGATTATCCATTCTTTTCCTCAGAAAAATAAAGTGTATAAAACCAGGAATGTAAAGAAAACACAGAGAAGTACCAATTACCAAACAAATTTTCTCTTTTGTACAACCTATAAAGATATTGCAAAAATAGACAACAAAATCTTTTTTCTGAGCATCACTTGCCACATGTAAGAATTTTCCTTCTAAAAAACGCATGCAAACATCGATATTTCTTACAATAAGCAAAACCAAAACTTTTTCTAAACTGACACAATTCCGACTCCAGTAGTAACTCATGATTACTAACCTTAAATTCCTCTACTTCAATCAACAGTTGAGAAAAAGATTAAGTTTCCACCGTTTGAAAGAAAAGACACATGCAGATCTGCTTCTAATAGATGTAATCATAAGAGAGACAATGTGAATACCAATATTCTGTGGAGCACGTGTCACGGTTTCAGTGGCCGCATACAAGATAACTGTATAGCCCTCGCTATACAGAGAAACCTGAGTAGCAGAAGATACCTTCGCAGATCTACTTTATCTTATCCCAAGAAGGGATACCTCGACGACCAAGATAGAAAAATAAAGCCTAGTCTAGAGAGAGGCAGCTGACAAAGGGACAGAGGTAGATGATATATCTAATCAGCATTAAATGCACAAATCTTTTATTTACACGCATAATCAAAGCATGTGGAGAGAGATGATGTGGCGGGTTCTAACTAGCGAAGAATAGCGGTGAATGAAGGTACAATCTGTACTAAGGATGGGAAGTTCCCGAAGGAACGTGGGTTAGCTGAGGTGGCAGAGTCCGACTGGAGAAAGCGCACGGTGAACGAAGGTACTATTTGTACGGAAGGTATATCAGGGAAGGATGGACCCAAAGGCAACAAAGATATACCTGGAGCAGAAGGGGCTATAAATACCAAGCTTCACCAACAAATTGGGGGCAGTCAAGATCTAGGAGAAGAAGATCTAGTCTTATGCTTATACCTCTTAAATGTTTAGAACTTACGTATTTACTTCAACTTGAGTTCTCTCTATTACTGTGGGAAGCATTTAAAATCTTTGTAACCACAACAACTTAATACAAACAAATCACTCATTACCCCATGGACGTAGACAAAATTCGAACCACGTAATCTCTTGTGTCCCGTGATAACTTAGTAGCATTTACATTACATTAGTGTTCTTTGTTATTATCGTTGTTAGAGCACTTCTCGGTCGAACTCGCATGCGTTGCTATCTCAAGCATGTTTGTCAATATTAGTGATCAAAACTATAAGTCTTGATTTCTAGTCTACTATTAGCTAAGTCTCGGATTAGGATAAAAAGTGTAGTTGTGCTCAAGACTCCATGGAAATCATCATACAAAGACGAAGAACTACTCAAGGAACTTGTGGAACTTCATCGACTAAAAGGTATGTGGAGACTTGAACTTATCTATCACTCAAAAGTCTATCTACTCTATCTCCTATCTTGAGACAAAAGTCGTTTTGCTATATAGACTGTGATTATACACATTTTATATTTCGAGCCGAGTTTATCTCGCTTATCTATTTCTCAAAATATGTGTTGGTAAGCTTTCGCTTTGGCCAAGTTCATCTTTACTAGTGACGAAATTCATATTAAGTTTCAATCACTTGAAAATGGATTTGACGAAAAATGGTTTGTGAATAACAACTATATAACGTCCTCTAAGAATGTTTCAATGATTGAAATGAGAGTTTAAAATACATAACCATGGAAGGATATAAACATTGTGTGGTAACACATATGTGTGTAAGTCCTTATTCCTTGAACCAAAGTATGTGTACTTTGTCGCTCAGAAAACCGGAAGTCTCGCGTCATCGTCGGAAGTTCACATCCCGAGAAATTCGCCTGGAGTTTGTAAACTAAAAACAAACTTATTCCGGTACTTAATTCCGCGTACCGGTTCGCGTACTTAAGTTGGTTATTTTCTAAAAACGATTATTTGTGAACTTAAACTTATATAAACTAAGGAATGCATAATTGCAAACCGTGGCTATAAAGTTCATGAATCGATTCGAGTGAATCAAATCGTTTTTGTTTCAATTATGTCTATTATAAAGATCTAAGCAATTGAACAACTTGTCTAACTAGTTCATTTGAGTCATTTAAAATAGTTATGGTAAAGAAGAATATGGTTGATATGAAAGTGCTCATATGGCTAACCATTTGGTTAATTACTGTTGAACCAACTAAATGTACATGTTTGGGTACGGTTACACAAACTTAAAAACGTTCATTTCATTTGTGTATAACAAGCTAAGTTTCGATCTAACGGTTGAAAGATATTAGATTGAATCTAATCAAGTTTTCATCTAACGGTGAATATTGAATGCTTTGTTACTAAGCTAACATTGATTGCAAACCCCGATTTGAAAGACTATATAAGGGAGAACTCTAGCAACCGGGAAACCTAATCCCCACACCTCCCGTGTGATACTAGTTGTATAAGATAGAGTCGATTCTCCTTTAACCTTAGGTTTGTATCGAGACCCTATAGGTTAACGACTTGAAGACTTCATTGGGATTGTGAAGTTTAACGATACTACTTTCTCGTAGTTGTGTGATCGATCTTCTTTGTTTATATCGTACTAAGTACAATCGTAAAGATTGGCTTGAGATTGATTTCTCCGATAGGCAAGATATAAAAGAAGTCACAAACATCTTCGTCTCATCGTTTGTGATTCCGCAATATTCTTTCGCTAGTCGATTAAGATTATTGTGAGGTGATTGATAATGCTAGGCTGTTCTTCGAGAATATAAGTCCGGGTTATCAATTGGTTCCTGTTCACCTTGATTTATCAAAAGACAGTAACAAAACTCGTAGGTATTTTTGTGGGAGACAGATTTATCTATTACCGTAGACTTTTTCTGTGATATAGATTTGTTTATTAAAGTCTTCGATTTTGGGTCGTAGTAATTCTTAGTTGTGGGTGAGATCATCTAAGGGAATCAAGTGCGTAGTATCCTGCTGGGATCGAGAGACGTAAGGAGCGCAACTGTACCTTGGATCAGTGTGAGATTGATTGGGGTTCAACTACTGATCCAGCACCAAGTTAGTTTGTAGTAGGCTAATGTTTGTAGCGGCTTAATACATTGTGTGTTCAACTGGACTAGGTCCCGGGTTTTTCGCATTTGCGGTTTCCTCGTTAACAAAACTTATGGTGTCCGTGTTATTTATTTTCCGCATTATATTTTGTTATATAATTGAAATATCACAGGTTGTGCGTTGAATCAATCAATTGGGAAATCCGACATTTGGTTGTTGATTGAAATTGATTGATCCTTGAACATTGGTCTTTGGTACCGTTCAAGTTAATTTCTCTTGTATTCAATTAGACTCGCAGATTTCTATTTGCTTGAGTAAGTATTGAATCGAGAAATTGAGATATAACTTTTTGAATAACTTTTTTTATTAAGATTGAGTCCGATTGTCAAGTTGATTCTTTTAAAAGTATATTGGAGTTAGTCCATACAGATTGCTAAGTTTAATTATTGGGTGTGGTTGTTGTACCCCCACTTTTTCAATCGGTATCGTGAGCGAGGCAAACATGTTTAAGACCTCATAAGTCTGTGTTTGTAGCGATTTGATTATGGACGTGTCTATCTCTAATAACGCACTAGTCCATAAATTACCAGATGATTCTGAAATCTTGGATTCACCCGAGAGAACTGTCACATCTAAGTCAATATCTAAACATTCTCTTGATGTAAAAAATGTTGATTGGGAAACACTCCTAGAAGAACAGCTGGATGAACTTTCTGATAAAGGTGATTCAGATATTGATAGAGATGTTGATGAGGAAGTTTTAGAGTATGTTAAGTTTTTGGATTCGTGGAAAATGAAGAAAATCACAACTTCTCATGTCACACCTCTTCTGACTCCTCTCTGTCGAGAAAACAAGAAATTGAAAAGGATTTACGGAGGTCTTTATGGTAGGAATCGCTCTTGCGAATCGGTCCTCAAAGATACTGAGGAAAACTCGAGTAGAAAGTCACTTGAATGTGATCGTGTATATCAAAAATACTTCTTGTTGGAAGAGAAACTTGCAGAACCGAAGGAAGGATTTGTAGCGCCCCCTAAGCTGCGGTGACTAATCCAAGAGATTAACTAAATAAAGAGGCACTAAGAATCTAAATCATTTACTTAACATTCAATTAAGAAATCTTCTACAAAACTTAACCCAAAAACTAGCCCCGCTCCGAAATATATACACAAGTACTCCTCTCAAATGATACATATTAAATAGTGAGTAGATTTACAAATAGAATACAAACACGTAATAAACATAGCGAAAGCTAACTAACTAACGTAAATAATTCTTGAATCTTTCATCGTCACATGCACATCTTGATCTGTCTCTCAAACCGAAAGTGGGAAAGGGTAAGCACATCATCCCTAAAAGGGGTGCCCGTAGGAATAACAACTAGCTTTCAAGTAAACATTAGTATGATTCGAAGACAATGCAGTTTTATCGTGATCGTTAATACACGGAAAGACAAGTAAAACACAAAGTAGAACTTCTTCAAAGACATCCATAAGTAACAAGTAAACATCCATGTATGAGATATGTGTTGCCGCACATAAGGGAAGAATAATATTTGTGCTAACCACACTCATTAGGTAATATTCATGCTAACCGCACTCATTAGAATACTTTTGGATATAAGGGAAGAATAATATTCATGCTAACCACACTCATTAGGTAATATTACGGTGTATCGCCCTAGCCATAGAATACCGATATTTGTGTCGGCACACATCTCATACCACACCAAGCACACAAACATATGCATGAATTTCATAACACAAAGATTGATTTGTAAAACAATAATGAATATAAGAGAGTTCGTTATCAGTTCCTACCTCTTTTGATGACATGCCACGCCTACCTCGAGATCCACGATCCTTTGGTTCATCCTTTGAATCGATCGTTGTTAATAACTAATTGTTAATCACACAAACACTCTAAGAATCTAGCCAAAAAGGATCACACAAGAATCATATAAGCTATCTAATGGTTCTAAGCCCATTTATAGTTCAATATTTCTTCATTATCCATCTCTTGCATAACTAAAGTTCACTAATTTAGTTAGGTTGGTTCTATAGTCCACTAGATAAGTCTTGTGAATATCTCCAACTTTGTAGAACAAGTCAAAGGCTAATTAGGACCATAAGGGTCCAAACAATCAAATTAGAAATACTAGGTCTAAGCCCAAGTACACTAGACTCGGCCCATCAAAGACAGTGGTCTCGACCTAACCGGGTTAACTAACAGATCCACGTCCGTCAAGGTCAAGTCCAGGTCAACTAAGTCAACGGTCCAACTCATTCAAGGTTCACTGAGTCAGGTTTGGTTAATGAATCAACTCGGGGTTTGACTGATTCAATTCAATGATGATTTAAGTCGATAAGAACCTAATCGGTCGGATAATCGACTAGGATGACTAACATGCCTAATATTCAAGACAAAAGTTTATACAACTACTAAACATTTCATTTATTCAAATAAAATTCAACAATTCAATATACATTTGTAATCTAAGCTTTACTGCGCAATTGCAGTACTAAGCCCGACCTACATTTGAATCACCAAACTTTAGTCATTACATCTCTTTTCCGCAATAGTGACTTTAAGCAATACTCGGATCACCTCAACCCATTCATCTAACTTTCTTTCTAAAACTTCGGTCCTACAACAACTCATACAACTAGAGCTCAGTTCAACACACTTACAACCAATACACATCTCCTCCCCGTAATATCAACACCATCGTAGTCCCTTATTAACTCATTCATCGCATCTCGTAACCCATATCAATGACAACTCAGGTTTAATCATAACTCCCATTGCCTTAACACCATTCTCATCTCGGCCATAATCTGATCAGCTAACAACACTCCCTGTAGGTTAACTTCAAACCTTAACTTCCCAATTTGGACACCAATAATCTCTATCTCCAAACTATACATGTATATTTCATTAACACCAACATTATGTACCTGCAAATAACTCATCCATATACGCAAATCATACTAGTTCCTACCATTCCAGATATACCTAAGCTACAACCACATCTCCAGTCCTTATCATTTTCAATCTCAATTCAATATCACCGCCAGAACATACATTTCCAGACCTCCACCAATTACCCATGACTCTTGTAAATTAGATTGCTTAAACACCAGTTCAAAACTCCATTCCTGCATCACTTGAATAACTATACCAGTTCCCTGTAACTTAGCATATATGAAGACCACAACCAAAACCTCATTCCATACTCGTCTTGTAAACACAATTCCATTGAAAATCACAAATACATAACCAATGGAAATGAAATTCTTTACTAAATCAATTTAAAGAAAACAGATTACCTCAAAGTAATCTCTTCTCCAACAATACAAATCCACCCTTCTTCTTGCTTGACCGGATTCTCGCAAATCTTATTCTTCAAACTCTAGTTCAAAGTTAAACCCAACTCTAGTTATCCTTCCATAGTATCAATTTCACTCTCTAAACATTCCCAAACTTTCTCATGAAACCCTAATTCGATTCCAAGTTGTTCTTCAACCTTAACTCATAATTCGAGTTAAACCCACCTCTAATTAATCCTCCGTGAGTATCAAATTCATCTTCCAATCTTCTCGCAGTTCCTTCTCATAAAATCCTAACTCCTAATTCACTTCCTCCTTCGAATCGGAATCAACAACAGACACCATCACCATCGCCATCGACTATTCCATGATCTTGTCCACCCTCTATCGATCACAAAACCTCCATTTGATTCTCAAAAACTCGCAGAGAAGAAGAACAGAAGAAGAAGGAAAGAGAAGAAGAAAGAAGAATGAAGAAGAAAAAAAAGAAAGGTAATCGAGTTTATCTTCTCGATCTGGAGATAAGGGTGACCAGAAATGCTAAAGGCACCCGACCAAACGATAAGGGCAGCCATGCCAGCTAAACTGCTAACATTATTTCACCCTTCGAACTAAACAATTGATATCTTTTCGTCCGGTATCCGAATGACACGTTCAAGTAGTCAATTCCGCAAAGCATCTCGATTTCTATCTCACGGCACCAGTTTAGTATCTAGTTCGTTGTTAGATTAGTTTCTAATAACTAACACTCGAGTTACACTAATCGAGTAATTATCGCTAAGACGTCTCTTGACTAGTCCAATAGCGTTGACGAGCTTGAGGGTCCTTACAGGATTAACTCTCAACAAGCAAGTTTTGAAGATAGAGAAAACACTTTTCTCGCCGAGAAAAACGCCTTGAGGATGATTTAGTCACGCTCTTGATAAAATAAAGATGTTGGAAGATTACTTGAAAAAGTTCAATACTAGTTCAAGCAAATTAACCACTATGCTAGGAGAAAGTAAAAATCATCGTGATACACGAGGATTGGGCTATAAGGGAATAGAGATGCTCCAAGTATTAGCAAAGATGTAAAATTTGTCAAGGCTAGTGATTCTTCTCAACAAAAGGTTTCACCGATGGCAAAAGTGAAATACCTTCACCGATAGTTAAGGTTCAAAAGAGCAAAGTATATCAACCTCCAAAGTCAAGACACACAGAGATCGAGGTAAGAACATTCCTTATGTTTGCCACTATTGCGGAAATAAAGTTCACTTGGAAAGGAGATGTCGTTTCCGTATAAGGAATGAGAAACTTCATGATGTTCTTGTTTGGGAATCACAAAAGTTGTGAAACCAAGATCATATGTTATGACTAATCCCCTTAACGTTACAGTTGTAACTTTCCAACCTTTAGGCAAAGGAATCAGTCTTTGTGATAATCCTAGTTTTGCCTATAAACGTCATACGAATCCTTTTCACAATCGTAATGGTTATCAAAATGATAAATTCGTAAAGACAAAGACAAGATCCGATGCTCCCAATTGGAGAAAGACTAACTTGCAAAAGAATAGTCAATCCAATTCTCTTCCGAGAATTGTAGAAGAGAGTAATGGGAAGAAGGTTCCGGTTGTTCCTAAACGCACTCAAAAGTGGGTACCAAAGAAAGCCAATGATGCTTTGAGTGTCAAAAAGAAATGATCTTCGAAGAAAATTCCATGACTATGGAGAAGGCAAGTATCCATGATGTTGGAACTTAACAAGTTTTTTGGAAAAATGGAATTGGATGTGAAAGGTTCTAAAAGCGATCTCGTTCATGATAATCCAAAGGTCACTTGTGGTGAGAAAGACATTGTTCACCCCAACACAACTTGATTGTGTTGTAAGTGCATCCTCACCAAGGAATGCCCCGCTATGTATATCTGAGGGAAGCACGAGAATTGGGTCACCTGATTATGTTCGGTAAGACCGTAGAATTCGACTGGATTTCTAAAAAGGCATGTCTATAAACCTGAGAAAGATTTATGTTTTTATTTGCTTAGAGTACTTATAATGATCCATGTACCTTGCTTATTGTTCATTTCTACCTAACTTGATATGTATTTAAGGTTCTTAAACGTTTAGGTTTGAAAATAGTAGTTCGGGATGTTTGGACTTCATGGTACACCTACCAGGTATGCATAACATCATTTAAAATCAAAATCCAGGGGTTTAAGTACGCATACCCGTTTGCATACTCCCCAGGTCATGAAAATTCGTTTGCAAACCGGTATGCATACTTAACGTCGATATTCTAGAACCGGGTTTTGGCCGTAACTTCTTCGTCCGAACTCGGAATGACCTAATTATTTTTGCGTTCTCTTCCTCTTTGAATTCTCTTCAAAATAGAGATGATAATTCCTGAATTTGGATGAGTTAAGAATGGTCCTTGTCCTGTCTCTTGTTTTTGAGTGTTTTGTCTCCGTTTCGTCGCACTTGCTCCATTTCTCTTGGACTTGGGCACTTGGATTCTTGGAGTACCTCTATTATAAGCTCTTTTGTATCTTTACAAGAATGTTGTTGGTGAATCACAAATAAGGAAGTTCAAGAATGGGCAGTAGTACGTATTGCTATGGGATTCTTGAATGTACACAACCATCTTATGTGAACTATGGTGCATGGTCGTTAATGACTTTGTATGTTCTTCCTTGTTAAGAAAATCTTTTTATACGCCTTTGGTAGCTATTCTTGGTGTAAATCCGTGCGAAAAAGATTGATTCTACCTTCTAAGGACAAAGGTTAATTTTTGCAGTATTAATCTTTATGATTTCATATATTGTAACTTGTTATGGGATATGTATGTTTGCGTCCATGAACTATGATTGTCCCATACGTGGTCAAAAGTTATCTCTATTATGTCGGTATGAAAGTATTGATAAAAGATATAATAAACTTTTGACATTACAAAAGTTAAAGACTTTTATGTCATTATTTGATGGAAGAAAGGATAAAACTTTTGTTTACGAGATTATGTCTATTGTATGTCATTGTGCAAATAGTGATGGAAAATGGTATGAATCCTTGTCTATTCCGCATTATTGATCTTCCCCGATCCATATTTTTATGTATATCTTTGTGCGGATCCGTAAGTTCTCTTATGTTGAGCATTTCCGATTAAATTAATCATGGGTTTTCTTGTGGTTAATTTAATTGAGTTTTTTGGATTCAAATTCATATTCGTATGTGATTTGTTATGTCAATGAAATCCTTTTTTTTCTTGTTAAATTAAGGTCGCTCTTGTTGTTCTTTTGAGAATGACATTTTATGGGGAGAGTTCTTAATTGAACTTGTGCTTAATTGCCAAATCTTTGTGGGGAGTGCGGCTGTGGAATATTATAGGGGTTATCTTGTATCTTTATAAACTCCTTGATGAAAGCATTTAGCTTCGTCTATATGATTGCATCTAAAAAGTTGATATGTACTTGCTTTTGGTCATGAAATGTCTCTATGGAAATTTTATTAGGATTTCACTAGTTTTCGTACCTTTGTCAATTTTATTGACAAAAAGAGGGAGAATTAATGTGTAGTTCACACTACAAATACATACGGTTTTTGGATCATTATGTAAGGGGGAGTGGTTTCCATGTGAGATGGAGTATTCACTAACGGGGAGTGATACATATCACCATAGTATTGTTGTCGAAGTTGTGATGCAATTGGACTTTGATGCTGTGTTAATACTATGAAACTGTGTAACAATGATTGAGAATTCTTGTTTTCTCATTGTTATGGCTAAGGATTTTCAACAACGATGATGCTAAACTTACAACCTTTGGAATCATTGGAGTACTTGGAAGTGACGAAGATTTCGAGTAATGTTGAAGAACCAAGAAGATCAGGCATGTGGAAGAGAAGCTACAAAAGTTTATTTATCTATTTTTGTATTCCATATGTATTGATAGTTTTATCACTAAAATTGACAAAGGGGGAGATTGTTAGAGCACTACTCGGTCGAACTCGCATGCGTTGCTATCTCAAGCATGTTTGTCAATATTAGTGATCAAAACTATAAGTCTTGATTTCTAGTCTACTATTAGCTAAGTGTCGGACTAGGATAGAAAGTGTAGTTGTTCTCAAGACTCCATGGAGATCATCATACAAAGACGAAGAACTACTCAAGGAACTTGTGGAACTTCATCGACTAAAAGGTATGTGGAGACTTGAACTTATCTATCACTCAAAAGTCTATCTACTCTATCTCTATCTTGAGACAAAAGTCGTTTTGCTATATAGACTATGATTATACACATTTTTTATTTTGATCCGAGTTTATCTCGCTTATCTATTTCTCGAAATATGTGTTGGTAAGCTTTTGCTTTGGCCAAGTTCATCTTTACTAGTGACGAAAGTCACTTGAAAATGGCTTTGACGAAAAATGGTTTGTGAACAACAACTATATAACGTCCTCTAAGAATGTTTCAATGATTGAAATAAGAGTTTAGAATACATAACCATGGAAGGATATAAACATTGTGTGGTAACACATATGTGTGTAAGTACTTATTCCTTGAACCAAAGTATGCGTACTTTTGCTCAGAAAATCGGAACTAGAGTCCGCGTACCAAGCCGCGTCTTTCTAAGTTCTCATCCCGAGAAATTCTGCTGGAGTTTGTAAACTAAAAACAAACTTATTCCGGTACTTAAGTCCGCGCACCAGTTCGCGTACTTAAGTTGATTATTTTCTAAAAACGATTATTTGTGAACTTAAACTTATATAAACTAAGGAATGCATAATTGCAAACCGTGGCTATAAAGTTCATGAATCGATTCGAGTGAATCAAATCGTTTTTGTTTCAATTGTGTCTATTATAAAGATCTAAGCAATTGAACAACTCTCTAACTAGTTCATTTGAGTCATTTGAACTAGTTATGGTAAAAAGAATATGGTTGATATGAAAGTGCTCATATGGCTAACCATTTGGTTAACTACTGATTGAACCAACTAAATGTACATGTTTGGGTACGGTTACACAAACCTAAAAATGTGAATTTTATTTGTGTGTAACAAGCTAAGTTTCGATCTAACGGGTTGAAAGATATTAGCTTGAATCTAATCAAAGTTTTCATCTAACGGTGAATATTGAATGCTTTGTTACTAAGATAACATTGATTGCAAACCCCGATTTGAAAGACTATATAAGGGAGAACTCTAGCAACCGGGAAACCTAATCCCCACACCTCATGTGTGATACTAGTTGTCTAAGCTAGAGTCGATTCTCCTTTAGCCTTAGGGTTTCTATCGAGACCCTATAGGTTAACGACTTGAAGACTTCATTGGGATTGTGAAGCCATACCGATAATACTTTCTCGTAGTTGTGTGATATGATCTTGTTGTTTCTATCATACTAAGTATAATCATAAAGATTGGCTTGAGATTGATTTCTCCGATAGGAAAGATATAAAAGAAGCCACAAACATCTTCGTCTCATCATTTGTGATTCCGCAATATCTTCTTTCGCTAGTCGATTAAGATTATTGTGAGGTGATTGATAATACTAGGCTGTTCTTCGGGAATATAAGTCAGGGTTATCAATTGGTTCCTGTTCACCTTGATTTATCAAAAGACGGAACAAAACTCGTAGGTATTTCTATGGGAGACAGATTTATCTATTACCGTAGACTTTTCTGTGTGATACAAATTTGTTTATTAAAGTCTTCGACTTTGGGTCGTAACAACTCTTAGTTGTGTGTAAGATCAGCTAAGGGAATCAAGTGCATAGTATCCTGCTTGGATCGAGACGTAAGGAGCGCAATTGTACCTTGGATCAGTGTGAGATTGATTGGGGTTCAACTGACACCCTGAAGTTAGTTTGTAGTATGCTAGTGTCTCGTAGCGGCTTAATACAATGTGTGTTCAATCTGGACTAGGTCCCGGGGTTTTTCTGCATTTGCGGTTTCCTCGTTAACAAAACTTCTAGTGTCTGTGTTATTTCTTTTCCGCATTATATTTTATTATATAATTAAAATATCACTGGTTGTGCGTTGAATCAATCAATGTGGAAATCCGACCTTTGGTTGTTGATTGAAATTGATTTATCCTTGAACATTGGTCTTTGGTACCGTTCAAGTTAATTTCTCTTGTATTCAATTAGACTCGCAGATTTCTATTTGCTTGAGTAAGTATTGAATTGAGAAATCGAGATATAACTCTTTGATATACTTTTTTTTATTAAGATTGAGTTTGACCTGTCTAGTTGATTCTCTTTAAAGTATATTGGAGTTAGTCCATACAGATTGCTAAGTTTAATTATTGGGTGTGGTTGTTGTAACCCCACTTTTTCAATCGTGATCTTGGATATCTTTTATTGCTTAGCATTATCAGTTCAACAGAGGTATCAATACTACTTAGTATCCGATCCTCCGAGTTGTACACATTACGTAGACTATGGGAAAACGAGTAGTTCTGATTTGGCGCTAGAAAGATTTGCTCAACAGCTTGAGTTTTTATGTTCCATCATTTATTTTAACTTACACATCTTCTTTAACGAAGAGATCTCGAGTTCAACAAACGATGAATCTCACATACTAGTGATTTGTTCATCCATTGTTTTCGCAAGTTCTTGGAGTTCTTAGCCTCTAAAGACTCACAATCTCACGGATCTACAAAACTTTTCGCAAAAACACTCACAAAACGTTAAAACTATTGTTTTATACTAAAAACAACCTTTTCCAATAGAGTCTCCCTCGAGATCCTGGTACCTCGAGCACCGAGAACTCTCGGTGAGAATTTAAGGTAGAAAAAATCTTTTCAAGCATTCAATAACCTATCTTTCGAGAAGATCGACACCCTTTTTCAACATTTAAGGTTGTTTTTTCCAAGGGTGTCATAACAAATTTAATAATTGTCTTTCCAAACGTCATTTCGATCATTTTTAAGAAAAAGCCGCTTAGCCGTCTTCTCGTGTCATAGCATTAATTGCCACTTTTAACGAAGGCATCCAAGTAGCAGATTTTTTCACTTTTTCTTTGTGTCAACAGGACGGTCAAAGACCTAAAGCATGCGAGAAACCAAGTGACGCACCAACAAGCTCACGACCAGCGATTACAAGAGGAAGATCTCAAAAGCCATCTCAAGCGAATCAAAGAACAAGCGAGAGGACGGGCAAAGTGAAATAGCAAGAAGAACGGTTGCTAAAAACCACCTATTCCCGCTCGAAGGGATGGGGCAAACATCGAGAGCACAACCACTTTACGTCATGCCGCACGGAGCATCCCAATGTAATGAAGCCACCTACGCCCAACACAGGGTTACCCAGAACCTTAGCTCCTATGAGACGAGGGTTGGGAAACCTAACTCCAATTCAGCTAGATCCCGACGCTCCGGTCATACAGAAGGAGTGGATGACTCTGAGGATCCGGCCGACAACACTCCTTAGGGTGGTGGAATCCACAATGAAAATCAAACGGCAACACAAGTAGCAGCTTTGCTACTCCATAACAAGGAGCACGAGGATGCCATGCATGTGATGGCCCAGGAGAACCAGAACTTAAAAGATATGCTGGATGTGCAAATTGAGGGTTCCTAAACTCACCCTCCGTTAAAGAGGTGTGAGAATGGAGCTATCTCAGGAAGACGAAGAGGGGATCTTAACCCACCAAAGGATAACCCACCAGGGGGGAGCCAGGAGAACGCAACATGATCCAAACGAAATGGATCCAACTTATAAGCCCTCTCAGTCTTATTATGATGACACATTTTCTAGAGATGCTCACAATGTGAACATGGTCATGGAGCAAATGGAGAAAATACAGAAAGAAATACAAGGATTGAAAACTGGCCACACAGGAGCAAGGCTAGAAGAGGTACTCCAGGAAGCGACAACATCTCCGTTGTCTTTTCGCATTTTGAGGGAGCCTATCCCTGCGAAATGCCCGGTACCTACGTTCCAAGCATACACTGGTACCTCAGATCCCGCAGCCCACCTACGGTACTACACTCGTGTCCTTGCGCAATGGGAAAGAGATGAGATAGTACTTTGTAGGTACTTCCCTGCAAGCTTGACGGGATCAGCATTGGCGTGGTATGATAATTTACTGGCAAACTCAATTGACTCTTTTGAGCAATTGTCTACGATGTTCTTGGAGACATACATGTACAACAAGTCAACAAAGGCAGGGTCAGATAGGCTATTTGCTTTAGCTATCGGACCCCTGGAAACACTGATGCAATACACAGACAGGTGGCAGAAGACATGCCAAGCAATCGGGAAAGTCAATCCAGAAATTAGCATTAATTGCTATAAGTATGGACTTGATAGAACCTCAGCTATCTTCATGGAGCTTCACAACCGAGCCCTTGATTCCGAAGGAGAGCTTAGGGTTGTCCAAGATCGCTATATCAGACTTGAAGAAATCCGGAAGGACAACCCAGTGGCAAGCAAAGACAACAACAACTCGCAACAAACCAACTCTCTGGAACCAATTCCGGAGATACCTAAGCGGCAAAATGAAGCCGGGGGCAGAACCAGCTTTCGAGACAAAAGATCCAAATACGGAGATGGCAAAGGCAGAGGAAAAGGAAGAGAAGAATTTGTAGATAAAATCTACACAAAGCTAAAGACCACATTCTCCCAAATTCTAAGCAAGAGGAAGGGAAATGGCCGGGCTTTCCTTACCCTAACATTAGGGAAAGCAAATAGGACAAAACAAAGGAGGCCAAGGAGTACCGTGAGTACCACCAAGACTATGGGCATACAAATGATACATGCTATCACCTAAGGAACACGATTCGAGAGATTCATAGACGAAGGTAAATTCATGGAGTACGTGCAGATACAACCAGGTGGGTACCGAGTTAGTACCAAAGAAAAGGGTAGAACTACCTCGGGACGACAAATACATCAACATGATCACCTTCTACACCGGAGGAGACGGAGGAGCTACTCGAAGACATCCTCGAGTTAGCTCTGCAACAGAGAAGAAAGTTAGAGGCCCACGAGGTGTTCAAGCTAAGTGGACCACCTACTAGCACTTGGGAAGAATGGATGGCTCGCCATTAACATTCTCAACAAGGGACGTCAACCAGAAGTCGAAATGCACAACGATCCACTTGTGATTACTCTTCCAATACATGGATGGAACGTTACGAAGGTCCTCATTTATGGGGGCAGCTCGTTAAATGTATTGTTTTATGAACCCTACCTACGTATGGGTTTAACAGTTAAGCAAATGGACTCATCCACTTGCACAATATATGGTTTTAACGGAGCAGTCTCTAGACCAAAAGGAGACATTATCTTACAGGTACGCGCATGACCCTTAGTAACCAATACAAGGTTCTGTGTTGTGGAAGCACCTCCGCCCTACAATGTAATCATGGGCATACTATGGGTCCATCGACTACGAGGAACAACTTCGACATATCACCAGTACCTTCGATTCCCTACACCCATGAGTGAAATGGAAATCAAGGTGATCAACAAGATGCAAGGCTATGCAATCTGGCAGAAGTCAGACTCAATGAAGAAAGATTGCCCAACGACACGAAAGGAAAAGACGAAAGGCGAATACCAACGAAGTAAAAGACGGAGGCTTCAAGGTTCCCGAAGCCCACTCGGTTCAGGACGCAGACAGCTCCGCCATTCCGGTAGCGGACGTCTCTGCCAAATGACAATGACATAAATGCACTCCTCCACGACCTCATAAGCAAACCTTCTCACCAGGTGGAACCAACAAAGAAAATCAACATTGGCACCGAGAAAGAACGAAAGATGATCAACATCGGAACGTTACTAGAACAAGACGAGGAGATGCAACTACAAAGGTTACTACGGGATTACGCAGATGTCTTTGCATGGTCAATGGAAGACATGCCAGGAATTGACCTGAATTTGGTCTCCCACCACCTTCACTCAAACCGTAAATGCCACCATTCAAGCAACGTATCAAAGAAGGTGGCAGATATCTACCAAGAGGCGAGAGAAGGAGTTGCAAAAGCTACTAGCAGAAGGATTCATATGAAAAGTCAAGTATCCCACGTGGATATCCAACATGGTGATTGTGCCTAAGAAGAACGGAGGCGTACGCATTTGCATCGAATTTAGCAATCTCAACAAAGCGCACCTAAGGACAGCTACCCCGCCAAATCGTAGGATCAGAATATCGCCAGAAGGACATATTTGCGAAGTTTTCATCTACAACACATTGCGAGTGTCGCAGACTGATGGCGGTGATAGAAACATGAAGAAAGCGCGAAGATCTTGCGAAAAATAGAGTGTTTGCGAGACTTAACATTTATACTCTTGCGAGGACATCGCAAGTCAGATCCGAAATTAGAGGTTAGCTTAGTTGTATATGAGCTGTCATCCACTATGTAAAAACTATATAAAGAGGAGACACATTTTTGGGGGAGAATTTTAGGAAGAGAGAGATATTTTTTAGAGAGAGACTTTATTTTCTTTATCATCTTCTTCCCTTAAACTAGATCTAGAGCTCTACAAAATATCCATTAATGGAGATTCTCAATGTAACCCAAATGTAATTTCAATAATCATAGTGAAGAACCCTAACCCCGTGGATGTAGATCACATTGATCGAACCACGTAAATCTTGTGTCTTATTTTACAATTTTAGCACTTTAATCTTTATTTTGATTATGAAATAGATTTAGATCTATGAAATATTACATGGGGTGTGTTGTGGGATTTCCTGCAACTACATTTTGGCTCTAGAAACAGGGAGGAGTAAAGGATTTATCCTTCCTGTAATTTGTTGGTTCAAGAAATTTCCATGAAGATTAATTACTGTTCATATTTTTCTAGATCTACAAAGTTTAGGTTCAAAAATGGAAATTTCATGGGAGAAATCACACTTTCAGGGAGTTAACATCATCAACAATTCAAAGATATGAAAAGAATAAGAGAAAAAATTAGTTTCTGCGGTGAAATTCACGGAAGAAAACCAAGGTTTCAATGGAAGATTTCCATGTTCAGGAGAAAAGCAAGAGGCAAATTGTTGAAGGAAATAAAGGAAGAACGAAGAAAAGGATAAGAACAAAACGTTGTGATTTTTATCACAAACAGAAACTCGCACAGATGGTTTGAGTTGGAGCGAAGAAGCTTGATGTCGCAAGATCGAATCTCGCCACAGTCATATTTTTTCACATTTTTTCTACAGCCTGGAGAGGAGAAAAGAATAAGAGGTGGCTACATGCGTATCTTCGCAAACAAAAGCTAGCAGAGATGGTCAGAGTGGGAACAAGCAAACATGTGGTCATGTGTTCGAATTCGCAGCCACACAAAATTTTTCAAATATTTTTGAACTTTCAAGTGCGAAAAAATGGAATAAAGTTATAGCTGTGTGTTTATTTCGCAAACAACAAGCAGCCCAGATGGTCAGAGAAGAAGTATGCAAACCAGAGGACTTGGGTTCGAATCTCCTTCCTCACAAAGAATTTTTTGCTTCGCAGAGAGGGGAAAAAATTGATAATTTCGCAAGGTTATTTCATTATTTCGCAAGCAAGAGGAAGCACAGTTGGTCACCTGCGAGGTTAATGAGTTCATGGTCGCGAGTTCAAATCCCAACGAACGTGTATTTTTCGCATGGATTTTTCGCAAGAGTATTTTGCAAGAAGAAAGTAGGTGATTATTTCGCAGAAACACTTCGCAGAGGCAGGGCTAGCACAGTTGGTAACAAGCAAAGAGAATGGGTTTGAAGACGCGGTTCGAATCTCGCATTGAGTGTATTTTTTTTTCGTGAATTTTTGAGTAACATAGAGATGAAGTTATCAATAAACAAAACCATTGTTCCATTATGTCACAAACAGGAAACTAGTAAAGTTGGTCTGGGCGGTGAAATACAAGTATAAGGTCGCGAGTTCAAGTCTCGCCACTTGACCTTTTATTTTTGCTGCGGCATTTATGCATTCAAGAGGGATTGTCAAATGGTGCTGCAAGAGACAACTTCGCAAGAGAAGAAAAAGAATAAGAAGGCAACTTCGCCAACTTTATCAAAAACAGAAGTTGGCACATATGGTAAAGTTAGCAGAGTATGCGTTCGTGTTCGCAGGATCGAATCCCAACTTTCGCAGACTTTTTGCATGTTTTTACTCGAAATGCTAGAGACGAAGATCACATTAAAAGAACGATATGGTCACATTCTTTCACAAACAAGAGCCAGGAAAGTTGGTCAGGAGGCATGAATGCAAGCAGCAGGTCGCATGATCAATTCCTTGCTTCTCGCACATTTATTTTTGTTATGCGAAATTTCGCACGGACTTTGCTTATTTCGCAAAGAAGAAAGTTCATGATTATCTCGCAAATTAATTTCGCAAGAGTGGGTTAGAACAGTTGGTATGGTGCGAGAATATGCAAGAGGCAGGTCAAGGGTTCAAATCTCATTTCTCACACTTCTTTTTGCTGCGAGATAATTATATTTTTTGCGATGTTTATACATTTCAAGGATGCTAGCTTCACAAGCAAATCATATAGTTCGCAAGAGACAACAACAACAGAAGAAACCACAAAAGCTAAGTACCACTTTTCTTGAACATTTTACTTTACGTAAAAATAAAAGATTTTTGATTTGATTACAAAAAAACGATTCAATAAAAAATATCACTAAGATTTCAAGATTATAAAGACTTCAAAATTACAAAGATTTCTAGATTTCAAAATTACAAAAACCCAGTAAAATTCAATTTATATATTTCTCTAGAATATTTCTTTTATAGACAATAAAAGATTTTTGATTTGAATCACAAAACGCGATACGATCGCAGAATTATAAAGATTTCACAACTACAAAGATTTTAGGACTATAATGTATTAGAATTTCTCTTGAATATTTACTTTGCTTCAAATGATACGATATTATGAGAATGAATGAAAGAAATGACAGAAATGAAAGAATGAGTGAAGGAAGTGACAAAAATGAAGGAATGAATGAAAGGATGAATGAAAGAATGAAGACATGCGATAATTTCGCAGAGATAATGGAAATGCGATAGTTTTGCAAAGATAATGAGAAGAGATAATCAAAAATGAATGATTAAACGAATTGACAAAAATGAATGAATGAGTGAATGGGACGAACCTTTATGGCGTACACCCTAGTTCGCGAATGATATTTCGTAAGAGGCAAATGTAAGACCTAAAGTGCGTCATATAAGGGGGTATCTCTTTACATGGCTCAGGGAAAAGGTTACACAGCTCCTGGAACCTGAGTCATGGAGATTTGGGGCCCATGAAAGCCTATCCGGGAGAGATACCTTGGATTTCCAACTATATATATAAGGTTATACCCTGGTTGGACGCCCGAGGGTCTCTTCCAAGGAGTCATGTATGCTCAAGGCGCCGAGGTACACGGTTGAGCCAAGAGTGCCTGGGGCATTGGAAGTGTCTCGCCATTCTTGGCAAGTCTTGGCACATGCCGCACTACCGAAGAAAACTCCACTTAGGTGCAGTCTCGTAACCATAAGACCTATAGGTATAAGGGATAATAGGTCATGAAAACAATCGGTTGTTGTTAAGACCGGATGGGAGGAGCTAGTCTTGTATGGCCGATGTACGCCTCCTTGAAGGGGCAACCAGGGAGATGATAAGGGCGGCACCCTCCATTAGGGAGCTGATAAGTGTCTTAAGACGCAAATATCATGAGGCTTTATTTTCGCAAGAAAATTTAGGCTTGTCATATTTGTGCGATGATCTTGAAGAGGCAATAATACAAAACGCGAAGGTAAGACGAGATCAATGGGTCTTTACATGAAAGTGTAAAGACGTCCTGCGATTTCGTCGCAAGACGGCAATGTCATGGGGCTTTATGTTTGCAAGAATATTTAGGCCTGTCATATTGTCGCAATAAAAATATCCTGCAGAGGCAATAATACTAGAAAATGATAAGACAAGATCAATGGGTTATTACATGAAAGTGTAAAGACGGCCTGCGATTTTGTCGCAATGACGAGGGGTGGCACAATAAGACCTTTAACTAGAAAGGCAAAATAAGACCACACAAGAGAAATGATAAGGCAAGATCAATGGGTCATTACATGAAAACGTAAAGACGTCCTGCGATCTTGTCGCAATGACAAAATTCAACATAAACAGTTTGAATGTAGGTAACAGAGATCTTTCATCGCAAAGAAAGATTACGTGATAAGCTTGTGAGTTTGAGAGAATGATTAAATGATAAGCTTGCGAACATATACATGATAATGAGATCATGGCAATGCAAATACCGCACACTTGATATTATGATCATATTATCATGCGATACTAATAGTGCAGGAATAAGAAAAGATGAAGCACAAGTAAGAACTTGCGAGGAACAATAAATACGCAAAGAGGAATACATATACTAGAGACAAAATCAGAGAAGTGAAGAATGGAAGCGATTTAAAGCTACATCAATTTTAGAGCGACAAAATGAGCTAAGTAACACAAACATTAGCTATATATTGCAGTAAATAAGCATTCTCATCATACAAGCATCATACTCGCATCATGAAAGCATCGCATAAGCATTTCATGGCATAAACATCACATATACATTTAATAAAATAATCATTACATAAGCATTATATTCGCACAAGTATTTTACAAAACTTCGCAGAATTATTCGAATTTCACTAATTATTCAAAACGTCGCAGAGATATTCGAATTTTAATTATTAAGAATTTTGAGTAATGTGATTATTTCACAAGATAAGATAAGCAGCCTGAAGAGATTATACTATCGCATGAGCACAAGATATGAGACAGAGGCAAAATAAGAATGCAAAAACAATTCGCTCAATCAACACTTTCTCAAGGATTCTACTCTCATAGATAAAGAACAGAGGCAACTATTGATAACCAAGAAAACATTTTCTGTTCTTTACCTTCACGGCAAGAATCACTTCCAAAGAAGATATTCACCAATGAATAACAAGAATCCTCACCAAAAATGGAATAATAACTTCTGCATGAACAGAGGCAATACTTTTATACTTCAAGGATCAATACTTCTTATTCACTTCGCAAAGCTTTGAATTTCTTAAAAAGAATAGAGCATTGCATGAGTGCGTAGAGCATGGAGTAATAATTTGCAATACTTCTTATTCGCAATCAAGGAAGGATACTTCTTATACTTCTCAAAGGATACTTCATACTTTTATATATTTCGAGGATTAAGTACTTCTTATACTTCTTCAAGGATACTTCATACTTCTTATACTCCAAGGGTTGATACTTCTAATTTATTTCGCAAAGCTTCCTAACTTCGCAAAGAATAGAGGCAAGTACGTACTTTTCAAGTCCAAAGATTCTTTCGCTCGTTCCTTCATCAATAAAGATCAAAGACTACTACAACAACGAATTTTTTCTTAAAGATCGCTCTTCAAGCAATATTCAAGAAAAAAGAGGCAAGATGTAGGATCAGAATATCATGAAGGACATATTTGCGAAGTTTTCATCTACAACACATTGCGCAGTGTCGCAGATCAATGATGGCGTGATAGAAACATGAAGAAAGCGCGAAGATCTTGCGAAAAATAGAGAGTGTCTGCGAGACTTAACATTTATACTCTTGCGAGGACATCGCAAGTCAGATCCGAAATTAGAGGTTAGCTTAGTTGTATATGAGCTGTCATCCACTATGTAAAAACTATATAAAGAGGAGATACATTTTTGGGGGAGAATTTTAGGAAGAGAGAGATATTTTTTAGAGAGAGACTTTATTTTCTTTATCATCTTCATCCCTAAAACTAGATCTAGAGCTCTACAAAATATCCATTAATGGAGATTCTCAATGTAACCCAAATGTAATTTCAATAATCATAGTGAAGAACCTAACCCGTGGATGTAGATCACATTGATCGAACCACGTAAATCTTGTGTCTTATTTTACAATTTTAGCACTTTAATCTTTATTTTGATTATGAAATAGATTTAGATCTATGAAATATTACATGGGGTGTGTTGTGGGATTTCCTGCAACTACACAAACATTGACCAACCGGGTCAATGCAACCGAAGGTCACCAGAGACTATCCTTCATGGAAGGATACTCCGTTACAACCAAATCGCCTTGAGGTAAGAAGACCAGAGCATACTGCGTTCTTTTACCCCCACGAGGCTTGTACTGCTATACAAGGATGCCTTTTGGACTAAAGAACGCGAGGGAAACATACCATCGATTGGTAGACAAAATCTTTAAGCCATGGATAGGCAAGATACTGGAGGTCTACGTGGACGATATGCTTGTCAAGAGCAAAGAGGCGAAAAACCACCTGTCAGGCCTAAATGAAATATTCGATGCCATGAGAAACTTTCACATGAAAGTGAACCCGGAGAAATGCACATTCAGAGTAACCTCAGGAAAATTCCTAGGATACTTGGTAACTAAGCGAGAATGGAAGTAGACCCCGAAAGGGTCAGAGCAATAATGGAAATGCCATCCCACAAACACTAAAAGGAGTATAAAAGCTGAATGGAGTCTTAGCCTCCATGGGAAGATTCATAGCAAGGTCATCGGACAAATGCAAAACATTTTTCGATACACTAAAGAAAGGAAGCAGTGTTCATGTGGACCACTTGAGTGCGAGCAAGCCTTCCAAAATAATCAAGGACTACCCGGTCTCAGTGCCCATCCTATGAAGCCGGAGCTGTGTGAAATACTCACCCTATACTTAGTAGCAACAAGCTACGCGTGAGCAGATTTGTACGAGACCAAGGGAAAGGAGAAAACCCATCTACTACATCACCAAGAAAATCAGCTCAGCGGAGCGGAACTACACCAGGGTGGAGAAACTTATATATGCCTTAGTAGTGGCAACACAAAAACTAAGGATATATTTTGACGCACATACCATACGAGTCTTCACGAAGGCTCGATTGGTCAAATCCTTGATAGCACGGAGAAAATTGGAAGGGTGGCAAAATGGAATGCCATGATCAAACAGTTCCACATAATCTTTGAAACTAGGAAGGCCGAGAAATCACAAATCTTAGCAGACTTTCTCAGTGAGACCTACCTCTCGCCGACGGCAGAGATGACGACATCCCAGGGAATGGAGGAAGACAAGTAAGAACCATAAGATCTCCTGGAACCTCAGAATTCACGGAGATGGGAGATATTCGTAGATGGCTCCTCCAATGGACAAGGCGCATGCATTGGGATTGTAATAACAACCCCTATCGGAGACCGACTCATCTACGCATTCAGTTAGAATTCGAACAAAGACACCAATAACATCACAGAGTATGAGGCGGTCATACATGGTCTACGCTGGCACGGGAGCTGGAGGCTTATCGGATGTTCGGTTGACTAGTGACTCACAGTTGGTCATTAGACAAATCGAGCTCAAATACCAAGCTTTGGATCCAGTGCTATCTTCATACCTAAAGCTAGCTCAAGAACATGCGTCAAAGATCAGCAACATAACATTCAGGCATGTATGTCGAAAAGATAACAGACATGCAGATGCCTTAGCATTTATATCATCAATGCTAAAGGATAGAAACACCACCGCCGTGCAAATTGGAAGAATATATGAACCTTCGATAGAAGAACCTATCTCAAGTGCTGAGGAGGCTTTGGCCGTTCATACTCGAGCCATGAGAGAAGCAGATAAAGAAAAAGAAGAACGAAGAAATAAGAGAATCAGATAACGAAGTCAAGAGTCCGACAAAGACCAATCCATATCAAATGAGGGTAACGAAGACGAAATGTAAGATGATTGGAGGATTCCAATTCACCAAAGATCTCGACAAAGGTACCTTACAAACCGATGTTAAGGAAGCTCGGAAACTCGAATCAAAAGCAACAATGTACAACCTTCGTAATGGAATATTGTACATGAGGTCATTTCTCGGACCTCTAATGCGTTGCCTCTCATGAACCGAAGGGAGGAAAATACTCCAAGATATACACAACGGAGATGCCGGCAACCATAGCGGAAGAAGGTCCTTGGCAGTCAAAGCCAAAATGCAAGGATACTACTGGCTAAGCATGGACGAAGACTCAAAAAACGTGGCTAAGCGGTGTGAAAGATGCCAACGCTTTGCCAGGAATATCAAAGCACCAGCAACAGAGCTAAACTCAGTCATCAGCCGTTGGCCATTCGTCAAATGGGGGGTTGATATTGTCGGACCCTTGATAGAGGGAACCTCGAAAGAAAATACCTTATTGTGGCTACGGATTACTTCACCAAGTGGGTGGAAGCAAAGCCTTTGGCAAGAATTAGGGACACAGATGTCTTTAAATTCTTGTTTGAACAAATCATATGCAGGTTCGGAATACCAGCCGCCATAGTCTCAGAAAACGACAAGCAATTGCAAGGAAAAAACATCGACATGTTGTTTGATACTTTCAACATTCAGAAAAACAAGTCCACTCCTATATACCCTGAGAGCAATGGACAAGCGGAGGCGACCAACAAAACCATAGCAATGAACTTAAAGAAGAAGCTAGAGCATACATGAAGAGATGGTGCGAACAACCGCACAATGTCCTATGGGCCTACCGAACTACAAGAAGAGCAAACTACAGAGAAACTCCATTCTTACCGACCTACGGAGTCAAGCCGTCATCCCAACGGAGATAATACTTCCAACAACCAAAACGGAGGCATGAGAGAAGAATCTAACAACAAACTTGATGTTGGAAAAGCTGGATGACCTTGAAGAAAGAAGAAAAGTAGCTTTGTAAAAGATGGTAAACTACCAACGAAGGCTAGCTCGGGAATACAACAAGCGGGTCATCCCTAGAAACTTTGTGGTCGAGGAATACGTTCTACATAAAATACCACCATATCAAAGAAATAATGAGTGGGGCAAGCTAGCTTCGACATGGGACGAGCCCTACTTTATCCATGACATCGCCGGAAAAGGGTCTTATTACCTAAGGACCCCAAAAGGTGAAGTATTACAACATCCTTGTAATGCAATGTACCTAAAAAAGTACTACCCGTAAGAGAATGGTGATTACTCAGGAGAAGAAAGGAACGAACCATAATCCACCATGTTCTACCCCTGATCAAAGGTATTATAAACCTTAATAATCAATGAAAGAAACTTTTTCTAAAGAATTAGTTTCAATTAATACAATTGGTTTAGAATAGACACCCTGTGGATCGGGATTGACGATGAGACAAGGCAAGACATAACTACGCATATTTCAATATTCGGATCCTGGGCAATAGCTCCCTTCATGAGGCGTAAAGAAAAGTAAGATATCCCCTATAGAGATACCTTTGTCGAAGTAAAGCAGTCTTCGCACTCGAACGCGTAGGGTTACATGAAAACTATTTCCCACGTAGGGAACCCTCGCCACCACGGTACCTTTCCGGCCAAAGGATACTTAGGTAGGACGATGAATGTTCCACCAAAGGTTAAGCATACCTTAGCACCTTGTGATAACTTGATTATGTGATCAATTAGACACAATACGTCTACAAACAAAATATTCATGCAATAACATAGGTGAAATAATAATGTTACTAAAAACGACCGACATGTCTTGAAAGTTGCAGATAAAAAATGTTCAAAACTTCACAAAGCATTGTTTCAAAGAAAGGAGACAACACAAGGACACCTCAACCGAGGGAATAATACAACAAAGAGTATGGCTAAGCTAAGATGGATACGATAGGATCAAGGATAAGGAATGCGAGGAAAGACAACTCCTTGACTTGAAGCTCCGGCTTCAAGCAAAGGCATTGTTGATGTAATCAATAGCCGAACACTCGAGTTTCGCCTTCATTTGAGAAGCCCGAGCCTCTAGATCCAAAGATGATTTCGACGAAGATCCATCATCCGAGCGCTAAGTTGATCGTTAGCCTGCTGGAGAGCCTCATCCTTGAACTTAACGGCGGCATCAAACTGACGAGATATCTCCAATAAAGATATTTGGACCTCAAGATGGTTAATCTTGGCATTTGAACCCACCAGCTGCTCCCGGAGACCTGCAGATACGAAAAAGTGTAAGCAATAAGAAAAAGCAAAGAAGGGGCACAAAGAATGTTGTTGAACATAAGAACCCTAAGCTACCTCCGGCATGGCTAAGGGATTCTTCCAAACTATGTGGGCCTCGACAAGGTCAATCTCAAAGAGCATCGAGATCCTCCACAAGGGTATCTCGTTCAGTCCGGAGATCTTCAACATCAATCCGAAGCGAAGCATTATCAGAGGATAAAACTTGGTAAACATTCTCTAACTATTCCAATCTCTTAACCAAAGATGCATGGGACATGGAAGAATACGCGAATCCAACCTCGACAAGTTTATTCTTAAGAGAACAGACCTCAAAAGACAAAACATTACGCTCGGCAAAGAACCTTATCTAAGGAAGCACATGCATCTTCGAAATCGCATGATACTTTTTGCAGATGACTTCTTGGGCTGAGAGGCGTTTCTCAACTAAGGCAATGTCCTCCTTTTACTTTGAAATATAAGACCCTCTTTCCACTTAAGGGCTTCATCATATTCTTTACGAAGCAAAGCCATCTGCTTCACAAGATCTACGTTATGAGCAGATTCAAGAGAAATTTGGGCCTCGTTGTGAACAAATACATTCATCAACCTCGTCGACTTCTCCGATAATACCAAACATCGGAGGTCAACTTGGCTACCTACTCCAGGAGATGTCTAAGCTCACTAGAGCTACCAGCTAGTAGGCATAGGTTGTCTCAGGACTATACTACCAAACAAAAACAAAGTTAAGGAAAAAGGAGAAACGAACCTATGGCTTTGGAGGACTCGGCATCCAGAGCGTAATCCGCAGCTTTGCGCCCATCCTCAAAGCAACTTTAGTCGCATTGTTAGCTCTCTCAAGAGCCAACAAACAAGCCTCCAAATATCTCCGAGTCTTCTTAGATCATCCTCCAACGAAGATACTTTAGCAGCAGTAAGCGGTACCACGGGGACGAAGGTGCACGTGCACTAGCAAATGCATAGTCTTGACGAGCACGCTCCAATAAAGCACTCAAGTAAGTACACTTAACCCGTAGAACTTGAACAAGGTACAACCAACATCGATTTGTTTGCAAAGCTTCAAACAACGGAGCATAAGAACAGACGGAGGTTCAAAACAATTGTAGGATCATAATATCGCAACGAACAGGGCTCGCGGGGTTAATAAACGACGATGTCGCGAAGCAGTCGCAGACAGCTAAAATAAACGACGCGATGAATAACGACACACAAAACAGCAGAAAGACATGGAACCTGGCGAGGGTTAAGAAGTGTCGCGAGATTGAATAGTCACACACTTGCGACACTTCGCGAGACATTCCCGAAAATAAAGGATAGCTTAGCTGTCATCCACTATGTATTACCCTATATAAAGGGCTGAGTGAGTCTGTTGTGAGAGAGATCTTTTGGAATTGCTAAGCAAGTCATTAGGAGAGAGAAAAACTTAAGAGTGTTTTAATTCCTAAGTATAATTCTACTTTCCTGTGTAGACATTTCATGAGATCAATTAATAAAGATTCTTGTTCATACATCTTTCAATGGGTTAATTAAGCAAAACTGAGTAAGGGGTGTAGTGTGGGATTTCCCGCAACTACATATGCGCTAGAAACAGGGACGAGCAGTGATTGACGTAGAAATTGGAAAGAATTTGGATTAATAGAGAAAAAATTTGGAGTGATACTCAAGAATTCATTGGAAAAGAAAAATGGCTAGAAGAAGAAATGTACAAGGGCAACCAAACGATTGTAAGAAGAAGTGGGAGACTTCTTTGGAGAAAGGAGGAATGAAACAGGAGAATCGTCAAGGATGAATATGAGAAATGATGGAGAAGATCAAAATCAACCACCGATCTCCCCAATAGCAAACGCGGCTGTGGATTATGATAGAGTAAGTGTGCATACTTGGAGATCTGATTCTGAAGACGAGAGAGAAGAGGAGCAGCAGCTGGTGAACAATGGACAAGGAGAGCAAGGGACGAATGGAGAAATCAATCCAGGAAACGAAGAAATCGCAGCATTAGAAAGATTGAGACAAACAATACACGAAGAGAGACGGCTAGAGGCAGAAGAACGAGCAAACTTGACAAGACAGAATCATGAGTTGAGGATGGAAAATATGAGATTGCAAAATAGAAGATCAAGAAGTAGTGCGAGATCAAGTTCGAGATCGATTAGGGAAGAAAGAGGGAGAGTTCTACCAACAGAAAGTACCGAGGAAGAAAACCAACAGGAAACACAAAATCCAAGCATAGAGCATGGCGAGAGAAGAGGAGAAATGGAAGATCGTTATATTCCTCAGCCCGAAAATTTTCAAAACGAGCGGAATAGGGAAAATCAAGGAAACATGCAACTCCAAGGGCCGAATGACCCAAATTCTTGAGGAAGAATAATCTTGCACGGGAGAGAAGAATTAAGAAGAAACCGAGAGATCGAGGATGACATTGAGAGACACTACATTGAACAAGCGCGACTAGCTCGCGAGAGAGAAAGGACAAGAGCAGAAATGGAAAATCAAGAGATGGAAGAAGCAATCCGGCGGAATAACCACGACAACCGCGAAAGAAGGAGGGAACAAAATCGTACCAATAGAAATATCAACGAAGAATATGAGAGGATGCAGATGATGAGAGCTGAGAGGCAACCAAGAAGAGAGAACAACCGATATAATGGCGTGCGAATTGACGAAAGAAACGAAGAAGAGCGTCGCGGGGAAAGAAGAGGAGAAAATAACGAGCAAGAAGGTCAAAATAGGCACGAGCGAAGAAGGAGAGAAGCAGAGCTAAAAAGACCAGTAGAAACAAATTTCGAAGCAAATGAACAAATCTTAAGAGAACTATTTGAAATGAGAGGATTCTTGAATAATAGAAGGGAAGGAGGAAGGAGACAACTGGACGAAGCCATCGCAGAAGCGCGAAGAATCCCTTCACGCTAGAAGTACAGATGGGAGGAATACCTCCTAAGTGCAATCTACCTGCATTAACCAACATCTTTGATGGAACAACTTTGTGCGGTACAACATATCAAGGCTTATATGAGATGTATCGTTGCAGTGGGAGAATCATGATGCCATACTGTGCAAATATTTCGCATCAAGCTTAATAGGAGAAGCATTAAAATGGTTTGAAGGTCTGCCAAGGAACACAATCACATCATTTAATCATTTACAAGCCACATTCCTGGGAGCATACATAAGTAACAACTCTTCGCGACCGGGTATTGAAGATGTATTCGGGTTGAAACAAAGGGTTGGCGAGAGCTTAAGGCAGTTGACAATAAGATGGAGGACCATGTGTAGCGAAATGGCGGGGACGGGTTGAGGAGAGATATCTCATACTCTCATTTGTGAATGCTCTCTTCGCGACCAACTTGTTATACATTCAAATTTTTAGAATCAAAAATACAATCACGATGGCGAAGCTGCGAGAATTACGGGGAAGAATATATTGCCTTAGAAGAAAGACAAAATGAAATGAATTCTTATCCGATCGCGAACACAAGCTCTAACGCTGTGAATGCAAGCTTGTTACCTCAATTCATAAATACGGTGGCGAGCACTTCGCAAGGACAGACAAGCAAGGAAAGGCGATGAGGGACAGAGAAGATAGTAGCCATGGGAAGCCACGATCAAGAAGAGTTTGAGCGAGAAAGGAACTACTACAACCGTAACGACAATAATAAGATTCGAGAGGCTAGATCATGTGCAAGAAACTTATGGTGGACGAAGGCAAAATAACCGTGGAGGGCGAGAGAAATCACGAGAATAGTATGGGAGCAGATTAAGATGCCTCCATTGAATGCTAGTGTTGAAAAGATCGGGAAGCTATACTTGTGATGGAAAATGTACCAAAGCACCTTGGAATGTTGGAATGGAACCACCGCCAGGCGATAGAAGTCATGAGTTTTGTTCTTACCATCGCTTCCATGGGCATCAAACAAACGATTGTAGAAACATAAAGAGAATTATTCTCAGGATGATTGATCAGGGGAAGCTGAATCACTTTCTAAAGGGAGAAGAAGCAGGCCAGACATTACCACCACCACCAGAGATGCATAGAACAGTGTCAGCGAAGGGAAAGGAAACATTTGTGATAGAAATCGGGACAAAAGCTAAAAATTTGAATTGCAACTCTATCGTCCACTCCTATCGCACCATCGAAGATTTTCATGACAACGTGCTCAGTAGAGTCTTTGCGAGAGATGCTAATGATAAAGAAATAATGAGTCTGGCGAGAATGACGCAGTTAGAAAAGTGGCAACTGAAGACTATTTCTTTCTCTGCAGATGAAGTGCCAAAAGGAAGAGAAACACATGATAGCCCATTGGTTGTGAAACTAGAGATTAACCCAAAACCAGTTGATGGAGAAGATGATGAAGCAGAAGCTTGCTGGGCAATCAACCGAATCCTAATCGACACCGGAAGCTCAGTGAATATTCTCTTTTACCATACTTACAAGACGATGGGAGGAAAAGATGAGGATTTGATCCCCTCGACATACAAGATATATGGCTTTAATGGCACCGCAAACAAGCCAAAGGGAGAGGTTCACATGAGAATACCCTACAAGGATTATCAAGCGATATTTTATTCGTGTGGTTGATGTGGAATCCCGTATAATGCGCTAATTGGGAGGCCATGGCTTCATGAAATCTTGGGGGTCGCCTCAACATACCATCAATGCATAAAATTTCCACACCCAAATGGCATTGGTATCATACAGGGAGATTGGAAGGAGTCGCAACAATGTCATGAGGTCGATATAGAAAGCTGCGAAGAAAGAAATGCCAAAAGAAAGGGTTGGAAGCAACATGTGAGAGATGAGCAGAGAAAGGAAAAATTGATGGTGGATGCTATAGAAGTAAGGACTGAACATACCTCGCGAGGTGAATGCCTGGAGACAGACCAATATTATGACAATAAAGAAGCAAAAGATATGAGGAACAAAAGGCATAAGAAGTGAATAATCAATAAAAGCAGGATGCAAAGTAGCAGATGAAGTAATGATGTGCGAGAATCTCGCAGCCAAGAGTAAAATGAGAATTCGACTAAGAAAGAAAAGTGAAATACAACAAGTGAAACAAAACTATGCGAATACTTCGTAAACAAATATCAACAAATATTGAAACATGAATGATTGAATGATTTAACAAAGATGAATGCGCAAAAGAATGGGACGAACCTTTATGGCGTACACCTAGTTCGCGAATAACATTTCGTAAGAGGCAAATGTAAGACCTAAAGTGCGTCATATAAGGGGGTATCTCTCGCCATGGTTCGGGGGAAGGTTACACCGCTCTGAAGCTTTGAACCATGAAAATTTGGGGCCCATGAAAGCCTATCCGGAGGAGGTACCTTGGATTCCCAACTATATATGTAGGTTATACCTGGTTGGGCGACCGAGGGTCTCTTCCTAGGAGTCGAGTGTATGCTCAAGGCGCCGAGGTACACGGTTGAGCGAGTGCCGGGATGGATGAACCTACCCTGGCCATTCTTGGCAAGTCTTGGCATGCGTTGCACTCGCCCGAAGAAAACTCCACTTAGGGTGCAGTCTCGTAACCATAAACCCTATAGGTATAAGGGATAAGAGGCTGCGAAAACAACAGTTGTTGTTAAGACCGGATGGGAGGAGCTAGTCTTGTATGGCCGATGTTTCGCCTCCTTGAAGGGGCAACCAGGGAGATGATAAGGGCGACGCTCTCCATTAGGGGAGTGTCAAACAGACGCAAATGTCATAAGGCTATGTTTTCGAAAAGAGAATTTAGACTTGTCATATTTGTGCAATGATCCCGAGAGGCAATAATACTAACGCGAGGGTAAGGCGAGATCAATGGGTCTTTACACGAAAGTGTACGGACGTCCTGCGATTTCGTCGCAAGACGGCAATGTCATGGGGCTTTATGTTCGCAAGGATATTTAGGCCTGTCATATTGTCGCAACTAAAACATCTGCGAGAGGCAAAAATACTTGGAAAATGATAAGACAAGATCAATGGGTCTTTACATGCAAATGTAAAGACGTCCTGATTTTGTCGATTTTGTCGCAATAAAAGTGGCGGGGAAGACCTCTAATTAGGGAGGTCTAACTTGGAAGACCACACAAAAATGATAAGGCAAGGTCAATGGGCCTTTGCATGAAAATGTAGAGGCGGCCTGCGACCTTGTCGCAGCAAAAAGAGATAGAATTCTCAATTCATGAAGATACCCGCGACCTAGTCGCGACGGTACATTTCCATAACAATAAAATTATTATTCAACAAAATGCATGATGACAGCTAAAATCTTCCATCTGAAGATAAATAACAGAGGCAAGTATGGGAATGGAAAAGATGGAATATTGTTATTCATCTTCCGATGAAAGAATTATACATCAATAATGCTAGCTAATTATATTACAAGGAAGAAGAAGAAGCTATAGAAAAGGGGAGTGAAGATTGAATTTATGAACAACGAGTTCAAGAAGTACACTACAATAAAAGATACGAGAAATGTACAATAATCACAGGCAGCGAAGGAAAACAAAAAGAATTATCTCTTTGGTGATTCTTCTCCTTCATCTGATTCTTCAGTTCCATTATCCTCATCGCCAGAGTTTTCTCCTTCGCTAGCTTCACTATCAGAAACGTCTGAGACAGGCACATTCTCAGGAACTTCTTCAGAAAGCCAAGGATATGAATGAAGAGGGATTTTGTGGTCATTACAAACATACTCCATGGCTTTGTTACGATAACGAACGGCATCATTATTAAAATTCGCCACTGTCGTTTCAAATTGTTTCTTCAACTTGGAATACTTATTATTGCGGAGGGAGAGACTCTTTGCTTTTGTTGTTTTTGATTCAAGTTCTTCAATTCTCACTGGGAAATTCCTTGCGAGCTGCTCTTTTTCAGATTCAAGCACTGCAATTCTAGCTTGAAATCTTTTCTCGGATTCTACAAAGAAGTAACAACAAGTTAATAATTTACAAACAGTACAACAGAAGTAAGAAACAGCAAGGTATAATAAGCAACCTTCTCTGTCAGATATCATATCTTTAACCAAGGAAGTATGCTCGGCATGAAGACTAACATCAACACCTAGGTTATTTCTGGCATTATCTAAAACTTTCGCAGCCAGGCGAATTCATCATCATTATTTATAACAAGGAGTGAACGAATTTGATCTTCTCGCTCACTAAGTAAGGAATTCAGCGAAGCAATTCATCTCGCTCAATTTGTAGCTCAAGAAGAGATTTTTGAAATGTTGCTAATGCCTGTGCACCATTATTAGCAATGCGATCTTTGTCATCTATATGGTCACTAATTTTCTTCCTCAAAATTTTGGTTTCTTTATGAGACTCAAGAAACATTTGTTTAAATTGGTTGGCTGTACTTAAACCAGATCTATGTTCAATTTCTAAAAGGCGATATTTGGTCTGGAGTTCATTTAATGAAAGGGAGTTAATTTTGTTCGATGAACTACTTAAAGAGTTGTTGAGGTGAGCGAGAAGAAGGTTATTATCCATAGGTTCGGGAAATGTATGGAGAAGAATAGCCTCATCGGAGAGATTATATACATCTGCGAAAGTAATAAGTTAGGGGGCAATATGCGACCGATGAAACAAAAATAGTAAAAGGAGGAAAAATTTTATACCATAAAGTTGCTGGTTAGCGTTTTGAAGAGTGGACACCCTATCTTTTTGGGAGTCAAGCTCGGTATTTAATTTTTGAATTCTCTCGTCTTTATCGCGAGATGACGCAGCTTCAATTTCTAGTTCTCGAATCCTCTTGTTTAGCTGAGAATTCTTCCTTTCAAGATTGTTACGTCTTCTCTCAAGATCTGAGGCAACTACAAAAGAAGACCTTCCAACCTATGAAAGAAGATAGAAAATCCATTAATACATATACATTTAAACAATATAAAGTTAATGGGGAAATATGATTATATACATACCAAGGACCCAAGTGCATTCAAGAAGTCAGGAGACACAATTCTAGAGACTCCATTGAAAGAATTATTGCCCTCCAGTAAAGCAGCATTGCACACGTTTGCGAGAGCCCCGCAAAGGGAAGCTAGGGGAGCGTCTCCCATTCCCTGGAAAGAGTCTGAGAAGATGTCGGACAACTGATCCATAGGGGAACCAGTCGACGGAATCCCTGTAGCGAGGGAAGGATTCGAATCGTGGCCATCCTCATCAGAAGATTCAGAACTTGAACTAAGGCGAGAAGAAGACTGAGCCTTTCGTTTCTTAGATAATGGAGCGGAAGATTTATCTTTGCGAGCGACTGTTTTACCCTTACTTTTAATCTTCGCAGCAATAGTTTCTTCAACTCCAACCTTCGCATACGCGTAAAGATAAGAAACAGAGACAACAATATTGTTTTAAATAAAAAGAAAGGAAGTGTTTCTTACTTCACTCGTAAGCGATCGAAGCAATGTCAGAGTATCCTCCGACGGATCCTTTTTGTAGCTTCTTCTCAACCTGGCTATCTGAAAGATTTCACAAACTCAGCAATTATAGAGAGAAAGTTGCGAAAGCAAAAATTTGAAATAGGAAACATACCTCTTTCTTCTTCTCAGGCCATTTGAATTCCCAAGGATGATATCCTGCGAGATTCGCAGGAAGAATATGCGAGCCCGCGATGTATGGGCCGTTTAAGATCAAGGGTACAACCCACCATTTCTCATCTTTGGAATGACGAGGAGAAGTATTATTGCCTGGGTGCCAATCGATGTCTTGCATGAGTAATTTATCTTCAGGGACATTATCCTTTTTCTTCAGGCGAATGCCCCAGCGAGATTTCACATTCACCATAGTTATCACTGCGTAATTTTCAAAAAAGTTTTCCACAGTGTACTTCTCAGCAACTATTTCCAAGTCTGCGAATTTGGGATTTCTGACAGAATTAGGGTATAAAGATCCTTTGCCAGCACCGCGGTTCGCGAACTCAAGCATCAGGCGAATGCAATCGCCACTTAATTGATAAACGGCCCGAGAGAATTTTTCATGGGCTAAAATTTCATAAAATAAAGGCATCTCAGGATTGTATAAGGGAATGGGAAGTCCCGCGAGAAGTTGACCTAGCGAGACTATAATCTTTTGATCATCACAGTGATGATCAGAAAATAACTTTGCAGAAAGAATAGATGAAGCTTCTTGATCGGGAATGGTTGATAGAGTAAAACCCGTCTTTAGCAACTTCTGTTTAACTTCTTCAAAAGAAGATTTGTATGCACGACTCATAGAAGCCATTATCAGTATGGGAATGAATGGGAATTTGGAGATTAGGATCAACGTTAGAAAGGACGAAGAAAAGATTTGCAGTAGCAGAAGCGTAAATTGCGGAAGGAGAGAATCAAAGAAAAGTTGCAGAGAAAAACTAAAGAATGAAAAGGAGAGGAGAAGAAAACTATATATAGGGAAAAAGATCCTCGAGAAAAACGAGGTCATTTAATGCGAGAAGAGACATGAACGGCCAAGAATAAGCGGTTGAAAGAGACGTGTCGAAAAAGGGCTTTAATGGTTAAAAACTGTGTACGGAGCTGAAACAGATAAAGATAAGCAGTCGCGGCAAATCAAAAGAATCACTCTCATGATACTCTTCCCTTCGCAGGAGAAATATGAGGAGAGACAGGAGACGATACTTCGTGTATATCTCAAAGAAGCTTCGGAACTTCGCAAAAGAATAGAGGCAAGTACGTACTTTTCAAGTACAGTATTCTTCTGCTCGTTCCTTCATCAACAAAGATCAAAGATTACTACGACAACGGATTTTTCCTTAAAGATCGCTCTTCAAGCAATATTCAAGGAAAAAGAGGCAAGATGTAGGATCATAATATCGCAACGAACAGGGCTCGCGGGGTTAATAAACGACGATGTCGCGAAGCAGTCGCAGGCAGCTAAAATAAACGACGCGATGAATAACGACACACAAAATAGCAGAAAGACATGGAACCTGGCGAGGGTTAAGAAGTGTCGCGAGATTGAATAGTCGCACACTTGCGACACTTCGCGAGACATTCAGAAAATAAAGGATAGCTTAGTTGTCATCCACTATGTATTACCCTATATAAAGGGTGAGTGAGTCTCTGGTTGTGAGAGAGATCTTTTGGAATTGCTAAGCAAGTCATTAGGAGAGAGAAAAACTTAAGAGTGTTTTAATTCCTAAGTATAATTCTACTTTCCTGTGTAGACATTTCATGAGATCAATTAATAAAGATTCTTGTTCATACATCTTTCAATGGGTTAATTAAGCAAAACCGAGTAAGGGGTGTAGTGTGGGATTTCCCAGAGTTATAGCTTGAACACTAATTGGGTTCACCGGTGAAGTATCACCACCAACCGGGAGGTTCTCACCCTCCACCTGAGCTAGCACGGATAGGACTAGGGCTATTCTTGGAAAAATCTTCCTCAATATCGTCCAAATGGGGACTCAGGGCAGTATCCTCAACATCCTCCATGTCTTCGTCATCCGACAACTCCTCACCAGCCTTGGGATCCTCATCGGATTCCTCAAGATCAATCACAACCTTCAATTTGCCTTTTCTCTTAGAAGACTGTGGAAAAACACATGCGCAAGCCAAGGATTAGGGGCAAGATACTAGGAAAGCATACAAGCACAACGATATGGCTAGGCTATAATCCTTAGCTCCGCAGTGTTGGCGTAAACTGCGTCAATAGAAGCCTTTCTTTTCACGGGTCCTAAAGGGCTACTGGAATTGCAATGAGCCCGGGCTTGGTCTAGCAAACAGAACCCAGGACGGTTCCAGTATAAGAAGCGAGACTACAAAAGAAGGCCATCAGAATACCAAACAAAGACTGCAAAGAAAAAAATAAGATAAAAAACCTCCAAAGAAAGCGAAGGTTACCTCATAAGAAGCGGCAGGGTTGAAAACCCAAGGCTGATATCTATCATACTTCTCAGGAAAGGAGAAAGCTGTACGAGGGACATTGGGATCTATTGTAGTAAAACCTTAGGCCCAAGGACCCTCCATACGAAGAGGAGTACGAGCCCAGCGATCATCATGATCAAGACGGATGCGGTCAGGCTTCGGCAAAAGTAGCTTAGCATAATAAGGGATAACAGTCAGACCAGTCTTATCAATCTCCTCCAATAGATGAAGGATGTTACCCTCCCTAATATGCTTAGCAGTAACATGGATACGACGTGGGCCAACGCTCCAAGGAAGAAGATTACTTTTCTGAATAGCATCAGCGTACGTAGCATTGAAGTTGGCAGGGGTGTAATCCTCTTGCTTAAACCTCCCAACAACAAAAGGGTCATAAGACTTCAAAGTAGTCTTTCCCTTACTACGGTACCAGCACTCACGAAGGGCGCGCCAGTAATTACCAGTGTATTGCATGACTCCTCGGACTCGAGTCTTGTTATTTGGGTCATCCTTTCTACTAAACAAAGGAAGGAGCATACATGCGGCCAAGCGGCCAACACTAATCAAAAGGTTGTTCTCATCGTAAGGAAAATCCGGATTAGGGACTCGGTGAGAACATCGGGGCCATTGACAAAGGAGATCTCAAACTTATGGAGGCGAAAAGACTTGGTGATCTCAGCTAAGGACAAGTGAGCGTAACTATCTTTGTCACGCGATTCGGCTTATCTCGGTACTAGCGAGGTACCTTAGTGTCCTCGGGAGGTGGAGAAGGTGTAGCGTCGGGATGATCCATCAGCGGAGGTGGCTCAGTCGAAGACCTAGGCTTCAGATCTCTACACATAGGCTTCTTCGGGAGTCTCATGGTTCCTAACATCAGCAGGAAGAACAGTCCATCAACAATGGCGGACCAAAATTGCAGTCGACCCAAAAAAAATTTGGGGGCAAAGACAAACGTACTTTGGGCATGGGTTTGCTTAAACCAACCAAGGGAAACAACACAATTCTTTTATGGAGCGAAACAGAGGATGATTCAACATGATAAGAAGAGTTGCAGACGAAGAACAATCATGGCACAATCATTGTTGAAATTCAAAATGAGAACAAACCCAAGTTCTCATACAACATAAAGAAGTAAAGAGAATTGAAATTCTCACATGCAAACACAATGACCACTTGAACAACCAAAAAAGGGAAGACGAGAACCATGCATGGAAATTATGAAAAGCAACAGCGACAGAGCAAAAGCTTACTAACCTGAAAATGGCGATAAAAGCGCTGAGGAGCAAGAGCTTTTGGGAGTAGGCAGTTGAAGGAAAAAAAGAAAGAATAAATCTCTGAGAAAGGGAGAGAGCGGCAGTTCGAGAGGAGAAGAAAGTTAATGAAATTCCTTCTCTTTATTCCTTTTTTTATAGGCGGCTTGAGAATCCAAAAATTTGGATGTCCAGAAATTCAAGGGGAAGTTATTGCATGAAGAGACATATGGGGACTACCCAACCGATACGTGCAAAAATGGCGGTGTTACGGAAGTTTTTTCTTCCAATCCTACCAAACGGTAGAATATGAAAGAAAATGGGCAAAATGTGAATACCAATATTCTGTGGACCACGTGTCACGGTTTCAGTGGCCGCATACAAGATAACTGTATAGCCCTCGCTATACAGAGAAACCTGAGTAGCATAAGATACCTTCGCAGATCTAATTTATCTTATCCCAAGAAGGGATACCTCGACGGTCAAGATAGAAAAATAAAGCCTAGTCTAGAGAGAGCAGCTCGCGAAGGGACAGAGGTAGATGACATATATAATCAGCATTAAATGCACAAATCTCTTATCTACACGTATAATCAAATCACGTGGAGAGATATGATGTGGCAGGTTCTAACTGGCGAAGAATAGCGGTGAACGAAGGTACAATCTGTACTGAGGCTGGGAAGTTCCCGAAGGAACGTGGGTCAGCTGAGGTGGCAGAGTCCGACTGGAGAAAGCGTGCGGTGAACGAAGGTACTATTTGTATGAAAGGTATATCAGGGAACGATGGACCCAAAGGCAGCAAAGATATACCTGGAGCAGAAGGGTCTATAAATACCAAGCTTCATCAAAAAATTGGGGGCATTCAAGATCTAGTAGAAGAAGATCTAGTCTTAAGCTTATACCTCTTTAATGTTTAGAACTTAAGTATTTACTTTAACTTGAAATCTCTCTATTACTTTGGGAAGCATTTAAGATCTTTGTAACCACAACAACTTAATACAAACAAATCACTCATTACCCCGTGGACGTACACAAAAGTCGAACCACGTAATCTCTTGTGTCTCGTGATAACTTAGTAGCATTTACATTACATTAGTGTTCTTTGTTATTATCGTGATCTTGGATATCTTTTATTACTTAGCATTATTATCAGTTCAACAGAGGTATCAATACTACTTAGTATCCGATCCTCCAAGCTGTACACATTACGTAGACTATGGGAAAACGAGTAGTCACAACCAAATTTCCCCAACTAATAACCAATCCTCGAAGGGGATCCACCCAATAGTACTTAGCAGAAATCACCATGCAATTCGGTAAGTGTAAACCAAAGGTTAAAACATGAATTCTTTCCCAAAGCTCCTCACAATTAAGCTGAAAGAAAACCTATGTTGAAAATCAAATCGAGAATTTTATAAAGACGAGAAAAATAAAAACCCTAAAATTTTGCTTATACGATTCATTAAAGATAAAACTAAATACAGCAAAATACACTTATCTAAATAGGTAAAGATTCATCTGAAACATTCAATCAAACTTAAAATCTCATAGACAGAATTTATTCGAAGATTTCTTGATTAAATCGGCGGTAATTGAGTAGACTCGCCGCGCCCGATTTTTCGCAGAGAAGAGAGGACACTCTTAAGTTCCACTTAACAAAAGCTTAAGGAGAAGTATATTCCTAAGTTCCACTTAACAAAAAAAAAAAAACAAAAACAAAAAAAAATTAAAGATAGAAACAAAAAAGGAAATGCAATTCAATTTGGCTATGTTACTATTTGATATAGCTAGCACATCCTCTTGAGTCACTTTGGAGGTATTTCTTCAACAATTTTTAAAGTCACTCTTACAAATTGTCTCTCCAACAATGATTTCGTGTAAAGAAGTCATTTAATTTTGCTTAATTTGTACATCCCTTGTTAAATGATACTGGACCATTTAGCCAAATTAGCAATAGCCATTAAATGACCCTACTTTATCTACAAAAGGAGACTACAAGGACTCTTAACTGTTTTAAGAGTATTCTTTTTTTATCATGATGAGAGAGAGTAAGTCGTACACCTCTTTTCATCCCCCTAATCTATCTAGTCAAAATCACCTTTGCCTTGGTCAAAATCACTAAAACCCATCCAATACCGCCTCTCTCCCTCTAAAAATTCCTACTCAGATCTAGTTTTGCTACTTTTTTAGTCCCCTCTTTTGCTATTTCTTTCATCTGTTGCCTATTCTCTTCGTCTTTTCTCTTATTTTTGTCTTACAGAAGTGTTTGTACCCAAAATTACTCTTGGGCACGAAACACGATGAATGGAAGATTTGGTGTGTTTTTAGGGTTAGGAGACGAATTGGAACACAGACCAATAGACGCGGGTTTTACGTGGTTGGGCGGTTGCCTACATCCACGGGTGAATCCCTCGGGAGTAATTTTCATTGATGTTTGAATTACAATATCATTTTCTCTCCCTCCTATTGGCTACCTCCCATTTCATTTCTGCTCCTCACTATTTATACCATTGTATACACAATTTTAATATAACTTAAATGGCACTAACTGCTCATTTATGCATCCCTCTTCAATTCCGCATGCTTTCTTTGAAATTATTGTTGCATGTATGAAGCTGCTTGGAATAAATATTGCATGGCTCCATCTTAAATTGCATGACATCTTTGGAATTAACTCGCATGCCTCCATCTTCAGTGCATGAAACTGTTTGCATGCTTCTTTGAATAAATTCTCGCATGAATGATGGTGGCGATATTGGTGGACAGGTTGGCGGAATAGGATTGCATGGGTAGAGGCGGGCGCGGCAAACACATCCGGGCAAACATGGCTAGAAATCGGATGGCGGTGAGGCGAGAACTTGGGCTGGGAATTGGTTGGCGGTGCGGATGAGTATTTGGCTGGAGGTGCGGCGAGCAACGACTTTGTGATTGACCAATGGTTGACTTTGACTTTGCCCGAGTGTTGACTTTGGATTGTTGGACCGGTCATTGTAATACCAGCAAAGCCGGTGGGGCGCCGGTTGGTCGGGTTAGAGAGCTTGGATGAGGGCCAAAAGATGATTCAAGCTCCAACTGGGCCCATTATGTGGCATTTTTGGTTATGGTACAAACATCGCCCCATCATAACCCCCAACTTGTTGGGGGTTAAGAAATTTTCGTTTTCCTTAGTCAATGACAAAACTCGCCCCCAAGTGTGGATTATTGATGTTGAGGCGATTGGCAACCTTTTCCTGCTGTTTGCGGAAGTCAAGACGCCCAGAGAGTAAATTTCATTCTTTGAAGTGTAAAGAAAAGCTGTCTTCGTTGATTATGGAAATTGTAATCAAGTCGCCCCCAAGTGAGGCTATTGTGTTCGGCAGGAAACAGTTGAGTATGAACCATTGTTGTATACAAAATCGGGACCGAAGGCTAAACTGCTCTGTAACGAATGCGTGATGTTTGAGTGGAGTGGTGTTGTGAGTGAGTGATAACTCGATGTAAAATTGAAGCGTGTAGTAGTTGCGTTGGACTTATCTGCGATGGCCACAAAAAGCTGTCTTCTACGAGTAATGAGCAAACACAGGTAGTAACAACATTGAGCAAAAATGGTTTGCAGCGGCTTCAATCGGTGGCTGCTTGGCGGCCTACGATCAGTGGACGCGGGGATTTGCGAACATAGGCTGAGCTACTGGCGGCTCCGATCAGTTGGAATGCACCGGCGATGAAGCAAGGCACGCTACTGCAGCCAGTTGTGCAGTCAGTGGAGTTGCGAGAAGCTACGAATATAGTTGAGCTGCGACAACTTGATCAGTTGATTTGCAGCTGACATCGAGCATTGCGGCGGCTTCTGATCAGTTAGGACTGCGGGAGCGGCGAGCAAAGCGCAGCTGCTGGCCATGTGCGATCAGTTGGATTTGTAGGAGTTGCGAGAATAGGCATCTTTGCATCAGCTGCGATCACTGGAATGCAACGGCAACGAACAAAGCTAAGCTAGGCAGCTGCGTCAATCTGAGTTGCAGGAGGCTGCTGGACATAAGTTGGCGCAACAAGCTGCGATTAGGTGGAATGTAGCGGCGACGAGCAAAGTTATACCGCAGCAGATCGCGATCAGTCTGAGCTGCGGAGCTGTGAACATGGCTGAAGCTGCGGTAAGCTTGATCGGTCAGTCTCTGAGAACGAGCAAAGCTACACTCAGCAATTTTCTGCGATTTGGACTGCAGAGCTACGGACATATTTGGACTGCAGTGACATCGAGCATTGCGGCCCATTTGCGATCAACCGGACTGCGGGAGAGCGGCAAGTAAAACCGCATCTTTACTGCAAGTGCGATCAGGTGGACTGCAAAGAGTTGCGAGACGGGCGGGATTTGCAGTAGCTTGATCGGCTGATGCCTGCAACGACAACGAGCAAAGCCACTAGTGGAAAATCAAAAAAAAAAAAAGTTTGCGAGAAAAAGCCTTATAATCACTAAAAGCGAGTACATGCGGGAGCCCTAAATTGGTAGTCTTATTTCTCAAAAGGCGCTCTGGGGGCACTTGAATCATTTTGAAACGACTACCTTATACATATCGTATAGATGAGTGACATAAGCGGCCGTTTATATTGAACATTTTTATAAAAAAAAGTTAAATCGATTCAAATTGAATCAAAAACCGATTAATTTGAATCTAAAAATAAAATCGAATCGCAATTAAATCAAATTTTACTTGACTTGTATTAATCAAAAAGTTAAATGGATAATAACTTCAAAACTGAATTTGTATTAAAAAGTGAGCAGTTTAACTATCTAAAATACTTAAGTTCCAAATCTGGAAACATCAAATGCTAAAATTTATATTTCTATTACAAGCTTAACTACCAAAAAGTTTCAACATGAAGTTGAAGGAAAAACTTCACCATCTATGCTTCGTTTACGGGGAAGGGATCAACATTGCAAGCCACCTTCAATTGCAAGCGGGAAGGCGAAAACATGTTGCAAGTTCAGCGAGAAAGTATAGGATAAATCAAGGAACGTCAAATGTGATAGCCAATACAGAGGAGAGGCCATCAAGACTAATAGTTTTTCTTTGGACATTAAGAACATTGTCGGATAGAAAAAGGCATGCGGCTGTTAGACAGGACAAGCAATCATCTTTAAGTTGATTTGTTTTTAGATTGAGCACAACACCTTGATGAAAGAACAAAATAAAATGAAGAGAAATTAAAGAGCATTACCCACAAAAGAAGAATCTAACGTATCAAACGGGGCAAACGGATCGGATAAAACATCTGCATCCCTTAAATTCCAGCAGCACCATCGGAGGTCTGCAATGTCAAGTGCATCCAATTTAGAGCATATACCTAAATTAAGAGACCAAAGAACAACTTACAATAACAAACAAAAAAATAATTTGGTCTCTTAATAGATTTTAATTGGACGGGGAGAATCGCATAAAGAGGTATCGGATATGTAATACACTTTGTCGAAACAAAACAAACAAAGAAATTAATTTGATTCTGAGGGAAAAATGATGCTCGTTCAAGATGATCACAACCATCTAAATGAACTGGTTCAAGGTAAGGGCATTTGAGTTAGAGGTCATGCCTCGGAAACCAACAAGAGAAAGAAAAACAAGGGACGTCTTGCTGAATTTTTACTGCGGTTAGACTCTTAATTTTTTTCTGCGGAAAGAAATCAACCGATAAGCATGTTAACATTATTATATATTATTTGACACAAACCTTCTAGTTGTTGAGGACCGGTGACTTGAGCACCGGGCAGCCACCCTCATCCTTTGAAAACTTCACAAATAAAACTCGTCGAGCTTCGCAATCTGAAAGGTCGATTTCTTACAAACAATTGTATTTCATCACCATAGTCCTCGGGGTTTCTGCTTTTGCAACATCAACTTACGCACATACACAAGACAACAAACATAAAACATAAATTAGACATTTCACAATTCGGCGAGAGAAAATTTCAATGGACATAATAACAGGACAAGAAAGGGAATACTAACCTCGAGAGATATATTGGGATAAGTTGCATTGAGAACGTGAATTAGAAGTGAAGGTTCTTAAAACAAACATAATATGCTAATTAAAGTTAGCTCCACCGACATGGCAACTGAACTAGGAACGGCATCCCTGCAACATCAAAGAAGTGGGACACAATGTATCATGTAGCCAGTCGGCTCTTGTGTGTGTTTGAAAAAGGTGATAATGCAATCGCCTAAAATAGGACGTGAATTTAATAGTTGTAATTTTTCTATACCGTGAATACGGCTTAGCATTCATTACATTATGCAATAGATAATTTAAAAGATGTGGGAATTTATAAGAACAATCGTGTACAAATCAACTCCTAACATATAGACCCAATTTGACAATATCTTGTGTATACTCCCAACAAGAAGAAATATTTAACCTTTCGACACTAGGGTGAGAAACTAAAGGATACACATAAAGAAGTATAAGCAAATATATACCGTCATAGTTAAAATTTTAGGACAGTAAACAAGGGTCTCGGCAATACATCAATTACCCAGCATATACACTAACACTATCGGATACTACTGACCATAACTACACATTACTTAACGAGATGCATATTATTGCACAAAAGAATCTTGGATGTAACAATATATGAAGGCTTGTACATTCCGAAATCATTCTCAAGCGGTAGATATATATAGCTCCTACGAGATCTACATTAAGCACATTCACAAAATTTAAAAGTCTCCACACATCCATCTCAAAAATTCCACAACGATCGAAAGCAAGGAATGAAATGACTTGTCGTCGCTACAACAAGGCCTAAGAAAATTCTCACCATTTCCTAATACTAGATGCCCGCAAATAAAATGAATAAACAACAGTGATAGACATTTACTTATTAAGACATTTAAAGAAATCAAGTACAATTTCCATAAACCGGCATTAGTTCACCGAAATGAGCTACCCATACTCATAATCTTGTAAGAAGAAAGTCTTGAATCATGCTTTGAAATATATAAAAAAATGAAATCATTCAATAGATTCCAGACAGATCCATCTATTGTCCAAAGACAACATAAATGTCGTCAACGGAAAGTTGTAGAGTGACATCAAAGGCTAATTACGAAAGTCTCATTCGTAGACCCATCATTTTCCCATTAAAGCTTACAATTTGATTGCTTATACACAAGCAAGGGTCAATCAATTTTCTAGTTTTCTATCCACCAAATAGCAAGAACAAACCAAATTCCCCATTAAACATGTATCATTCCCTAAATGACATTATATATCATTATAAAATAACTGAATAATCTACACGAAATTAGTGGCATGTATTCAGCCTAGCCATACGTTGAAAATAAATAAACAATTAATTTTAATTTATTATCACCTCCATAAGCAAGTAGTCACCCTATGTATATAGGAGATTTAGGCCACGAATGTTCATAGCCAAGAAATCAGACTACATATATATTTTATCCATGACTACATGAGCCATTGTAAAACTAGTCTAACACACATAATACAGTTTACTTAGTCCGAGTCCGAAAGAACTCAAAGGATTAATAATTCATAAATGTAATTCCAAAAGAAAGGTAGAAAATATAGTAAGTACACATTACATTTAAAACACTAATGGCGATTAACACTTTCTCTGCTTATTTTTGCTAAGTCATGGTCTAAATCTCTCAAAAACAACAAGCATGTAAAACGGTACATGTTAGTGTAGCCTTATCCTCCCTTACAACATCACCTATCACATCGCAGTAAAAGATTCTCTAGCTACAAGTTAATGCGTACCTTGGGATTCTTTTTAAAAATAAGAACACGGCCATCATAAACGACAACAAAGATAACTTCATATGGGTTTTGAAATAAGTACAGTTGGAAATTAGTGAAGTTTAGGAACAATGCCTTATATCTTTATATAGCCTTTCTTGAGTCACACCAACACCGGGACATAAGCACAAACAAATCAAGACAAATGAGATGATCAAAATAACAAAAAAAAAAAAAAAAAAACGTGCAATCTATTGAATTGATGCATACCTTGGAATTCTTTCTAAAAATTAGAACAGGTCCATCATAAGGGACCGCAAAGATAGCTTCAAATGCGGGTACCGAAATAAGTACAGTTGGAAAACGAGTGAATTTTAGGCACAATGCCCTTTATCTTTGTGTGTCAAGTTGGCGTTACTCCAAAATAACCACAAAAGGGCTCTCTTACTAGTAGATGCAAATAGCCTTATGCGAGAAAGATCTATATAACCAATAATTCTAATAAATCCGACCGACGAATTTCTCATAAGAACATTTCACTTAATACTTTGTATGCATTAATCACTAACAGTAGTCATCAACAAACCATTCACATAATGGGTTTACTTTTTACCTAAATCCAAATGATGCCCATTCACGTCAAACTAGAGTATCATTAGCCATCCATGATTACCCATTCCTTCAACTTCAAATATCCTCTCCGGCTCTTTCCCATTTCTCTGCTCCCTAATTTATTGATAAAATTTCAGGTGGGTTAAGGTATCCTACAACAACAAAATCCCAGCAAAGTTAGGTAATGGTTATACACAAAGATATAAGTTTTAACGGGATCTTAGTGGATAAATAAGAACATGGGTTAAGGTCCTCTTAGTTAGTATTCGAAAGCTTTAAGAACTTCATTAGTATATATCCTAGTACAACACGATAGCACAACACTAGTTCACCCCATTACCCCAACAATACAAACACTTCCTTAAATATCTACATTTATACACTTGTCACGGAAGAAAAGAGAAGTCCCCAAATCAACAATGGCATAAATAACATAATCGAATTAACCCCTAACTCTTTATACAGAGTAAAAAATCATTATACCTAAGAAAAATTAAAACTTAAACCAAAACATTCAACTCAAAAATCACTACCACAGTTGAATTTAAACCGAAAATCAACTCAATAATTATCAAGCCCTAATAATTTGATACGGTAAAACAAAACCCCAAAATCCCTAACCAGCAAAAACTTTGAAAAAAAAACTATAAATCCTTAAATTGAACAACAAACAACAAGAAGAAAAGAAAACCCGATCTTAAATCGCCAAAAAATAGCTTATCAAACAATGAAAATTAAAACCATAATATACAGATCCGAAACTTACTCTGGTGTTTGTTAAAGTGATAGTCGAGATGATCGTTAAGGTAAGGATGAAATTACTCTGGTGTTTCATCAGGTGGAGGCGAGATTTAGGGTTATAAGTGAGAGAGAACTCGGAGAATCGATGGAGAGAAGTGAACTGAGAGAGATAACTGAGAGAGATAAGGTAGTTCGATGGAGATATGATTTGTTTCTAGAACTCGGACCATAAAAAGAATTGCCTCTAACAGTCTTACTATAACTCCACGTGGATTTCATTTTATTTCCTAAACTACCCTCTTGTGTTATGTCATTACGAGAACTTGATTTACTTTTCCATCGAAAAGGACTATCTTTGAAGCCCAATAGATAAATAAAGCCCTAGGTAGCCTTATTTACAAAGCCCAAGCAGACTTAGAAAACCCATTTTCCACTAGTGAGCTACTTTGCACATTGCGATCAGCTGGACTGCAGGGGCTACGAACATAGCTGGACTGCAGCAGCTGCGATCAGCAGGAATGCAGCAGCGACGAGCAAAGTTATCTGCAGCAGGCTGCGATCACCGGATCTGCGAGGCTGCGAACATGGATGGATTGCGGTAGCTTCAATCGGTGGTTGGTGTGATTTTATGTTTGTTGTAGAAAGTGGTAGTAAAAGTTCGTTCAACTCAGACTTGTAAAGACTCGGTTTAAGACTTAAAAATATAAAACTCTAAAAATAAAGAAAATATATACACAAGTTTTGTCACAAATATCGAGAGGTACTAGGACTCATGATTCCACCATAAAATTCATTCATGCGATTCATATATTTATTCTAGACAATTATAGATCAAATAATAATAAAATATTGACTCTATGTTTTGCCAAGGTAGATTTTTGAAAGATTGACTGTAAATCACTAGCATGACGCATCAAAAGCACTTAAACCAAGCATACATCATCATACGACATCACAATCAATTAAGAAAAATCATAAAACGATTGATAATAGTGCAAGTAGTCATAAAAGAATTAAATATAATTACCACAATGCATGAAATATGGCTTCCTCCGTCATCCCAGTGTTGGGGTTTAGCTCCTCATATCAAAAACACGCTCAAAATAATAACGCATGGCTGAATAGGTGTTTTATTGAAGAAAAATCGAGTTTGTAATGAGATATAATTGTTACGAGAATCATCATTTGAGAGGAACCCTAACGTAAGCTGTTTCGAATTCGATTAATTGTTGGAAAAATTGTTACAGAACTGTTACAAAGGTATTTGATTTGAAAGATTAGGTAACGGTTTCTGCGACTTTATTTGTCTGCGGTTTGCACTATTCTTCTTCTTCTTCCCAGGAACAACAACAAGCTTCTCTGCAACTCCACCTGATCTCGACTGTTCAACCCCCCAAGGTCTCGACAGACACCGTTTAGCTTTTCTATCCTCTTATATATACACAGCAACCAAGAATCCCGATAAAATCTTTCACTTTCCTCCACCAAAAGTCTCGGACTTTTTCATCCCTTTTTCTTCTCTGTTGCACGCGTTTTCTAGCCTCCAAAACTCTCCCTAACTCCTTCACGCGGCTCTGATGTATCCTCCCGATATGATATAGTCTCACAGAATATATTCTTCTATATATAACCAAAAACAGAACCGAGATTCTCTTTATGTTACCGTAAATAGTTTCTACTTACCTGTTTACGAACTTGAGATAAATCTCCTTTTTTAACGCATCCAAATCCACCACTTCTCCTGTCTCGACACACTGGATTAATCTCAACCAATTCTGTTGAAAAATCTACAAGAGAATAATGCCTAAACCATCAAGCAACTATCCCTGTTTTGTCGAGAAAACTCACTTCCAAACGTGATCACCTGTCACACAGACTCGAGCTCTTATTGCTTCCTCAGACTCACCACTGGCTGCTACCCCAAAGCAATCAAACAACACCTTCCCTGACTAAGCCAATGACTACCTCAACCAATTCCATCTTCTGTCCACGTAAACCAAGAAAACCCGAGAAAAGTTTTCTCCCATGTTTCTTGCAACACGATTATACTGACCAAATCTAGCCCAATTAAACATCCATACCAGCATTGTACTGCCAAAACAGACCTATCCCATGAAAATCAGCAATTGAATCTCGTTAAAACTGGTCCAAATCATCAACCCTAATTCAGCCATTAAAACACCATTTTTTTCCCTCCAAAACGTCCTTTTGAAATGAAAGAGATGGAGTGCCCCTTATCCTGATGTCGGGTGCCTTTAACACACAGGTGTCTGGAGTATAAATAACAATTAGAGTGCCCCTTATCATTGGTGTACCCCTTAGTAATTGAAGTGCCCCTTATCCAAATGAGGGGTCCGAATAGTAATTTTCCCCCACGAGCGCAAATACTACTTTTCGAGCCAATTCTCCATAAAAGCTTATTTCTCCAAAAATACCTACAAAGACACAAAAAGCCATAATAAATACAAAATCGAGCACTAACAAAATATACAATTGAGATTAAATCAGACACAAAAATGTGTCTATCAAATACCCCCAAACTTATTATTTTCTAGTCCTCGAGCAAATCAAATCTACAAAATAAAATCCTAACTCACTTTGTCATGAGCATCGTCGATTGCATTTAGCGTATGCAATAAGCCTTTAAACCTCTAGGTGGCCCTAGTGGCCGAGTTATAGTCTCGGGAGGGTTTACAAGAGATATACCCACAAAACCTTTACACTCCAGACCTTAGCTATCTACGCAGAACCTTGGAAGGCACTAAAAAATCTCCTTGGTTGGCATACTTATTGATTACAGGAGGAAGTACCCCGATGCGAAATTCCAGTTGTTGTACACGAGTTTGCACTCAAGCATACTAAAATTCATATATAAGTCACAGAGCTCTACTCAGATAGTCGCACTATGGACATCAATACCCGGAGTCAAAACTAATCACATGGATAGATCAAGAAAATGGATATAGAGAAAAACTTAGATGGTTTTGATGTTTACTAAGTGATTGGTGTTTCCCATATCTCGTGTCGAAGGCCTCCGCCAAAATGAACCTATCCTAATGGACCGAGATACTAGTCGACTAATATCAACACACTTTGGCATATACAAGGGAACCCGGTGGTCGATAATCCTAACTCTAGGTCAACACAACTGGCATATACAAGGGTTCCAGTGGTCGACTTTATTGAATTTATTCCGGTTGGTCTAATGGTCTGGTCTCAATTTCTTTCTCTTTTTTTTTTTTTTTTTTTTTTTTTTTTTTTTTTTTTTTTTTTTTTTTTGTATCTCAATCACTCTAATTCACCCTAGCATTGGTAACAACTTGATTCGTGGGCCCCACCTAATCACTTAGAGAAACATAGTTTAAAAACAAAACAAAATAAAAACAGAAGTGAAAAGGAATCAACGAGATATGGTGAAACTATCATGTTATTTGTAACACCTGAGCTCTGTGCTTTTATGAATAGACTCTTTAGATGTTTCCATCTAATCAGATTGGTTCCTCAACTCCTACAACCAAAATGCTTCCATCCACTTAGATTGGTTAGTGCCATCCTTAATAAGCATAAATTTCTAGGCTCTGGAGTTTAACAATGCAACTAAAATGTTTCTCCCATACCCCCAAACTTAAATCTAACATTGTCCTCAATGTTCTAAAGATAAAGTTAAAAGCATGAACAAGGAGAAACTGTTACCATTTGAAGTAAAAGAGTTAAGGAAAGATATTACCGTGTCGCATGAATATTGGGTTACCTCCCAAGAAGTGCTAAGTTTAAAGTCTTCAGCCAGACTAAGAAAGGATTAGTCACCTCATAAAATCATAAAGTAATAGCCGAAATATCTGTGGGTCATCGAAACCAAATAGAGCTATCACAAGTAAAAGGAATCTGCAACATGCCAAGAAAATGAACAAATAAAGCATACCCTTGTCTAGTTTCCTGTTTAAGACAACTACATCTAGCTGTGGTTCAGGTTCAGGCTCTATGACTGGGTCCAAATAAAATATTTTCATGTGCTGGAATTCCTCAAAGCTAAGGTCCGGTTCAGGTTGTAAAGTCTGTAAAAACTCAAATAAGAACTTAGAAGCACATAATAATAACCTGAATAATTGAGGATCCTCAAAGTCAATCAGTTTTGACTCACACAATTGACCACGATGAAACTGGCGGTCAATCTTAAGCAAATGTGTCATTTCTATTCTCCTAAAGTACTTAGGTTTAGTCTCAAAACTAAATAATTGACACATCTGAAACTTATATGTTCCCACAATTGGTTGAAAAATATTTGGTGGGAAAACAAAGTCAATCTGGGTATCATAACTTTGAATAAACCACATCAACCAGAGGATGGGTTTCTAACAAATTGAACTTCCCTATGGACATCACTAGGTTCAGGAAAACGTGTATGAAGATAATCTTTTAAAATGGTTGAGGCACATATTTCAAGTCCCAAGTGAGGGACCTTTCTAAGAGTTAAAGCACATGGAGAATGATAATCACCCCCAAACTTAGAGTTTTCAGTGTCTCTAGAAAGACTAGTCACAACTTCCTTAATTTCAAGGTCATCTGATTCCTGAAAATGGTCAATTGATTCTTCTAAGTAAGGTTCATCCTCACTCATCTCTACGAGTTCATTTCCTTTGTCTAAGGCTAATGTTTCTAAATCGCTATACTCTAAAATAATATTCTCAGAAGAAACTCGTTCCTCAAAACTATCATCAGCTTCGTAATCATAAGGGAATACTACATCGTCTAAAACGGGGGTATCTTTAGTCAAATCCTCGTCCTTTTGAATAGGTGAATAATTATTAAAATTATTTGGATTTGAACTAGAAACATTATCATTATTAAGCTCAATTGGAGTAACAAATTCCTGATCACTATGCCTATTTATTTCAAATTCTTCATCAGCACTATCCTCATCATAATCATCATTATAATAACATGAAAATGGTTGAACCTCATCTAAACAAGTAGTGTTACCAATTTTATCCTCGTCATCTTGATTATGCAAATAACTATCCTCATTTTCAAGGGTATTATTGGAAACACTGTATTGGAAATCAAGATTATTTCGAGCAATTCTTTCATTCGTCTCAGCCCTCAGCTTGAGGGATTCCTCTATAGAAAGTTCTCTTTCGTCATAAACTAAGTTATTCATCTTATCTAACCTACGTGTCGTCTCCTCTAATTTCCTGAGAGACTCTTCTAAAGGAGATACATAAGAATTTTGCTCGTATGACCCGTGCGTGTGAGGATAGTAATTGGGCTCATCATGGTATGAGCCATAACCTTGAAAAGGCTGATGTTCCCAACCACTATTCACACTATAGTCAAAGTAGTAACGTCCATTTTGAAACTCGAGTCGGATATTCGTTGTATTGGCTATTGTAATACCGATTCGACATTTTATTTGCGGGGGTGTGAGTTGTCACACAAAATTAAAACCCACTAATGGGGATTCGTGGGTGGATAGAGTCTTACCTCCGTACAGACGGGCGATGAACCGTTGAAGTCGACTCGGGCCACCGACTCCGATGTCGGTGTACGAACCCCGAGGCCGAGACAAGATCATGAATCGTCGTCCTTCCCTGCAAACAGTTTATATTTAATCTCAACCCTTCCTTAGGGTTTTAAAAATAATGTCCAAGTCCAAAAAGTGTCCAAAAATAAAAAAGAAAAATTACAAAAATACAACCCTATTTACAATTTCTAAAAATAAAACAAAATAGCTATATACAAAATCTTCTTCTTCACTCCTTTCGGATTCCTCTTTTCTTTCCTTCTTTGGCGATGCTTTCCTTTTATAGCACTTTTTCTTTCCTTATAGCTTCGCTCCAAATCTGAAAAGAATCGAAAAATACCAAAGGCGTAAAAAAGAACAAAAAAAATAATAAAAAGAAAAAGAAACCTAAAACAAATTTAAATACAAGTCCGCGTCGTGGCCAAAAATTGGTGTGATTTTATGTTTGTTGTAGAAAGTGGTAGTAAAAGTTCGTTCAACTCAGACTTGTAAAGACTCGGTTTAAGACTTAAAAATATAAAACTCTAAAAACAAAGAAAATATATACACAAGTTTTGTCACAAATATCGAGAGGTACTAGGACTCAGGATTCCACCATAAAATTCATTCATGCGATTCATATATTTATTCTAGACAATTATAGCTCAAATAATAATAAAATATTGACTCTATGTTTTTCCAAGGTAGATTTTTGAAAGATTGACTGTAAATCACTAGCATGACGCATCAAAAGCACTTAGACCAAGCATACATCATCATACGACATCACAATCAATTAAGAAAAATCATAAAACGATTGATAATAGTGCAAGTAGTCATAAAAGAATTAAATATAATTACCACAATGCATGAAATATGGCTTCCTCCGTCATCCCAGTGTTGGGGTTTAGCTCCTCATATCAAAAACACGCTCAAAATAATAACGCATGGCTGAATAGGTGTTTTATTGAAGAAAATCGAGTTTGTAACAGATATAATTGTTCTGAGAATCATCATTCTTGAGAGGAACCCTAACTGAACTGTTGCGAATTCGATTAATTGTTGGAAAAATTGTTACAGAACTGTTACAAAGGTATTTGATTTGAAAGATTAGGTAACGGTTTCTGCGACTTTCTTTGTCTGCGGTTTGCACTGTTCTTCTTCTTCTTCCCAGGAACAGCAACAAGCTTCTCTGCAACTCCACCTGATCTCGACTGTTCAACCCCCCAAGGTCTCGACAGACCCCGTTTAGCTTTTCTATCCTCTTATATATACACAACAACCAAGAATCCCGATAAAATCTTCCACTTTCCTCCACCAAAAGTCTCGGACTTTTTCATCCCTTTTTCTTCTCCGTTGCACGCGTTTTCTAGCCTCCAAAACTCTCCCTAACTCCTTCACGCGGCTCTGATGTATCCTCCCGATATGATCTAGTCTCACAGAATATATTCTTCTATATATAACCAAAACAGAACCGAGATTCTCTTTATGTTACCGTAAATAGTTTCTACTTCCCTGTTTACGAACTTGAGATAAATCTCCTTTTTTAACGCATCCAAATCCACCACTTCTCATGTCTTGACACACCGAATTAATCTCAACCAATTCTGTTGAAAAATCTACAAGAGAATAACGCCTAAACCATCAACCAACTATCCCTGTTTTGTCGAGAAAACTCACTGCCAAACGTGATCACCTGTCACACAGACTCGAGCTCTTATTGCTTCCTCAGACTCACCACCTATCTGCTACCCCAAAGCAATCAAACAACACCTTCCCTGACTAAGCCAATGACTAGCTCAACCAATTCCATCTTCTGTCCACGTAAACCAAGAAAACCCGAGAAAAGTTTTCTCCCATGTTTTGCTGCAATACGATTATACAACCAAATCTAGCCCAATTAAACATCCATACCAGCATTGTACTGCCAAAACAGACCTATCCCATGAAAATCAGCAATTGAATCTCGTTAAAACTGGTCCAAATCATCAACCCTAATTCTGCCATTAAAACACCAATTTTTCCCGCCAAAACGTCCTTTTGAAATGAAAGAGATGGAGTGCCCCTTATCCCGATGTCGGGTTCCTTTAACACTGGGTGTCTGGAGTATAAATAACAATTAGAGTGCCCCTTATCATTGGTGTACCCCTTAGTAATTGAAGTGCCCCTTATCCAAATGAGGGGTCCGAATAGTAATTTTCCCCCACGAGCGCAAATACTACTTTTCGATCCAATTCTCCCGCAAAAGCTTATTTATCCAAAAATACCTACAAAGACACAAAAAGCCATAATAAATACAAAATCGAGCACTAACAAAATATACAATTGAGATTAAATCGGACACAAAAATGTGTCTATCATTTGTCCTGCAGCAACGAACGAGCAAAGCTACATCGCAAGTGCGATCACCGATCGGGCAGGAGCTGCGGACATACCGGGATCGCAGCGAGCTGCATGATCGATGGAAATGCAGCAAACGACTAGCAAAGTTTCATCTGGGCAGAACCGCGAACTGCTCCATTTGGATTGCAGTAGCTTGATCACCGGGTCTGCAGCTGCAACGAGTAAAGCTACACTTCAGCCAGTGCGATCGCCTAGATCAGGGAGCCGCGACATAGCCGGGACTGCAGCAAGCCGCGATCACCGGAATGCAGCAGCCGACGAGCAAAGTATCTTCAAAGAATCGCGATCACTGACTGCAGAACTGCGAAATGGCCGGATCAGCAGAGTTGATCGCTGGTCTGGCAGCAGCTGAATTTAGCATTGCAAAGAGCTGCGATCACCGACTGTGGGAGAGGCGAACTAGGCCGGTCGGGCAGAGTTCGATCACCGACCGCACGATTCCGAGGAACCGGGCTTAAACAGATTCGATAAAATTCAGATCGTGATCGATTGCTCCTCCAACCGAAGCCAATTGATGAGCAATCGACTCGCATCGATTCTGCCCAACCTGAGTGCAGCTTGCTTTTTGAACAAGACTACAATAATTCGATCAACTTAATCGTAGCTTGATTTTAACATTAATGGATTGTAATAATTGCGTCAAAATATTAGGGTGTATGCTCGCCCCCTCTTAATCCTGTAACTCGTTGTAGGATTAAGAAGTTTGGGTTACCCAAGTTTCGATTTTGAAGCTTAATTCGCATTGCATTTAGGTGCCATGTAACTCGCCCCCAAGCGTATGGAGTGTTACGCAACTTGCCCCAAAAGAGTTATTTTAGACCATGAGGTGTTACGTATCTCGCCCCCAAGTGTGATCGAGTCACGTTGAAGTGATTTGCAATTCGCCCCCAGAAGATAGTGATTGTCATGCTACTCAATGCTCGTACAAGGGTGCACTGCCTTGATGTATTTTGCTCGCGCATGAAATTTTGAAGATGTCTGTTATCTGGAATTCGCGCGGGGGCCAATACCACTATTCCGGATGTGCGCGAGAATTGAAATGTGTGCATCTCCTCGTGAGAAATGCTCGCCACATTATAGGTGTCTCATTGAACAAAAGTATGCATGAATATATGAAAAGATGCGAAAATATGTAAATTGTATACGTACCGTATTGAAAGTGTTATTGCAACTTCGTTTATGAAGCGATTAGGATGCCCACTAGCTATGTTGATATTTTCCAGCGACGATGACTAGTATAGTTGCCTTAGCGTCTCGTCTCGACTTAGTAACTAGATTTGTCTCGTGGATGGAATGCACCAGTTAAATCAAAATCGATTGAAGACGATTACCTTAATCTGTATTTCAATGACTGCGATCACTGGCTCAGAATAATTATGCATAAAAGCGGATCAAGCGAGTTGTGAGAAAACTATCATCAAAGCAGATTTTGGGGAAAATCGGACTACGACGAGTTCGACCAACTGGATGTAGGAATTAAAAAAGGATCATGACAGATTCGATCAAGCGGCCATTTATTGTACGGATTGCGAGCAGATTGATCAACCGATCAGAGTAGTTATGACTAGCACTGAATATGTGCGTATTGAGGTTTACGAATCGAACCAGCACTCACAACTTGCACACGGGCGTTTTGTGGGTAGAAACTTCGATAATAGCATTCCCGAACATTGAATATGATATGTAGTTTTCACTTGATAGTTGTTGATGCCGCTCGGAACCCCAAAAATAATTTTTCAAACTAAAGAGTTTTCTCCTCTATATTGTAGAAAATTGAAAGGTGATTCCAACGAGCCAAAAATCACTCAATTCGGACTTAAAACGAAGAAGTTATTGTGAAACAAGATTCCAAAAGCATGCGTGCCGTGGATGATGTGGCACCGATATTTGGACATGGATGTCGCTGATGTGTCATAATTGATGACGTGGCAAGTGTTGTTGTGGACCCTTGCTGACATGGTATGCTGACGTGGCGCCATTTAGCTGACGTGGCACGTTGACTGGACCTCACTTTGTTGACGTGGCATGCTGACTGGTCCAGTTTGCTGACGTGGCACCAAATCTGCGACGTTACCTGGTTGAATGGACCGCACTTGCTTAAATTTAATGTAGCAGTGAGTATCGAAGTTTGATGTACCACAGAGCATCAACGGTTGACATACGCAGGACATCGAAATTTGATGTAACAAGAAGCATCGAACTTTTTCTAAGAGTTGAATTTTGATGTATCTCGGATCATCGAAATTGGATGTACCCGAGAGCATCAACGGTCTGTGTATCCGGCGCATCGAAGAATGATGTACCATTGATGCATCAAACTGTTCCTTAACCACGACGTAAGTGGGTGAACAAAACCGCATTGAATTGGGTTATCGTATTCCGCTTGGTGTGGGCGGCCATTTGCATTTTATTTTTTTAACATTTCGCCACGCTTTCCACGAACTGTGATCTTTCCCCTCGAGCTTTTGTAACAGTTTTGTGAACTGTTGTATTTTATTGTCTTGCAACGGTTGGTGTAAGCAGCTGTTGTCTTTTCTCCTTGAACTTTTACAACAGTTTTCTGTAACGGTTATTTGAGAAATCTTTGTGGTCCTTTTCGGGAAATTTTTGTGATGCTTTTCTGGAGGTCTTCTCTAGGGTTTCCAAACGCTTGGAGACGTAGGCAATTTGACAAACCTTCGATCATGACAGTAACGATTTTGACATACTTCAAACTCGAACAGGTGGACACTTCATTATTTGAGAAGCAAATTTTTTTGAACTTTGGATTTGAACATGCTGCGGATCGAACATCCTGACAACAATCTTGGTGATTTTTGCAGTGAATCAGCTGTGGTGGCTTTCGACTGCAATGTTGGACTGCAGCAGTTGCGATCAATTGGACTGCAGTAACTGTAATTAACTGGTCTGCAGCAGCTGCGATCAGCTGGACTGCAGTGATTGAAAACAAAACTGGACCAAGCCATGTTGCAGATCGAACATCCAGCAACAATTTTGATGATGTTTTTTCGCCATCTTTCCCCATGGACCGAACGTCCTGAGAGCGGTTTCATCGGTCTTTGTTGCGATGCAGTTTTAGTGGTTTCCGAAGGTAATAGTTTCGCAAATTTGAAACAGTGAATCTTGATTGCGAGTAGTTGCGATCAACTCGACTGCAGATATGTGCGATTATATGGTCGCAGCAGCATGCGATCACATTTATCTGCGAACATTGTGATCAAACTGGGTTGCAGCGGCTACGATCAACTGGACTGCAACAGTGATTTTTCACGACGTTCAAACAACTTTTTCACGGAAACGATTTTGAAGCATTTTGTACAACTTTTCTCAATGGGAGAACACGATTCCTTTTTCGTTTCCCCTTAGTTTGGCGCCAATGTTTGTACCCAAAATTACTCTTGGGCACGAAACACGATGAATGGAAGATTTGGTGTGTTTTTAGGGTTAGGAGACGAATTGGAACACGAGACCAATAGAGCGCAGGTTTTACGTGGTTCGGCGCGTTTGCCTACATCCACGGGTGAATCCCCTTGGGGAGTAATTTTTCATTGATGTTTGAATTACAATCTCATTTTCTCTCCCTCCTATTGTCTACCTCCCATTTCATTTCTGCTCCTCACTATTTATACCATTGTATACACAATTTCAATATAACTTAAATGACACTAACTGCTCATTTATGCCCCCCTATTCAATTTCGCATGAAACTGCTGAAATTATTGTTGCATGTATGAAAATGCTGGAATAAATATTGCATGGCTCCATCTTAAATTCTGCATGACATGCTGGAATTAACTCTGCATGCCTCCATCTTCAATTCTGCATGAAACTGTTTGCATGCTTCTTTGAATAAATTCTGCATGAATGATGGTTGGCAGTATTGGTGGACACTGGCTGGCGGAATAGCTGACTGCATGGGTAGAGACTGGCTGGCAGCACATCTGGCAGCATGGCTAGAAACTGGATGGCAGTGAGGCAGAGAACTTGGCTGGGAATTGGTTGGCAGTGCGGATGAGTATTTGGCTGGAGGTGCGACGAGCAACCTGACTTTGACAGTTGACCAACGGTTGACTTTGACTTTGACCGAGTGTTGACTTTGACCGTTGACCGGTCATTGTAATACCGGGCAGGCTGGTGGGCTACTTCGGTTGACTGGTTAGAGGGCTTGGATGAGGGCCAAAAGATGATTCAAGCTCCAACTGGGCCTATTATGTGGCATTTTTGGTTATGGTACAAACATCGCCCCCTCTTAACCTCCAACTTGTTGGGGGTTAAGACATTTTCGTTTTCCTTAGTCAATGACAAAACTCGCCCCCAAGTGTGGATTATTGATGTTGAGGCGATTGGCAACCTTCTCCTGCTGTTTGCGGAAGTCAAGACGCCCCCAAGAGTAAATTTTTGTTGCTGAAGTGTAAAGAAAACTGTCTTCGTTGATTATGGAAATTGTAATCAAGTCGCCCCCAAGTGAGGCTATTGTGTTCGGCGGGAAACAGTTGAGTATGAACCATTGTTGTATGCAAAATTGGGACCGAAGGCTGAATAGCTATGTAACGGAAGCGTGATGCTTGAGTGGAGTGGTGTTGTGAGTGAGTGATAACTTCTGATGTAAAATTGAACTGTGGTAGTTGCGTTGGACTTGTCTGCGATGGCCACAAAAAACTATCTTCTACAGTAATGAGTAACACTGGGTAGTAACAGCATTGAGCAAAAATGGTTTGCAGCATCTTCAATCAGCTGGCCTGCAGCAGAAACGAGTAAAGCGCATCATGCTGCAGCCGGCTACGATCACTGGATCGCAAGATTTGCGAACATAGATGAAGCTGCAACGAGCCTTCGATCACTGGAATGCGCGACGACAAGCAAAGCGCATCGCAAGACAGCTGCGATCAGTGGATCGCAGAAGCTGCGAACATATCCGGACCGCAACAACACGCTTGGTGTTCTCTCCTCCGAGTCGCTCAGAGATTGTTTTAATTTTGGGTTGTTGTAGTCCAGATTTTTCGGCATATTTTGTTGGTTTAATCTTGATAGTAATCTTAGTGGTTTTGCTCCCTGTTTTTGGCGGTTCCGAAATTTGTTAGTGTCATGTAGGAAGAACCTATCGCCAATTATTAAATCAACTAGAATTAAATCTTAATTCTCGAAAACCCTTTGTTAATCACCGCTTGGGATCATTTCCCTTTGTGATCAAATTTGAACGATCCAGGGCCTCAAGTGTCGATTCATGAAGCTGATAATTTGGTTGATGGAAGCTTTGCATCTCCTTACGCTTGTGTTGTAGAAGATTCATAGGGGTATAATAGCTCCCAGGTGATGAAATCACTCTCTCCGGTGACTTATATCTAACTACGGTCGATAAAAGCTCTACAGGTTTTCGGGCGAAAGTAGAGGATGTTTCGGGTGACCTAGTCAAAAGTCAAGTCTCCTCTTTTGATTTAAGTCTTGGTCAAGAGAATGTGGATAATGGGCTTGTGAGAAACTTCTTAGCTTGTTGGAGTTTATTTTACATGTATGGCGTGTTGGGATTTTCCCATGATATGCGACTGACAAGAAAATATATTATCTTTCGGGGATGGTGTGGTAATTATCTGCAAGTCTCAGACGATCAAGATGTCAGTCAAGTCAATTTCCGATCTGTCAGAAGTCAATACTTTGGTCCAGTCAATGTCAAAGGTTGGATAAATGTCAAAGGTTGGATAAATCCAAGATCAAATTGGGTCAACTCAACCTCAGATCATGTTTTCAGAACTTCATGTTGTCAACTAACTTAAGCACAGATAGAATCTTGGCAAGGCTCAGGTACTTCTTCGTTTATACCTACTTCAGAATAGATACATATCTCTATGGCTCCCTCTGCATAATTGTTGCTAAGAATTCAAAACATCTTAGACTGGATTTTTACTTGTTCTCTTAGGAGTCGAAGGGCTTAAATTTTTGTCCTCTAAGACGTATGTTATGCTTTGCACACTCATCTTGGTGGATGTTTTTGGTTTGTGGCTTTACTTTGCCATGGTTGTAATTTGAGTTTTAAACTTATTTGGTCTTGTTTGTTCTTGAACTAGAGGATAAGGGAGAACAATCAAAGCGATATGATAACATATCTAAGAACTAGCTATCTAGTGATTGTTATCAATGATGTTAAGATAAATGGTCAGTATGATAAGGAGTGTTGTGATATGAATGATGTGGTGGCTTTCATCTTTCTAATTTTGAGATAAGTTCAACTTGACTACTACCTTTACGAGTTAGATGAAAATGATAGAAGTTGTGGTTTGTCTATGATTACTTCTATGGGGATTAGTGATTTAGTACACCCACATGAGGCTGATTTGATTACTATTTCAGTTGATATGGATTATTGCTTTCTAGGACTGAAACTTAAGGATAGAACATACCATGACCTTGTTGTTGGAAATATTGATGCCTATAGGCGAATAAGACCTGATGGTTACTTATTCTCTCGAGAATGGAAATGCTTTAGTATTCAGGCCTTTAGAAAGTATGATTCGTGGTGTATGAATAGTTTGGAAGATGAGTTTGCTCCGTGGTCTTATTATTCAAAATGTCATTTGAGTAGTCATACTAACGGGAGGGACAATGTTCTCTCGGTTAGTGATTTCTATGAGAATTTGCCTTTTACTCGCATTATAGTGGGGTTGATAAGATTTATGAGTGATGGGATTTTAATTGTGCCGCAAGTGCACGACTGTCGATAGGACAGTATACAAATGCAGTTCGTTCCACAGGGACTAAATTTGTTACCTTTAATTTATAATTAAATCAAGTGAGACAAAAAATAATATAAGATAATAATTAAAAAAAAAAGACACCAGGGCTTTAATTCCACCACTATGTTGGCTACTAGATTATTCAACCATTTTCTATAAAATTCTTCAACACTGCTTCAAGGCGATTTAGGACACTAATATTTACGTCTTGGAAGGTAAAACATTATAACCCACTGTATTGATGTTCTCAAAAATACTAATAACTTATCTTCACTTAAAGTGCTGTTCTCTATGAATAGAATATAAAACTCAATAAAATAAGCACGAGGACATATGAAGAAAATTACTATCATTACGAAACAAGAACAAGGACCAAATTGAATTTTTATAGAAAAATAGTGGAAATCCTCTTGCATACATCATAGGGCTTCATTTAGCCCTAGTACAGAGTTATTCCATTACAAAAGCATAAAGAAAACAAAAATCCTAAAACTATAATATTTCTATGGACTACGGACCCCGGACCTCCTCTTTTTCCATCTTTTTCAACCAGTATTTATAGTTTTCAAAGGAAACCACTTTCCTTTTTCATATCCACTACCACATCATCATCTAATGAAAGTATGCCACATGTCAAATATAAAAATCCTCCAATCAAAATGCGACATGTGTCAAATACTGCAATCAATATCTTAATTATTATTTCCAACCATAAATAATAATATTCTTTCCCAAATCTTCATATATTCCATTACTCCACATCATAAAGAAATATTTTCTTCAATAAACAAAATATCTTCAAATATCCTTTATCATAATATCTTGCACATGGTCTCCACAAGTCGTGGCACACTTCTACACACGCCCATATCCAAATAATTGGCCCAATAATTCTTCATATTTCCTTTTGGGCTTAACCCATTAAATCATTTCATTTCTCCAGCAGAATTCTGCATTTTAGTCCATAAAGCTTTATTTTCTAAAAACTGCAAAAATAAATAAAATCATCAAATATGTACAAAGAAAGAACTAAATAAATATAAGTAGTAAATATGTAAGAATTAAGCACTTATCAATGAGCTATATGATAAGGATTTTCATGCCATAGGCGAGAATCAGAAAGATGACCTCGTTCTTTATTGTTCCTGTAGAGTTCTTTATAAGCTTCCAGCCAATAAAGTGGTTGCTTCTCGACAGATAAAATCAGATCTTTACTGGTTCTCTCATGTGTGGGGTGGCTTACTTTTTATGACCCTCATGGAGTGTGATATGAGTTGTGTGTTTAATTTAGAGGATAAGACTATTTTTTTTTGATCAGACAGCGGCGGGAATTGAACCCCTAACCTATAACTTGGGAGCTCAACCCCTAGCCAACTGGGCTAATCCCAGTTGGTTAGGATAAGACTATTTGGTTGTCTAATTATATCAATGATGGTAGTCCTTTCCGGTTAGTAGTACATCTTGTGGTTCTTTAGTTTCTGAAATAATGCTAGAAGGGAAAGTTGATGTTTCTTATCAATGATGATGAGGTTATTTTGGTTAGATGTAAGACTTGCTCCTGGTTTCTTTTGGGGCTTCCATGGTTTAAGCATCAGTTCTTTGGGATGTTAGCTTTTACAGTTCTTTCTTCGAAACAGTCTACTTATCTTATTTCTTGGGATGATATGCAGAGCTTCAGTATACTTTTGTGTTGGACATATTTATTGTCAGGCCCTTAAGCTAGTTTACACCTTCGAGGGCTTGGGCTGTCGGTACTTATGATTGGTATAGGTGGAAGATGAATCCTAATGATCATAAGGGGTAATGAGTGGATGTTTAAATGGTATGAGTGGATGTTTCGAGTGGTTTGGGTCTTGTTCTCGGCAAGTTTTCAAGTATTTTTTCATCGTGTTCTTTTTTCCAGTCAATCTTTTGGTACTCTTATGTTTGGAGGAGGCTGGTCTTTATTCATCTTTGTTAGCCATCCTCCTCTTTGTAGGAATGATGCACCTTTGTATGTCATGTGTGGCTCATATATGAGAATTAAACGTTAACATACCCATGTCTTGAAAGGGGCTCCAGTTTTGGTTTACTGTAATCATGATCGTAGTGACGTGATGAAAAGTCGGTGGAATCGAAGATTTCTTTGTTAAAAGCTGGATCAAGTGAGGATGTATTCTTCTATATTTGGCTGCAACAACTCTTGTCTCTACACATATCTGTCTTTCCCTTTGGTTCATTTCCCTTATTGTTGTATTAATTTTCTTTTATTGTCTTGTGTTATCCCTTCTAATGATTCAGCCTCCATTTTAGTATCCACTAACTGTGATGGCTAAATTTGTAACCTTTGATTAAAAAAAGAAAAAAAGGGAGACTACAAGTGTGATCCAAAAGTCCAAATTTTGGAGAACATAAATAAAGCAATTTGAGCCGAGTTAGAGATAACTAGATAATCCCCTTCAATGCTTTTAAAAAAGAAAAGAAGACAAGCCCCTTTATATCAGAGACGTATGCGGGAGTCATCTTCATTCAACTGTGTGTTTGACATCAATGAAAAGTTGAGGAAGATTGCAGCCAAAACATCATTTTCTCATCTCAAAGTTTACATATACAACACTAAAATTAACTAAAAGAAGCCGAGGAAGATTGCAGCCAAATGTATGTACGAACGAAACTATCATACTTAATTCCAGGTATAGGGCTGTCAATGGATAACCGAATATTCGATATTCGTCAGAGTCCATCCGAATCGTTAGGATATTATCCGAAATTTGGATAACGGATACCTTATCGGATATTCTTATTTTAATGAAACGGATACGGAAAAGGTATTATCCTATAGGATAATATCCGATATCCGTTAAAGAATGCATATGCAAATTTTTTTTTTTTTTTTGAGCAATATATTTAGTTGTTAGCTTGGTATTATGTGAAGAGTGGTATAAATAAAAATATTATGGAAGAACAAAAACACAACTAGTTTTATTGGTTTTGAGAAAAGCGAAAAAAATTTCAATATTGATGGAGAAGATTTGAGTATTGTTTAAATCAAATTTAATATAATAATTTTAAAGTCAAATTTGTGCATTTGATCAAGGTATTTGGTTTTATTTAGTTGAATTTCCTTAGGGTTTCTTTGATTTTTTTGTAATTTATGAAATTAGAGAAAGGCTAGAAAAAACTTAAATTATGAATTACTATCGGATATTATTGGATATTATCGGATAACCGACATTATTATCGGAACGGATAACAAAAATATTTTTGAATACACAAAATTGGTCAAAAAGACCAAAATCAACAATTCCTGGGTGAAAAAGACACTTAGGTTTTGATACTGTTTAAATACCCAAAAATTAAAAAGATACTGTTTAAATGGACAAAATTTAAAAATAGGCAGGATGTAACCAGTTTCATCCTGTCCATTTTTGTAGTAGCAGGATTTCCCACACTACACCCCTTACTCGATTTTGCTTAATTAGTCCATTGAAAGATGTAAGATCAAGAGTATTTATTGATTGAATTCATGAATGGTTTACACAAAAAATAATTACACTTAGAAATTAATACTCTCTTAAACTTTCTCTCTCTTAATGATTTGCCTAACAACTTCCCCGAGATCTCCCCTTCAACAGACTCATTTAGCCCTTTATATAGGGTAATACATAGTGGATGACAGCTATGCTATCCTTTATTTTCGGGAATGTCCCGCGAAGTGTCGCAAGTGCACAAACATTCGTTCTCGCGACACTCCTTAACCCTCGCCAAGTTTTACGTCTCCTTTATGTTTTGCTTGTCGTTATTCATTGCGTCGTTTATTTTAGCTCTCTGCGACTGCCTCGCGACATCGTTGTTTATTAACCCCTTGAGACCGTATGTTGCGATATTATGATCCTACATCTTGCCTCTTTTTCCTTGAATATTGCTTGAAGAGCGATCTTTAAGGAAAAATCTGTTGTTGTAATAATCTTTGGTCTTCGCTGATGAAGGAACAAGCAAAAGAATACTGTTCTTGAAAAGTACGTACTTGCCTCTATTCTTTTGTGAAGTTCCGAAGCTTCTTTGAGACGTACATTTAGTATCGCTTCTTGTCTTTCCTCATATTTCTTCTGCGAAGGGAGCAGTATCATGAGAGTGATTCTTTTGATTTGCCGCGACTGCTTATCTTTATCTCTTTCAATTTTGTATTTTTACACGGATTTTAATTATTAACGTCTTTTCTTGACACGTCTTTTTCAACCGCTTATTCTTGACCATTCATGTCTCTTCTCGCATTAAATGACCTCGTTTTTCTCGAGGATCTTTTTCCCTATATATAGTTTTCTTTTCCCCTCCTTTTCATTCTTTAGTTTCTCTCTGCAACTTCTTTGATTTTCTCCTTCCGCAATTTGCGCTCCTGCTACTGCAAATCTCTTCTTCGTCCTTTCTAGCATCGATCTTAACCTTTAACCTCCCATCCATTCCCATACTGATAATGGCTGCCATTAGTCGTGCATACAAAGCTTCTTTTGATGAAGTTCAACAGAAGTTGCTCGAGAAGGGTTTCACTCTATCGACCATTCCCGATCAAGAACCTTCATCCATTCTTTCTGCAAAGTTATTTTACGATCATCAATGTGATGATCAAAGGATTATAGTCTCGCTAGGTCAGCTTCTCGCATGGGACTTCCCATTCCCTTATACGATCCGAGTTGCCTCTATTTTATGAAATCTTGGCCCATGAAAAATTCTCTCGGGCTATTTATCAATTGAGTGGCGATTGCATTCGCACGATCTTTGGAGTTCGCGAACCGCGGGCTGGTAAAGGATCTTTATACTCTAATTATCCAAGAAATCCCAAATTCGCAGGACTTAGAAATAGTTCTTTGAGAAGTACACTTGTGGAAAACTTTTTTGAAAATTACGCAGGTGATAACTATGGTGAATGTGAAATCTCGCTGGGGCATTCGCCTGAAGAAAAAGGATAATGTCCCTGAAGATAAATTACTCATGCAAGACATCGATTGGCATCCAGGCAATAATACTTCTCCTCGTTATTCCAAAGATGAGAAGTGGTGGGTTGTACCCTTGATCTTAAACGGCCCTTACATCGCGGGCTCGCATATTCTTCCTGCGAATCTCGCGAGGATATCATCCTTGGGAATTCAAATGGCACGAGAAGAAGAAAGAGGTATGTTTCCTACTTCAAATTTTTGCTTTCGCAACTTTCTTTCTATAATTCTTTGAGTTTGTGAAATCTTTCAGATAGCCAGGTTGAGAAGAAGCTACAAAAAGGATCCGTCGGAGGATACTCTGACATTGCTTCGATCGCTTACGAGTGAAGTAAGAAACACTTCCTCTCTTTTTATTTAAAACAATATTGTTGCCTCTGTTTCTTATCTTTACACGTATGCGAAGGTTGGAGTTGAAGAAGCTGTAGCCGCGAAAGGTAAAAGTAAGGGCAAAACTGTCGCTCGCAAAACTAAATCTTCGCTCCATTAACCAAGAAGCGAAAGGTTCAATCTTCTTCTCGCCCTAACTCAAGCTCGAATCTTCGATGAAGATGACCATGATTCAATTTTTCTCGCTAAAGAAACTCCTTTGCGTAGGTTCTCCTATGGATCGGTTATCTAGTATCTTCTCGGACTCTTTCCAAGGAATGGGAGATGCTCCTGCTGGCTTCTCTTTGCGGGACTCTCGCAAATGTGTGTAATCTTTGCTTTATTAGAAGGCAATGATTCTTTCAATGGAGCTTCTAGAGTCGTGTCTCCTGACTTGTTGAATGCACTTGGATCTCTGGTATGTATGCAGTTACATTTCCCTTTTTACATTTTTGAATATATGTATATTAATGATTCTTCTATCTTCTTTCATAGGTTGGAAGAACTTCCTTTGTAGTTGCCTCAGATCTCGAGAGAAGACGCAACAATCTTGAGAAGAAGAATTCGCAATTGAGCAAGAAGATTCGAGAATTAGAGACTGAAGCTGCGTCATCTCGCGATAAAGATGAGAGAATTCAAAAGTTAAATACCGAACTTGACTCCCAAAAAGATAGGGTGTCCACTCTTCAGAACGCTAATCAGCAACTTTATGGTATAAGATTTTTCTTCCTTTTATTATTTCTATTTTATCGGTCGCATCTTTGCTACCTAACTTATTACCTTCGCGCAGATGTATATAATCTCTCCGATGAGGCTATTCTTCTCCATACATTTCTGAACCTATGGATGATGACCTTCTTCTTGCTCATCTCAATCAATCTCTAAGTAGTTCCTCGAATAAAACTAACCTCCTTTCATTAAAAGATCTTCAATCCAAATATCATCTCTTAGAGATCGAACACGAGATCTAGTTTAAATTTAACTAATCGCTTTAAACGAATGTACCTTGACTCGAGAAGAATATCAAGACTTTAAGGAAGAAAATTAGTAATCTCATAGATGAGAACGATCGTATTACTAACGAGAGGTGCACGGGCGTTAGCGAGAATTCCACAAATCTCTTCTTAGTGTGCAAGTTGAACGAGATGAACTCCTTCATCAAAATACCATGCTTAAGCGGCGAGAAGAGCAAGTTCGCTCTCTTCTTGTTATTAATAGTGATGATGAATTCGCTTTGGGCTGCAAAAGTTTTAGATAATGCCGGGAATAACCTAGGTGTTGATGTTAGTCTTCACGCCGAGCATACTTCCTTGATTAAAGATATGATATCGATAGAGAAGGTTACTTATTACACCTTCATCGCTTCTTACTTCGTAGTATTGCTTGTAAATTATTGACTTGTTGTTACTTATTTGCGAGAATGCGAGAAGAGGCTTCGGGTTAGAATTAGAGAACTTGAATCGAGAAAGAACAACTTGCCGGGAATTTTCCCGCGAGGATTGAAGAACTCGAAAACTGAAAAACAACGACTCGCCAAGAGTCTCTCCTTCGCAATAACAAGTATTCCAAGTTGAAGAAACAATTTGAAACAGCGGTGGCGAATTTTAATAATGATGCGATTCGCTACCGCAATGGAGCCATGGAGTATGTTTGTAAAGGCCACAATATCCCTCTGCACTCATATCCCGGCTCCTTGAAAAAGTTCAGAGAATGCTGTCTCGGACGTTTCTGATAGCGAGGCTGGCGAAGAAGAAGATTCTGGCGATGAGAATAATAAGACTGAAGAATCAGATGGAGGAGAAGATTCACCAAAGAGATAACTCTTTTTGTTTTCTTTCGCTGTCTGTAATATCTGTACATTTCCGTTGTTCATAAATTCAATCTTCATTCGCCTTTTTTTGGCGAGTTCTTTCTTGTAACATTATTGGTTAGCATTGTTGATGTATAATTCTTTCATCGGAAGATGAATAACAATACTCCATCTTTTCCATTCCCATACTTGCCTCTGTTATTGATCTTCAGAGGAAAGATTTCAATTGTCTTCATGTATTTGGTTGGATAATGGTTTTATTGTTGTTGAAATGTATTATTGCGACGAGGTCGCAAGCATCTTCATAGATCAAGAATTTTACTTGCCTTGTCTTATCTTCATAAATGTATTTTATCTATTCTCATTGCGACAAGGTCGCAAGCCACGCCTACATTTTCAAGCAAGGGCCCATTGACCTGGCCTTATCATTGTTGTGTGGTCTTCCGAGTTAGACCTCCCTACTTAGAGGTCTTCCCCTGCCACCTTTTATTGCGACAAAATCGCAGGACGTCTTTACACTTGCATGTAAAGACCCATTGATCTTGTCTTATCATTTTCCAAGTATTTTTGCCTCTGCAGGATGTTTTAGTTGCGACAATATGACAGGCCTAAATATCCTTGCGAACATAAAGCCCCATGACATTGCCGTCGTGCGACGAAATCGCGGGACGTCGTACACTTTCATGTAAAGACCCATTGATCTCGCCTTACCCTCGCGTTAGTATTATTGCCTCTGCAGGATCATTGCACAAATATGACGAGCCTAAATTTTCTTGCGAAAACATAGCCTTATGACATTTGCGTCTGTTTTGACACCCCCCCTAATGGAGAGTGTCGCCCTTATCATCTCCCCGGTTGCCCCTTCAAGGAGGCGAAACATCGGCCATACAAGACTAGCTCCTCCCATCCGGTCTTAACAACAACCAGTTGTTTTCGCAGCCTCTTATCCCTTATACCTATATGGTTTATGGTTACGAGACTGCACCCTAAGTGGAGTTTTCTTCGGGCGAGTGCAACGCATGCCAAGACTTGCCAAGAATGGCCGGGGTAGGTTCATCCATCCCGGGCACTGCGGCTCAACACGTGTACCTCGGCGCCTTGAGCATACACTGACTCCTAGGAAGAGACCCTCGGTCGCCCAACCAGGGTATAACCTTATATAGTTGGGAATCCAAGGTACCTCTCCCGGATAGGCTTTCATGGGCCCCAAATTTTCATGGTTCAGGCTTCAGGAGCGGTGTAACCTTCCCCCTGAACCATGGCGAGAGATACCCCCTTATATGACGCACTTTAGGTCTTACATTTGCCTCTTACGAAATGTTATTCGCGAACTAGGGTGTACGCCATAAAGGTTCGTCCCATTCTTTTGCGCATTCATATTTGTTAAATCATTCAATCATTCATGTTTCATTATTTCTTGATATTTGTTTGCGAAGTATTCGCACGATTCATTTCACTTGTTGTATTTCACTTTTCTTTCTTAGTTGAATTCTCATTTTACTCTTGGCTGAGATTCTACACATCATTACTTCAATTGTTACTTTGCATCCTGCTCTTATTGATTATTCACTTCTTATGCCTTTTGTTCCTCATATCTTTTGCTTCTTTATTGTCATAATATTGGTCTGTCTCCAGGCATTCTCCTCGCGAGATATGTTCAGCCCTCACTTCTATAGCATCTACCATCACTTTTCCTTTCTCTGTTCATTTCTCACATGTTGCTTCCAACCCTTTCTTTTGGCATTTCTTTCTTGTGACTTTCTATATCGACCTCATGACACTGTTGCGACTCTTTCCAGTCTCCCTGTATGATACCAATGCCGCTTGGATGTGGAAATTTTATACATTGATGGTATGTTGACGCGACCCCCAAGATTTCATGAAGCCATGGCCTCCCAATCAGTGCATTATACGGGATTCCACATCAACCACACGAGAATAAAATATCGGTCGATAATCCTTGTAGAGGTATTCTCATGTGAACCTCTCCCTTTGGTTTGTTTGCGGTGCCATTAAAGCCATATATCTTGTATGTCGAGGGGATCAAATCCTCATCTTTTCCTCCCATCGTCTTGTAAGTATGGTAGAAGAGAATATTCACCGAACTTCCTTAGGTGTCGATTAGAATTCGGTTGATCGCCCTGCAAGCCCTCGCCTCATCATCTTCTCCATCTGGTTTCGGGTTAATCTCTAGTTTCACAACCAACGGGCTATCGTGTGTTTCTCTTCCTTTTGGTACTTCATCTGCGAGAGAAGGAAATAGTCTTCATTGCCACTTTTCTAAGCTGCGTCGTTCTCGCTGGACTCATTATTTCTTTATCATTAGCATCTCTCGCAAAGACTCTACCGAGCACGTTGTCGTGAAAATCTTCGATGGTGCGATAGGAGTGGACGATAGAGTTGCGGTTCAAATTCTTAGCTTTTGTTCCTACTTCTATCACAAATGTTTCCTTTCCTTTCGCTGACACTTTGTACGTGTATCTCTGGTGGTGGTGGTAATGTCGACTGTTTCTTCTCCCTTTAGAAAGTGATTGACTTCCCTTGATCAACCATCCCGAGAATAATTCTCTTTATGTTTCTACAATCGTTTGTTTGATGCCCATGGAAGCGATGGTAAGAACAAAACTCATGACTTCTATCTTTGGCGGTGGTTCCATTCCAACGTTCCAAGGTCTTTGGTACATTTTCCATCACAAGTATAGCTTCCCGGATCTTTTCAACACTAGCATTCGGTGGTGGCATCTTAATCTGCTCCCATATTATCCTTTGTGCCCTCCACGGTTATTTTGCCTTCGTCCACCATAAGTTTCTTGCACATGATCTAGCCTCTCGAATCTTATTATTGTTGTTACGGTTGTAGTAGTTCCTTTCACGTTCAAACTCTTCTTGATCATGGCTTCCCATAGCTACTATCTTCTGTGTCCCTCATCGACTTTCCTTGCTTCTTGTCCTTGCGAAGTGCTCCCTTTGTATTTATGAATTGAGGTAACAAGCTTGCGTTCGCAGCATTCGAGTTTGTATTCGCAACTGGGTAAGAATTCATTTCATTTTGTCTTTCTTCTAAGGCAATATATTCTTCCTGTAATTCTCGCGGATTACGCCATCGTGATTGTATTTTTGATTCTAAAAATTTGAATGTATAACAAGTTAGTCGCGAAGAGAGCATTCACAAATGAGAGTATGAGATATCTCTCCTCAACCAAAATCTGCCATTTCGCTACACATGGTCCTCCATCTTACTGTCAACTGCCTTAAGCTTTCACCAACCCTTTGTTTCAACCAGAATACATCCTCAATACACAGTCGCGAAGTGTTATTACTTATGTATGCTCCCGGGAATGTGGCTTGTAAATGGTTAAATGATGTGATTGTGTTCCTTGGCAGACCTTCAAACCACTTTAGTGCTTCTCCTATTAAGCTTGACGCGAAATATTTGCACAATATGGCATCATGATTCTCCCATTGTAACATACATCTCATATAAGCCTTAATATGTTGTATCGCACGAGGTTGTTCCATCAAAGATGTTGGTTAATGCGGGTAGATTGCACTTAGGAGGTATTCCTCCCATTTGTACTTCTAGTGTGAAGGGATTCTTCGCGGCCTGCGATGGCTTCGTCTAGGTTGTCTCCTTCCTCCTTCCCTTCTACTATTCAGTAATCCTCTCATTTCAGCCAGTTCTCTTAAGATTTGTTCATTTGCCTCAGAATTTGATTCTACTGGTCTTTTTAGCTCCGCCTCTCTCCTTCTTCGCTCGTGCCTATTTTGACCTTCTTGCTCGTTATTTTCTCCTCTTCTTTCCTCGCGATGCTCTTCTTCGATTCTTTCGCCAATTCGCACACCATTATATCGGTTGTTCTCTCTTCTTGGTTGCCTCTCAGCTCTCATCATCTGCACCCTCTCATATTCTTCGTTAATATTTCTATTGGTACGATTTTGTTCCCTCCTTCTCTCGCGGTTGTCATGGTTATTCTGCCGGATTGCTTCTTCCATCTCTTGATTTTCCATTTCTGCTCTTATTCTTTCTCTTTCGCGAGCTAGTCGCGCTTGTTCAACGTAGTGTCTCTCAATGTCATCCTCGATCTCTCGGTTTCTTCTCAATTCTTCTCTCCCGTGCAAGATTATTCTCCCTTCAAAGAAATTTGGGTTATTCAGTTCTTGGAGTTGCATATTTCCTTGATTTTCCCTATTCCGCTCATCTTGAAGATTTTCGGGCTGGGGAATATAACGATCTTCTATTTCCCCAGTTCTCTCGCCATGCTCCGTATTCGGATTTTGTGTTTCTTCCTCGGTACTTTCTGTTGGTAAAACTCTCCTTCTTTCTTCTCTGTTCGATCTAGAACTTGATCTCACGCTACTTCTAGATCTCCTATTTTGCAATCTCATATTTTCCATCCTTAATTCATGATTTTGTCTTGTCAAGTTTGCTCGCTCCTCTGCTTCTAATCGTCTCTCTTCGTGTATTGTTTGTCTCAATCTTTCTAATTTGCCATTTCTTCGTTTCTGGATTCATTTCTCCATTCATCCCTTGCTCTCCTTGTCCATTGTTCACAATTCTTTGCTCCTCTTCTCTCTCGTCTTGAATCGAGACCTCCATGTATGTACACTCACTCTATCATAATCCACAGTAGCGTTTGCTCTGGGGAGATTGGTGGTTGGTTTTGACCTTCTCCATCATTTCTCATATTCATCCTTGATGATTCTCCCATTTCATTCCTCCTTTCTCCAGCCAAGTCTCCCACTTCTTCTTACAATCGTTGGTTGCCCTTGTACATTTCTTCTTCTAGCCATTTTTCTTTTTTACTGAATTCTTGAGTATCACTCCAAATCTTTTCTCTATTAATCCTAATTCCTTTCGATTGCTTCGTCAATCCCTGCTCGTCCCTGTTTCTAGCGCATATGTAGTAGCAGGATTTCCCACACTACACCCCTTACTCGATTTTGCTTAATTAGTCCATTGAAAGATGTAAGATCAAGAGTATTTATTGATTGAATTCATGAATGGTTTACACAAAGAAACAGAATTACACTTAGAAATTAATACTCTCTTAAACTTTCTCTCTCTTAATGATTTGCCTAACAACTTCCCCGAGATCTCCCCTTCAACAGACTCATTTAGCCCTTTATATAGGGTAATACATAGTGGATGACAGCTATGCTATCCTTTATTTTCGGGAATGTCCCGCGAAGTGTCGCAAGTGCACAAACATTCGTTCTCGCGACACTCCTTAACCCTCGCCAAGTTTTACGTCTCCTTTATGTTTTGCTTGTCGTTATTCATTGCGTCGTTTATTTTAGCTCTCTGCGGCGCCTCGCGACATCGTTGTTTATTAACTCCATGAGCCCTGTATGTTGCGATATTATGATCCTACAATTTTCAAATATTTTTTTCTTATTTTTATTTTACACAGGATGCATCCAGTTTTATCCTTGCTATTTTTTTAAGTATAAGCCGGGATGAATCCAGTTTTTCATCCTTGCTATTTTTTTTTTTTGGCTATTTCACATGTACTTTTTTTTTATTCGTCCATTTGAACCGTGTTTTAAATTTTTTGGACAAATGACCCATTTTCTCTTTTGAATATCCGTCGGATATTATCGGATATCGGATATCCACCTTAATCTTAAGTAACGGATATGGTAGAGGTCATATCCGTTTCGATAGGTCTGGATTGACAGACATCTGAGTATAGTTAATCTGGTGGACAAAACTATCATATTTAGTTTTGTTCGCCGTTTATATTATTCCACAAAATTTCGACCAATATAGTTTTGTTTTTATATTATACGCAGTTAGCATCTTTTGACATGGATCGCAAAACAAAGAATTGAGTGATTGAGTGAATGACGGAAAGAAAAGAAAAGCAAAAAGAAATGATGATTTGTGCTAAGGATATTGGAACGGGTTATTCATATTTAGGTCCCATATGCTTACCATCAATGAACATTTAAGCTAGCCAGTAGCATTGACGTAGACAACAACCAAAAATCTCGAGTCTTAAGTTGGAGTCATCGTTGCAATAATTGATGAATTTCACGAAAATATTAGAGGAAGGATACATAAACGAGATTTTGAAGGAAAGAAGATTATAGATGAGGAGAAGACATCGTCTTTGAAGGAATGGGAAAACAGAAAATAACGTTCACAGCTATGAGAAGTGCTGAGAAAGTTTGAATCATACATCTCCACTAGTGATCACGATAAATGCAAGCAGAAAAAGAGAAGAATCGGTAAAAGCAGCAGAAGAATGGGCAATAAATAGAACTTTGGTGGATACAGGGAGTTTGTTGAGTATCATGTTTTACCATACCTACAAAAAATTAGGATATAAAGATGAAGAAATGAGTTCCCCAAGGTATTATATCCATGGTTTTGGAAAATCTATATGATTACCTAAAGGAGAGATAAAATTACGAATTTTACTCGGAGAAATTGAAACACAGGTAACATTAAGTGTAGTGGATATGGAATCGCCGTACCACATATTGTTAGGGAGACCTTGGGTACATGCAATTAAGGCGGTAGCGTCAACATTTCATCGAGTGCATCAAATTTCCTATCGAGTGGAATTGGTGAAATCGGAGGAGATATTGATAAAGGAAGAATATATCATCAAATCGAAGTAAGCGTTATGAAGAGCAAGTGAAGAAGCGAAAAGATCGCGAGGAAGATGGTAAAAGCGACTAAGAAAGAAGAAGAATTTAGAATTTATATGATAAGAGCAAAAGAGGGAAAAGGAATACCTAGCGAAATCATGGGAAAAGGGAGTGAGTTCGCGAAAGAGATGAAAGGACCAACTCCTATGGAAGAACCGAAATCTAGTTATATCGCAGTAGAACAAACAAAAGAAGTGAATGTTGGAACCGAGGAGGAGCCCAAAATCTTAAAAATTGGGACTAAAATGGAAGCGGATGAAGAAAGAAGAAGCTGTTGATTTGTTGCGAGATTACAAAGATATTTTCGCGTGGGATATGGATGAAATGCCTGGTATAGATCCATCAATGTCTTGCCATAAATTGGAAATTGACAAGAATGTAAAACCATCTAAACAAAGAATTAGAAAGATCGCGACAGCATATCATCCTCAAATAGAAGAAGAATTACGAGAAAATGTTGGACGCAGGAATCATTAGACAAGCAAAATATCCAGAATGGATAGCAAATATGGTTATAGTCCCAAAGAAGAAAAAAGGAATAAGAATTTGTATAAACTTTCTCGATCTAAACAAAGCTTGTCCTAAAGATAGTTTCCCATTACGAGATATTAGCAATTGGTTCAAGCAATGGCGAGAAACGAAAGGATATCATCTCTTGATGGATATAAGGGTTACAATCAAATTCCTCTCGCCGAAGAAGATCAAGAACATATCGCTTTCTTTGCTCCAAGAGGATTGTACTGTTATACAAAAATGCCGTTTGGTTTACGAAATCTGGGTGCGACATACCAAAGAATGGTGGAAAAGGTGTTCGCGAGATGGATACACAAAACATTAGAGGTATACGTAGATGATATGTTAATAAAAAGTAAAAAAGCAAAAGACCACATACGAGGATTTGAAAGAAATTTTTGAACAAATGAGGCAATTTAATATCAAAGTAAACCCGAGAAAAATGTACCTTTGGAGTCGCCTCTGGAAAATTTTTAGGTACATTGTATCCAAAGAAGGAATTCAAGTCGACCCGAGAAAAAGTACAAGCAGTTCGCGATATGCCAACACCAGTGACAGGTAAAAGATGTTCAAAAGTTAAATGGGTTGTTAGCTTCGCTAGGGAGGTTCATCTCGCGATCATCGACAAATGCAAGCACTTTTTCAATATCCTTAGAAAGGGATCGAAGTTTAAATGGACAGATGAGTGCGAGAAAGCCTTGCAAGGAATAAAGGAACATTTAATGGATATATCAATTTTGCAAAAAGCGAGAAGAAGGAGAAGAATTGTTGATCTATCTTGCGACAACCTCGCATGCATTAAGTGCAAGTGTTTCTGCGAGTGGACGTAAGTAGAAAAACCAATTTATTACATCAACAAAACTTTCAATCTTTGAGAGAAGGAATTACTCAAAAATTGAAAAACTAATCTTGGCATTAGTTTATGCAACATTTAAGCTTCGTATATATTTTCAAGCGCATGTTGTCAAGGTGGTGACAAAAGTACCAATAGAATCGGTGATGAAGAATTCAAAGAGTTCGGGAAGAGTTGAGAGATGGAATGCTCAAATAAGTCATTGCAAACTCAAATATGAAATACTATCTTCGCCAAAATCACAAGGTTGTCATTGAGACTTTCTAAAGAGAATTTCCTTTGGAAGAGGATGAATCGAGTAGAAGAAATGATGGATGTGGAGGAAGAACATGGAGATCCAAAAGTTTTGTTAACGGAACCAGAATAGATGGGAAATATTAGTAGATGGGTCATCAAATGGAGAAGGAAATGGAATAGGAATTGTTGTGATATCGCCGCAGGGCAATAAAATAGCTCTTTCTTTCAGATTGGAGTTTGCATCAACAAATAATGAAACGAGAATATGAAGCTATAATACATGCTTTGCGATTTGCAATAGAAATGAAGTTGGAGAATGTGAGGATTACTAGTGATTCACAATTGGCAATTCGCCAGATAAAAGAAGAATATGCCATAAACGAATTATCTTTGCAAAAATATAAGAAACTTGTTGACGAGTTATCGATGCAGATACCAAGAATAAAGTGGAGACATATATCAAGGAGAAATAATAGGCTCGCAGACGCTTTTGCCTTTATATCAAGTATGATGACAGATCCGATTGCGAGAAATATTAAAATACAAACACTTTTGATGCCGTCAATTGACAAAGAAGAAGAACAAGAAACCGATGTAATGGTAGTAGAAGATGGAGCACAAACACTTTGTGAAGAAGATTGGAGAGCGAGCTTCATACATATTTGATGACGGGGAAAACACCAAGAAATAGATTAGAGACACACAAACTAAAAAGCCGTGCAACAAATTATGAATTAAGAGATGGAGTGCTATACCGACGATCTTTTAACGGGCCTTCACTTAGATGCTTAACAAGAAAGGAAGGGGAAATCATATTGAAGATGTTGCATAGTGGGGATCTTTGGTAATCATAGTAACGGAAGATCTTTAGCACATAAAGCAAAAATGCGGGGCTATTATTGGCCATATATGCATGAGGACGCGAAACAAGTGTCAAGGCGTTGCGAGGATTGCCAAAGGCATGGGAAGAAAATACATGCACCGGGAGCTCGTTAAGTTCTTCAACAAGTGTTTGGCCATTTGGAAAATGGGGTTTAGACATTGTAGGACCATTTTTACCAGGAACGGGACAGAGAAGATATTTAATCGTCGCTCTGATTATTTCACAAAATGGGCAGAGGTGAAAGCGGTACAACACATTCGCGATAAGGATGTCTTTACTTTCATATTCGAGAATATTATATGCAGATTTGGGATTCCCTTACGTTGGTATCGACAATGGGAAACAATTTGAAGGACAGAATATAGAACTCCCGCTTAATGCATTTCGGATACGATGTGGAAAATCAACTCCTCTATACCCGCAGGATAATGGCCGAGCGAAGCAACAAATAAAACAATGAGACATACCGAAGAAAAAGTTAGAAGGATACAATAAAGAATGGTGCGAACAAGTGCATAATGCGGTATGGGCTTACAATACTACCGGAAGAGAAGCTACAGGATGTCCCCTTACATTTTAACATATGGGGTTGAAGTGTACTTCAACGAAGTTATGATTCCAACAACAAAGAAAGAGGCTTGGGAGAAAAATTTAAGTGCGGGTAATATTCTAATTAAGTTGGATGAACTAGAAGAAAAAAGAGAAAAAGCATTACAACATATGGAAAATTATCGAAGATTGGCTAGGGAATATAACAAACGTGTCAAGATACGTGAATTTCAGCCGAGGTGACTTGGTCTGCGAGAAACACCTATATATCGGCGAGAAAATGGTGGCAAGCTGGCAAGAAAATGGGATGGACCTTATATCATAAAGGAGATAGTTGGTACGGGGGCATATAGATTGATGGATCACGAAGGCAAAGATGTAGGACAAAAATTAAATAGGCCATGGAATAGGTTATATCTTAAGAAATATTACCCATAGAAGATGGGAGAAATGGAATGAGCTTTGTGATGTAATGTTTTGCGACGAGATAGATTGCGAGATTGAAGAAAATAAAGCAAGATTGTGCGAATATCTCGCAAACAATGCATGATAACAAAAAATGAATGAGTGAGTGAATGGGACGAACCTTTATGGCGTACACCCTAGTTCGCGAATAATATTTCGTAAGAGGCAAATGTAAGACCTAAAGTACGTCATATAAGGGGGTATCTCTTGACATGGCTCGGGGAAAGGTTACACCGCTCTGCCGCACTGGGTCATGGAAATTTGGGGCCCATGAAAGCCTATCCGGGAGAGAGACCTTGGATTTCCAACTAATTATATAAGGTTATACCACGGTTGGACGCCCGAGGGTCTCTTCCAAGGAGTCGGTGTATGCTCAAGGCGCCAGGGTACACGGTTGAGCCAAGAGTGCACGGGGCATTTGAAGTGTCTCGGCCATTCTTGGCAAGTCTTGGTATATCCGCACTCGGCCCGAAGAAAACTCCACTTAGGGTGCGGTCTCGTAACCATAAACCATATAGGTATAAGGGATAAGAGGCTGCGAAAACAACTGGTTGTTGTTAAGACCGGGTGGGAGGATCTAGTCTTGTATGGCCGATGTACGCCTCCTTGAAGGGGCAACCAGGGAGAAAATAAGGGCGGCACCCTCCATTAGGGAGCTGATAAGTGTCAAAAGACGCAAATGTCATAAGACTTTATTTTCGCAAGGAAATTTAGACTTGTCATATTTGTGCAATGATCCTGAAGAGGCAAAAATACTAACATGAAGGTGAGGCGAGATCAATGGGTTTTTACATGAAAATGAAAAAACGTCCTGCGATTTCGTCGCAAAGCCGACAATGTCATAGGATTTTATGTTCGCAAGAATATTTAAATCTGTTATATTGTCGCAAGAACAATATCCTACAGAGGCAAAAATACTTGCGCAATGATAAGGCAAGGTCAATGGGTCATTACATGAAAATGTAAAGACGTCCTGCGATCTTGTCGCGATGAGGGATGGCAAAGTAAGACCTTTAACTAGGAAGGCAAAATAAGACCATACAAGTAATGATAAGATAAGATCAATAGGTTTCTTCATTGTGAAGAAATCCTGCGATCTTATCGCAATAATACATTTCAACAAAAATAAAGGGAATTTGTCCTCCAAATCAAAAGAAGTACTTCAACAGAAATTCAAAAGCATCCTATGCAAACTGTCATCCAATTAAGGGAGTTTAAATAAAAATGAAAAATTACAGAGAGAATTCAATTTTCTACATCAACTCTCTCGACAACAGGAGATGTTACTGGTTCTTCAACAATTTTATCGGCCTCTTTTTCGCCGATTGGGCCCGATTTTCATAAGAAGTTCCTTCATTCGGATCCTTATCGAAAATTTCATCAATAGCGACTTCATCGCAGCTTTGATAATCATAATCACCATCGGGAATTGGGAACTTCATCATCACTCACTTCCAGAGGTGCAACAGATACGGGATCAAGAGATTTAGATAGCAAAACACTATTCACAAGAACTTGACTTTTAAGATGAAGTTGACGAAGGAGCGCTTTCTGCTGGTTTTTACTCTCTATATCTTTGTAACCGCACATATAGTTGAATCTTCTTTACTCGCTCTGTCGCGAGAATGCATAAGGGAAGTAGTAAGCATTTTATTCTCCTTGCGAATTTTTGAGTGGTCGATTTCAAAGCGAAAGAAGGAAGAATGAAGATTTTTCAGTTATTCTGCCGAAACAAAGAATAAAAGCAAAAAAATATTATAACAAACAAAAATTATGAAGCACCGATAAATGAAGAATAGATGAGGCAGCCAACTGTTATGACTACATTCCTTTTGCGAGATAAGGTGCGGGTTAATGCCGAACAACTATTTTCCAGTTGGTCCATGGCGATATCAAAGTTATCTCCAACTAATCCTTTCAAACAAGCTCGCAGATTTAAGTCATTACTTAACAAGTCGTGTTTCTGAGCTAAATCAGCATTTTCCTTAGAAAGATTATCTATTTGGTCAACACATATGTATGGAGATTATCTAATTGGTTATATTGCTCCACCCAAGAATCTTTATCACTCGAACTTCTTCAACAAGAGATTCCAATGATATATCTCCATTTTTCGTTTACTGGTTTTTAAAGCTTGAAGGGTGAACAAGGACTTGAGTCTTCAAAAAAAAAAAAAAAAAAAAAAAAAAAGTAGAGGCAAAATGTACCTTTTAAATCTTCATTCTTCTTGCGAAGATTGTCGCAATCCGATGAAATGTTGAGAAGATTGTTCTTTAAGATCTTAACTTCTTGCTCCAAAGATGTTTGCGACAATCGTGTCGAGCCAAAGTATTTATTCAAGGATTCAAAAACACAAGACTTGATAGGATCGGTGGAGGTTTTCTTGACATCGTTCATGGTGTTTGATAAAACTTTAAAAGCCACATCTATCCCTTCTAAGTTTTCTTTGGTAAGAGGGGTAGACTCAGAAGAGGAGGAAGGAAAAGCTGAATCATTCTTGATCATAAGAATGCCAGTTGAAGAAGTCTGATAAACGGGTGAAGGGAGAGAGAAGAAGTAAGAGAAAGAGTGGAGAGGGGTACATTTGAAGAATTTCATTGTGAAAACTCGTGAATTGATTTATCCTGCGAGGATATCGCAGAGAGGATGGATTATCTTGGAGAGAAGGGGTTGGTTTCTCTTGCGAGGCAATCGCTGGAAGAGATGAATCGCTTTGCGAAGGCACAACAGGGGAGAAGAAATAAGATTGAACCCGGGAAAGGAAATGGAAGGAGCGACGAGGCTTAGAGTGGCGATGCCTCTTGGGAGATCTACCTTCATTTTTGCCATCCTGCGAATTACAAGTTAAATAAGAAACGAAGAGGCAACAATATTGTTATTTAAAAGGGTAAATGTTTCTTAAATACCTTGCCACTGCAGGATGCCTTTTAGAAGCAAAGTATTTCAATTTTGAACCCGAAGAAATATTAGGGTTCTTAACGGTGAATTTGGAGCCGGGTTTGTCTTGTTTGAAATAAAAATGGTGGGAGAAACATTAAAAGAAGAGCAATATTCAAATAAAAGACTACAATAAAAGAGATCAATCATGAAGTAATCAAAATTGGTAAAATCAATGAGACCTTGATGCCATAGAAACAAGAGTGTGAAGAATTAAAGCGAGGAAGACAATGAAGGAAAAACAGAGAAAAATTGCAGACAATAAAGAAGATGAAGTAAAAGAAGAGAATTTTCAAAGGGAATTCCTCTTTAAATAGACAAGAGAAGGTAACTTAGGACGAACCAGGTAAAAAATAAAATCTTAGATACGTGTAAACAGTCATTCCTAAATTCACGGAATCTTGTCGGTAAAAAGAAAAACGAACGAGAAATTAAACGGTGGAGACATATCGAAACATTAGTTCTCATGACATTCTCTACTTGCAGAGAATACATGAGAAGAGGCAAGATGTAGGACCAGAATATCGCGACAGCAATACTTCGCGAGAGTAATAAATAACTACATTGCGAAGGTGTCGCAAGGAAATAATTTAAATGACGATCGAGATGGCGACACCGAACATGAGAAAAGTGTGAAGACTTGGCGAGATTTAGGAGTGTCGCGAAGTCTAACATTTACATATTTGCGACGCTTCGCGAAGAATTCCGAAAATAAAGGATGACTTTAGTCTGTCATCCACTATGTAATACCCTATATAAAGGGTCGAGTAAGTCTGTTGTGGGGGGTTCCTTTGGAATGGTTAAGCAAGTCATTAGGAGAGAGAAAATTAAGAGTGATTGTAATTTCTTTAGCTCTGTTCTACATTTCTTTGTAAACCTTTCAAGAAAACAATTAATAAAATATATTGTTACTCATCTTCAAATGGATTAATTAAACAAATTCGAGTGAGGGGGTGTAGTGTGGGATTTCCTGCAACTACACTATTAGCCTTAACTGTTCAGTGTATGATGAGAAATATTGCAGTCTTTTAGATATATGAGTAATTTTAACTTGAGTTGGTTTTGGTTTGCTCTTTTCAGTGAAGTAAGAGTAGAAGTACTTGAGACAATTGATTATCTGGAAAACTTGCAAAACAGGGAGCGATTTCATTGAACAAGGAGATGTCATAACATTTGAGGGTGAAGTAAGTATACAACTTCTCTTAATATGTCAAGTAATTTGTGGTCTTGAATATGTCAACTTCTCTTAATATGTCAACTTCTCTTCATCTTGAATTTGTGGTCTGGATGTTCAAGTAATTTCTTACTCCTCTTTATGGAGATGGTTGAATCACATGTCACTAGCGTATAGTCTTAATTTTGACATCTCTCATTTTTTAGCACTTTAGGGAGTGTAATGCATCAGAATAGCATGAGATCGAAGTATACTTTAGGTTTGTAGGTATACTTGGTGAATCTTTTGGAGGGGAAAAGCACAACTAGTTGAAAAAAATACAAGAAGGTTGTATGAGTCTAGATAAAACCCTCATCTTATCTAAATTGATCGTGATCGTCTTTTTAATTCCAAATGAGGCATCATGTAACTTGGTCTACATTGAGCACTCGAGAAATCTATTCTCAAGAGTTTCATTATGTGATTTTTAGTAACTAATTACTCTCTTATACTTCAGGTGGCGCGCACGAGGTTGAGACAAAGCAGCAAGCGTCTGTCTCGACTTAGAGACTCGAAGTTCTATCCTATGTTTGATTTCGAAAGAATAAAGAGAATTGGTGATTGTTACGGGATTAAAAAAGCGTACGATAAGAAAGAGCGGTTGCAACAATTAGAAAGTGCGACGCAAGAATCTCTAAGCTGATTTCTCTCTTGCTTTCGTTCACAGATGGTTTGTTATGCTCAGTTCATTGTACTCTCAACATTCTACTTATATTTGTTACTTACCTAAATGAGATCTTATTGTAGATGAGTATCATTTTGATGCCACTAAAAGCGGTGTTTTGTTTTTCCTCGGTCAGCCCACCCCACCGTGGCAGCGATCATCTAGTTATTGAGGTGGTTTTGTTGTTGGATGTAAATAAAAAAGTCATGGAATGGTATTTAATATGGGACAAGTGGTGGTGGTGGCAATTAATATGGGTAGCAAATAGGTGGAACAAAAAAAAAACATCTCCCCCCTTTTAATGTCAATAAGAGAATTCAAGCATTACCTTTCATAACCATTAGATTCCCCTTATATTAATTCTTAGCCATTAGATTTAGGAATATTCTAAAAAAGATTCTTGTCACAAAAAGATTCCCGTCACAAATCTTTGTATTTACGAAAATGTCATTTTTATAAAAATAAAGATAAATATTTAAAAACTTCACATCTTTTAAACCGTATGTCGGATTTTTGTGAACTTTATATATTCGAAAATCCCTTGGAATTATCTACACAACGAGCATAAATAACAATACCATTTTTTTTTTTCAATACATTTTATGCTTCTCCAAATTTTTGTATGTTTTCCCTCTTTAAAAGTCAGAAAAGAAAATTGATTCAAAAATACACAAACAACGATCAATTTCGGATAAAAAATATAACATATGGTGTCAAACCACCACCAAATTACTTGCAAAATTGAAAAAAAATGCTATTGTCGACGTGCAACGCACGTGCTCACTACTTGTTCCCATTAAATGTTTGTATACAATTGGGTAATGGATAGTTGGTGCTTATTTTGTTTTAGAACAGTTAGACTGGGTATACTTCCATATCTTCATTATATTTCTTGTTTCTTAACTCCTCTACCTCATCTGATTTAACATTCTCCTTTCTCATTTTCTTGATTTAAACGATTTTTCGCACTCTTCGATCTTCAATCTTCTTCAATCCCTGTTTCTAGCGCATATGTAGTTGCAGGAAATCCCACACTACACCCCTCACTCGAATTTGTTTAATTAATCCATTTGAAGATGAGTAACAATATATTTTATTAATTGTTTTCTTGAAAGGTTTACAAAGAAATGTAGAATAGAGCTAAAGAAATTACAATCACTCTTAATTTTCTCTCTCCTAATGACTTGCTTAACCATTCCAAAGGAACCCCCACAACAGAGACTTACTCGAGCCCTTTATATAGGGTATTACATAGTGGATGACAACTAAGCTGTCCTTTATTTTCGGGAATTCTTCGCAAGCGTCGCAAATATGTAAATGTTAGACTTTGACACTCCTAAATCTCGCCAAGTCTTCACACTTTTCTCATGTTCTGGCTGTCGTCATCTGATGCGTCATTTAAATTATTTCCTTGCGACACCTTCGCAATGTAGTTATTTATTACTCTCGCGAAGTATTGCTGTCGCGATATTCTGGTCCTACAAATAGCATTATAGCAATGAGTAAGTACTTGAATAATTGATCAACAACAAAACATATCGGTTTGACCTAACGATCCAGTGTAACCCTACCAAACTAGGAGCCGTGTCACATCCACTTGCTCGCAAATGCATAGAAAGCTTCATATAAGAACCTTAATCTAGAGTGCCTATCAAATTCATGACTCTATATCAGCAGTTTCTAACTATCCAAACCACGGGAGGTCTTAAACTAATAGGAGTTCATGTTCAGATTGGGAAGATGAGAACATAAATCTCCACCAGGCCCCTGCAGTTATTCTTAGACGAAATTCATATTGCAATGACCAAAACCTACAAAGTCAATTTTAAAGCAAATATAAAGTAGCTAGTAAACCTCGGTCTTTATATCATCCAACAAAAGCCTTCTTTGAGTTAGGTTGGAAATGGAGGTGAGCGACCTCAATGCTCGTTCATGCTATAAACCTTCACAATGAGGATTTCTATAACAAAGGTTGTAAATTGAATTGTTTCATCTAGCTCAAAGGTATACCACCATCCTAATTAATTCTTAGGATTAAGACATCATAAATTTTGTCATCGTATTCAAGCACCCACGACTACATTTATAAAAGTATCCACCCGTAGTTTTAAGCAATAACAAGACAATCAACACATATTTGGAAGAACAATAAAAATTTACCTAAGTCCCTGAACCGTGATTTGCTCAAGATTACAGTAGGGTACATATACTTCTAGAGGATCAAGCTTTTTCCTGGTAAATACCAAACAACAAGGTTACAGCAACGACTAACCAAAAGATCGACTCAAAATTGAATAACAAACTTATCTAAATCTGACATCACAAAATAACGTCCAATGCAGCGTCTGTGGCCGACTCCCCTGAACCTTTCCCACTTATCCAAACTTATTCAAGTCTCACAGCACCTAAATCGACTCAACTAAATCTAAGTCATCTCACCTCATAAAATGGTACAAATCGACAACTCGGTCAGACCAGAGTCAGACATACACAAAACACCCCTAATTCACCCTAAAAACACAAAATTCACAAAATCCCGAAACCCAAAATTGGAAATTTCACATTTAATTATCCCATTAATTCTTAACCTAGTAAGACTATCAGAAATCATATCAGAAAATCAAAGAAGGTTCACGTCAATTCACTCAATTTTAGACAGAACTCAATTCACAATTTGATATAAACTATAATGTCATTTAAAAGATCGAAATTAGGAAATTTCTCAGGTTTGCAGTATTATAGAAGATTGAAATTGGGAAATTTAACACATACCTTCTTCAGCTAAAATGACAAAAGGTTAACTGAGCAACTATTTCGGTAATTCGATGAAACGCTGATTTGATTTTGAGTAACTTTGGTGAACTTAATTCTCTATAGTATCTCAATTGAAACCCTTATGAAGAAGATGAAAACCCAACTAAATTATCATCAGTTGAACAACCATATTCATCAATAGTATCTCAAAATTGAGTTCTAGTGTTTTTCAGAAATATATTCATGGAAGAGCTTTTTTGGTGTGAAAAAGAGATTGGGTTGTTGGTGCTAGTGGTGGTGGCGGTGGAGGTGATGGGGTTCGAAGCGAGTTCTGTGCTCTTTCTTTGGTGGAGATCGGTGATTTTTCTCCTGAGGATGAAACCAAGAAACAAAATATATGAAGGATTTCTAGGGCTATTTTCGTCAAGTGACGAAAAGAAATAGCCGGACTGTTGATGGTGGATTTTCGTTTAAGGTTAAATTTGTAAGTAACCAGAAAAATCATGCGCTGACATCTTGTAAAAGATAAAGCCGTTTGTAAGTGATGGAGACTCCTCACTTAATTCACCAAGAATGGAGCATGTAGCAACAATCCCATTCTCGTGAATACATGAAATTCCTCCGAGTTGGAGCATGTAGCAACAATCCCTTCCCGTGAATTTCATATCAGCCTTGTATTTCCCGTACCCATTATCGGTGTGGCATGACGACTCGAGTGTTACTCTTCAGAAGAGTAACACGAACCTCAAGCACTATAATGAATCCATGTACGAAAATAACCCGTACGCCGATTCTCGGTGTGTTATACTAGCCCGAGCCCTCTCGGTGTGTTATACTAGCCCGATTGAGCCCTCTCGGTGTGTTATACTAGCCCGATTGAGCCCCTCTCGGTGTGTTATACTAGCCCGATTGAGCATCCAGGACTTGACTGTATCGTCTCTGGATATGATTCGATCGCAGATCATCCAACTCCACAAGCATGATTGGATGACCACGAGATCAATTCCATCACCCCAAGCGGTATGGAATACACACGGCCTTAGCCTTTGCGGATATGATTCATTGGGTCATCCAACTCCACAAGCATGATTGGATGACCGCAGATCAATTCCATCACCCCTGCTGTATGGAATACACACCGACCCCGCATGGTCGACCATTGGCCTTCGCTTGCCAAGAAACCGTCCATACCAAGCATTATGGACGGAAAACCCTAAATTAGGGTTTGCGGCATATTACATATGTCGCAAAACGGTCTCAACCGTCCGTCTTCGCAGCATAGATGGAGGGTGTAGATGTAGACTCAAAAGGCCGGAGCATGTCGACACAATCACCATGTGACCGCCTACACGCTTGACCAATCGGTCAAAGCCAACCGTGGTTGGTTACAACAAAACCATCCGCCCAAAAGAGCATGGTCGCGCGGCTTTGAAAGCCAAAATTAGGGTTCAAGCCATCACGCGCGTCCATCTTCTCCTCCCAAGACGAATGGAGGGTCACAGATTAGATTGAGCAAGGGTCGGTCACACCAAAGCATGACCACCGTGGGCCCATCTACCTCCTCACGGTCGGCCAAGGCTCATCATTCCCGGCCAACCCAAAACGCACGCCCAAACTCGTCGGTTACACCTCCCAAATCCTAAATCGATCTCACCGCTCAACTTCACCGGATGATTTGAATGGCTTAGATCACGTTTTCATGGGATAATCAAGTGTAGGTGTGAACACCAACCTACCACCTACACGGTAGTGTGATCGACTAAAACCAACCAATGTTGGTCGCTCGAAACGCGTGCCCAAACTAGGGAAATCACGTGGGTTTTCCAACTCCTGCATGCAAGGGATTTTGCCGCAAACCGATCTCGACCGCTCCTCTTTACTGGGGTCAAATTGAGTGGCCTGGGATCGCGCTTTCATGAGGGAACGGAATACATGCGCCTACACCATCATGCCGTCAACACGCATGTATGGTCGGTCTTCTCCAAAATCCTTCCCATGCTTGGTTTCACCAAGTCAAGAGTGATGCTTGCGCACCTCTTTAAAAACCTAATTTCATCGACGGTCGCAGATGAGTGTCTCAAACATCATCTCATCCTAGTCCGACCTCACCAGACTTGGTTATACAACCTCGGTCGAGTTATTTGTTAGTGAGCGGTCATTACACATCACTTTACCACACCGTAATGATGCACTGCATAAAATACACGATCATCGCACAAGTATCGACTTTCGAATAACACGGTTATTCAATTCAAAGATTACATGCTATCTTTCGTGGACCCACGATCCACATTCCAGGACATCAATCATGTCACAAATCGGGGATACTTATCGGGGTATTGGTGCGGCGGTTTACGAGGCGTGCGGCGTGCAACGCGCCATCACAAGAACGTGTTAGGGAGTCATGGACGGTTAGAGATGAACCGGAGAAGTGGGCAAGACCGGTCGTATGCTACCGACACACAACTCCACCACTCCATCATTCCACTACCTCCACTTCCCACGAGAAACGTGAATGAGGCTCAATGACTTGTATAAATAGGTTCTCCGCCCTATTTTAAAACAAGAAGCTAAGACAACGAACAACACAAGTTCAGTTGCTCAGGAAAAACCAAGTGTTGATACCGTCACATTCAACCATTTTCTGTTACAAGTCATAAGCAAGCCAACACCTTCACAATCTCAACACCTTCTTCGCTTCCCTCCCTAAGATCAACCCCATCTCCTTCACTTTGTGACCGAAACAAGTCCAGGAACGGCCATTTCTTGGTTTAGGCCGGACTTGCACAGATTGATCTCTCGAATCTACAAGCACTCACCGCGCAAATGCATTTGTTGTAAGTTTAAATTCATTCCTCATCACACCCCAAATTACCAAATTCGGCAGAGTAATTTTCACCCATCAACAATTGGCGACCACGGTGGGAGATTGATCTATCGGTTGCATAAAATTGAATCCTCAATCTTTCGGTTTTCCATCTCGCAATGTATCCGGAAACTACAAAGTGTTCAGATATCATGGGAAGCATTTGAATGCTGGAGGATGTCTTGGCGAACCAAGTCGGCATCACCAGAAGGCAGAGCGAGACATTTCGCCTTTTGAATGATATGGCGGCGCAATTACAAGAAGGATCGGCAGGCATCTACTCAAGCAGTGTAAGAAATGCTGAATCCTCAGTCAGGAGTCACACCTTTACCGGTGGAGATGCAGAAAGAGCACGTTATCACAGGGGACTCAGGAGAGACGGACAACACGGTCCGGTGACTTGCGAAGGCTCGAGGCAACTCTACAGAGGAAAAAAACTTATCCGGGATACTACAATGCCTCGCTGAGATAAAGAAAGGAGCCGCAGCCTATGGAGCCTCGCTAGAAGATTTATATCTCAAAACTCTTGCCGAGTCCTAAGACTGGTCCAACTGCGTTGACTTTTCAACCGATTGAAGAAACGCTTGAGGAAGGAGAAATCACCAAGAAATGCCCGAATACGAGAGGATGGGAGCGTTCAATTGGGCCACTCAGCAAAGTGACATCACGACACCTTCCACATCCCTCTACTTAGGAAGGCAATCCGCAGATATGATGACGCCCGCAAGTCTTCCGACCTCATCTCTGTTCCACATCAAAGCCACGAGGAGACATCGCAACGCCGCTAACGCAGAAAAGCTAGACTCAAGGTACTTACATTTCCCCTTCCCAATGAAGAAGATTCGGAACCGCTGGAGACGTGGGTGCGAAATGAAGAGGTGGAGCTACCCTGTGATGGCGTCCGCCTACCGATCAAGAAGTAATGGACCCGAGGTACTGTCATTACCACCGGTTCCTTCATCACCCCACCAGTGAATGCAACGCTTTGAAGCGCATTGTTCAGGAGAAGCTCGGTCCAAAAAGATAGCTTGCGGAGGATTTTCTTAGAGAGGCTACTCCGGTTTGATATAGTGAGGCTTCAAAAGCAAGTAAGTTTTACTCAACAACTTTACAAGAGAGATAGTTTAGAATTCACTGGGGACTTAGCATCCCAAACGTGGAGAAAGAGGCTCAGTGATCAAACGCCATGTTTGTTTCCATTCGTACCTCCCTTTTACATAACATTTGCAATTTCATGCGCAATCATTCATGACCAAGATGCAAATTTCATTTAACATAATCCCTTTCAAAAAGGTTGTTCACAAAACTATCTCAAAATAAGCCAATTCAATTACCTATTCAAACCCGGGAGCCAAATTACGAAAGAAAATCCTCACTATCACTCAAAAAGAAGAAACATCTAAAAAAGAAGATGGCACAAATCAAGGAAAGTCCTTCAAGAACAACTCATCCTTCTCGCAAGAGAGACTTTCATCCTTTGGAGCACGGCCTGCTTGACTCCGATTCTTTAGACAACCTCTCAACCTCTTCTTCCCGACGTAGCAACACGGTCTGAAGAGGACTTCATCATGTAGTTTGAACTCCCGAATCTTGGAGAACCCTTCAAGAACCAAGGAGCATTAAAGTCAGATCGCGCAAACACGTCCAGATGGCACCTCCAATCTTCAATCACCTCTTCGGAAACCGTTCCACCGGTGTCGCAAGACTCATCCCCTGGATGGAAACTAAAGCTTCTTGGACGCGTTTGACCAATGCCTGACGACTCCCGAGCCAGGGCGGTGGTAGCAATATGGCCGTGTTTCTTCCAGATTGTCGTGTACAACTTTTCAAATTGAACTGCACGCCGAATCCACCGACCAACACATGACCCGGATAAGGGACAAAGTAAAAGGAGGATCGAACAAAGCCCCTGTGCTGCATCACAATTCGGCGGACCGCGGAGTCTTGTCGATTCTGCAGGAAGCCTTCGGAAGAAGTCACCACAATAGCCATACGGTCCGGAGCTCCTGCTAGGGATGGATGTCAAGGGGAGCCGTCTCAACCGCAGCTGCCACCGTCTCTCTTGCATTCCTTACAAAGATCTATTTCACTGGGTGTTGATTTCGTCACGACCTTGGTCGACGAGATCACTAAGGGAAGCGCCTTGTTCAACCGAGCTTGCATCATCTCTGTCATTGTCGGGAAAGGAGCGGTACCGCCAGACTTCTCGAAGATGAAGGTCCGTGCGCCGGACTTCTCAAAGCATGAAGGTCCGCACGCAGACTTCTCGGCATGAAGGTCCGTACCACCGGACTTCTATAAGCATGAAGGTCCGTACCACCAGACTTCTCGGCATGGTGACCGCATCGCTGGCCTTCCCGTCTTGAATGCGTGCCAACCTTGTGAAGGCATTATCTTTCAAATTCCCCAGATTTAAGACAAGGATCGTTTTAGAAGAACTTACACTGGAGAAATGAAAGAACCGATGGGAGAAGGTTTAAATACCTGCATATTAGAAGAATTAAGGATTACCGGGCCGCATGCTTGCCTCTTAGGTCTCTCTCCTACTTGGGACCGCAATCCTCGGCTCTTGTCCGTTTGGATGGAAGTGGCTTCAACCGAAATGCTTTGTCAAGACGTCGGAGGATGGCTCACTACGGGAATTCGTCACAACACTCCTCGAAAATTTCAGGAAGATCAACAGTTGTTTCCCCAAAATTCTTTATACCGCTTGGTCACCACGGGTTTCTCCCAATAGGCCAGTAAGGGAAGGCTCACCCGATCTAAAAACACATTGGCGTCAAGAATTTGTGGAAGGGATTCTTAGGAGCCCTAAGTGGACGGATAAATGGGACACCCGATCAAATCCCATCTCGGCGAGCAGCCACCATCCAATGTTGTACGGAGTCACGTAAAATTCTCCGTTGAATAGAGGCAGGACATATCTGGAATGCGGTGCGCATGTAAATAATTTCCCAGGATCTCATGGTCTCAACATCAGACACAACACAACGCCGTGGATCGTCGGCAAGGTCTTTGGCCGAACGATGGAAGAGTGAATCGGCCCCCATGGACGAAAATCTACTAAGAAATGTTGTCAAATACCTCCACAAGTTTCGCACCGCTTTGGGGACGCTTCTTATTCCATCGGAGTATTCTCGAGCCGCCATACAAGTTAACGAGTGAAGGTGCGGGAGTAGGAGCATAACTCAAGTGTTCCCATAAGAGCGCGCCGAAGAAAAGCGAAGTGAACGTGCGACTCCACCCTCTTGTACCGTTAGAAACGTGCATATCCATTGCTAAAGCGTCCAGATGAGAATACGGCGATCCAAGGAACAATGCGGCCCCTAGAGGAAGAACTTCACCGCGCCACTTTATAGCAATCTTAACAAGCTCATCTCTTATAGTCTTCTTCCCCAACCATCATCAAATACATCTCTGGATAGCCATAAAGACAGGAACGCAATCACGCTGAGCTCGTTTTCCAACTCTGCAGAAGACCACTCCGAAACCCACCAAGTATAAAAGCATCTCGCATCCTTTCTCTCCTCCTTGTCCAGACTCTAATCCCTCCACCTTGAAGTATAGCATCATAATTACTTTGTTCCGCATCGAGAGCTCGTAAAAAAGACTTAGAATAAAGCGGGTTCATTAATGCAGCTACACTCTCCAAAGTAATAGTCATCTCTCCCCATCTAGATATGGTCAGATGAGTAAAATACGCCACCGAGAAATAAAGGTAATCAAGCCCGCGGTGTCTTTCCTAATTTCGAGGGTAGCAGATGCCATGACCGCATCGAGAATTTGTGCTTTGGTCGATTGTCCTTAATGCCCTTATTACTCAACATCGTCACCATCCATCCTTCATAAGAACCGGTGGAGCATGGCAAATCTTGAAGTCAATGGGAGAAGGCGGATATTCGTTTCTCTGGAGACAAAATCTCATCACAAGTGCGGAAGAAGAGAATGGATCAAAGATCCATATTCTCTTCAACCAGGAAAGCAAGACTATCTTATGAGAAGGATGCTTCCTAATATTTGGAAAAGGCAAGGTGAACAACTCATCATTGATGTTGGCATATCTTTGAAGCTATCAACGCTTCCCGACTTGGCACAAAAGATTATCTTGAGAAGACATATCGACAAGTTCTTTTTCTACCGTAATGAAATAAAAGATGGGTTAGAACTTGTACGTCACACACGGCAAGACACAACTCACACACAATGGTAGGTCCAAACATCATACAAGTTTCTGTCTGGTATTGATTTTAAGTTCTCCTAAGATAACTTTCAAGTCGGGTCTGGCATTGATTTCAAGACGGTGCCAAGTTTCATCGGTACAAATTTCAAGTTCAATGCAAATTTCGCCCAAGCATGCGTGAGCAAGACCCACGTTCTAAGATACACGGCAGTTCCGCATTCATTCATCCGCATGCATCATACGATTTTCTTTATTCGTGGAAATCATGTCTACTGGATTCAAGCCAAATGGTGGGAGAAAGCTAAGCATGCATATGTCTCACAAAAGGTATTTACCTAACAAAACTAGGGTTTGACCGTTAAAAAAAAAAAAAAAAAGAGAGAAAACGAAACCTACCTTGTAATGTGGGACGGGAGCAACTCCGGCAACGAGGCAGGGTTTCAAGGGACTCGTTCTAAGCAAGAAGCGGCAAGACAAAGTTGCGGGTAGAGCAAAGAAGCAACAAAGAAAAAATTCGTGAGGAAAGGAGAAGGGTCTTGTCTCTTTTATAGACAAAATTTAGAGGAATCCCAATAGAAGAAGGATTCCTCCCTTATTTGGTTTCCTCTTTTGATTCGAATACCCAAAGAAAGAAACCGGCCCCACCAGAGATTCCATACAAGCTTGACGGCGTGGGAAATTAGCGGTCGGCCAACACTCTTCCGGTAAACTCCTTTTATCCCGTCTTTCTCATATATGTCCGTCATATCTCATGCCTACCACACAATAATGTAACCATTATGTGCAAAGTGGGACTTAATGTTGATGGTGGATTTTCGTTTAAGGTTAAATTTGTAAGTAACGAGTAAAAATCATGTACCGACATCTTGTAAAAGATAAAGCCGTTTGTAAGTGATGGAGACTCCTCACTTAATTCACCAAGAATGGAGCATGTAGCAACAATCCCATTCTCAGAATACATGAAATTCCTCCAGGTTGGAGCATGTAAAGCAACAATCCCTTCCCTAGTGGATTTCATATCAGCCAGATTTCCGTACCCATTATCGGTGTGGCATGACGACCGAGTGTTACTCTTCTGAGTAACACGAACCTCCAAGCACTATAATGAATCCATGTACGAAATACCCGACAGCCGATTCTCTGTGTTATACTAGCCCGAGCCCTCTCATGTGTGTTATACTAGCCCGATTGAGCCCCTCTCGGTGTGTTATACTAGCCCGATTGAGCCCCCTCTCAGTGTGTTATACTAGCCCGATTGGAAAGCATCCTAGACTTGACCGTATCGCCCTCCTGATATGATCCGATCGCAGTCATCCAACTCCACAAGCATGATTGATGACTACGATCAATTCCATCACCCCCGGTGTATGGAATACACACGGCCTTAGCTCGCGAATATGATTCATTGCAGCTCATCCAACTCCACAAGCATGATTGGATGACCTGCAGATCAATTCCATCACCCCCAAGGTGTATGGAATACACACCCGACCCCGCATGGTCGACCATTGGCCTAAGCTTGCCAAGAAACCGTCCATACCAAGCATTATGGACTTAAAACCCTAAATTAGGTTTCATGATATTACATATGTCGCAAAACGGTCTCAACCGTCCGTCTTCGTGCATAGATGGAGGTGTAGATGTAGACTCAAAGGTCTTGAGCATGTCGACACAATCACCATGTGACCGCTACACGCTTGACCAATCGGTCAAAGCCAACCGTGGTTGGTTACAACAAAACCATCCGCCCAAAAAGAGCATGGTCGCGCGCGCTTGAAAGCCAAAATTAGGGTTCAAGCCATCACGCGTCCATCTTCTCCGCACGAATGGAGGGTCACAGATTAGATTGAGCAAGGGCCTGGCCACACCAAAGATGACCACTGTGGGCCCATCTACCTCCTCACCTGGTGGGCCAAGGCTCATCATTCCCGGCCAACCCAAAACGCACGCCCAAACTCGTGCGGTTACACCTCCCAAATCCTAAACCGATCTCGACCGCTCAACTTCACCGGATGATTTGAATGGCTTAGATCACGTTTTCATGGGATAATCAGTGTGTGTGAACACCAACCTACCACCTACACGCAGTAGTGTGATCGACTAAAACCAACCAATGTTGGTCGTCGAAACGCGTGCCCAAACTAGGGAAATCACGCGGTTTCCAACTCCTTTGCGGCAATGGGATTTCGCCGCAGAACCGATCTCGACCGCTCCTCTTCACCGGTCAAATTGAGGGCCAGATCGCGCTTTTTCATGAGGGAACTAATACAGCGCCTACACCATCATGCCATCAACACGCATGTATGGTGGTCTTCTCCAAAATCCTTCCCATGCTTGGTTTCGACCAAGTCAAGAGTGATGCTTGCGCACCTCTTTTAAAAACCCTAATTTCATCGATTGGCCGCAGATGAGTGTCTCAAACATCATCTCATCCGTCCGACTCACCAAACCTTGGTTATACAACCTCGGTCGAGTTATTTGGTTAGTGAGAAGTCATTACACATCACTTTACCACACCTGTAATGCAAGACCAAGATAAAATACACACGATACCGCACAAGTATCGACTTTCCGAATAACACGTTATTCAATTCTGAAGATTACATGCTATCTTCGTGGACCCACGATCCACATTCCAGACATCAATCATGTCACAAATCGGGGGATACTTACTCGGGGTATTGGTCCAGCGGTTTACATGCGGCGCAGCGGCAACGCGCCATCACAAGAACGTGTTAGGAGTCATGGACGGTTAGAGATGAACTGGAGAAGTGGGCAAGACCGGCCGTATGCCACCGACACACAACTCCACCACTCCATCATTCCACTACCTCCACTTCCCACGAGAAACGTGAATGAGGCAATGACTTGTATAAATAGGTTCTCCAGCCTATTTTAAAACAAGAAGCTAAGACAACGTAACAACACAAGTTCAATTACGAGAAAAACCAAGTGTTGATACCGTCATTCTAAACCATTTTCCATTACAAGTCATAAGCAAGCCAACACCTTCACAATCTCAACACCTTCTTCGCTTCCCTCCCTAAGATCAACCCCATCTCCTTCACTTTGTGACCGAAACAAGTCCGAACGCCATTTCTTGGTTTAGGCCGGACTTGCATGTGATTGATCTCTCGAATCTACAAGCACTCACCGCGCAGTGCATTTGTTGTAAGTTTAAATTCATTCCTCATCACACCCCAAATTACCAAATTCGGCAGGAGTAATTTTCACCCATCAACACGGACGGAAATCAATTTTTTTTTATGAAATTGGATTTTTTTTATTAGGTTTCATTTGACAAAAAAGTGGCCATACAAGGGTCTCCCTCCCTACGGACCCTTCGGGCCCTCCGGTCGGTCGGCCCAACTATAAAAGAGAAAATCCTAAGTTCTATAATAGTTGTTCTTCACCATCTCTATCGACCATCATCTCCACTCACCGATCTCTACCATCACTCATATATTTTTTTTAATTTTTTGTACTAATTTTTTATTGTCACTGATCCACTTTTGACATATGTAATCGTCTAAAGCTGGACGATTGAGTGGCCTGATTTTTTCTCAAAATGGTTTTATCATTATGGAAAAAGTTATGAGCTATAATCCTAAGTGATGTATAAGAAGACAATAGATGAATAGGGAGTCAATAAATAATTATTTATGGTGAAATGGTTGGTTAATGTAAGTGAGCTATGATAACGGTTTTTGTAAAAGGTTTTTGGGAACTTTTAATCTGTAATGTACTCCACTAATGAACATTTTTTGATTGTCTCATTCATTCTGTCTTTTGATCGCAGAAGTAAACACAAATGTTTGCTAATTAAAAAGAATTCTAATCTATGGTTAATGCTGTTTTAATGGTTTTTCAATGAAAAAAAGAGATTAATGGAGAAGAAGCTACATAAAAATGGTAATAGTTCTGATCAAATTTAATTTGACTATTAGAAGTGTATATATAGGAGAATTTAGGATTGAAAAGTATATTTACTTTAGAAATTCGACAAGGGTGGAAAATAGGAAAACGTGGGTGGAAAATAGGTGGAACCTTTTTTTATTTTAAAGTGTACCAAGGAAAAAGAAAAGAAGAAAAACAAAATTAAAAAGAGAAATGTAGTGTTCTATTTAAGGGACCAAATTATATGATTTCGCTGTTTAGTCTCATTGATTTTTTCAGAATGTAGGATTGAGATAGAGAGAAGACGTTAGGAAAAACAAGGTTTCCTAGTTTGGGTCAATTTCCGTATTAAGATGGGTTTCCCAATTGGCCACGGTTTTATTTAGTTACGGTGGTTTCCTAATCCAAGGAGGCTAATATTAGGAAATTAAGTTTGTGACTCGTATATAAAGAGGTCTCGGCTATATGTTTAGTCACGGAATTCTCAATGGATACTGAGAATTCATCCCACCTCTTAAGGTGGATGAGGGATCATTAATGGTGGAAGGAGTATATCATTATGGCGCTTATGGAGTACTTATCTATGTTGAAAATATGTCGTTATGGAGTATTCGTATGGAGATGTTAGTAAGACTTCGGCTTGAAGATAAGATCATCTTGGTGGTGCTAGAGAAAATTACCGGTGTTGATTAAGGAATCCATGATAGTTTATGTCGTGAGTGTGTAGAGATGATCATCTCGTTGTGGCAAATAATGTGGTAAACGTTACCTCATTTGGGTGAAGACACTACTTTAGAGTTATAGAGCATATATGAGAGTTTCTTGTGTTCGGTCACGTTGTGATGAGTCAATGAATTGATTAGCCTATCATATGTGTAATTCTCAGTTGGTGGTTCTATATTAAAGAAAGAGGTTGTTGTTGTTTTGGTGGATGTAGACAATATATACACATTGTGTATATTGTTGAACCACGTTAGATCTATGAGTACTTTACTTGTCGCTTTTATCTATGGCTTGCATTTGCGTGGTCTCTTTCTCCTTTTCTCATCCAAGATCGTAGTGAGGTTCATGGAGCAATCCAAGAAATCTAGGATTTCTTGTTGGCTAGTTTGTTTCAACAACATTAATTAACATGTAAATGGCTCAACCCAAAAATTGGTATGGTACAACAGCTTGGTATCAAGGAAAATTGTCCCAACAATTGGTATCGTAGCTTTGTTGGATAAAATATTTGAGGAGAAAAGTTTTGAGTTTTCCGGTTGGCATAAAATTTTGAAGGCGAATCGATTAGGTTTCATCAAGTATGTGAGTGACTGATGCCATCAGTTTCTGAAGATGCAGAGTTTGATATTATCAAGTATGTGGGGATTTGATTTCACAATTTTTGGTTATAAAGCAAAAAAACGCATTATGAAGGAATGAGATTATACCTGGGTGATCTCGCATTCAATTTGGTGAAGATAAATGGTATTAATGTCCTTCTTCTTTCTCATTTGAAGAAGTTTTTGGCTAGAAAATAATTTAAACCGCATAATTTCTGGATTGATTCCTATTGAGTTATAGTCGGAGATATTATGTGAGATTGATTGGGAATAATATCCCGTTGTATCAAAAAAGGATTGTAAGTCCTGTGAATCGGGAAAAAAAGAGTTGTTGGACACAAATAGGCACGAGATATTCTCGGTTTATTTTTCTCTATCCCGAGTTATCTCGTTATTTTAAGAAAATTGGCATGTGTTTGACTCATTCTCAGAACAAGAATCAGCGTGTTAGAGTATGGAGAATAAACAAGACACGAGAGAGAATCAACAAAAGTCGTAAAAGGGAGGAAAAAAATCCTAAACAAATAATGAGAAAGCCAAAGAGTGGTGTCATATCATTCCTTCTAAAACAATCACCACCTTGGATGGTCTTTAGAGATTTTTATTAATTGAAACTCGGGGGTTTTGTTAGTACCATGAGTAGCTAAACTTCTTAGTGATTGGGGATGAATTCTAGTTCTAATAAATGATTCAATTTAGCATATAAATCTATTCGAATTATTCATATGATTATTGTTTGTTTTTACAATGTTTAATATTATGATTAATTGATATTAAGTCAGTTTTATTAGTGAATGTAATGCTAGTAATGAGTTAGGACATCCGTATTTGTTGAATAACTCTTACAAAAGTAGAAATTTATAAACCTTGCAGAGGGATTCTCGTGGAGCAATCGCAAGTAAAAACAACCCTAGTAAGTGGACCGAGCGCATCGAGTTTAATCGCTAGGATCAAACCTAAGTTCATAAACCTTAAGGCATTCGATCAATTACATCTTGTACGCTGCACCTCAAGGTGGTTCAGATCGATAGAATTTGGAGACTAAGCGCACTGCTTTTCTATTGATATAAGGAATTTTGGGGATAACTAAGCGTACATGCTTTCCCACGGTTGGTAATAATCTGTGATTTACAAAGAATAGATGAATATGCTACTTTGATGACTATTTAGCCACTAAGAAGGATTCCATGATCATATTTCTCTCCATTTCTTGCAATCTTAATTAGTTTCATTACTTTATTATTTATTTAGATTTTAAAATTTAAAACAAAACCCCCATTGTGACAATTTTAACAACTAAATCTCCCCGCTTCTTCGTGGGAACAAATCTTATTTGCTACTATATTATTCATTAGTAAATTAGAATATAAGTGAATTAATTTGAGCACCTACGACAGGCATCAACTTTTACGCGCCGTGCACGGGAGCAGTTGGTAGCTTTAGTTGTTATTTATTTTTATTTTATTTTATTTTTGTTTTTAGATTTTGTTTTTAGTTTTTGATATTTGTTTTCTAGAATTTTGGTTTGAGGTACCTAATCTCTGGCACCGGAACATTGGGATTACCCGAGGTGCGGCATTCAAACTCGCAAGGGAACGGTGCTACAAGCACATCGCAGTCGCATCAAGAACCGTCTACATCACGAGATGGTGAACGACGCAAATCCTCTACCACCTCCACCTCAGAGAGGAAGTTAGGAGAGTTGACATCTCCATGCTTAGATTCGCAACCACTGTGCATTACAATCACTAACCCAGTGGATCTGAAGTCCAATCTACTTCATTATCTACCAAAGTTTAAGGGACATCCAGGTGGACATCCAAATCGACACCTTCAATGGGGGCCAGAACACGGTGACAAGTCTGAGGCATGCAACCGCAGACAGAGATATGGCTATGCTACAAGCCTTTCCGTTCTCATTGACAGACTTAGCAGAAGAATGGTTGTATTATCTTCCCCCATGGAGTATTACAACATGTACTGAGATGAATAAGATATTTCGGAGAAGTATTTTCCCGTTTCCAAAGCGGCATCCGTTCGAAAGGAGATTAGTGGCATTCTATAGATGTATGAGGAGTCTCTGTATGAATATTGGGAGAGATATAAGAGGTTGTTGGCAAGCTGCCCATACCATAATATATCCTCAAAGACTCATCATTCAAGATTTCTATGAAGGACTACTTCTGCAGCAGGAACTTGATTGATGAAGTCGCAGGGGGTACACTTGCCGAGAAGACACTCGTAGGCAAACGATTTTATTGAGAGTATGGCTGCCAATGCTCAACAATTCTACACTTAAAACAACTCTAATATCATAAGAATTAGCGAGATGGGAGAGTCTCGCACAATCGTGAGCAACAGATGAACAACATAGAGAAGGTAGTACAACGAATAACATCAGTGATTATTCATACTTATGAAGAAGAGTCTGAACAAGTGAATGTTGTGTTCCCTAATCAGAGGCCAAGGTATGATCCCTACTCTAATACTTATAATCCAGGTTGGAAAAAATCACCCAAATTTTAGTTATGCAAATCAAAGAAGTCGCAGCTCCTAATCCTTATGGGCGACAAAGTGGTTTTCAACAACCATAGTTCCGACCACAACCTCCACCTCAGCCTATAGCAGACCCAAAATTCTAGTTTAGAGGAGATGATGCAATAGTAAGATGCAAATGCTCAGCGTCAAGATACAATTCTGCAGAAACAAGATATGGCTATAAAGGACTTGCAAACTCAAATTGGACAGTTGGGCACAGACATGACCGAACTAAAAGCACAAAATTCGACAAAGTTACCATCACAAACTTTTGTGAATCCAAGAGAGAATGTAAATGATGTGCTTTTGAGGAGTGGGAAGCAAACAGAAGAGCCCAAACAACAAGAAAAGGTTAGTCACGACTTAAAAGGAAGTAGAGGTGGAAACTATTCCAAAGGAAAACCAACTTCAACCGCCAACCTAAGGATATGGTTCCTACTTTTACCACAACACCTCCTTATCCTAGTTGTTTTTCCAAGTCAAAGAAGCAAGCTCTAGACAAGGAGATTATGGATATTTTAGCAAGGTGCATATCAACATTCCATTTATTGAGGCCATCAGAACGGTGCCCAGGTATGCCAAGGTTCTGAAGGATTTGTGCACAAGGAAGGAGAGGTTGATTGCTAACGAGGCCACTCAAGTGGGAGAAAGTGCTTCAACTATGTTGCTAAAGAAGATGCCTGCAAAGTGTAAAGATCCTGGTGGTTTTACAGTGCCAATTACTATTGGTGACAAACGATTTGAGCGTGCTTTGATTGATTCGAGAGCTTCCATAAACGTGATGTCAGCTGATGTTTATGATTCTTTGAATCTGGGACCTTTAAAGGAGACAGGAATTATCATTCAATTAGCTAATAAGTCTAACATATATCCTAAGGGACTCGTGGAATACGTGTTGGTACAAGTGAATGAACTAATCTTTCCAGTTGATTTCTTTGTTGTGGATATGCACAATGGGGACAATTGTTCGTCTACTTCATTACTTCTTGGGAGACCATTTATGAAGACTGCTAAGACGAATATTGATTGTGATACTGGGATACTTACTATGTATTTTGACAAAGAGGTTATACGCTTCAATATTTTTGAAGCTTATGCTATCCAAGTGATATTCATTCCGCATTTTCTCGTTGATGTTATTGGTTGGTTGGCACAAATGTATGTTTGATTTGATAAACGAAGATGAACTTGAATGTGCTATAAAATAATATTGATTTGGATGTACTTGGCATGCCTAATTTGGACGTTGATATTCCTAATGAGTTTTTTGATACATGTGGTGCTTTAACGGCATCACAAGAAGTTAAATCAGTATTATTTCATATATCTCTTTACTCAGAAATGATGAAGTTCCTTTACCTTCCGTTGTGAAGGCACCTAAATTATAGATGGAAACTCTACCTAATCACTTAAAGTACGCTTACTTGGGTGATGGGATAGAGCTTCCAGTAATTATTTCAAAGAATCTCACAACAATACAGGAAGAACGCCTCCTTAGGGTTCTGAAAGAACACAAAATGGCTATTGGTTGGACAATTTCTGACATCAAAGGCATTAGTCCAGCCATGTGCATGCATAGAATCCTAATGGAAGACGATGTCAAGCCAGTACGTGATGCTCAGCGTAGGCTGAACCCACCAATGATGGAGGTCGTGAAGAAAGAGATCCTTAAATTGCTGAGTGTGAGGGTGATTTACCCAATTTCTGACAACAAATAGGTTAGTCCAAAGGCAAGTGGTACCTAAGACATCAGGTGTCACCGTTGTTAGAAATCAAGATGATGAACTCGTTCCTACAAGAGTTCAAACAGGATGGCGAGTATGCATAGACTACATAAAGCTCAATTCGGCTACCCGTAAGGATCACTTTAATTTGCCTTTCATGATCAGATGTTAGAGAGGTTAGCGGGACATTCTCATTATTGCTTTTTGGATGGTTATTCAGGGTATAATCAAATTGTTATTGTACCAGAGGATCAAGAGAAAACTACTTTCACTTGTCCTTTCAGTACATTCGCATATAGAAGAATGCCATTTGGTATTTGCAACGCGCCTACCACTTTTCAGAGATGTATGGTTAGTATATTTTCTGATTATGTGGAAAACATCATTGAGGTATTTATGGACGACTTTAGTGTTTATGGTGATTCACTTGATATTTGTTTAAATAATCTTGAACTTGTGCTTAAAAGATGCATAGACACTAATCTTGTTTTAAACTGGGAGAAATGACACTTTATGGTAAACCATGGAATTGTACTTGGCCACATCGTGTCCTCTCAAGGGCTCGAAGTAGACAAGGCAAAGATAGACTTGATTAGGAACTTACAACACCCCACTTTGGTGAGGGAGATTCGCTCGTTCCTTGGTCATACAGGTTTTTATAGGAGGTTTATTAAAGATTTCTCCAAAATCTCAATGTCGATGTGCAAATTATTGCAAAAATAGGTTTCCTTTAACTTTGACCAGGAGTGCAAGGATGCCTTTGATAAATTGAAGGAATTGTTGACTACTGCACCAATTATTAAGTCACCTGACTGGAGTTTGTCATTCGAGTTAATGTGTGATGCAAGTGATTATGCAGTCGGAGCTGTTTTGGGTCAGAAAGTAGACAAGAGGTCGCATGTGATTTATTATGCAGTACCAATGTGATTGTATATTCTGATCATGCAACACTACGGTACCTATTAAAAAGAAGGAGGTTAAGCCATACGTTGGATTCTTTTGCTACAAGAATTCAATATGGAAATTAGAGATAAGAAAGGTGTTGAGAATATAGTTGCTGATCATCTTAGTAGACTTGTTGTTTCCGAAGAAGAACTTCCCTTACAGGATCGTTTTCCAGACGAACAACTTTTCTCGATTAAAGAATCAACATCTTAGTATGCTGATATAGTGAACTACTTGGTTACAAGGCAAGTACCTAGTACAATGTCTACTTTTCAAAAGCTAAAGCTTAAGAAAATAGCCAAGAAGTATGTGTGGGATGAGCCCTACTTGTGGAAATATGGTGTTGATCAAATTATCCGCAGTGCGTACTCAAACTCGAATTTCAATCGATTCTATCTTTTGTCATTCTTATGCTTGTGGTGGTCATTTTGGTTCTAAACGTACCGCTCTCAAAGTCCTTGAGAGTGGCTTTTATTGGCCTACCCAATTTGAGGATGCATATGCGTTTTGTAAATGTTATGATAGATGTCAACGAATGTGCAATCTAGGTGCTCAAAATCAAATGCCACTCAATCCTATTCTCACTGTCGAGATTTTTGATGAGTGGGGCATTGATTTTATGGGTCCTTTTGTTAATTCGAATGGAAAATTTTATATACTTCTTGCTATGGATTATGTTTCTATATGGGTGGAAGCTAAAGCCACCCCTACTAATGATTCTCAAGTTGTTTGTGAGTTTGTGAAGGAATATATTTTCTCTAGACATGGTACACTAAGAGTGGTTATCAGTGATGGAGGCTCGCAATTCAAGAAATCCTTCCATGCTCTCGTCAAGAAGTACAACATTACACACAAGATTGGCACGCCGTATCACCCAGAAACTAGTGGGCAAGCTGAAATTTCAAATCGTGAGATTCAATCCATCCTTGAGAAAACCGTTAAAACTACACGGAAGGATTGGAGTTATAGACTCAACGATGCACTTTGGGTGTACAGAACATCATACAAGACACCGATTGGTATGTCTCCATATTTATTGGTTTATGGAAAAGCTTGTCATCTCCCTGTTGAACTTGAGCATAAGGCTTTATGGGAAGTAAATATGTGCAACATGGAGTATGATAAAGCGGGAAAACATAGGCAACTACAAATTAATGAGCTAGAGGAGATACGTAACGATGCTTACGAGATTTCTCGTATATACAAGGAGAAGACTAAGCATTTCCATGACAAGATGATTTATCGGAAGAATTTTGTTGCGGGACAAAAAGTTATGCTACTTTGATGAGTGTTTAGTAACTAAGAAGGATTCCCTGATCATATTTCTCTCCATTGCTTGTAATCTTAATTACTTTCATTTCTTTATTATTTATTTAGCTTTTAAAATTTAAAACAAAACCCCCCATTGTGACAATTTTGACAACTAGCCCTGCTCGTCGTGGGAACGAATCTTATTTGCTACTATATTCATTAGTAAAGTAGAATATAAGTGAGTTAATTTGAGCACCTACGACACGCATCACAAGGGAACCAGCGATCAATTTATTGAACAATAATACACTTTTCATTTTTTTTTTTTTTTTTTAATCGCATGATTTGATCTTTTGGATCCAAGCGCATATTTCTTATCAGCAGATTACAGATTACATGATAGATCCCATGGATCCTGCATTCCACGCTTGTTTGGGCGACGGAGACAGGGAAAACACACACATATTGTTATCCATGTGTTAATTTTTTTTAAACTCCATTTGGTCTGATTGGCATGGTCTCTTTATTATTTTAGTAACTCAATCACTCCATTCCATCCCGACAGTGGTAACAATTTGATGTTTTGTGCCCCACCAAATCACTCAGAGATACATATAATTTTTTTCAAATAAAAATAAAACAAAAACAGATAATAATGTGATGATTCCATTTGAACACATGAACTTTGTCTGTTTATGAATATACTATGTTATTGGGTTCCTCAACTCCTACAACCAAGATGTTTCCATCCACTTAGACTGGTTAATGTCATCCTGAATTGGCACAAATTTTTAGGTTCTGGAGTTTAATTTTTTATATTTTTTAAATTAAAAACAAACTAAAAGTTTTTCCCTCACCCACAAACTTAAATATAACATTGTCCTCAATGTTTCAAATTAAAGTGCAAAGTACCAAAAATATAAGTAACAAGAGAAATCAAGAAAGAGAGAAGTCGGAAAGATAGTACATGGGCGAAGCGTAACAATCCTTCCATGGGGAATAAGAAAGAAAATAAATTTTCACTGATGTACAACAAGAGTATGGTTGCCTCCCATAGAGCGCTAAGTTTAAAGTCTTCAGCCAGACATCAAATATCATAAAATGGCTAGTCACCTTTCAAAATCATATACCAATAGTCAAACAGTTGTGGGTCAACAATACCAAATAGAGTGACACAAATATAAGAGACCCGAATCGGATTAGATAAATAAACAACCGAGCACAACCTTATCTAAGGTTTCTAAGGTTTTTTTCAAGAAAACTAGATTTATTTGGGGTGCCCCTTTGGGATCCATATAAGTGTCTATACAAACGGGCTCAATTGAAAGGCGAGTCTCTAAAATATGGATTTCCTTACGGACAGTATCAGGAGGGTCGGTTTGCAGAGTTTGAAGATACTCAAGTAATACCTCAGAGGCACAAAGTTCGAGTCCGAAGTTAGGGACTTCAATAAGGGATACTTGACGATTGCAAGAATCATCATTACCCCCAAACTTAGGGTGGACAATATCTTCAAACGGACCAACACCTATTGATGGATTCCAGTGGTCCGTAAGGTCAAGACAATACCTAGCTTCCTTTGTGGACTCGGTCATCATCTAAATAAACACCATCATCAAAATCATATAATGGATTATTAAAGAAAGTCTCTCGCAGAGGATCATTGACTTCCTCCAACTTACTGAAAGGTTCATCAAATAAAGGATTGTCAAACACAAGGCATACTAAAGGGTCACAGACTAAAGTGCTAATCATGTTCGCTTCTTCTAAATCATCTATTTCATAAGACTTAATAACATTAAATTCATTTAGTTAGTCATATTACAAAAAGATATGTTCATAAGTCCAATTCTACAATTGATGACAGCATTAGAAGTGGCTAAAAATGGCCGACCTAGAATCACTGGTATTTGAGTATTAGGTCCTGAATCAAGTTGGGTATCTAGAACAACAAAATCCCACCGGATAAATGAATTTATCAACCTCAATGGGAACATCCTATATGACACCACGAGGGACTTTGGCAGACCTATCAGCTAATTGCAGTGTCATTTTAGTCGGCTTTAACTCTCAAAGACCTAGCTGGTTATACACACGCTACATGAAAAATATACATCTACAACTGAGGTTTTACAACTCTTTGCTAAACATCGTAGAAATTCTAATGTTTTACAAGTGGTTTCAAAGGAAGAGCTGTAATATGTCATCGCTACCAACCCTTAGGACTAAAGGGTTGCGACAGGAGAAAAAAACGACAACTCTTTAAGCAAAACACTTGTGACGACATTTTAGCTTTAACAACCTTCCTCCGGAAATATAGTAGTCATATCACAACTTTTCGCAAGAGTTGTTCAAGAAAAAAAAATGATGATAAAAAGTAGTGTTGAGGGGATTCAACATAAACCTACTATGTGTTAGTCTAATTTGCATAAACTTCGAAGAACAAAGACTAGATCGTTACGATTTCTTTTTGTCGGTCTCCCACCGAGCAAGCGGTCCATCTAGTTTTTTGATTTTCCTTCATCGGATGAAGTGTTTTTTTCCTTCTTTCCACTTTTTATCCTAATTTGTATAAAATACTTTATTTGTTTATTTCTCCAACTATATTTATTCTTCAAGGCTTTTGTTTTTGCTTGTTACTCTGTTTTAGATTGTCTTTACTTCGACAATTGTCTTTACTTTAGACATCTTCTTTTCAAACTTATCTATTATATGATCAAAAGTGGGTCAGAATGTCGGGATTTGAGGATTGCATTTGCTTTTTTCCTCCCGCAATGTTTCTGGAAGGTATATATTTACCTTACATTTTCCACCTTCTTCTATCTTCTGCAAAATATTTCTAACTTAAGTGTAAACACTCTAAATTTTAGTCTGGAGCATGGACTGGTGGTGATGGGGTTTGTTGAACTTTTCGGGAAAATGCATGGTTTAGCCTTTATTGTTGGCCCAATTGCGTAGCAAAACCGATGACCGTATTGTCCTTGTTTCCAACTATACTCGTGTTTGTATTCATTCTAGCAATGCAACTTCTCCAAATATTGTATAAATTTTAGTTAGCAAGAAGCCTCATTTAACAAGAATTTGTCTTAATTTAAACCATCCGCATTTACATACAACACATGCTAATTTTCTATTACTTTATAAGTAGTAGTTTCCACTATCACTTTACATCAGTTTATATCAAGAAATCAAAGTGCGCAATAGTTAGCTTCTTATGAGCCTCCTTAGAGATGATTCACTAATTTTGGTGAGGATGTTTACGCACCATGGAATCATCCTCACCGGAGTTCCTGGGTCTACAAAAAGCTCGGGGTATTTATGAACCGCCTATTTTTCGGGAGGATGTGTGCCTGGGACATAGAGAAGGGGATGTTTCTGAACCTCCCTGAGCTATGTTGATTCTCAGAATTGTTGGTGTAAACAGTGAACCAAGTGGAGGAGGATATAGAGAAGGGGATTGAGAAGAAGAAGGTGGAAAAGAGGGAAGAAGAAAATGTAGTTTCTTAAAATGGCAAGTATGAAGTCTGGATCTAAAATTGATGCACTCCAAAAGCAAGGCCAAGCATGGTATGTATTTTTTGAAAAAGAATTATGTCCGTGATATTGTATGAAATTTACACCAGTGGATGATCTTTTGATTTGAATTTTGAATTCAATTGATATGTGAATTTTGTTCGTGAATAGTATGCATTTTGTTGAGGTTGATGAGTCGTGAAGTACCAAATGCAATCCTAAATTTATTGCTTTGATGATTTTGTACTTTTTATGTGCTAATTGAATTGATTGGTAGGTGAGTAGTCGTAATTCACCTAGTTTCCTCTAGAATTGCTCTCAGTTGTCAATTTGTTTGCTTGGATTAAATGGTTAATAAGTACAATTAAGTGATAACTAGGGTTGGTATTGATAAACATATATGGACCTTGTTGTTTGTAATTTGTATGCAGATGATATTTCTTTTGGAACCCATCTTAAACTGATTCTTTGTAAATAACTACATCAAATGTTAATTTCGAATAAAAAAAGTGAACTAGTGTGTCAAATTATTTTGGATTGGTTAGTGTGGTACATGTTTAGTCTAGCTAACTAAATTTTAAGATGGACTAGTGGTGCTTTTTGAGTCAAAGTCAGTAACGATACAAACATTTTTGGAGACATTTAACATTGTTGATCTTTATTTGAAAACATTGGTAAATTACGATAACCTATTTACGGAACTTATCATTACGAGCTAACAAATAAATTTTGGGAGGCTTTTCATGTCGGAAAGGAATACATATTGTTTTTAGAAAAAATTCCCCCAATTTTATTTGTTCCACATGATATGACATTGTTATGACTACGGTGATCTATTTTCTGGTGCTATGTGTTGAAATATATAAACTCATAATTCTTGTGGATTGACTCCGTAATCCGATAGAATACCGCTGACTCTTTGAGTGTATCCTTTGTATTATATAGTGTCTTTTTGTTTTGTCGATAGTTTTGGAGGTATTTTAAAATGCAGAGATATGTTTGTATCGGAATTGTGCTTTAAATGCACTTTAATCCGAAAGAATTCTCTGCAAAATTAATTTTTGGTGAAGGTGGGCAGTTGAGTTTCATGCAATCCATTGATTTATCAACAATCATTTTCTCCACATCGTTTCCATTTTGATTTTTTTGCTAGGATTTTTTAGTTTTTCTCCCATTGCTACCGCTCTTGAAATTTCAGTTTCTATACGTCAAATGTTTTCGCACCATGTTGGTGTCTTGCTTTAGTTTGAACTCGAATCTCGTGACTAAAGCCCAGTGGTAAGTGGATATACTTTTTTTTCACGGTAACTGTCGACTTTCTTTTCGATAGATATTCTTAGTGATGATATATACTGACTTGTAAAACTAAATGTCCGAGGCTATAATGGCTCAAGGAAAGCAACATGCCCTTGATATTGGCTTTACAAAAATGTCCGAAAAGATATGTAAGTTATATTCTTTTTTATTGCTTTGGTACTCCTCTGTCTCGCTTGATTGTCAAGATAATTAGTAGCCACTGTTTACTCCAAAAAGATGAATTTCTACTCTTCATCTTGTTGGTTTTGGTGGTAGTTGAAAAGTTCTTTTAATAAAGGCGCAATAAATTTAGTTTTTTATAAGGGCCCTTTAACAGGAAAAGAATCTACATTTGTTGATTAAATTCTGTGATTGCATTGGCTGCCAACCTTAAAATTCATGGGTTGACACTTTTGAAACAAATGGGAACATTGAAAAAGTGTTTTTTTCTTTGATTCCGCTTACTTCAGGATAGACATAGTTGTTTCCTAACCATTGTTGCTTTGCTGTAACAGAAAAGCAATCAAGAAAGGTATTGGCGTGGAAAATATGCATTATCTCAATGATGGCCTTTGGAAGGTATTTCACCCTCACCCTCACTCAGCTGCAAATGTCTCAGCTTCAATGGTGGTCACAATCAGCTGTAAAAATCCCAGGCAATATACAAGCCTGCTTCAGTGGACAGTGATGAAGAGGATGAAGTACCCTCACGTGCAGAGCATCTTGCTGCATCTAACCTCGATTCTTCTCCAGATAAAGGTAATCTAATCACATCCTTGTAGTGTATGTCAGCACTTAAATTGTAGCCTTGTTTCTGTAGGTACGTTTCTGGGTAGTTTCTTGCTACACGGTCTTAGTAATTCATAATACTGGAAGCTAGATTTCTATAGAATCAGCTGCTGATTCATATCGATGTTTCATATCTTCAACACGTAGCACTAAACTGGGATTGGATTAGTATATCTTGGTTGTGTTTACATCATACGATACAAGGTTCAGCTAAATATATCAGTGAAATCCTATCGATAAATTCTCATATGATTCTTATATCCTTGTCCAGGAAGAATAGCATTCTTGAACCTATATTGTAACAAAGATCTATATGATCCATTTAGAGATGAAATGTATACCCCTGAAAGATACATTTATCAAATCTGTGTCTTTATTTGTTTTTCAGTTGGTTTTACTCCTTGTTTCATTTAGCTATTTGAACTTTAATGGAGTTGACGTGTCCAAATTCTTAATGTTTTGATTCCCATGTTTCTTTTCAAATCGTCGTAATTAATTTCATCTGTTTCGTTCCCATTTATGTAGAAATTGAGAAGGATGTGGTACCCAAACGAGCCTTTGCAGCCAAGAAAAAGACTACTTTTGTGATTAGTTACGACGATGAGCAGATGAACACTATTCCAGAGGATAAAGGATCAGGTGATGAGTTTTGAGCCACCTGCAGCTAGCTAAAAGGTGGAAAAAGCAAGAAGAAAGTTATCAAAGAACAAAACCAGCTGTAGTAACACCAAGGAAGAGAGGGCCAGCAAAGAAACATACACTGATAACTGATTCTTTAAAACCTTTACAATTTTTGACTTGACTGTCGTTACTTTGGAGTGTGTTTAGGAAACTTAACGTTTGGTACAAAACATCTATATAATTGCCCTTTTTTGAATGTGTATGTTTAACATCGGCAAAAAGTTAACTTGAATGAATGTGAATTACTTTCGCAATTCGGTTTTAGCGCTATTTTTTTCAAAATAGTTTTATACACACATCTCTAAATAAAAGTTGTAGTTACACATTCATCTAACAAAATGGATGTTGTTACTTCAAATATTACAACCTTTAACTTGAATGAATGTGAATTACTTTCGGCAATTCGGTTTTAGCGCTATTTTTTTTTTTGAAATAGTTTTATGCACACATCTCTAAATAAAAGTTGTAGTTACACATTCATCTACTGAAAACAGATGTTGTTACTTCAAATATTACAACCTTTAAGGATGTTGTGTTAGAGATTATGACTACATTAGACAAAGGTTGTGAAAGAAGGTATAACAATATAAATAAGAGCTGGGAGAGATTTTTCAACCACTCTAACAAGCGTAGTAATCATGTTATTCACAATTATTAGAGAAGTTGTGTTATAGAATTTTACTACGTAAATCAAATCTTACAATATAAATAAGAGTTGTGTTAGGCTTTCAAAAAATATCAAAGAGAATCACAACTAAGCAAAAGATTGTCGAAACAAGAACCATATCTCACTTTACAACTCTTAGTCAAACATTGTAGATAAGCTTGGACTTTCTACAACCCCCTCCCCCTCCATAATGTATAAAATAGAGTTGTCATTATGGGTACTACAACTCTAATCAGTAGTCGTCAATGATGATTTTTCCCGAAGACATGATATGGAAGTAAGTTAACACTAGATCCTAAGTCAAGCAATGCCTTATCCACTGAATGATTACCGATTACACAAGATATAGTAGGGAATCCAGGGTCTTTATACTTAGGGGTTGTTTGGTTCAGAAGGATTGAACTTAATTACCTGACCAGCTAAGAAGGCTATCTTATGGAAATTAAGCTTACGCTTTCGTGTACAAAGATCCTTAAGGAACTTGGCATAAGCAGGCATTTGCCTAATTGCTTCTAATAATGGAATCTTAATGTTTACCTGCTTAAATATTTCCTTTATTTCGTTAAAAGTCGATTCCCTCTTGGTTGGAGCTAACAATTGCGGAAATGGGGCTCTAGGAACAAAGGTAGTCTTATCAGGGATCGCATTGGACTCTTTAGAGACTTTATCAGTCTCTTCAGCTATTGTCTCTTCTTCGGAATTAGAAGGTGGAACTACGGTATGTCCACTATCATGCATGGCTACCTTGTTGTCAACCTTTTTACCACTTCTAAGGGTTGTTATAGAGTTCACGTGATTGAACTCTTTTTCCCTAGAGGATATTTCATGAATTCCTCTAGTATTGGGTAGTGGTTGATTTGGGAACTTGCCCTTTTCTGTTACGCTCAAAGACTCTACAATTAGACTAACCTGATTTTTTAGCTCTGAAATAGCCTGAGAGTTTTCCTGTTAACCTTTCTCAACCGTTTGCTTAAACACTGCACTTTTATGAGATAAGATGGTGAGAGACTCTTCTAAGCTCATGATTTTTTTATCCGACAGGTTCTGATACTGATATGGCCCTAAATGGTTCTTAGTATACCCAAAACCCGGGAGAGTCTGAGAACTACTAGACGACCTTGACTTTGTTCCTTAGAACAATAAACATTAGAGTGGTTTCTCAACCAGGATTATAGGTATCTGAATATGGGTCAAATCTCCGCGTTTTCAAACCTAAAGTTGTTATAAAGGGCATGGGCTTGTTCTTCTATCTAGCATGGTGTGACCCTTGATTCATTTCTGAGGCCTCTAAACTCCTAAGAATATCTGACCCATAATCAACTCTATTGATCCGATGGATATGACTTCTAGGTATTTCTGGTTCTCGGGATAGATGCCCATTGCATGGTTTTTCTCAGCTAACCCGATAAACTCGTCAAAACAAGCATCCGAGTCCGATGGGTGAATTCTCCACTACTAATTGTTTCTACCGCATATGGGTTTCACTATCAAGGCCCTCATATAAAATTTGGGCCATTTGGGCTTTCTTAAAGCCATGATGTGGACATCGGTATAACAATTCACTAAACCTTTCTACATAATGAATGGTTTCACCTAATTTTTTAAAGGTTTAAATAGGCTGATAGACCGCCGAACAACAACAGTCTTATGGCGTGGGGAGAATTTCTTAACAAATACCTCGACAAGACCATCCCATGTGGTAATTGTTTTAGAAGGGATAAAATGATACCACTTTTTGGATTTCTCATCGAAAGAGAAGTGAAACAAACATAACCTAAGCACATCTTTGGAGACATTCGGATAGTTCATTGTGTCACAAATCATTTCAAAGTCTCTTATGTGGATATACGGGTTCTCATTCTCTACCCCCTAAAGGTACGAAGCATGCCAATTTCTCGGGTTTAATATCAAATTGGACCGTAGAAGCTGGTAGAAGTACACCTGGGTCACGCATTACTCTAGATGGGTTCAAACGATCCCTAAGGGTTTTTACTGGGACCTCCTCATCATTTTCATAACCATTTCGACAAAGACAGAAATACCACCTAAATCTGTGTCACGGGTTGGACTCGAATTAAAAAGGTCGTTATCCCCAGGTCTATCTCCTACACTTTTCAAACGTCGCATACACAGACTAGGAATACTAGCGAGAAATTGTGCACATGCAAATGCTGGGGTTTACTAATTCAGGTAAGCTTGGGTTACCTACAGCAAAAATATACCTACAGACAAAGACTGGTCATGGTACAAGGTCGAGGGCTTGTGGTGTTTAGGGTGATAACGCCCAAAGGGTTCACCTTACTAAACTATGTGTTTTCCTAAAATCGGTGCCATACGAAATATGCAATTGGTGTGTGCACGTGTTTTTGTTTTGTTTTTGAATATAAAAAATGAAAGAATGAAATAGAATATTTACAAAGAAAGAAATAAAATAATTATGTACAAATAAATAAAAGCTAAAATATAATACTACCTTATTTACAAATATAAAATCTTGAGTACGCTACTTACCTTTTTGGTAGGCAAATCCACAATAAATGCGAACTATAACCTACACAAAAAGTCAAGACTATACCCAAAAGTAAAATCAAAGAAAACAAAAATAAAATAAAACTAAACAAAAAAATAAATAAAAATAAAAATAAAAATCTAAAACCTAACCTAGAGGCAAGTCCGTGTCGCGGCGCGCAAAGCGTCGATGCGTTTTTACAGTGGTAAGAAAGGGGTTTGATTCTCAGACTTGTGAAGTTGATTTTAGACTCAAATTATAAAATTAATCTAGCAAATAAAATAAAAGATAGTGATAATATTGAGAGATTATCGGAATCATGATTTCACCAAACTCTTATTCTTTGGTTAAATATTAATTCTTAGACAATTATGGCTCCAAAAACAACAATTATTGACTCTTAATCTTTGCCAAGGTAGATTTTATAAAATACTCCTCCGTTCCACTTTACTTGATGTTTTAAGGTTTATTTTTTGTTCCAAAATAGATGAAAGTTTTATTATTTTCCCCAATTCTCTCCGATTTACCCTTGCTTTGGAATCACACTAGAGCATAAATTCGTCACGTAATCAACACATAAATAATTTTTAAATATTTCTCATGGAGGATATATATTTTAATTTATAAAAATTTGGTACATCCCAAGTAAATTACAATGGGATTCAGAACTTTCCCTAGAATCTAGAAACTAAAAACTAGGTAATTTAATTTTTTTAATAGGTATTAATATGGGTAGAATTGGAAAAATTAACTCTCTCTGATGTTCCTTAATCTGCGTGAAAAATTCTACGACATCAAGTAAAATGGAACGGAGGGAGTATTAATTTTAAATGGTAAGCATGGGTTTATCAAAACACTAAAGCTAAGCATAACCCATCAAACTAAATGACAACTAATTAATTTAAAATCATAATTCAATTTATATTAATGCAAAAGTCATAAAAAATTAAATAAAATGAGAATTGGCTTCCTCCGCCATCCATTGATGGGGTTTAGCTCCACATGGTGAAAACACACTCAAAATATGATTTCATTACTCAAAAGATGTTCACAAATAATGAATAGGTATGAAAAATGATTAAAAGGATTGCCACCGAGATTAGTCTCCCATGTGATGCCATTTGTTGCTGGGCAAAAATGATCTCACAGTTTTTTGGTAAAAAAATGGTAGAGGGGGCAAGTGCTCGATGAATCAAATTGCGTGAACCTTTAAATTATTGCATTTGGGAGTACTTTGAGTTCGAGAGACTAATCTATAGGACCTTGGCCTAAACCAAGACAATGGTCGTTCCAGGATCAATTCGGTCACAAGAGAAAGGTCGGTTTGTAGGGAGGAAATGAGAATGTATGGAGATCAACGAAGATTGATCGATTGATGATTGGTATGATGATATGCTTTGAAGATGAATTTTATGTAGACGAGAAAATTGTGGGACGGATCTGGAAAATTATGCCCAGCGCGCCCAGGGAGGGCAGGCCATAACTTCCCGATGCGCCATGATGATGCTAATTACAGGCCTTAAAACTAGGAAAATGCACGTTCATTTTCCCCTTGCAAGCATGCTCAAGGGAGGATGATGCGGCTAACTTAGCTTCCACACCGCCCATCTACCCTTGTTTCGAAGGGTTCAAAGTCAAGTATGCTAGTGTCGATGCATTATTTTGTGCATCACTGGATTTCTAGTCCCTTTCTAGCTGTGGCATAGAACATGCCTTGAACTTGCGCATTGTGTCATGACAGGCCTATTTCCAACTCCTTACTTAGCTTAGGCATTGCTGAAAGCATGCACTTGTCTTTCTCGTGTAGGATCAGAATATCGTGACAACAACAGTTCGCGAAGGCAACCGATAACAACATTGCTAGTGAGTCGCAGAAGATTAATATGAATGACGCCTTTGGATGACGATAGAAGAAATGAAATGAAAGTTAAGAAGTGTCGCTGGAACACGGTAATACTTGTATCATCGCGACGCTTCATGTAGACATTCCAAAAATAAGGGGACTGGCTTAGCCATCATTCACTATGTATTACCCCTATATAAAGGGATGGGTGGATCTCGAGAGGGTCTTTTGGGATTGGAGAGTAAGTCATTAGGAGAGAGAAAGAGAGAAACATTGGTAATTTCTAAAGTGTAATTCCATTTTCCCGTGAAAACATTCAAGAAAGTTATCAATAAACATTCATAATCGTTCATCTATTATCTATTGAATGGATTAGTTTAACAAAATATAGTGAGGGTGTATTGTAGGATTTCCGTAACTACATATTGCGCTAGAAGAAGGGGACCTGAAGAAAGAAAGAAGGCAATAAGAATCATTCAAATCAAGAAAATGAAAGAAAAAGACAATGGTAAATTAGATGAGGCAAAGGAGAAAGATATGGAGTACAATTTGGGCACAAAGATAATGATCGATGAGTTTCATGAAAATATCAAAGGAAGAATACACAAGCGGGATTTTGAAGGAAAGAAAATCACAGATAGAGAGGTAACAGTACCTTTAAGAATGGGAAAAGCAAAGAATAACATTCACAGACAAAAATATCCAAAGAAAATTTGAATCACACATCTCCACCGGTAATTACCATAAACGCAAAGGAGAATAATTAATAAAGACAACTCAAACATGGACAGGTAAATAGAACTTTAATCGATACGGGAGTTTGGTGAATATTATGTTTTATCATGCTTACGAGAAGATGGGATATAAAGATAAAGAAATGATTCCCCACGGCCTACAACATCCATGGTTTTTGGTAAATCCCATAACAAAGGTTAAAGGAGAAATAAAAATACGAATTCTCGTTGGGAGACATCGAGGCACGAGTAACCTTGTGTGTAGTAGATATGGAATCGCCATACAACATATTACTAGGGAGACCATGGGTACACGCACCAAAAGAGAGCATCAACATTTCATCAATGTATCAAATTTCCCACACCAACGTGGAATCGAAGCGAGATTAGAGGAGATGTGAATAAAGGAAGAACATGTTTTCAAATGGAAATAAAATATCACGAAGAGCGAGCAAAGAAGCAGAAAATATGAGAAATCAAGTGTAAAGCGATTCAAAAGGAAGAAGAATTTAGAGTTTATATGATAAGAGCAAAGGAAGGAAAAGGATACCTAGCGAGATTTAGGAGAAGAGAATGAACTGTGAAAGAGTTGAAAGGACCAACCCTATGGGAGAAACCGCAAGCTAGTTACGTCGCGGCAGCAAAACGAAAGAAGTGAATGTCGGAACTAATGAAGAGCCCAAAATGTGGAAAATCGGGACCCGGTATGGAAGCAGATGAGAAAAAAAAGGATCAGAGGGATTCTGCGAGACTACAAGGATATCTTCGCGTGGAACATGGATGATATGCTTGGAGTATAGATCCATCGATAGCTTGTCACAAATTGGGAAATAGATAAAAGGGTGAAGCCGTTCAAGCGAGAGAATTAGAAAATCGCGATGTGACTTATCACCCCCAAATAGAAGAAGAATTGAAGAAAAATGCTAGATGCGGGGAATCATCGTCAAAAAATATCCTGAATGGATAGCAAATATGGTTATAGTCCCAAAGAAGAAAAAAGGGGATAAGGATTTGCATAGATTTCACCGATTTAAACAAAGCTTGTCCTAAAGATAGTTTTCCACAAGCGATATCCCACAACTAGTCGAATCAGTAATAGGGAATGAAAGAATATCATCTCCTGGATGGGTATAAAGGTTACAACCGATTCCTCTCGCCGAGGAAGACCAAGAGCATACTTTGCTTTTTCGCTCCAAGAGGGTTATATTGTTATACTGAAAATGCCATTTCGATTACGAAATGTTGGAGCAACGTACCAAAGAATGGTAGAAGAAGTGTTCATGGAATGGATACATAAAACACCGGAAGTATAACGAGATGATATGCTCGTAAAGTAAGAAAGCTAAAACCATGTACAAGATCCAAAGAAATTTTTGAACAGGATGAGGCGATTCAACATCAAAGTAAATCCCGAAAATGTACCTTCGGAGTGGCATCGGGAAAATTTTTGGGTTATATAGTATCAAAGGAAGGAATACAAGTCGACCGGTGAAAGTGAAAGGTTCGCGATATGCCAACACCTGCGACAATAAAGGATGTCCGAAGCTGAATGGGTTGTTAGCATCGCTAGGAAGATTCATTTCGCGATCATCTGATAAGTGCAAGCATTTTTTCAGCATCTTGAAAAAGGGATCAAAATTTAAATGGACAGACGAATGTGAAAAGGCTTTACAGGGAATTAAAGAACATCTAATGGAAGTATCCATTATGCAAAAAAGCAGAACCAGGAGAGGAATTGTTGGTATATCTTGCGACAACGTCGCATGCGTTAAGCGCAGTGTTGCTACGGATAGACGCCGGAGTAGAAAAACCGATTTACTATATCAGTAAAACTTTTAATGCCGCAGAAAGGAATTATTCAAGATTGAAAACTAATCTAGCGTTAGTCTACGTAACATTTAAGCTTCGCATATATTTTCAAGCACATATCTTTATCGTGGTGATAACAAAAGTACCAATCGAACAGCAATGAAAAAATTCAAAAGATCAGGAAGAGTAGAAAGGTGGAATGCACAAATAAGTCATTATAAACTCCAATATGAAATATTATCTTCAACCAAGTCACAGGTAGTCGCAGATTTTTTGGCAGAATTTCCTTTGGAGGAAGATGAAGCAGTGGATGAAATGATGGATGTAGAAGAAGAGCATGGCGACCCAAATGATTTGTTAATCGAACAGATAGGTGGAAATATTGGTAGACGGATCATCAAATGGAGAAGGTAATGGAGTGGAATTGTTGCGATTTTACATGAAGGCAATAAATTAGCTTTCTCTTTTAGATTGAGTTTGAATCCACTAATAATGAAACGCGAGTATGAAGCCATAATACATGCTTTGCGATTTGCAATAGAAATGAAACTAGAAAATGTGAGGATTACCGATTGATTCGCAGGTTGGCAATTCGCCGAATATAAGAGAAATACGCTACAAATGAGCCATCTTTGCAAAAGTATAGAAAGCTTGTCGAGGAATTATCAAGACAAATGCAAAAATGAGATGGAGGCATATATCAAGGAGAAATAACAGACTCAGCAGACGCTTTTGCCTTTATATCAAGCATGATGACAGACCCATTGCGAGGAATATCAAAATACAAACACTTTGGCACCATCAATTAATAAAGAAGAAGGGCAAGAAGCGGATGCAATGTTAGTAGAAGACATGTCACAATGTCGCGATAAAGATTGGAGAATGTAACTTCACGCCTACTTGATGAAAGGGGAGACACCAAGAAATAGATTAGAAGCACACAAATTAAAAAGCCGGCAAACGAATTATGAATTAAGAGATGGTGTGCTTTATCGGCGATCTTTGATGGACTTTCACTTCGATGCTTAGCAAGGGAAGAGGAGAAATCATATTGAAGATGTTGCATAGCGGAGATCTTTTGGAAATCATAGCGGTGGAAGATCTTTAGCGATAAAGCAAAAATGCAAGGATATTACGGCCGTATATGCATGAGGACGGGAGAGTGATGTCAAGACGCTGTGAAGAATGTCAAAGACATGGGAAGAAAATACATGCACACAGGGCACCATTAAATTCTTCTAGGAGTGTATGGCCTTTTGGAAAGTGGGGTTTAGATATTGTGGGACCTTTTTACCGTAGAACAGGCGGAGAAGATACTTAATTGTCGCAACGGATTATTTCACAAAATGGGCGAAGTGAAAGCGGTACAACACATTCGCGATAAAGATATTTTTACTTTCATATTCGAGAATATTATATGCGATTTGGGATTCCGCTTGTTGGTATCCGATAATGGGAAACAATTCGAAGGGCAAAACATAGAGTTGTTACTTAATGCATTTCAAATAAAATGGGAAATCGACTCCACTATATCCGCAAGCTAACGGTCAGCGGAGGCAACAAATAAAACAATTGCAGATATATTGAAGAAGAAGTTAGAAGGACACAATAGAGGATGGTGCGAACAAGTACCCAGTGCAAGTATGGGCATACAATACAACAAGAAGAGAAGCTACGGGAATGTCACCTTTTTGCTTAACATATGGAGTCAAGCCGTGCTCCCAACGAAGTCGGGATCCCGACAACTAAAAGAAGTTTGGGAGAAAAATCTTAGTGCGGAAACATTCTAATCAAGTTGACCTAATTAGAAGAGAAAAGGGAGAAGGCGTTATACACATGGAGAATTATCAACGAAGATTGGCGGGAAGAGAATATAACAAGCGTGTAAAGATACGTGAATTTCAACGAGGGGACCACGGTATTACGAGAGACACCGATATATCGTGAGAAAATGGAGGCAAGCCGGGCGATAAAATGGGATGGACCTTATATTATCAAAGAAGTAGTTGGTACAGGGCTTATAGATTGATGGATCCTTGAAGGTAAAGACATGGGACAAAGATTGGGCAAGCCGTGGAACAGATTATATCTAAAGAAATATTACCCATAAAAGTGGGTCGATGAAGTACTTTAATGCAAGATATCCGGAAAATCAATAAAATTCAAATCAAAATATCAAGCGAATGTCTCGCAAGCGGTAATGGCAAGACATAACAGACTAATGAATGAATAAACATGATCGAATGAATGGGACGAACCTTATGGCGTACACACTAGTTCGCGAATTACATTTCGTAAGAGGCAAATGTAAGACCTAAAGTGCGTCATATAAGGGGTATCTCTTAACATGGCTCGGAAAAGGTTACACCGCCCTGGAACTCCGGGTCATGCCAGCCCATGAAAGCCTATCCGGAGGAGGTACCTTGGATTCCCAACTATATATGTAGGTTATACCCGGTTGGGCGACCGAGGGCCTCTTTCAAGGAGTCGGCGTATGATCAAGGCGCGAGGTACACGGTTGAGTCAAGAGTGCGGGGAGCATGGAACTTCCTACCACTCTTGACAAGTCTTGGCGCATCCGCACTCCTACTGAAGAAAACTCCACTTAGGGTGCAGCCTTGTAACCATAAACTCTATAGGTATAAGGGATAAGAGGCTGCGAAAACAATCAAGTTGTTGTTAAGACCGGATGGGAGGAGCTAGCCTTGTATGGTCGATGTACGCCTCCTTGAAGGGCAACCGGGAGGTGATAAGGGCGGCACCTCCATTAGGGAGCCGATAAGTGCCAAAGACGCAAATGTCACGAGGCTTTGTTTTCGCAAGGAAACTTAGGCTTGTCATATTTGTGCAATGATCTCTGAGAGGCAATAATACTAACGCGAGGGTAAGACGAGATCAATGGGTCCTTACATGCAAGTGTAAAGACGTCCTGCGATTTCGTCGCAAGACGACAATGTCACGGGGCTTTACTTTCGCAAGAAAATTTAGGCCTGTCATATTGTCGCAAGAAAATATCTGCAGAGGCAAAAATACTTGAAAAATGATAAGACAAGGTCAATGGGTTTTTACATGCAAGTGTAAAGACGTCCCGCGACCTTGTCGCAACAAAGGGTGGCAGAGTGAGACCTTTAATTAGGAAGGTCAAACTTAGAAGACCATCAAAAATGATAAGGCAAGGTCAATGGGTCATTACATGAAAATGTAAAGGCGGCCTGCGATCTTGTCGCAATTAGAAGAAATAAGTGAAATTCTGATTGGGGTGATTTTACTCAACAAAAGATTCGATACGAACATGCTCGCGAGGTTATATTCAAACATCTTAAATAAGAGAAAAAGGAGAAAATCGGGGATTACTCGATCAACGACTTAATCCTTACAAACAAAAGAAGTTTTGACAAATTACAAAGAAAGTTTAATTCTCTACATCAATATTTTCAACTACAGAGGATGGTTGAGATCTTTCATTGCTTTTATCAGCCTTCACCTTCACCAAATCGGTGGATTTTCATCGAAGTGTTTTCAACACCTTCATTTTTCGCCGGTGATGGATTTTTATCGGAAGTTTTTCAACCGGATCTTTGTTGACAACTTCCATATCAGCGATATCTTCGCCGCTTTCATAATCATAATCACCATCAGGGAGAATCAGACTTCATCATCACTCACTTCCAAAGGATCAACATGAATAGGATCAAGGCATTCGACAATAAAATCTCATTCACAAGGACTTGACTTTGAGGGGGAATTGACAAGCAACGCTTTTGACGATTCTTACTATCTATATCTTTACTGACAAGACATATAATCAAACCTTCGTTTTTGGTGAGAACGAGCAAAGAGAAGCAATGAGTAACCCATTTTCTTTGCGAATCTTAGAGTAATCTGATCGAGGGTGGAGATAGTAGAGCGAAGTTTCTTCCTTAATCTGCAAAACAAGTGCACAAGATTAAAAATAATTAAAGATTTTTAGAATAATTAATGGATTATGATAGTCAAATAATATGACTACCTTCCTTCCGAGAAGTAAGATCTTTGAATTAAAGCCGCAAAATTATTCCCCAAACAGTCCATGGCATCATCAAATGTATCTCCAACTAGGCCTTTCAATCGAGCTCGCAAGCTCTTTTCATTCAAACAAGTATAGAATTCTCGGTCACAAGAGTAGAGTTGGATTTTTCTAATTTGGAACATTGATCTTTGAATTGGTTTGCTTTTAGACTTAAGGTTAATGCCTTACTGAATAAGTTTATCTCTCTCGGCGTGATAATTTCTTCAAGTTGCTTTTTCAAAGTATAAATGGTTTGTTCTTGTTCTTCACGAAGTTTTTGACAAGCATCATATTCTTGCGAATAGGTCGCGACCTTGCTCACAGAGAGATCGCTTTTCTGAGAAAGGTCTCATTCTCATCCCGATAAAGTTTCCAACCCCAAATTAGCCTTAGTCAAAGAATAAGAAAGGCGAGACAAGTCTTTACTTAATGAGTCTTGTTGCTTGAACTAAATCAAAGTTTTCTTTAGACAAATTATCTATTTGATCAACTGCATATGTATGCAGATTATTTAAGAAGTTATATTGCTCCATCCAAGCATCTCTTTCAACTCGAACCTCTTCTTGGGTTGATTCCAACTGATATATCTCCATTATTCGTTTTGGTTTTAAAGCTTAAAGGGCGAACAAAAGTTTAATTTTTAAAAAAAAAAAAAAAAAAAGAAAAAAAGAGAGAGCTTAAGGGGAAGAAGCATACCTTTTAACTCTTCATTCTTCTTGCGAAGATTATCATGATCTAGTGAGAGGTTGTGAAATTTTTGATTTTCAAGATGGAGATTATTGCATTTGGCGAGTCATAGCTTGAAGATCATTTTTCAAAGCACATTAACTTCTTGAACTAAGGATGCTTGCGAGATCCTGTCAGGACCAAGATGTTTACTCAAAATCTCGCAGACTTCAGACTTGACAGGATCGGCTGTAATTCTTTTTAGCATCATTCACAAGGTCCGAGAGAACTTTGAAAGCCACGTTTATTCCTTCCAAATTCTATAAGTAAAGAAGAGGGATTTGCTCGGATAAAGAAGAAAGAGACGAATCGTTCTTTGCCAAAGGAACATCATGGGAAGAAGAGGTTTCGGGAAAGGAAGTGATTGGAGGAATGACAGGATATTGATGGTAGGAGAAGGGATAAGTTCATCTATAGTAGGATTATTATGAGGAACCCGATCTAAAGGAGTTGAGGCATATGAATATTGTCATTTGTGACAAGATTGTTCAAGCGATGATTTCGCAATAGAAGAAGAAGGTGAAAATGAGGGAAAAGGAACATCGGGAGTAACGAGTTTAGAGTGGCGAGATCTTTTGGGAGTCCTGTCAATAGTATTGTCATCCTGCGAATGATGAATTAAGTAAGAAATGAGGCAACGATATTGTTATTAAAAAGTAAATGCTTCTTTAAATACCTTATCGCTCGCAACTTTCTTTTTAGAAACGGTATGTTTAGCTTGCGAAGAGGACTTTGGAGGCAAGGTGGATTCATGTGGAGAAGTTTGGTTTGATTTGTGAATCCAAAGAAAGAAGGGTTCTTCACGGTGAATTTGGTCTTTGGATTTGTTCTTCTTTGAAACAAAAATGGCGTAAAAGATTAAAAAGAATAAGATAATCTCAAAAAGTGAAATTAATCACAAAATCAATCAATCATAGAATCAATCGAATCTAGCAAGATTAACAAACACGGATGCCATGGAAATGATAGTAAATAAGAAATAATGAAGGATGATGAAGACGATATTGAAGAAGAATAGCGAGAAGGACAATTGCAGACGATAAAGGAGATGAAATAGAAGGAAAGAAGTGTTCTTCATAAAAGACTCTCCTATAAATAGGCAAGAAAGTGTTATGACCGGATAACATTAAATGTACCGGTAAAAAGGATGGTTTTAAACACGTGTAAACGGTCATTCCTAGATTCATGGAGCAGGCCAAGAAGATTTTTAGTGGAAAATGAACAGTTGCGACAAAGAATTCGGATATCACACAACATAAGGAAACATAAAAGAGGCGAGAAGATGTAGTATTCGGGTATTGCACAACATATTTTCTTATCATATGAGATTCAATTATCTTCCTAACTCGCGAGAAGAGATCGAGATCCATTATTTTCCATAACCCATGAGGCAAGAAATGATATTGCATACATACTTCTAAAAACTTGAACTTCGCCAAAAAATAGAGGCAAGTACGTACTTTCAAGTCCAAAAGATTCTTTCGCTCGTTCCTTCATCAATAAAAATCAGAAACTATTACAACAACGTATTTTTTCTTAAAGATCGCTCTTCAAGCAATATTCAAGAAAAAAGAGGCAAGATGTAGGATCAGAATATCGTGACAACAACAGTTCGCGAAGGCAACCGATAACAACATCATGAGTGAGTCGCAGAAGATTAATATGAATGACGACTGGATGACGATAGGAAGATATGAAATCGCGAAAGTTAAGAAGTGTCGCGAATACGAATACTTGTACGCGCTGCGACGCTTCGCGAGACATTCCCGAAAATAAGGGGACGGCTTATTTGTCATTCACTATGTATTACCCTATATAAAGGGATGGGTGGATCTATCGTAGAGAGGTCTTTTTTGGGATTGGAGAGCAAGTCATTAGGAGAGAGAAAGAGAGAAACATTGGTAATTTCTTAAAGTGTAATTCTATTTTCCTGTTAAAACATTCAAGAAAGTTATCAATAAACATTCATAATCGTTCATCTATTATCTATTGAATGGATTAGTTTAACAAAATATAGTGAGGGGTGTATTGTAGGATTTCCTGCAACTACATCTCGTGTCAAGGGTGCATCAATCAGTCTCATGTTGTAATTTCCTTAGGCTTATGCAAGATCCACCACTTGCATACCGATGTAGCTTAATTTCTTGGCCATGCCCAATTCGAAATTGATGCACATGACATCTTAATTTAGCTTGATAGGCAGTCTGAGTATCCAGTGAATGGCATGCAACTAGCCTCATCAAGTGTGGCCACAATCATATTTTGCATCGCAATACCGAGCCACTTGATATGAGAGGCCACTATGCCGTTATCATCCCACAATTTGATGATATGAGCTGAAAATGTGTTGGACCGGCAATGCTACAACTCATTGTGGCTGCCTATGTACTCTTTCATACTCTAAAGGGATCAAACGCAGACCATAGTTCATCCCGAAGAGACAAGCAACTTAAGCCTACTCGTTTTCAAGGTCGTGGCCAAGCAATAATGTTAATAGCCTAGTCCATGTAGGCCATTCCGTCAAGATGCATAAAGGTTCCACACTACTAAGTCCGCGACATGGCATAGTAATGCCCATGCTTAATATGTTCCATTGGCAAAGCTACGTAGCTATAAATGAGGCGTAAGCATCATTTATGCTCCTTAAAGCAAAGCTATGAAGCTTACTTGGCGCTTAGTCCGCATATGCACTTTCAACCAACTACCCCTCCCTATATATGTTTACTTGACATTTCTACAACTTAGAAAAGGGGAGTGGATTAACATTCACCGAGTACCATTTTTGAGGTGCTTGCTTCACTATTGATGGTCGTTGCAATGTAATTCTGAATGATCGGCAATGATTGTTGAGTTTTCGTTCTAGGCCATAGGCCAAATGAAATATTACGCAATGATTGAGCAATATTTTCTCGCCAACCCGCTCTGGGTGATTGTGCAATATTGGGTCTAGGCCATATCCCGCATAATGCGCAATGTTTACCACCGCAACGCCCAAGTCCATCTACCCAACTGGCATAATGCGCCATTTAATACGAGATTTGGCCTTTGGAAAGTATAGATTACTCAATGCGCCATAATGCACAGTTATTGGCTCTAGGCCAATGTAGCTTCCTCTTGGTGCCATATTGGCCTTGCCCAACATAATGCGACACTCTTGGCGTGATATTTTGTCTTTGGCCAAATGCCTCTTACTACGAAATGAAGCTTTGGGTGAAGCTTCATCATAAGCCATGGCGCATCTTTGCGCATGCGCCATGCTAAAAACACGGGTGTTACATCATTCACCCCTTTAAAGAATTACGTCCCCGAAATTCAAAACAAACTATTGTGGACAATCTTTTTAGTTTCGATTCCTGATCAAAAGTCCCATACCAGATGCTCAGAAATCACTCAATATTTCTTCAGTTCGTTGTGGAACATCAATTAGGACCATCAGAGCAAATGTCCCATATTGCATACTCAGGAATCCAAAAAGAGTGCACAACTTAACCGAGAATATCGATTTGGCCTGTTGCCAAAGGATATCTCAACAAGGTATCCTAAGAGAGCATCCCATACTACACGCTCGTGGAGTCTCTAAGGTTCACAAGGTTGGCACCAAAGATTTGGCAATAGTATAGCGCAACAGGCCACTTTTTTGTAGTATGCGTGGAATAGGATCCAGTTGCCCACCGTCCCTGACGGTCATCCAGGTTGCCACTCGTAAGTGGGATGCTAGCTGGCCTGACAACGCACATTGTTGGGCAGTTTCCAACGTGTGGGGATGATCAGTCCCATTGCCTACTGATTGAACGGTCTTCGGATATCCACTCGTAAGTGGAGTGCCACTTAGACCACGCAAACCCACAAGACTTAAAACAAGATCAAATCGATTCGCATAGTAATCGACATTGCGATTACATTTCGCGTAAAAGTTGGCTTACTCTCTAACTTTAAGTTTGCCATTTAAGCTCGCTAATGATTCCACTCCTCCGCCTCCTAAAGTTATCTCGAAACTTGCTACGATACCAACTCGTGACGGGCCAAAAATTACGCCCTAGCGCGCCCGAGCCGCAGGGCCATAACTTCCATGATGCGCCATGATGATGCTACTTACAGGCCTTAAAACTAGGCAAATGCACGTTCATTGTCCCTTGTAAGCATGCTCGTGGAGCATAATGCATCTAACTTAGCATCCACACCGTTCCAACTTACCATTGTTTTGCGAAGGATTTAAAGCCATTGAGGCTAGTGTCGATGCATTATTTCGTGCATCACTGGATTTCGAGTCCTTTCTAACTAGGCATAGAACATGCCTTGAACTTATGACTGATGCTATGACAGGCCTTTTTCCAACTTCTTACTTAGCTTAGGCATTCTTGGAAAGCATGCACTTTTCTTGCTCGTGCCAAGGGTGCATCAATCGGTCTCATGTCAGTACTTTCCTTAGGCTTATGCAAGCTCCACTACTTGCATACCGATGTAGCTTACTTTCTTGGACATGCCCAATTCACAATTGATGCATATGCCATCTCGGAGTAGCTTGATAGGCAGTCTGAGCATCCAGTGAATAGCATACAATTAGCCTCATCAAGTGTGGCCACAATCATCTCTTGCATCGCAATACCGAGTCAGATGATATGAGAGGCTAATATGCCGTAATCATCTCGCAATTAGATGATATGAGCGAAAATGTCTTTGGACGACAATGCTACAACTTATTCGGCTGCCTATTTACCCTTCCCTACTCTAAAAGGATCAAGCACTGGACCGTAGTTCATCACGAAGGGACAAGCAACTTAAGCCAACTCGTTTGCAAGGCCGTGGACAAGCAATAATGGTAATGGCCTAGTCCGTAGGCCATTCCGTTAAAATGCACAAAGGTTGCGCATCGAGTCTCCAGACATGGCATAGTAATGCCCATGCTTAATATTTTTCATTGGCAAAGCTACGAGCTATAAATGAGGCCTAAGCATCATTTATGCTCTTCCGAATAAGTTATGAAGCTTACTTGATAGTTGCATATGCACCTTCAACCAACTACCCCTCCCTATATATGTTTACTTGACATTTCTACAACTTAGAAAAGGGGAGTGGATTGACATTTACCAAGTACCATTTTTGAGGTGCTTGCTTCACTATTCATGGATGTTGCCTTGTAATTCAATGACCTGGCAATGATTGTTGAGTTTTTCGTTCGGCCCATAGGCCAACCGCAATATTACACAATATTCTCTCGGCATGCCCACTATGGCCGATGCATAATTGTTGTGCGATATTAGCTATAGGCCATAGCCTGCATAATATGCAATGTTTGCGCTGCAACGTCCAAGGCCATCTACCCAACTGGCCTAGTGCACCATTTAATGCGAGATTTGGCATTTGTCTAGTATAGTTACTCAATGAACCATAATGTACCGTTATTGGCTCTAGGCCAATGTAGCTTCCTCTTGGTGCTATATTGTCCTTGGCCCATATGCCCAACATAATGCGCCACTCTTGGCATGATATTGGCCTTTGGCTAAATGCCTCTTACTACGCAAGGAAGCTTTGGATGGAGCTTCATCATAATCCATGGCGCATCTTTGCGTATGCGCCAGGCTAAAAACACTGAGTGTTACAAAAATTCTCTGTAAGTGTTTGATAATTGACAGTGATGAGTCTTACTCGATTCAATTGTATCTATTGTTCTGTTATCAAACCATAGATTGAGAAACCTATTTATTTCAGCATATCGATCTCCTGTAAGTGGTGACAGTTGAAGGAAGTGGAAGAATGAGGAAGTGGGATGACGTGCGAATACCACTTCCACTTTGCGTGGAAGACTTGGTTGATTGACCATCCACTGTTCCATTAACTCCTCAACTTACTCACATTTGTCATCATTAATGTATTGCACATCGCACGTGTTGTAGGCTGCCAGACCAAAACCCTAGTGATATCCCCCCATGTGACATGAATTGATGTTTCATGTGAATGTATGTTTTGCAGATGCATTTTATGTATGGTAAATCTTTGACCTAGTTAGACCATGAGTCTTAACTGATGAACTGAACAGTCAAAGTTCGATGGATGAAGCATAAAATACTTGCTGGAACATCAACATGCTCTGTGGACCATAGACGTTGAATTATGCCATTAACTGTGACATATCATTACGCTAGCTAGAGCAATAATGATAGTTGAATGACTTGGATTGATGAGCATAGGTTAATGAAATTGCTACATTGATCATAAACCATCATGTTGGTTCTTTGAGCACTTGGAAGGAAGTCATATGAGAATAATCGTAGAAGGTTCATCTCGATCCATGTGTCATGAGTCACCGAATGACAATGATAGAGTATAATATTTAAATAATGATCGACTGACGAACCAAATGTTGGTCGATAAACCAATTGAATATTGGCTGATAAATCAGTACTGATAGCTGAATCAATACTGCTTCAAATATTGATAGTTGAATCAATATTGCCTGAAGTTGCAGGTTACGAACCTTGTTGGCCAACCCAAGACATTGCTAGTTAAAGCAAATATGGTATTGATAGATGGAGCAAATGATGGTCAGAGCAAATACTTCTAGATCAATGAATAATTGGCAACATGACCAAATAAAATATTAATTAAAAGTACTTGAGAATGGACCGAATATTATATAATTAATTAAAATATTGATTGTTGGATCAATATTAAGAATATTGGTGTTTGAATTTGTTCAGAATTATGCTAGACAGAACATTAGGTTCAAAACCCTAATTTTGATCAATGGATGATCAAACTGAGAATCCACCAATGGATGAGAGAGGGACCGGCTACATGAGGTGATAGATGACCATGTAGTGTCTAGGTGCTCGATCGAGCATTCACCAAAGTCCTTTGCATAGAAGTTGGTGAAAGGATGATTAATTGTTGTTTAATCATTATTAAAATAGTGTTTGACTCGAGGATTAGGTAGTAAAACCTAGTTATGGAGAGAGGGGGACCGAGCCAAGGGATGTGGAACCGGCCCTTGGTGACCGTGGGACCATCCGATGGTGAATTGATCATCTTCCCAATTCGCTGAAAGAGTTTGAACCAAATATGAATTGTGAATGATTAATTGGGTCATTAATCATTGAATGAGATGTGACCGGTTTCGCAAGCCAAGGGGCCAACTATGACCGACCACGGTGTCATGCCCGTGTCACCATGTTGTCCGACTAATCGAGAATTTTGGTATTTTCGATGGTCCATCGAGCATTATTTCATCATTTTATGAAGAATTTGAGTTTGACTGAAACTCTTAATCTTGGTTGAAAGACCAACTATTAAAAACATTAAAAAAACTAGATTTTACGCCCTTGCGTTGCACGGGCCTAGATATTTTGTAGTGATACATATATTTCGAAGGCAATGATTTTTATGGGATTTGATATCCGAAGAATGAAACGAGAAAAAACAATAGAACCAAAAATAGGAAAATTAATGAAATAAAACTAACAAAGTCGGAAAAAATAACAAAATCTAATAATAAATAGATTTGTTTGTAATGCCACTCTGCTACATTAATTAATTTGATATGGTTTACGATAGTGGTATGAATTTCAAATAACAACCTTCTATCATGAGTATTTTCCTGCAAAAGAAATATCATTACGAACTATCCCCATGTCGAACTCGCCATGGGTATGCAAATCTATTTGATTCACTAAATGGGTAGTTTTGAAATAATGATGCAACTATAATGTATTGATGTGTGTATGGAAAATTTTGACAATCATATTTTAGCATTTTATACATTTCGTATGTATGTCTAAGTGCACTTATCGATATATATGTTATGATCTTCCCCCACTTTAAGCCCAACTTGTAATCGATTAACATTATTTGGACGCTTCAATCCTAACCCCCGTTGTTTGTACCCAAAATAAATTCTAGGCACAAAACACGATGATTTGATGATGATTATGTAAAAATTAGGCTAGGAAACTATCGAAAGTAAATAAGAAGACAAGAATTTAACGTGGTTCGGCAAGTAATGCCTACATCCACGGAGGAATCCCATAGGGAGTGATTTTATTGATGTGAGAGTACAATAGTTGTGGTACGGTTAGCTAACCTAGAATTCCATATCCCATTAGGGTTTAGGATACATGTATTTATAGTGTTTATGTAACCCTAATTATGGTGTAAACTTAATGTGCAAGCAACTTGGGCAGCAAGTCTTCCTGAAACTTCGAACCTTCACGGGTAGACGGGCTAAACGGGCTTGAATAACGGGCTTTCCATGTATTTTTAAACACGACAAACATCCCCTCTTAAGCTCCAACTTGTTGGGGGTTAAGAAATTCCTTTATCCTTCCGCCGTCGACCGTTGATGACGTAACTCGCCCCAAAGCGTGAGTAGAGACATTACAAAGACGCCCTAACCGTAATTACCTCGCAAAAAATAAAAATAAAATAAAAATGCTCACGTGCTAGGCGAGACTTTTGCCACGTGGTGGACTTGTGATGCTCGAGAGCTAATCGAGCCTTGAGTGAAATGTAATGTGCTTGCGGTGGGGAAAGGCTTTTTTGCTCGCAACGTAACAAGGCTGCGGGCGCTCTTTGCTCGGCTGGCTGGCTGTTGTTTGTGTTGAGTACGACTCTTTGGACCAATATCGGGCATTGGGCTCGTGGTTGAGACGAGACTTTATGCTTGCCAAGGTGCAAGTCTTTCATACTCGTGTGCAAGACGAGGTTTTATGCTTGAGATAAGAGCAAGACTTATGTGCTCACGTGCAAGGTGAGGCTTTAGGTGCTTGCGATGTGATGCAAGGCTAAATATTTAAGGGTCTAAGCAATGCTCATCTTGAGCTTGATCATGTAGCTATCCACGAACCTCGAACTCGATCATGTCGTTATCCACGAACCTCGAACTCGATCATGTTGCTGTCCCAAGTGCATATAAAAGTTTCTCAAACACTGGAGTTTTTGCATCCATGTTGTAGGGGATTGAAAGATGAATCCAACGAGCCAAAATCACTCAATTCGGACTTAAAAACGAAAGAAGTTATTGACGAAACAAGATTTGAACGAAGCGCGCGTGCTGTTGCATACGTGGCAGTGCTGACTGGACCAAATGGCTGACTGACACTGCTGACAAGGATGAGTTGCTGACGTGGCACCAGGAAAGTGCTGACGTGGCAGATCAAGTCACTAAAATTCGCTGACGTGGCAACTGAGTCATTGATGACGTGGCGGCTGAGTCATTGATGACTGGCGTGTTGATTGGAATCTTGTCTTTGAAGTGGCGACACCGATTGGACAAGTTGCCGAGGTGGACCCACGTGGCTCGAGAAGCACTGGATCGTTGGTGTATGGAGGCTGGACATATCTAATGGTCCAGATTCGACAGATCCGAAGGATTGGATCTTCTGGAAGATGAGGCGTACGTGAGGCTGGATCTCTGTAGCTGTACATGATAGAAACTTTTGTAATGCTTTTCGGGAACATCTATAATGTTAAAGTTTTGTAACACTCTCTCGATTCGATTTCACTTTGACTTCTTTAATTGTTTCAACGGTTTTCGATGAACCCTAACTTTTGTTTTTCTTTTCTTCTTCGTTGATTTTTGCATGGAAATCCGTGCCTAATTTTGAGGTTTTTCCGCACCTTTCTCAATGGTAAAACACGATTGCTTTCACGAATCCCCTTAGTCGGCGCCAATGTTTGTACCCGAAATAAATTATAGGCACAAAACACGATGATTTGATGATGATTATGTAAAAATTAGGCTGGGAAACTATCGAAAGTAAATAAGAAGACAAGAATTTAACGTGGTTCGGCAAGTGATGCCTACATCCACGGAGGAATCCCATAGGGAGTGATTTTATTGATGTGAGAGTACAATAGTTGTGGTACGGTTAGCTAACCTAGAATTCCATATCCCATTAGGGTTTAGGATACATGTATTTATAGTGTTTATGTAACCCTAATTATGGTGTAAACTTAATGTGCAAGCAACTTGGGCAGCAAGTCTCTGAAACTTCTCGAATCTTCACGGGTAGACGGGCTAAACGGGCTTGAATAACCAAGCTTTCCATGTATTTTAAACACGGTACAAATGTACCCTATTTAAATAGAGTACGTGCGTTCGCATGTCGTTTAGCAACGGCAGTGGGTTATCAAGGTGACCCACGGGCTCATCAGAAATGATCAGGACCGAGTCCGGAGGTTTATTAAAACCGCACCGTGGGCTATCAAGGCGACCACGGGGCTCATCGGAGGCCGGATCCGGACCGAGTCCCGGAGGTTTATTAAAACAGGCAGAGTGGGATATCAAGGTGACCCACGGGGCTCATCGAATGGATTGGACCCGAGTCCGAGGTTTATTAAATCCAGACCGTGGGCTATCAAGATGTCCCACGGGGCTCATCAGAGTTGGATGTTGAGTCTGATGGATTATTAAAGAAACCAGGCTCGGGTTTGTAAAACCCACATGGCTAAATAAGGAAGTCCAGATGATTGGAAGACATTTGGTGATAGTCACAAATCTTGGAAGATAGACAAGGATCTTCAAGATAATTACAAATCTTGTAGAAATAGATATGGATCTTTCAAGATAAATACAAATGTTGTGGGGGATGTACACAAATCTTGAGAAGATAATATGGATCTTCCAAGATATACTCAAATCTTGTGAAGATAGACGAGGATCTTCACAGATAGGCTCAAATCTTGTCAAGATGTGCAAAGATCTTTCAAGATAAACATGGATAATTATGGATAAATACAAATATTTAAGGATAAGTACAAATCCAGGTGGTTATTTTGGATAACCTCAAATTAGGGTTTTATGCCTATAAATAGAGGCTGAAATCCAACTCAAAAGGTACACAATCTCTATTCCCTTTCTCCACAACTTACTTGCATAGAGCTCTTGTTGACTTTAGATCGTGAGTGTCTTTGCAGTACCCCACTTTCCATCAATAATTCTTGGAGAATCTAATCAACGGCGGCGATTTAATCATCATACACACATCTCGAGGAGTGTTGGGTAATTAATGTTGCACCAACACCCGTCATTGCCAATAAAATGAAAGGGCTAAAAAAGAACACACAATACCAACCCATTCGTATTACAATGAGTAGTGTGGTCCCTATTCTGGCAAGGCTGTAAACATTAGGAGAGAATAGAGTATAGAAAGACACGACTCAAAATCATCTAAAAACCAACTCTATTGCAACTCAAAATCACCCAAAAACTAACTCAACCGCAACCTAGTCTCGTTTCACGGGATTAAACCATACTTATGCATGTCGCATTTTGTGTTAAATAATTATAGCAAAAATGTTTTTATTGCATTAAACTTTGAATTTAAAAAAACTGGTAATTGTCAGGACTGACATTTTTTTTCTATTTTTTAAAGAAGGCTATTATTATTGGGGCGTCACACTTCAATAGAGGGGCTTCACTTGGATTCTTAGTGTCCAAAAAGTGGTTATGGGATATCCTAACACCAAAACAAAATATCTAGATTACCCTTTAACTAAAAAAACTTAAAACCTAATCTTCCACTCCTCAATAAACCACGGACGATCAAATTCATCACCAACAACCGAATCAAGAATTTGAAGAATTGCGATTTCAAACTCCTCAACAAGAACCCATGGTTTATGTTAGGTATTAATCGATAACCCATCTTGTTTTTACTCGTTTTTGTGCTTAAAATAGGTTAGATTGAATGAAATCGAAGTCAAAATAGAGTTTTAGTTGCGTTTCTGAAGGTGTTACGGTTGGCTTCGCTAACCGTAATTATAGTTTCTGAAGACATTACGGTTAGGTTTGGATGATTCCAAACCGTAAATCTAATTTGCATGTGGTATTCCCAGCCGTAAAATTTGATTTGCATGTACTCTTACGTCTAGGTTTAACTGATTTCAACCGTAAAATTTGATTTGCATGTACTCTTACGTCTAGGTTTAACTGAATTCAACCGTAAAATTTGATTATGAAGAACTTACGTCTAGGTTTAACTAAATTCAACCGTAAAATTGGATTTGAATGTTGTATTACGTCTAGGTTTAGTTGAATCAAACCGTAAAATTGGATTTGAATGTTGTATTACGTCTAGCTTTAGTTGAATCAAACCGTAAATAAGGGTTTTAGTCATTTCAAACCGTAAATAAGGGTTTAGTTGAATCAAACCGTAATTTTAATTAAATTAAATTAAAATTAACTAAATAAGGGTTGTTTGGTCATTTCAAAATTATTTGAGATAAAGGGTTTTGAAATTACTTATGGGTGACCTTTTTGTCCTATTCGGTGACGCCTCTAATGGAATGTGACGCCCAATAATAGCCTTCTTTTAAAATGGTTTAATTAGTTGGATTGTTAATGGTTTTTGGTTGTTATAGATATAATGGAATTTTGTATATGTCGCATTATATCTGTGTTGCTTCGGTGCGATTTATCCTTTGTTTCCCTTTTATAGTATAGGCAACACATGTCCCCGGACTTTGAAGCTGTCGCATTATTGAACAGATGCTATGTACAAATCGTTAAAGGATGAAGCCAAAGCGTTTGCTCAGAGTTTAGGTGGTAAGTTACATCAGTACAATCAAGTTAGTCGGGATCTAGAATGGACTCATCGTCAACTGTCTGGTCTTCAAATAGCCCATAAGCGCCAGCAGGCCTCATCGAGCAAGCACAAGAAACATTGTCCCTCGAATGAGTTCAATGAGCAGCAATATGATGAAATGGTTTTCACTTTTCAAGATGTGTGAGCTTGAGACTACCCTTTCTAAATTAGAAGAAACTTTAAAATTAGTTTTACCCACACTCTCAGGTCTTTAAGCATGTCTTATTCTGCCTTCTTATTTTATTTACTTCGCTTTATTATCTCCTTGTATTGTAATTCGTGTTGTAATTATCTTTCTTTTCTGGTTTATGCAGCCGAGCAAAGAAAGGTCAAGGCTTTAGAGGAGCAGGTCGTACAGCTGAAGGATAATGAAGCTCTTCTGAACACTAAGCTTAGTGATGCTGCTACCGAGCTTACCCGCCAGCTGAAGGAGGCTCAGGAGAAGCATGAGAAGGAGCATACTGACAAGGTAAAAGAAGGTGTCAAGGAGTTCATAAACATGAGGAAGGCTAAGATCGCTGCAAAGACTGCTGGTTCTGGTTCGGTCAATCCGGAAGCATAGTTTCGCCTTTTGTAGTCTGCGTCACTATTTGCCCCTCTTCTCGGGCTGTAATTTCACTCGTTTGAACACCTTTGAATTTTAGACAACTTATTTCTCAGGGTGCTGCGTCACCAGTTAGTGCCTCTTCGTATGGATTGTAGCTTTGGACGATGTTTACTTTCACCTTTTATGCATGGTCGTTCATAACCTTAGCATTTCAGTATCCTGCAATATTTGTTATAAATACGTGTTAGTATAAGTTCCATATATGTCGAGCACGCTCAACGGGGAAGTCATCGGTCCCAATGCCATGTCCCGATTGAGGTATCTCATCATTGGTATTTGAACTCGATGGGAGTGTGTTAGGTCTCGTCGAAATTCTATGTCCCGATCATCCTAGGTCGGTCATCAAATGGCTGCCCGGAGTTCAAATGAATCTGGTCACTTTCGATGGGAGCAACCTGTAGATGGGACTAGGATGCTCGATTACCAGGAACTCATGCCTCGGTAACCTTTGGTTACCGGCGGTTACCGGCTTCCAACCACCAGAACCCTTAGACTACCTCGGCACTTGCACACTGCCACTGCCCCGAGTTCGAATAGTCCGACGAGTGTAAGTTGCCTTGGCACTTGCACACTGCCATTGCCTCGAGTTCGAACAACCATTCGAGTGTAAGCTACCTCGGCACTTGCGCACTGCCATCGCCCCGAGTACGAATGACCATTATAGTCTCCCAAGCCATTTCTCTCGCCCATCTCTCATGGATGACACATAGTTTAAATGACAAAGTATCATACATGTGCTTTCACCTCTCATGGGTGGTATAACTTCAAATGTCGTGTGTTCCATGGTCGATCTTACGCAGTGCCATCGGGTTTCGGTATTTTGTATGCACCTTCACCGACTTCCGACGATATGATAGTGTATGGTTTCGCCCCATCGGCTTCCATTTTCCGCCTTTCTTATCTCGCTCATACTTAGGCAATTATTTCAAAACCAATTATCCCGGGTGAAATTCCCTCGGGCGAACCTTCTTGTTGTATTCACGTTGTAGCCGCCTTTGTTAATTTTCCATTTTTTGTAGAGCCATTTCTCTTGTTTCCTCCAAGTCATCAAGTTTAGCTAGGATCAAATATGATGTTAAATTTCGCATCCACACCTTAGTTCTCGTTGTGTATATCATTGCTTGGTCGGGAGGATTGCCGAGTCCATACGTAAGCATGAAAGGTGAGAGACCCGTTGCCTCTCTCCAGTTATTCGATAGGCCCATAGGACATTGTGTAGTTCCTCACACCAATTACCATATTTTCCATCCAACTTATTTTTCAAGTTGTCTGCTATTGTTTTGTTGGTGATCTCTCCTGTCTAGTTACTTTGGGGGTAAATAGGGGTAGCCTTTCTTTTTCTCGATAAGTAATTATTGAACAACATGTCAATATTCTTTCCTTATAGTTATTTCCCATTGTCCGATACAATAGTCTTTGGAATCAAGTGACAAATGATATGCTCGAAAATGAACCGAAATACATCTCTGTCCCAAATATGTCTCTATGTTGCAGCCTCGACCCACTTGGTAAAGTAGTTAGTGGCTATTATTAAATATTTTCTTTGTCCCGACCCGACATGCAATGGTCATACAATGTCTATGCCCCATTTGCGAAGGACAAGAACTCACTACCAAGTTTAAGGATACTGATGGAGCATGTTTTTCTTCCGAACTTTTGACATTCATCACATATCTTAGCCATATGCTTGGCATCTTCATTCATGTAGGCCAAAAATACCCCATCATTTTTGCTCTAACCGATAAACTTCTTCCCGAGCCGTGATTACCGCGCCACCGTAATGTAGCTCATTCAAGATTGTATGTACTTCTTCCTTGCTTAAGCACCTCGAGAAGTGGGCCAAAATATGACCGCTTAAACAACACTCCTTCCCAGTTGGTAGCTGCGACCTTACTCTTGGTCTTGTTAGCCTCGAGGTCGTCCTTTTTGTAATTGTCCCGATCTAAATATCGGTGTATTGGTTTTCTCCAATCTCCGCTTCGTATCTATCATCCGTAATAATAACTTGCTTGTACCACCATATCCCCTTCTTGGTATCGATGGTGCTAATACTCTCACGATTCGTATAGCTTCAATGGATGGGTCTAACATCGAGCGCAATGTACGCCAAGGCATCCGCATGACGACTATTTTTTCTACAAATGTGTTTGAATTTTATGTTAGGAATTTGATCACTTAGAATCTTGCCGGCCTCAAGTATTTCTCAAGTATCGGGTCATGGGTAAGATATTCCCCTGATTTTTCGTACAACCGAGTTGTGAATCACTTTTAAGCCTCACTTCCTCAAGTCCCAACTCTATTATCAATCAGAGTATGTATCACCACTTCGTACTCAGTGACGTTGTTAGTTTCTTCGAACTCGAGTCTAAAAGAATGAACTATCTTTTCTATTTTCGGCGTTGTGAAGACCAACCCCAATCCCGAGTCATCCTTATTTGAAGATCCATCGGTAAACACCTCCCACCGTGTAGGACACAAGCTTTCAAGAAGGTCGGAGAGGTCGTCCTATCTTCTTTCATCCCGGGAATATCTCTACTTCTTCCCTCTCACCTATGAGAAAGTCAGCAAAGAAATCCGCTACCACTTGTGCTTTGATTGTCGTCATCATTTCATAAAACAATTGAACTGCTTGATTTGGGCACTCCACTTGGAGATCCGACCCGATCTAGCAGAATCATCCAAGACTGACTCAATAGAATACTTAGTCAAAGCACTCTAATCTTGTGTATTCGAAAATAGGTCCTCAATTTTTGAGTTGCAAATACCAAAGCGAGTATTAGTTGCTCCACCTTAGTGTAATTTTCTCCATTTGGGCTCATGGTCTTGTTAACGAAGTACGTCGGCTTTTCTTTTATCCCCACATTCTTGACCAGAAACCGCACCGATGGCACATGTTGTTGCCAGGGATAAAGTGTGAGCACCTCCTAGGGTTGGTCTTTGCAAGGAGGTAGTGCTTCCTCAAATGCTTCGCTCTATTTAAATTTCTCTCCCTTTCGCAAGGTGCTAAAGAAATCGTTACACTTATCAGACGATCGAGAGAGAAAGCGACCTAGGGATGCCAGACACCTGTTTAGTTTTTGCACGTCCTAGCAATTCTATGGTGATGGCATTTCAAAGTTAGCTTTGGTTTTATCGGGATCTGCTTCGATTCCTCGGCTCGTGACAATATATCCCAAAACTTACCTGAAGTCACCCACAAAGTGCATTTTTTGGATTTACTCTCATTTTGTACTTCCTCATTGTTTGAAAAAATATCTCGCAGTCTTCCACATGGTCAGTTGGAGCCTTGTTTTTGACTAGCATATCGTCCACATATACCTCAATTTTTTTATGGATTCTATCTTCAAACGTATCTTCCACCAATCTACGATATGTGGCACTGCGTTCTTCAACCCAAATGGCATCTTGGTATAATAATAGAGCCCTCTAGGTGTGAAGAAATACGTGTTATCTTGATCCTCGAGAGCTAAAGCGATTTGGTTGTAGCTTGAGTACCCATCCATTAATGACATCGCTTTGTGTCCCACGATCGCTTCCACTAGCCGCTCGATATTCGGGGAGTGGGAAGTTATCCTTCAGGAAGGCTTTATTAGTCAGAATGAAATCAATGCAGCATTCGTACTCATGATCTTCTTTGTACTATTACCATGTTGGAGATCCATAAGGGATATTGTGCCTTTAAGTATTATTCCCGATGATTGCAACTTTTTAATTCCACTTTCACCGCCGCTTGTAGCTCGGGTGCTATCCGCGCATTTTTGTCGGACTGGTTTGAATTTGGTTGATTTTTAGGTGGTGAAAACAGATGTCAGTATCAATTCCTTCATATCATTCATCTTCCAAGCGAACACATCTATGTACTCTTTTAACGGGGTTATCAATTGGTTAACATCTTCTTCGGATAGCGGTGACCGATCTTTACCATCTTGGCTCTTCTTGTTCCCGGTTTACCTTCCGAGTTGCTTTAATTTGTGAAGTTTGAGTTGGGATCCCATGTTTAAAATGCGACATGACTAATTGTGAAATTATCTTCTCTTACTCTTGCTGGTTTTGATCTATTTAGCTTTGTTTTTATTATGGCGTAATCTTGCTCGCATGTCCTCATTTTGTCAATGTCGACTTGAATGCAGTTTCTCGCGGCTTGTGGATCTCTTACGACCGGTTACCCCTTTATAAGTCGGGGAACGTGAGTCTTTGATGATGTCAGGCGACTCCTTTGATGCTAGCGATCCATGGCCTTCCTATGATTGCTTCGTAGGGTGTGAGGGTGTCAGGATAATCATCCCCATCCGAAACCCTCAAAGTGACCTCTCCTTTGGGTATAATTACTTCTCCATTAAAACCGTAGATGCTATAAGTTGATGGGATGAGTATGTCGTCAGACAACCGCATTCTCTTAAAGGTATCATAAAAGAGAACTTCTACCGAGCTTCCACTGTCCACAAGTATCCTCTTTACTCCAAATTATTCTATCATTAAGGTAATGACAAGAGGGTCCCCATGTGCCTGTTCATTCATGGTAACATCCTTTGTCGAAAAACGTGTCGGTTGCATCATCCAATCTTCCATAGGCAAACTTTTTGCTACGCTTGAAGATTTTGTTCCCCATCTATATCTCTTATGAATTTTTGATGTAATTCCAGGACTAAGATCTAGACTTTGCGGTGCCGAATGTGAGATGGTGTTGCAGAGACACTGAGTGCCCCGATCGATACGGAAGTGATGTACTGGAGCATCGGGCGCTGATGTTGCTTGTTTGAAAAATTGCCTTATGTAGCCATCCCGAATAAGATATTGAACTATATCTTTCACTTCTCGAAAGTTATTGGCAGAGCGTCCTCTGGGCGATGATAGTGGCAGAACTCGGGATAATTCTTCGTCTCGTCGAACTGTACCCCTCGGGTCCTTGGGTATCGGATATCATTTCTTTTCTCCACCTCCTTGAAAATTCTTCTAAGGGTGTGTTCAATGGCGTGTACGCTTTTGGTTCATAGCGAGGTTTCTTTCCCTTTTCGACCCATTCCTTCTTTCATGAGCCTTTACTCTGGGGTCCTGATCTCTTCTCGGGTCGTTTCGTAACTTCTTTTGGAGCCGTTTCCGCCGCTTTGCTTGCTTCCTGTACGTTTTTATCTTGCATTCCCTCTTGTATTTCTTCCAAGGCAATATAGTGTTCTCAATCTTTCTCATATCCTTTAAAGTCTGCGGCTTTTCAGTATACATTGCCACACAAATAGGGTCCGTCTTCCCGAGGGAATTTTCGAACCCGAATATTTGTTGGTCAACTGGTACCTTCCAGATCTCGGTGCATAATTTCCTCCACTTGTCCGTTAAGGATATCAACGGTTCTTTGAACCTTCTAGCTAACGTGAATAGTTTGTTGACCCTTGGCCTAGCGATGTTGTTATGCATGTAGGTTTCGAGGAAAGTTTCCACCAACACACCATATCTCCCAATGGATCCTTCGGGTAGGTGTAAAACCAATTCTTAGCTTCGCCTTCTAGACTTGTGGGAAAGAACTTGCACATAACAACATCATTGATTTTCCACTTTGTAGCAGTGACATCATATACATCTTGACATGTTCTACGGCGTCTCCAGTGCCAACAAATTATGATGTAAAGGTTGGAAAAGTGCACTTTGGAGGAAACGACGCTTGCTCAAATTCTCTGGTGAAAGGGGTCTTTTCTGCTTCGTTGATTACTTCTGCCAGTTTGTCATCCTCACCATCTCCAGTCAGTTTCTTAACCATCTCCTCAACTTGCTCCGAGCTTAGATTCGGTTGTCGTATCGGGTCCCATATTTTGTCGAGGTGGCTCGTCTTCGGATGTGGAGTCATCGGGAGGTCCATATCCCATTCTCGGGGTCATGAGCTAGTTCGGGCACATGCCTCATTTGCGAGGTGGGTCGAGAATATGTCTTGATCGGGTCAAGGTGTGGTAGCTTGATGCTCATATGCTATATGATCCTCGAGATCTCGCTCCTTCATTCCGAAGCCGAAGGTTTTCCCTCATTCAAGTGCTAGATTCCTCCGTTGTAACTCCCTCATAAATTCGTCTTGTCTCCTTTGATTTGCCAATATTGCTAGTAGGGTCGGGTCCATGCTCTCGTGGCTAGATGGATCATGGGGTGATTTCTGGCACAACCGGTGTCTGCTCGCGCCATTTGTAGTGATCGTGATGCATTCCTCTTTCCTAGCGAGGATGCAGGAAGTCGCTCCTCTTCTCGGTCCACAGCTGTCTAGTGTTTAACGTGCATCCTTGCTTGTCGCCACTCATCTTATGCTAATAACAATTCCTTATCATCCTAAATATCGATGTTATTATTCCATCTATCATGTTCTCTCGGTTTCCTCGGCTCGGTTCAATGCGTCACAAGAGAGTGTTATCATCGTCTTGACCTAAGTTAACTTCTTCATCGATTGTTGTCATTCTTGCCGCAGTGCTAAGATCGCCCAGTGCGTCGCTGCCTATGGCTGCTCTCTTGCCGTGAATCATTAATTCCTTCTTGCATGCTAGTCCATGCTACCATCCAATTCCTCAGAATCCTGACTGTTCTCGAAGCACTTGTCATCGGGTCGTGTCTGCTTTCCACTCCGATGGCTCTTACCTACATTATGAAACAAATAACACCTCACTTTGAACTGTTTTCGAAAATTTTTAACATTAAAAATAAGGTAACAGTCTTTTCAGCATGACAGTCTTTTTATACAAGTATGATTCTCCTACTTTTGTCGTGCTGAAGTCAGCAAATTAGTTTGTTTGACTTCCACGATCCTTTTGTAAACAGGTTAATGATTGGTCGCTCTTTGTCCTTTCACTCAACATTAATCATTATTTGTCCTAACATTATCTTTGCCAGTGACTCTACTTAACCGCAGTGTAGCCAGAAAATTAATTTCAATCAAAACGAATACAACAACTCTCTTTCCCGAACTTCGAAGGAGTCATCATTTTAGTTAAGACCATTGAAGACGCAAGGTTAATATAATGACAATTCGCCTCTTTAATGGTTTTTTCTTCGAGTTCAACAAGGATAATCTTACTTTGGAACTTTTAGTTTTCCATTTGACTCAAAACTTACATAAACTTAAAGGAAAAGTAATGTTTACGCTAATTTTTTCGAGAAAGCGTAACAACTGTTGTTCTAACACCTCCAACTCATTGTCGTTGAGCCGAGTCACTGATGATGATAGTATGGTCCGATGATGTCGCTTTCAAAGACCAAAAGTTTTTCAGTTTTTCAAAACACAAACACACTTTGTTCCTCGCTATTTGGTGAGAAGAAGCTTCTTGTAGCATCAATTAAACATCATAGATGTTAATTTGGGAGCTTTGAAATGCTTTCTAACAGCTCACGCGACTTGAGAAATTTTGCATACAAAACCTTTTGTAACTTAAAATTGAACTCAAAACTCGAAAGATAAATAGTTTGAAAGTTTGAATACTTTGAAATCGAAACCCACCGTGATTTTACATCTACTTCAGTGAACATAACTTCAAAAACTGACTACAAGAGTTCATCTTTATCTTCAACTATCATCATAGATGATTAGGAGCTTTATATTCTACTCTTTTAACAACTTTCAAGGTATCTACAGATGTTACTCGTCCCCTTAGTTAGCGCCAAAATGTTATTGTAAGAAGTAATACATCCCACATCTAACATTCAAGATGAAGTGATTGCAAGAATAACAAGTAAAGAGACATATATGAACACAAGATGTACGTGGTTCGACATGATTACCTACGTCCACGGGGTGAAAGGATGATATTATTATTTATTTCAAGTTACAAAGATGATAGATCTCAACAATACTTAGTCTCTCTCCTTACTCATACACTCATAATAACTTGTCTTTCTCTCAATACAAGGGTGTATATTTATAGGATGAGGTGCACATACAACAAGATTACAGTGTTGGTATTGCTTTATCAACTTTGATGATCCTATCGGGAGATTTTTTGATATCTTCTCCGACACTTGGTGCCCGATCCCGAGGTTCACCCGATAAGTGTTTCGTACGATATATCCTCGCCTGGTGTAGATACCTTATCCGATATAGATTAACTACCCAAACCGACTCTATTGTTCTTGTGACTTCGGGCCCACCATGACTTGACTCTCCTACTCCCCACGCGTACTCTGTCAGTGAATTTAATGTCTTGCCTCCCAATACACGCTACACCACTAGATCCGACCCCATGCTCCATACGTGTTTATTTCTCACATGGGTGGTAGATTTCTCTTTTAGTATCGAGACCCGAGAGGATGATTCCATGCTTCTTTTTGATCATCCTTCGGGTACATCCTATTATGAGATATCGCCACCTCCCTCTACCGGTATTTTGCTACTACAGAAGCCACCCTAAAGGATAGGGTTTCAGATGTTTGAGAGTCTTCAAACCCAACTTCTGTACCAAAGAATGTGAAAGTAAATTCTTCCGACTTCCCGGGTCAATAACAACATCTATAAGTGTTGTCTTAACATGGATCTTAACTGTAAAGAGTCGTTCCCTAAGGTCATCTTTTAAAGGTTCTTCTTTTTCCCCTGCCATAAGAGAGAGCTTTGAGTTGGGTTCCGTTAGTCCTTGGAATTCTATTAGAGCTTTGACCGCGGTCGTAAGCGTCAAAAATAATTTACACTTTCTTACTACTCAAAATATAAATATAGCAAGGGCAAGAAAGGATCGATCCCACAGAGAGGTCTAGGTTGTCAAATTGTTTCGGTTCCCTATAAATAACACCGGGATTTTGTGATTTTTATGAAATTAAAACTAAATAAAAGCAAATAAAGAAAAGTAAACGAATCAAATTATGGATGAGAAAGTATTGGTCATGGATTTCGTTTTCATTCACAAACATGGTTTCACCACAATAACTAGAATTGATATTTTAATCTCAACTTTTATCAAAGACCCTAGAATACCTTGATCGCAAGTATATCCCGCAAATCTCCTCATGTCATCAACAAACACATTAAAAGATGCGAATATGAATTCTACCTAAAGGAACAACCTAACGTGTAAAAGCACTAATCAAGTTTAATTCCTAGATGCATTAAGTTCTATGAAATCAGGCCAATCAAAGCAATTGAACGTGGAAAGCGCACTAATTCAATTTAACAAAGGTTACGATTCACATATGACCATAAGAATATATCACTACAAACCATAATCATAATATGCTACTTGTATTCAAGGAATATCACTTTTACGTATAATAAACCCTAAACTAGCAATAGATGTGATTAGAAGTTCTACCAATTTGCAACTTGACAAAACAATCAATCAATCATAAAACAATATTTTCAGAGAATTGTAAACGATAAATATGAGAGAAAACTAATTTATTGAATTAAAACCCATGTTTGGAAATCCAACTTATTCCATAACCAATAATAAAAACTCTAGCTCATATTCATGGAGTTCATAACAAGAAGAAAGAGAAAAGACTTCATGGTGTAAACCCTAGAAAACAAAGTAGAAGCAAAAAGAATAATAGATATGATATGTTTTGAGAAAAGTCTTCTCTTTTATAGCTCCACTCCTTCCAAAACTAGGTTTTGTCTTCAAAGTCCATTAGTTGGAAATTCACCCGGCCCACGAGAGAGAGAAACCCGTGTAGAAATTTTGTCCCAAAAACGCTCGCCGGAAAACTGGGATTACGGCCGGAAATTGGCCGGAAGTTGGCCGGAAATATATCTCAGGTGGCCGGCAAAGTCCACCCGGCCACCGGTCAACGGGTCAAAACGGTCAACTAGTCAGCTCGGCGGGTTAACTCGGTCAAGCACCGAGTCAGGGAGAGTCAGGATGAGTCATCAGGTGAGTCAGAGAGTCAGATCAGGTTGACAGACAAGCTAAATAGCTAGTCGGACTCAGGCTGAAGCTTGAGTGACTTTGGCCTGAGCCTTTGCACAGGCCAGAGCTGTGTATTGCACCAGGATTGTGCATCACACTTTGCTCCCAGCCATAGTGGCTCATTCCTTTTCTGCCACTTCCACACATCAGCTGCAATTGCACTCTACCCTGCAGTTCTGCAACATTCACCATTTTTTCCTGAATTCTTCTCAACAATCGAGCCATGGCAGCAACTTCAACACTGCCTCATACCAGCTCACATAACCTCATCCAATCCTGGTGGATTCTCACATCACTGCAGTACCAGCATTCTCCTACCTTCCATACACTTCTCAATTCTCCCGCCATCTCCAAGCTCAACTGCATCAATAACTCACTACTGAGTCGACCTCAAAAGCGTGTCACAGCTCCCATTTCTTCATTGCCACTGCCCATTATCGCATCCCTGTTATCACAACCATCTCAAGCCATAACAGTCATCTCTTGTTGCCAGCACCAACACCATATTCTGCCGTGCCATTGCCTCATTTCAGCTCCAAGGACTTCCTCTTCTCAGCAAACACAAATCAGTGCCAGCAATTGCTCCTCAGCTGCAATGTCAGACCAGTTCCACCTGCTATTCCCTGTCCTTCAACTTAGCTTCAGTTCAACTCTCCAGCATTAGCAGACATAACCTCTCTATCACAGCCATACTTCACAATGCCAACAGCAGCAGCATCTGCAGTACCATCTGAACTGCACCTACATCTCACTTGACAAACCATGAACCATTCCCTGGACTAACCTCAAAAGCTCAAAACCACCGGTGCCATTCAATTCCATTACCATTGCAAGCCCGAATGCTTCTGTGCCATATTTCAGCCACTCTATTAGTCCTTTCTGCACATTCCTAGCACTCATCTAGCATCCGCTTTCAGGTCCATCACCACCATCGGTAGCTCCTTGCATTACTAGCTAGCTCCCCGCAACTCGAACTCAAACTCGAGCAACTCGGCTTGCATTATTCTGACCAAACTCGGTTCTCTGTCGAGTTCCGTTGCTCATTTGCGGCATCAACTCCTCTCAGTAACACTGCAATGTAGCTCCATCTTAGCCACCATTCTCCACTGATTTCGAGAGCCAACTCATACCACCGAGGTTCTTTCAGGTCTCGAGCCCCGTAGTTTCCTAACATGTATCAACGGCAATAACACCATCACTCTAGCTCTGGTGCACTACCTCCAACAACATCGGTTAATTTTTGTGATCACCATCTGCAATTCTCCTTCTTTGTTGCCAATTACAAGCACCCTTTTGCAATCCACCAACTCCACCCGAACCCATTAACAATTTCGCTCAACTACTCCGACTTGAAGCATCACTTCAAATTGCACCATGATAGGTGTAGAATACACCTAATTTACTATCTAGTAGTTTATGCTTTCTTTGCTATTTTTCTTGTAAATTATGTATTTTACGCTTGTTTTGAGTTTTGTAGCTACTTTGGAGTCACACGGAGGAAAAGAGGAAGAAATCACCCAATTTGAGCCAAAAGGGCGAAAAGGTCATTTTACAGGCGATTGATATATGGAGCCCAGTCAAGGCTAAGGGGGTTGTCATTAGGGTACCCCTTATCATTTATGAGTAGGGTGTTTATACCCTATCCCTGGGGTGTCCCTTAGCCTATACAGTGGGGTACCATTATCCATTCCCTATTCTTACAACCCTAGAATTGTTCGATTATTACCTCTCCAATCATTTCACATCTGAAGTCGAGAAGAGAAGCGACCATGGCTCATTGACACTCGTTCAAGAAATTGAGAAATTCATCGAAATGGGAAATGGGTTTCGATCTGATTGTTGTAGCCAACATTTGGTGCGATTCAGGGTTTGAAGAAAGAGGCTGTTTCAGTCAAGAGAGGAGAACTGAATCATGGATGAAGCTGCGTGAAGAAATTAGACCGAGAAGAGGAATGAGGTGTTGCTGCTCTCTGAGTTGATGAGAAGGAACCGATGGAGCTTCCATTCAAGCTTGGTTTGTGAGTGGAATCGAAGAACAGATGAGGTCGCTGTTGGTGGTACTATTGAAGATGGCAGTAAGGGATTTGTGGTTGTTGATATCGAGATTAAAATGTTGGATAGAAGAATGAATGGGGTTTGCTGGTGAATAGGGAGATGCAGCAGAATCGAGCTCGTTCTTGAGCTGTTGTTCAACACAGAGAGAGAGAGCTGAGGGTTTGAATTGATATGCTCAGGGAATCAGTGAGCTAGATAGAAGAAGTGATGATAATTGCTTCGGATTGTGAGAGCAAATGGGTTTGGTTGCCGATGTTATGAAGCTCAGGGAAGAGATGGATCTTTTGGTCTGTTGCTAACAAGGGTTTTCAGAGCAGCAGGATGAAGAAATGTTGATACTGTTAATTGGGTTCAGCTCGAATTTGGGCTTGGATCCAGTGGTGAGGTTTGAGGTAGAGATGAAGTCGATGTTGTTGTTTAGATTGAGCTCAGGGCAAGAAGAAGGCAGGTGCTTGTGATGTGTGCAGCTGGAACTGTTGGCTGTTATTGTGAGGAATTGCAGTTAGGGTCTGAAGTGCAAGGGATTGAGATGAGAATGCATTGGGGATTAACATGGAGTGATGTTACAGGGAAGCCAGAGAAGGTCAGATTGATGATTTTTGGGTTCTCAGCAATACAGTTCAATTGAGTTTGTGGCCACGAGAAACTACGGTGAGCTAATGGGTTGTGATTGCATTGTGACTAATCTTTGGTTGTGTAAAAGTGATGGCTTGAAGGCTTGAGGTTATAATGGAATGGGTTTGCAAGTGGATATGGAATTGGTTGCAACTGAAATGGAGAAACAAGTTTGACAAGGTTATGGCCTGAGCTGGTATTTATGGCAGGATGGTGAAGGTGCAGTGTAAGGGTTTTATTGCAGCAGAAATACAGGTGGTACATCTTGGCTGAAATTGAGGCAAGCAGAGACATTACAGAGAATGAAACTGAGATGGTTCTGGTAATGAGTAGAAAGGGCCTGACCGAGAAGGAAGTGGCAGCTGTGATTGGAATGGGAGCTGGTACTAGACCTGAGATAGAATAAGCTGTTGAACTATTGCAGCTATGTTTAACTAGTTTTGCAGGTGATGATGTGTTTTGAGTTAGAGAATGAGAAGAGTGAGAAGAAGGTTGCAGGTGGTAATTGAGCATTTGGAGTTGAGGTTGTGAATTGGCAGGAGGCAGTTCAGGTGGTAATTGAATAAGAAATGCATGTATAGATGAATGCCGGGATGTTTGCGGGGTGTATAGCCATTATGGTTTGGATGAAGAATAGTGCGGGGCCATCTTGGCTGGGAGCAGAGCAGTGATGCACCATCCTGGTGCAACACAAGATGGCCTGGCAAGTGGCCTGGTCTGGACTGAGCTGGATCACTGACTCGGTTCTGACTCTGAGTTGACTCAACCAAATTGGATCGTTGACTGTTGACTAACAGTTGACTAACGGTTTGACTTTTGACCGTTAGTCCTAACGGAGGACCGGACGGAATATTCCGTCGAATATTCTCTCGACGGAGAAATTTCCAGGTGGCCGGCGGTGACGTTTTCCGGCCAAATTCCGGCCACAATCCCAGTTTTCCGGCGAGCCAAAAATTCCAGAATTTTCTATGGACTTCTCTCATGGATGTGAAGACTTGGGCTAGGAATTGGATGGAGAATTGGACTCAAATTAGGAAAGAGAAGGTGGAAGAGAAGAGAAAGACTTGAATTTGGAAGTTGAATTGCTAAAGGAAAAGGATTCTAATCCTTGGAAGAGTTGGAGAATATTGAAGCCTATAAATAGAGAAGTTTTCTACATCTTTCACACACCTCTCTACACACACAACACTTGTGTTTTGCTTGCTTTTCTAAGATTTTTCTTTTTAATTACTTGTGTGAATTTGAAAATTCTTCTTTTAATTATTATTATTTGTGTGAATTTCAAAAGCATGAGTAGCTAATTTTCTTATTGATTGAGGATGAATTCCTAGTTCTTAACATATGATTTGAGTTTTTGTTTTCAAATTCTATCTTGAAGTTTTTCACATGATTATCGATTGTTTTTACTAATAGGAGTGATCTTAAAGACACTCATGATTGATTGATAGATTGTTTGGAGTGCACGCTAAATTGATTTGTTAATTCGATCTAAAGCTAGTGAAAGTTAGGGGATAAGTAATCGTTCTTTGACTCTTTACATAAGTAGCAAACACGAGACCTTGCGGAGGGATTCCGTGGAGCAATTGTGTGTAGAAACAACGTTAGCAAGTAGACCTTGAGCTAAGAGTCTAACTACTAATATCAACCTAAGAAATTCACAAAACCTAATGCATGAGCCAAGTTACATCTAGGTTGAGCTAATTCTAGGTGGTTTGGTGATTAGAATCCGGTAGTCGAGAACTTCCGTGTCCGGTGATATAAGGGATTTAGGGGTTTAGCACTGAGCTAGCTGCTTTACCTACGGTTGGTGATAATTTGTGACTAATAACAAGTAGAATAGAACATAACTTGATTCATTGTTTCGTAACGAAGAAGGATTCCTTGATCTTGTCTCTCTTATTGCTTTCATCTTTTAACTTTCGATTTTAATTGCTTTGTTTATTTTCTTTTGCTTTTTACACCCCCCTTTCGTGACAACTTTTACAACTAAGAACTCTTGCTCCTCGTGGGAACGAACTTGACTTCCATTATATTATTTTTAATTGAGTGGAAATATTGAATTAATTTGATTGCACCTACGACACGCATCAAATTTTGGCGCCGCTGCCGGGGAGCAACGGGCGATTTTTAGTTGTTTTTATTTTTTTATTTTTGCTTTATTCTTGCTTTGTTAGATTCTTTACCGTATCTAACTTAGTTTGTGAGAATCTTGTTTCAGGTGTTATACCTTTGGTGAATGCTTAAGAAGGGCGGACCGAGTCCAATACGTCTTCGATCCGGCACTCAACTAAAGGATTTCATTCGTGCGATTAACACTCCACTTTCTCCTTCTTCATCAAGTGATTCGGACAAAGAGGAAGAAACAATGGCTGATCGTACACTAAAGGACCTAGCTTCTCACAAGCTTGATACACAACAATGGTGTATCCAAACTAACTCAACCTTCGAAATCAAGCCGGGGTTGATTAGAGAGTTACCAAAGTTCCATGGCATGGTGAATGAGGACCCAAATAAACATCTTATGGACTTCTACACCATAGTTATGGCTATGCTTCCACCGGAGACTAATGCGGATGGAGCAATGTTGAAAGCTTTCCGTTTTCTTTGGCGGGCAATGCTAAGGAATGGTTATATTATTTGCCTTAGGAAGTATCACAACATGGAATGGGATGAAGAAACTTTTCCTCGAGAGATATTTTCCGCATCCAAAGCTACTCAAATTCGCAAGGAGATTTGTGGATTGAAACAACAAGTGGGAGAATCATTGTATGAATGTTGGGAGCGATACAAGAGGTTGGTGGCAAGCTGTCCACACCATCAATTTAGTGACGTTATGATACTCCAATACTTCTATGAAGCTCTTCACTCAAGTGATAGGTCTCTTCTTGACGCCGCGGGTGGTGGTGCACTAATGAACAAGACTTTGACCGAAGCTAGAGAGTTGATTGAAAGTATGGCGGCAAACTCGCAACAATTCTACACAAGGGATGAACCAACGGTTAGGCGAGTGCATGAAGTTAGTGATTCTTCATCACATCTTGATCAAAGAATAAGTAACATGGAGATTATGATGCAAAGGATGGCCGCGGTAATTATTCCGGATGATGAGACCGAACAAGTGAATGCTTTATATCCAAATCAAAGGCCAAGGTACGATCCATACTCCAATACCTATAATCCCGGTTGGAAGGATCATCCCAACTTTAGTTATGCAAACAAGCAAGCGGCGGCGGCTCCTAATCCATATGCACAACAAGGTGGTTTTCAACAATCACGATTCCAACCTCAACAACAAGGTGGTTATCAACAATTCCAACCTCAAGTGAAAGAACAAGGATCTTCAATTGATGATAAGCTTAATGTCATGATGCAAGGTATTACGTCATTGTTTCAACAAAATCAACAAAAGACCGATTCGGCTATCAAGGATTTACAAACCCAAATGGGACAATTGGCGACCGATGTGAATTTATTGAAATCTCAAGCATCCACAACACTTCCTTCACAACCATTTGTGAATCCAAGACAAGAGAGAATGTTAATGCGGTTACTTTAAGAAGTGGAAGGCAAGTGGAGGGTCCAAGCTATCATGAGGAAGTTAGTGAAGAGGTAGTCAATGACAAGGAGGAAACCGCACCAAAGGAGAATTCCACACCAAACGACCAATCCAAGGAACCGGTTTCTACTTTCACTACTCCACCTCCTTTTCCTAGTCGTTTTGCTAAATCCAAGAAAGAAGCTCAAGACAAGGCACTTATGGATATCTTCAAGAAGATTGAAATCAACATCCCATTCATTGAGGCTATCAAGACAATTCCAAGGTATGCCAAGTTCATGAAGGAATTATGCATCAAGAAGGATAGGTTGCTTGATAATGAAATTACTAAAGTTGGCGAGAGCGCGTCGGCTATGCTATTGAAGAAGATGCCTACAAAGTGCACGGATCCCGGTGGTTTCACGGTGCCAATTACTATTGGTAAACAAAGGTTTGAACATGCTTTACTTGATTTGGGAGCTTCCATTAGTGTGATGTCGGCGAAATATATGACTCCTTGAATCTTGGACCTTTGAAAGAGACAAGAGTTATTATCCAATTGGCAAACAAGTCTAACATATATCCAAAGGGGCTTGTAGAAGACGTGCTAGTGCAAGTAAATGAGCTTATTTTTCCGGTGGACTTCTTTGTGGTGGATATGGACAACAATGAGAACCGATCATCTACTTCTTTACTTCTTGGGAGGCCATTCATGAAGACCGCAAAGACGAAGATTGATGTTGATAAAGGTACACTCACTATGGAATTCGACAAGGAGATAATACACTTTAACATATTTGAAGCCATGCGCTACCCAAGTGATGTGCATTCCGTTTACTCCATTGATGTGGTTGATTCATTAGCGCAACAAATGGTGGAATTGAACCAAGAGGATGAACTTGATGTGGTGTTGCAAAAGAGCATTGAATTGGACGTCCATGGCTTGTCTAACTTGGATGTTGAAATCTCCAAGGAATTGGTGGAGATATGTGGGGCTTTGGCGACATTGCAAGAAGCTAAAATGGGTGATGTTTCATATATTTCTTTACCCATGAATGATGAAATACTTGTACCATCTATTGTGAAGGCGCCCAAACTAGAATTGAAGCCGCTTCCGGATCATTTGAAGTATGCTTTCTTGGGAGATGGAGATGAGCTTCCGGTGATTATTTCTAAGAACCTCACACCGGTGCAAGAAGACCGTTTGCTTAGAGTCTTGAAAGAGCACAAAACGGCTATTGGGTGGACAATTGCGGACATCAAAGGTATTAGTCCATCCATGTGCATGCATAGGATTCTAATGGAAGAGAATGTGAAGCCGGTACGTGATGCTCAACGTCGGCTTAATCCTCCCATGATGGAGGTTGTGAAAAAAGAGATACTCAAATTGCTAAGTGTGGGGGTAATCTACCCAATTTCCGATAGCAAGTGGGTAAGTCCGGTGCAAGTGGTACCAAAGAAGTCGGTGTCACGGTTGTTCGAAATCAAGACGATGAACTTGTTCCTACAAGAGTTCAAACCGGTTGGAGAGTGTGTATTGACTATAGAAAGCTTAATTCCGCAACCCGCAAGGATCACTTTCCTTTACCTTTCATTGATCAAATGTTGGAGCGGTTAGCGGGGCATTCTTATTATTGCTTTTTGGATGGTTATTCGGGATACAATCAAATTGTTATTGCACCGGAGGACCAAGAGAAGACCACTTTCACTTGTCCGTTTGGAACGTTTGCATATAGACGGATGCCGTTTGGCCTTTGCAATGCGCCGGCTACTTTTCAAAGATGCATGGTGAGTATATTTTCGGATTATGTGGAGCGCATCATCGAGGTATTTATGGATGACTTTAGTGTTTATGGCAATTCTTTTGATGGTTGTTTAAATAACCTTGAACTAATTCTTAAACGATGCATAGACACAAACCTTGTCCTTAATTGGGAGAAATGTCACTTTATGGTAAACCATGGCATAGTACTTGGTCACATTGTGTCCTCTCGAGGGCTCGAAGTGGACAAGTCAAAGATAGATTTAATAAGAAACTTACAATATCCCACTTCGGTGAGGGAAATCCGTTCTTTTCTTGGCCATGCAGGTTTCTATAGGCGGTTTATCAAGGATTTCTCCAAAATCTCCATGCCGATGTGCAAGTTATTACAAAAGGAGGTACCTTTCAACTTCAACAAGGAATGCGAGGATGCTTTTGACAAATTAAAGGAGATGTTGACAAGTGCACCGATTATCAAATCACCGGATTGGAATCTTCCATTTGAATTAATGTGTGATGCTAGTGATTATGCGGTTGGAGCCGTTTTGGGTCAAAGGGTGGACAAGTTGTCCCATGTTATCTATTATGCATCTAGGACCCTTAATGATGCACAAATCAATTATTCTACCACGGAAAAGGAGTTATTGGCTATAGTTTTCGCATTGGAAAAATTTCGTTCATACTTGGTGGGTACAAAGGTTATTGTGTATTCCGATCATGCCGCACTAAGACACTTAATAAAGAAGAAAGAAGCTAAGCCAAGATTAATTCGGTGGATCTTATTGTTACAAGAATTCGACATAGAAATTCGTGATAAGAGGGGTGTGGAGAATACCGTTGCGGATCATCTTAGTAGACTTGTTATGTCTCAAGAGGAACTTCCATTACATGACCGTTTTCCGGACGAACAACTTTTCTCCATGGAAGAATCAACACCTTGGTATGCGGATATAGTGAATTACTTGGTGACAAGGAAAGTACCTAGTACAATGTCTAATTTCCAAAGATGAAACTTAAGAAGGTAGCTAAGCAATATGTGTGGGATGAACCATACTTATGGAAATATGGCGTTGATCAAATAATGCGAAGGTGCGTGCCTAATTCCGAATTTCAATCCATTCTCTCCTTTTGCCACACTTTTGCATGTGGTGGCCATTTTGGATCTAAGCGTACCGCTCTCAAAGTTCTCGAGAGTGGATTTTATTGGCCCACCTTGTTTGAAGATTCATATGTTTTTTGTAAATCGTGTGATAGATGTCAACGAACGGGCAATCTAGGTGCTCGAAATCAAATGCCACTCACACCAATTCTCACCGTTGAGATTTTTGATGTGTGGGGTATTGATTTTATGGGCCCTTTGTCAATTCGAATGGGAATTTTTATATACTTCTTGCCGTTGATTATGTCTCGAAATGGGTGGAAGCTAGAGCCACCAAGACTAATGACTCTCAAGTTGTTTGTGATTTTGTAAGGGAAAATATTTTCAATAGGCATGGAACACCAAGAGTGGTGATAAGCGATGGAGGCTCACATTTCAAGAAGGCTTTCCACACTCTCCTCAAGAAGTACAACATAACACACAAAATTGGTACGCCTTATCATCCACAAACTAGTGGACAAGCGGAAATTTCGAATCGTGAGATTAAGTCCATTCTTGAGAAAACGGTGAATACCACAAGGAAAGATTGGAGCTTTAAGCTCAACGATGCACTTTGGGCGTATAGAACGGCGTATAAGACACCAATTGGTATGTCTCCATATAGGATGGTTTATGGCAAGGCTTGTCATCTTCCGGTTGAACTTGAACATAAGGCTTATTGGGCGATAAAGAAATTCAACATGGAGTATGATGAAGCGGGGAAACAAAGGAAGTTACAACTACATGAGTTAGAGGAGATACGCAATGATGCTTACGAGAGTGCCCGTATTTACAAGGAAAAGACCAAGCTTTTTCATGACAAGATGATTTCTCGTAAAAGTTTCATCGTGGGACAAAAAGTCCTTTTATATCATTCTCGTCTTAAACTATTTCTGGAAAGTTAAGGTCCCGTTGGATTGGACCATATGTTGTTACTAATGTTTTTCCTCATGGTGGAGTTGAAATTACTAGTCTTCGAGACAATTCGGTTTCCAAAGTCAACGGCCATAGGTTGAAGCCATACTATGAGAACATCGCTTATGTGAATTTGGATGAACTTTCATTTGAAGATGCACTCCCTCTGGAGGAGTAATGTGCCGCGAGAGCTAAGTCGGGCCGTCGACTTTAAAACAAGCGCTTAATGGGAGGCAACCCATCGGTTTTGTATTTCTTATCCTTTTGCTTTTTGTTATTTTTTTTTTCTTGTTTCTTATCATGTTAAAATTTCCCACCTTGACTTTACTAGGAGGATTCAATTACATTGAGGACAATGTAAGGTTTAAGTGTGGGGGAGTGGTTAAGCATGTTTTTAAAACAAAAATTACAAAAAAATTAAAAAATTAAAAAAAAAAAAAAAAAAGTTTTACTTAAAAACTCCAACTTTTAAAGATTTTAGAGTCACTAGCATACTTCTAGGTATGTTTACATAGAGATTTTGACCGACATAATGGAACTTGGAAATGTTAGAGAACTACATTCGGATTTCTTGCTTGTTAGAGTGTTAAATAATGGATTTAATCATGCCGGTGATGCGAATTTGGTGCAGGGAGAAGTGCGTTATTAGAGTTGCTGATCAATCATTAGTGGAGACTACCCGTATTCATATCATGTGAGGCACCGACCAGAAATTTTCCGTCTACTAAAGAGCTTCTTTTGAGTGTGTGTCACCGTACGTTAATTCCGGGTAGAATGGTGAGCTACCCAACCTCCCACCAATAGAAGCACTACTCTTTGATCTCTTGAGTGCTAATTTTGTCAATAAGGGTGACGTCTATAGATGAAAGCCACCTTCTTGTAGTTCGATTTGCAGTTAGCACCATTCTCTCTCTCGACAACAACGGATCCATAGAAACACATTCATCATCAACAAGGAGCGACATCAAAATCTACAAGGAAAGTTGGAAAAAGTTTAAGGTTTACAAGCAACGGAATGAGAAAAAGAGCAAATTTCAAATTCAAGTAAAGCAACATACAAATGAGCGGAATTCACATATATGTTGAGGACTTACAATACAATGAGGTAATTTTATATCCAAGTATGAAGACTTATTCATGAAAGCGAAGAAAATTAAAAGGTGAGAATTTTTGAAGTTTATGATTTCAAGACAATACAAGTTGTGAAGAATCAAGCGGTAAAATACTTCTCCCACGGCCATGGTTTATTTTGTATTTAATTTCTTTTGTTTCAAAAAAAAAAAAAAAAAAAAAAAAAAAAAAAAAAAAAAAAAAAACAAACAAGAGAAATATTTGTTTTGTTAATAAGCCGTGGGGAAGGAAAATATATAAGGAAGTTTCAAAGCGACAAAGATTTCAAGGAAAAGAGTTATAAATTGTTAAGGATTTATGAAATTCAAAGGTTTATCATCAATAGTTGAAACCGAAGACGAAGACCATGAAGATCAAGATAAGGAGCGGAAGACGTTTCTATTGGATGCCGTGAGAGTGGTGTTATCATAATTGGCGATCGGATGTGAAGGTGAGTAAGTAATCTCATCCTCAATAATAATGGTTGATTTCCTTTCGTAGAGATCGTCAGAAAAATGGTTTTTCAAAATATTAAAAGATGTGGGTTTTTAAAAATATTTCGGAAGTTATCCTTCCCACCATTCAACGTGATGCAGGATTTCTCTCTTCATTCCTACCGCACACATGTGAGAACCATAAAAAAGCTGTCTTTTTGAGTGCAATTATCATAAAATCCTTTTTGGTGAGGCAGAAGTCGAGGCGAAATGCTTATTGATCGTTTCTCAAACACGCAGTCTCTCATTATGGTATGGTTATTTCTCACTCAACATTTAAGAATGAGAATATGTTCTTTGGTATTTCTAACTTCTTATTACTAGCATGCAGAAATTCTATGTCCTCATAACTCTTTGGATGCTCGTGACGCTTGAACGCTTTGAAGTTGTGAGTTTTAGTTTGATTTGCTCGAGGACTAGCAAAGTCTAAGTGTGGGGAATTTGATAGGTGTAGAATACACCTAATTTACTATCTAGTAGTTTATGCTTTCTTTGCTATTTTTCTTGTAAATTATGTATTTTACACTTGTTTTGAGTTTTGTAGCTACTTTGGAGTCACACGGAGGAAAAGAGGAAGAAATCACCCAATTTGAGCCAAAAGGGCGAAAAGGTCATTTTACAGGCGATTGATATATGGAGCCCAGTTGAGGTTAAGGGGCAACCCAATTTGGAGGAGTACTAAATCCAGGCCCAGTCAAGGCTAAGGGGGTTGTCATTAGGGTACCCCTTATCATTTATGAGTAGGGTGTTTATACCCTATCCCTGGGGTGTCCCTTAGCCTATACAGTGGGGTACCATTATCCATTCCCTATTCTTACAACCCTAGAATTGTTCGATTATTACCTCTCCAATCATTTCACATCTGAAGTCGAGAAGAGAAGCAGCCATGGCTGCTGATTAATTCGTTCAAGAAATTGAGAAATTCATCGAAATGGGAAATGGGTTTCGATCTGATTGTTGTAGCCAACATTTGGTGCGATTCAGGGTTTGAAGAAAGAGGCTGTTTCAGTCAAGAGAGGAGAACTGAATCATGGATGAAGGCTGCGTGAAGAAATTAGACCGAGAAGAGGAATGAGGCGTTGCTTTGCTCCTCGAGTTGATGAGAAGGAACCGATGGAGCTTCCATTCAAGCTTGGTTTGTGAGTGGAATCGAAGAAGCAGAGATGAGGTCATTTGTTGGTGGTACTATTGAAGATGGCGATAAGGGATTTGTGGTTGTTGATATCGAGATTAAAATGTTGGATAGAAGAATGAATGGGGTTTCTTTGGTGAATAGGGAGATGCGGCGAGAATCGAGCTCGTTCTTGAGTCATTGTTCAACACGAGAGAGAGAGCGAGGGTTTGAATTGATATGCTCGGGAATCGGTGAGCTAGATAGAAGAAGTGATGATAATTGCTTCGGATTGTGAGAGCAAATGGGTTTGGTTGCCGATGTTATGAAGCTCGGGGAAGAGATGGATCTTTTGGTCCATTGCTAACAAGGGTTTTGAGCGGCGGGATGAAGAAATGTTGATATCGTTATTTGTGGGTTCGGCTCGAATTTGGGCTTGGATCCAGTGGTGAGGTTTGAGGTAGAGATGAAGTCGATGTTGTTGTTTAGATTGAGCTCAGGGCAAGAAGAAGGCAGGTGCTTGTGATGTGTGCATTTGGAGGCTGTTGGTCGTTATTGTGAGGAATTGCAGTTAGGGTGCAAGTGCAAGGGATTGAGATGAGAATGCATTGGGGATTAACATGGAGTGATGTTACAGGGAAGCCAGAGAAGGTCAGATTGATGATTTTTGGGTTCTCAGCAATACAGTTCAATTGAGTTTGTGGCCCTGAGAAACTACAGCTGAGCTAATGAGGCTTGTGATTGCATTTGTGACTAATCTTTGGTTGTGTGCAGTGATGGCTTGAAGGCTTGAGGTTATAATGGAATGGGTTTGCAAGTGGATATGGAATTGGTTGCAACTGAAATGGAGAAACAAGTTTGACAAGGTTATGGCCTGAGCTGGTATTTATGGCAGGATGGTGAAGGTGCAGTGTAAGGGTTTTATTGCAGCAGAAATACAGGTGGTACATCTTGGCTGAAATTGAGGCAAGCAGAGACATTACAGAGAATGAAACTGAGATGGTTCTGGTAATGAGTAGAAAGGGCCTGACTGAGAAGGAAGTGGCAGCTGTGATTGGAATGGGAGCTGGTACTAGACCCGAGATAGAATAAGTTTGTTGAACTATTGCGGCTATGTTTAACTAGTTTTGCGAGGTGATGATGTGTTTTGAGTTAGAGAATGAGAAGGCGAGAAGAAGGTTGCGAGTGGTAATTGAGCATTTGGAGTTGAGGTTGTGAATTGGCGGGAGGCGGTTCGGGTGGTAATTGAATAAGAAATGCATGTATAGATGAATGCCGGGATGTTTGCGGGGTGTATAGCCATTATGGTTTGGATGAAGAATAGTGCAGGGCCATCTTGGCTGGGAGCAGAGCAGTGATGCACCATCCTGGTGCAACACAAGATGGCCTGGCAAGTGGCCTGGTCTGGACTGAGCTGGATCACTGACTCGGTTCTGACTCTGAGTTGACTCAACCAAATTGGATCGTTGACTGTTGACTAACAGTTTGACTTTTGACCGTTAGTCCTAACGGAGGACCGGACGGAATATTCCGTCGAATATTCTCTCGACGGAGAAATTTCAGTGGCCGGCGGTGGCGTTTTCCGGCCACAATCCCAGTTTTCCGGCGAGCCAAAAATTCCAGAATTTTCTATGGACTTCTCTCATGGATGTGAAGACTTGGGCTAGGAATTGGATGGAGAATTGGACTCAAATTAGGAAAGAGAAGGTGGAAGAGAAGAGAAAGACTTGAATTTGGAAGTTGAATTGCTAAAGGAAAAGGATTCTAATCCTTGGAAGAGTTGGAGAATATTGAAGCCTATAAATAGAGAAGTTTTCTACATCTTTCACACACCTCTCTACACACACAACACTTGTGTTTTGCTTGCTTTTCTAAGATTTTTCTTTTTAATTACTTGTGTGAATTTGAAAATTCTTCTTTTAATTATTATTATTTGTGTGAATTTCAAAAGCATGAGTAGCTAATTTTCTTATTGATTGAGGATGAATTCCTAGTTCTTAACATATGATTTGAGTTTTTGTTTTCAAATTCTATCTTGAAGTTTTTCACATGATTATCGATTGTTTTTACTAATAGGAGTGATCTTAAAGACACTCATGATTGATTGATAGATTGTTTGGAGTGCACGCTAAATTGATTTGTTAATTCGATCTAAAGCTAGTGAAAGTTAGGGGATAAGTAATCGTTCTTTGACTCTTTACATAAGTAGCAAACACGAGACCTTGCGGAGGGATTCCGTGGAGCAATTGTGTGTAGAAACAACGTTAGCAAGTAGACCTTGAGCTAAGAGTCTAACTACTAATATCAACCTAAGAAATTCACAAAACCTAATGCATGAGCCAAGTTACATCTAGGTTGAGCTAATTCTAGGTGGTTTGGTGAATAGAATCCAGTAGTCGAGAACTTCCGTGTCCGGTGATATAAGGGATTTAGGGGTTTAGCACTGAGCTAGCTGCTTTACCTACGGTTGGTGATAATTTGTGACTAATAACAAGTAGAATAGAACATAACTTGATTCATTGTTTCGTAACGAAGAAGGATTCCTTGATCTTGTCTCTCTTATTGCTTTCATCTTTTAACTTTCGATTTTAATTGCTTTGTTTATTTTCTTTTGCTTTTTACACCCCCCTTTCGTGACAACTTTTACAACTAAGAACTCTTGCTCCTCGTGGGAACGAACTTGACTTCCATTATATTATTTTTAATTGAGTGGAAATATTGAATTAATTTGATTGCACCTACGACACGCATCACACCATCTCAAGTCTGAGAGTAACCCATGTTTCTAACACTGAATATTATCATTTCTCAATCTCTCTTTTAAGTTCTCTTCCTTTCACTGATACATTGGAACCGCCGTAAATCAACTCTCTGAGATTTCGACGATCTAGTTTAGGGACATGTAATGACCAAATTTGCTATAGGCGCCCCTGAAAATTGATAAGGACCACCTAAGCAATCTTTTCAATTGTCGATAACGAAACCGACAAGCTTAAATGTTGATTTTGCTCGTCACCTTCTCATACGAGAACCGGAATGTCCTCGTTCTTTCGCCGATAGCTTCGCCTTTTCGCTCTCTTCAAGATGAGAATAAGAAATACAAAATTTGAGCGAATTCCACTTCTTTTTGCTCCAATGACTCCAAAATACCTAATGAACTCAAAACACACGTAAAGTACATAATTCACAAGAAAAAATAGCAAAGAAAGCGTAACTACTAGATAGTAAATTAGGTGTTTTAGACACCTATCAAGCTTGTGCGACTAGTGCTGCCTTCTTGGCTTCTTTATTCTGCAACTCTTTTGGTTTTAGATTAGGATACTTCATCCAACACTTTTCGATAACATATCCAGTTTGTTCTCAATGAGTGCAAACTAAACAAACTTTGTCGCTAGACTTCCCTTCCTCTTTGCTCCTTTCATCTCCTTTAGCGACGAAACCTCTAGACTTCCTGAAAAAGCGGGGGTATAACAACCACACCCAATAATTCGTTCGACAATCTGTATGGACTAAACTCAAATATAATTCCGAGAGCACCAACTTAATAGTGAGCTCTATCAAGAGATATATCAAAGAGCTTTATCTCTATTTCTCAATTTAATCAGCAAATCAAACAGATAGAAATCTATGAGCCTGATTGATATGAGAAATAACTTGGACGGTACCAAAGACCAATGCCCAAGTGTCAATCAAGTTATACCAACAAACAAGGTCGATTTATCAGGCGATTGAACTACGCACAACTGTGATATTTCAATTATATAAAAATATAATGCGGAAAAGAAATAACATATACACCGAAATTTTGTTGACGAGGAAACCGCAAATCTAGAAAAAACCCGGGACCTAGTCCGATTTGAACACCACACTATATTAAGCCGCTACGAGACACTACCCTACTACAAGTTAACTGGATTTGGAATGTAGTTGAGTCATAACCAAGTCTCACGCCAATTAAGGTACTGATCGCGTTCCTTACGCCTCTAGAACCAAGCCGGATTCTACGCACTTGATTCCCTTAGCCGATCTCACCCACAACTAAGAGTTGCTACAAACCAAAGTTGAAGACTTATAAAAAAATATGTCTCCCTGAGATAAGTCTATTTCGATAGATAAATCTGTCTCCCACGAGAAGTACCTACGAAGTTTTGTTCCGTCTTATGATAAATCAAGGTGTACATGAACCAATTGATAATCCGATCTTATACTCCCGAAGAGCAGCCTTGAAATATCAATCACCTCACAATAACTTAATTATATGGTAGTAGAAGAAGTTACTGCGGAACCACAAAGTCTAAGACGAAGAACTTTGTGATTACTTTTTATATCTTACCTATCAGAGATAAATCTCGAGCAAATCTTAGAGAAGATAGTACTCAATACAATAGAACAAGTAAGATCAGAATATGCAACTACAGAGAAAATAGTTGGATCTGGCTTCACGAATCCCAAATGAAGTTTTCAAGTCGTTAACCTAATATGGTTTTGGAAAAAACTGGGTTAAAGGAGAATCGACTCTATTACGCAACTAGGCGGTTTTCCAGTTTCTACAGTTTTCCCTTATTTCAAATCCAGGGTTTGCTTATAGTCAAAGCTAAGATAGCTTAGTAACAAAGCATTCAATATTCACCGTTAGATGAAATCCTGATTTAAGATTCAAGCTAAGTCTGCTTAGAAATAAAGCAATTAACCTCCACCGTTAGATGGTCTTAGCTAGTTACACACAAATGAAATATACCTTCATTTAGATATGGGTAACCGTACCTAAACGTGTATATTGAGTTGGCTCAATAATAGTTAACCGAAGGTAGCCACATGAACACTTTTGTCTTAACCATATTCATCTAACACTTCTAGATCAAATATGATAATCAATAAAACATGAAAGATAATCAAATGAATCTAATTGTGTTTCAAATAGAGTTGCTCAATTGTTCACTATCTCATAGAAATATATACGAACAAATTGAAACAAAATCAGATTGATTCGTAATCATACAAAGTACTTATACAAGAATCAATTCATGAACATTAAGCCACGGTTTGAAAAGATTGCATTCCTTAATTCATAAATATTTTAGTTCATGAGTATGAGAAACATACTTAACCGATTTTAGAACTTAACCACTATGTTCGCTAACCAGGTACGCAAACAACAACTTCGGACCTTGGTCTGTACAGTCATTCGCATACTAGGTAAGCGACCAGCTGTCCCGGACCCAACTCAGGTAGAACCGTTTGCATACTAGGTACGCAAACAAAGTTCCCATACCTTTACAGTTAAAACCGTTCACATATTAGGCATGCATATTGTGTTGTATCCGGATATGGTTAATTGTTCTAAACTCAAGTTCAATTATTGAAACATCCTTAGAAGACGAAAATAGTTGTCTCACACAAACTATTAGCTTCAAGTAATTTTCAAGTAATCGAATGATCAATATGAACTTTCCAAGTCGACATCAAATGATTGTCTCTTACAAATCATGTAAGATGTTTCAAGGAAATTTCCACATGATCATCTTTTGACTTAATATTTAGTTTCCAACTAAACTCGTCAAGAATAATGATGAACATAGTTAAAGAAAAAAGCTTTCAACTCGTATTTTGAGAAATAGATAAGCAAGATAAACTCAGCTCGAAATATCAAATGTGTATAATGTAAAAGTTTATATAGTTATACGACTTAGTCTCATTAGGAGATAGAATAGAACAGACTTATGAGTGATAGATAAGTTTTAGTCTCCACATACCTTTTGTTGATGAAGTTCCTCCAAACTCTCCTCAGTAGATCTTCGTCTTCAATCGATGAACGTCGTGAAGTCTAAAGCTCAACTACACATTCCACTACAAGAAAATGAGTGTATTGCCGCACTTCTTTGTCACACATCCATCAATAATGCGGCAACAGACTGGTTTTCGCCTCAGTACATAATAGATATGGCATAAAGGGACATTTTTTGCCGCACCTAAAAACAGGTGAGGCAAATATTAGCTTTTTGCATCATACGGTTTAGTGGTGTGGCAATAAGATATGATGTTTCGACGGTGATGTTGCAAAACGCACAGATAATTAGATTATTAAAATTTCAATTATCTTTTTTTCTCAGATAATGAAGCTAAGGACTTTTATTTTCATCAAAATTCAAAACATTTTTAAAGTAAATCTAAATTGCACCAATTTTAAGGCACCAAAATCTCCCCCAAATTTTTTCGTGAAAATCAAACTTCTCCCACCACCCCACATGTTCTTAAAATTAAAAACCGAATTTATCCTCCTAAACCTAATAGAAACCTCCGCCTTTCTCCCAAAATTCCTTATTCGTCACTATCGCATCCTCCACCTCCTTCTTTCGAAACCCTAAAAACCTAAGCCTCCAACTCCGCCGCGTATCCTTCTTCGTTCATCTTCGCAAAATTTCTAGCAGATTATCTTTTCTCCTCTCGCCCTAAATTTCAATTCCATTTGCTCTTATTTTTGCAAGATTTGTCAGTATGAGTTTGGATTTTGGTTAATTTGGTTTTGATATTCTTATTTGGGTTTTGTTTTGTAGGGTTTCCTTCAGATGATGCATCTTGAATAAGAGTAAGTTCGTTTTGGTATGTTTTTTCCGTGGATTGAGTTTTGGTTATGATGCTTTTCTAGGGTTGTGGATTTTGAGAAATGGGTCCAAATATGGATTAGGTTCTTATTCATGCGTCTAATACATAAAGATTATTTGTTGTCGATGTTCATCTTTGCCTCATCTTCATTGTTTTTGGTTTGAATTGAAGAACTTATTCCTATGGATATGAATAATAATTTCTGAAAAAACTTTATGGAAGTAGTCTTTATGGAAGTAGTCTGTGCATCTTCACTTCTATGGAACTGTTACTTAGAAACTGTGTTTCTTCCTCTGATTAGAAAAGATTAAATATATGGGATTATTGCAGAGCGAGTTAATTTCTGAAAAAACTTGCGATTTTTTCCCCTCATGCTAACTATATGTGGAAATTCTGCTATAGTGGGATTTGGGGAATGTGAATTGACCCCTTTTAGACTTGCTAGGGCCAAATATTTACATTTACAGTAATCCTTTAGTTATGGTCGTGATGATATTCCTTTTTATTGATTCTACATCATTTTAGCCTTGTGAAAATCTATTGTTTGTCTTCTCTCATGTTTAAATGTCAGTATATTATTTGAACTCTTATATTAGCATAATCTGAAAGAAGAATCTTCTTGTTTTATTTAAACTTTAGGCCTTTTCCCCATAACATTTATGCCCCTCATGCAGTGCCATGGTTCTAGATTTTGTGGTATTGCTATTAGATGTATGTGCATAAGAATAGGTGCCAGTTGTTTCTTCCCATTCCTTGCGCCTAAAGTCATGGTTGTCGCCCCCTTGTTTTGGTAATGGTTTTGGCATCTATGATGTTTAGAAGTATTTCTAAAGAAGTTGTGAACTCGACTACGTATACCTTTTTGTTTCTACTGTGTTTTTTATTTTTTTTAGTTTAGTTAAAGTTTTTTCTTACTATCTATTTATGGTTGAGATATGTATGCACATGTTAAATGGATGTCGAAGCTTCACATATTCTTAGGAGAATGCAATTTTTATCATTTTCTTTTGAATATGCATCGGTATTGTTGATTCCCTTTATCGTGAGAAATTCATGTGACTGGGGGTTATTTTAATCACACCCCGATTTGTTATTTAGATGCCTTATATATTAGAAGTTGGCACATTGCTCATAGGTCAGTATTATGGAATTTTATTTGTCCCATTAGGCAAACGACTCACTACATAAGTCTGCAAAGGGGTTTATAATGTTCATTCTTTATTTTACTTGGAACCTAAAGACCAACTCCATTGGGATTGTAAATTTGTTGCGTTATTTATGGTGAACGTAATATTTTGAGACAGTGTAGCACCTCGAGCTTCAATTGACACTACTAAGTGGAGTGGTCGAACTCCATCAAGGATGATTTCTTGGTATGTTTATTGTTTCCAAACTTTTCATGTAATTTATATTTTCACTATAACATGCCTTTTAGTTGATTCAATAGTTTTATGTTGGTATGATCTTAGAAGTTATGTAAGTGATCTTTCGACTATCATTTACGGTAACATAGATAATTATGTAATTTTATTTTATGTTTTCATTCTAACATAGCTAATTTTGTAGTTTTATTTTACGTTTTCATTCATTTAGACACAATGCTTCATCTTGACAACATCAACACATTCAATCACATTTTGTATCTCGATGTGATGTTGTGGCCCGACACTAATGTATCACATATTTTCGATTGAATGAATTTATTGTTGTTCGAAGTTCGAACAACTCACTTTCATTGTGCCAAAATACGACTAATTTGTGGCTAGTTCAACCTTCCACTAGACCTGATGATCTCTCCCATGTCTAGATGTTCTTTTCTCTTGATGGAGTTCGTTTTGATTTGTTTAGCAGGAACACACGGCTTAGGAATGGACGACTGGAGTGGATTTACTATGGAAGAAATATATTGGAATAGTTTTGAAGTTTAAGGTTTCTCTAGTTTAAGAGTGAGGTTGATATTAAAGTTGAAAATTGTGTAAATTAGTTTGTTTATTTTTTTCTTAAGTTAAGATTTGGTTTCACTGTACTTTGTAATATATACTATTTTTTTAATGAAAATTGAGTTTTGATTTGATTTTGGTGTGGAATTTTTGATTTACTTTGACAATTTTTTATATGATTACAATGCTCCATAAATTTGTGAAAATGACTTTAGGGCGTATTTAAAAAAGTTTCGAAAAAAATAATAATAAGCTAAATAAAAAGAAAGTGACTTTTAGCCTCACGTTATAGCAACATCAGTTGGTGTGGCAAGAGATGCTGGAAATAAAAATTAAATAAGAATATAATATTTTTCCTCATGGTTTTGCCTCACCATTTGGTGTGGCAAAAACCCATCTATTTCTACAGTGTATTTAAGGTGTGGCAATAACTTTTTGTCACACAGGTTGTTCCCACACGGTGTGGCAAAAAAAAATTGTGTGGCAAAATGTTTTTGCCACATTAGACATGGGTTCTTGCCACATGAATGAGCTGTTGCAATACACTATCTTTCTTGTAGTGTTCTATCATAATCTGAGACATAGCTATAAGTAGACTAGAAATCGAGACTACAGTTTTGATCAACTAAACTTGACAAAAAAGCTTGAGATAGCAACGCTTGCGAGTTCGACCGAGCAGTGCTTTAACACTTCCCCTTCGTGTTCCCCTCAACATCAGATTTCTTAAGCCTTCCTTCGATGGCATTAGATTTATGCTTGCTTTGGAGATAATATCCACCGAAAACATCTTCAAATGCTTTCTCATATACTCATAAAGCCCGGAAATATACTTCATATAGATAGCATAATCTTCCAAGTCTAAATCCAAAACCATAGATTGATTCTGAAATTCCGAAGTATATTCTTGCACGGTTCGGTTGTAGGACTGCTTCAAGTCATACAACTTGAACCATCTCTCTCCAAGGTAGTCAACCAGATAAAATTGTTTCCTCACAACTTCCTTGAATCCCTTCCACGACAATGCTCCCTTACTTAGGTATTGCCTTTGATAAGCTTTCCACCATATTAGAGCATGCTTTGAAATCTTCAATGCCGCAAAAGCTATCTTCTCCTTCGAACCATATTCAAAGAAAGAAAAGTACGTCTCTAGACGCTTTATCCAATCATCCAATTTCTCTACATCAACACTTCCATCATAAAGTTCAATATCAACATGAAAATCAATTTTTAGATTCTTACCATGATTCATAGACTTACCACAAGGTTTTGTTGCTTTTTTGCCTTTAGGAATCTCATCTTCTTCTTCCTCTTCGCTTTCTTCTTCTTCCTCCTTATCCTCTTCTTCCGAACCCCAAAATGGAGATTTTGTCTTTTTCGTAAGTCTCGGATTTGGTGTATTGGAACAAATACAAGCAACCAACTCGTCCAAGATAGTTTGAATCGTATTCATTTTTTTTTTAACATAACCACCTTCTCGTAGGTAATTTTTGGTTCATCAGTCTTAGGCTCATTGACTGACTTTGTCATCCTTGGTTTCTTGTTGTTTTAATGTATTCTTGCTTTTCGAGTAACTCACCAAGCTGTTTGTAGAGAGATCTAGTCAAGACCATAAACCACAGGAATCTTCCCTAAAAGAAACTAACCTTTCTTTGATACCAACTTGATACGTATTGATCTCTGTACCTTAGTGATTATTATTATAGAGACAGAATTCAAGGTAATAATAATAGACGAAAACTAGAAAACAGAACACACTAGAAACCAGATTTGAAGAAAATATCTTCTCTAGATTATGAACAAGAAAACTATTACAATTCTCTATTTGTTACGCTCACAATCTCTCTAAAGTGCGTTTGGCACCGATGGATTTGAGGGCGGAGTGTAGTTGGAGGAGGTAGTTCCTTTTACCGTGTTTGGCGTAGCTTTATTAGGGTGGATTTTTTTTTCCAGTCAACTTGTTTTCTCTCGATCAGTGGAAATAAATCGACACCCTACCAAATGAGATTTCCAATTCCTTTCTTTTTTTCCATCCACGTATAAAGAAAAATTCTCTTTCCTTTCCATTATTTTTCTCCTATTCCTAAAAAGTTTTGACTGAGTTCATGGGAAAGCAGGGAAGAATTTGGGTGTTGTTTCTTCCATTAAAAGGGAGAAAGATGGATATGATGACATCAAGTCTGTTGTTAGATGATGAGATTGAATGAGGGTTTCTGATGATGCTGATGTTCATGGGTTTCAAGTGGAAGATGGATTTGATGGTTGATACTGGTGATATTGAAGATGAATCAGAGAAATTAAGGTTTTGATTGATTGAATTGAAGATGGGTTTCAAGTGGAAGATGGATTTGACGTTGAATCTGGTGATATCTAAGACTTAATTGGATAAATTAGGGCTTTGATTGATTGAATGGCAGATGGGTTTTAAGTAAAAAGTAGATTTGATGGTTGAATCTATTGAAGATGAGTTGGAGAAATTAGGATTTTGATTTACTAGATAGAAGATGGGTTTGATTAATTGAATAGAAGGCAGTAGTTAGCTGATGAAGATGGTGATGAGTTATTTTCCACTCATTCAATTTGGATGCCTGTTTATGGGTGAAAACTACTCCTGCAGAATTTGGTAATTTGGGGTGTGGATGAGGAATGAATTTAAACCTTAAACAAATGCACTGCACGGTGAGTGCTTGTAGATTCGAGAGATCAATCTGTGCAAGTCCGGCCTAAACCAAGAAATGGCCGTTCCAGGACTTGTTTCGGTCACAAAGTGAAGGAGATGGGGTTGATCTTAGGGAGGGAAGCGAAGAAGGTGTTGAGAATGTGAAGGTGTAGACTTGCTTATGACTTGCAACAGGAAAGTGAACAAGCTTGCGGTTGGTGTAAGCAGGCTCTGGGCGTTCTCTTGTTGTTTTTCTCTGTTTTTCTCCGTTTTCCTCTCTTGTTGTTTGGAAATAGGGCGGAGAACCTATTTATACAAGTCATTGAGTCTTATTCACGTCTCTCGTGGGAAGTGGAGGAAGTGGAGTGATGGAGTAGTGGAGTTGTGCGTTGGTGATACACGACCAGCCTTGCCCACTTCTCATGTTCATCTCTAACCGTCCATGACTTCCTAACACGTTCTTGTGATGGCGCGTTGCACGCTGCACGTTGTAAACCGCCAGACCAATACCCCAGTATGTATCCCCCCAGTTTATGACATGATTGATGTCTGGAATGTGTGGATTGTGGATCCACGAAAGATAGCATGTAATGTTGAATTGAATAACTGCGTTATTCAGAAAGTCGATACTTGTGAAGTATCGTGTGTATTTTATGCAGGTACTGCATCATGGTGTTGTAAAGTGATGGGTAATGACGCCTCACTGACCAATTAAATCCTGACCAGGGTTGTATAACCAGTGGTGAAGTTGGACGGATGAGATGATCTTTGAGACACTCATCTGCGGACCGTTAATGAAATTAGGGTTTTGAAGAGGCGCGCAAGCATCACTCTTGACTTGGTCGAAACCAAGCATGGGAAGGATTTCGGAGAGGACCGACCGGGCGTGCATGTAGATAGCATGCCGGTGTACACGTCCATGTCTCACTGTCCCATGAAGGTGCGATCTAGGCCACTCAATTTGACCGGCAAAGAGGAGTGGTTGAGATCGATTTTGCAATAGGAGTTTGATGCCGCAAAAGGCCGCGCACCATGCTCTTTTCCGGCGCGCGTTCAAAGACGACCTAACTTGGTCGGTCTTGGCCGATTGGTTTGACGTGAAGATGGTAGGCTGGTGTTCACGCCTATACCTGAATATCCCATTAAAACGTGATCCGAGCCACCCAAATCGTCCGGCGAAGTTGAGCAGTCGAGATCAGTTTGTGGTTTGGAAGGCGTGGCCACGCTAGTTTGGGCGCATATTTTGGATTAACCAGGCATGATATGCCTTGGCCGAACACATGAGGAGGTAGATGGGCCCACGGTGGTCATCTTTGTATGACCAGGACTGTTTAATCTAACTGGGACCCTCCATTCGTCTTAGGAGAAGATGGACGCTCATGATGCTCAAAACCATAATTTTGGGTTTCAAAGCCGTGCGCCATCTCTTGTTTGGGCGACAATTTTGTCACGACCAAACATGGTTGGTTTTGACCGATTGGTCAAGTGTGTAGGCGGCCCACGGTGATCGTGTTGACATGCTCGGGCCCTTTGAATCTACATCTTCACCCTCCATCTATACCTGCGAAGATGGATGGTTGAGACTGCTTTGCAACACATGTAATATGCCGCAAACCCTAATTTAGGGTTTTAGTCCATAATGCTTGGTATGAACGGTTTCTTGGCAAGCTAGGCCAATGACCGACCATGCGGGGTCGGCCGTGGGTATTCCATACCGTTTGGGGGTGATGGAATTGATGCGGGGTCATCCAATCATGCTTATGGAGTTGGATGACTGCGATCGATCATATCCGGATCGATACGGTCATCCAGGATGCTCAATCGGGCTAGTATAACACACCGAGAGGGGCTCAATCGGGCTAGTATAACACACCGAGAGTCACCTGTACGGGTATTTCGTACATGGTTTCATTATAGTGCTTGGAGGTTCGTGTTACTCTGTAAGAGTAACACTCGGTCGTCATGCCACACCGATAATGAGTACGGAAATACAAGGCCGATATGAAATTCACGGGAAGGGATTGTTGCTACATGCTCCAACCTCGGAGGAATTTCATGTATTCACGAGAATGGGATTGTTGCCACATGCTCCATTCTTGGTGAATTAAGTGAGGGAGTATCCAACACTTATAAATGGCTTTATCTTTTACAAGATGTCGCGCATAATTTTTTCCGGTTTTACAATTTTAACCTCAAATGAAAACCCACCATCAACATTAAGTCCCCCGCCTAGCACATAATGGTTACACTATTGTGGGGTAGGCATGAGATGGTGGCATATTCATATATTGAAATGACCAAGCTAAAGTGAATACATATTTCCTAGGATAGTTTCACATCGTCGGGCGTTGCCACAGGAACCGGTTGGTTACGATTAAGGATGCGAAGGAAACAGGACTTGGTCTGGTGAGTCGCTTTGGTTCCTCTTGCATATATCTGAGCTCGGTCCCTTCTTCATGTGTACTTCTTTTATCATACACGTCTTCCCTCAGGTATTTATGATAAGCCTCGTTGATTGTTATCCCGAATTAGCAGCCTTCATAGGTGGCAAGTAAAGACTTCTTTTCCTCCTGGGATTTTGTCGACTTGTGAGATTATAAAGAATCATCTCTCGCGGTCGTTTATTCTACATCTCAGGTATTGCTCGATCTTCGATTGTCGATCGATTGATTTGATTTTTGATTATTATTTTTTTGTGCGCTCATAACCTCCCCTCCTTTGCAGTTTATCATGGAAGCGGCTGACGGTCATTCTGTTGCTTCCCCAGAAAGAAGTTTCGAAGTTGACAAGCCCGAAAACCGTGCACACGAAGATGTAATGGCTAAGATCGATCTTCCACTTCGCGAAGTTGGCCGTGCTATACAGGGGATGTATATTTCACACCTTCGTATTGCAAGAGGACGTATCTGTGCACTTTCAGCTGCGATTGACATGGAGGAGCGGTGGAGGCGCGAGGAAACGCTGCAGACACTAGTAAGCGCAAGGGCAGAGAGATTTGCAGCGAGGTTGAAGAGGCGGAGAGTTGAGCATGAACGACATCCGAATGAAGGCAAGTGTGATTACCCGGTCCAGGACGGCGTGATAATTCTTGATTCCGATACAGACGAACCTGAACATTTGAAAGCAATCTGCGTGGCCCCTAATATTGATGTGCCTTTTGATACTCCCGTTGATGATGTTGGGATGGAGCGCGATCGATGCTGCGGAGATGCCCGATGCGAGAAGGCGAGGAAGATCGGAGAGGGGAGCATCAACAGGTGATGGAGAAGAACCCAACGGCGGTGCAGGCGAGGTCGACCCTCTTGGCGACTAAAACCTCTTTTCTTTTTTCTTCTTTCCAAGTATATTTTGTACGCTCGAACATCTTCCTTGTACTCGGTGGCGGCCGGGTTCAAGGTTTTTCTTCCATTTGATTGTTTGAATAAAGTTTTTTTTTTTTTTTTATAACCCTTTGCCAAGACTGCAACTGAATCTTCTCGGGCGTAAGGGTGTGCCTTCACTCGTAATTCTTTGTGATAAAAGAAGTAATGCCACAATGGAATACTTACGGACATGTGTTCCTGATGCAAGATCTTCCCGACTTTCTGGGGCAGATGTCTCAAATCATTTTCCTTTTGTGCACATGTTCTATTTCCTTCTTCCCGTGAGATGTTTGCTTAGGGTTTCCTTTCTTGCTCCAGTGGATTGATTTAGGCTGACTCAGGACTTTGTGTGAGTAAAGAGGTTCTCAGATGGAAATAGTGTTTCAACTAAATTGGAAATTGAAAATTGAAACCCTAACTATGAATGCAAGTATTGCAATCATTTTCTGGGAGAATTACAAATATGACATGAAATTGTAAAAGGAAACACGCTGGAAAAAATAGCACAGCGTTTTCAAAGGGTGGAGGATGCTGTAAAGTGGCAGCACAGCGTCTTAAGTTCGGTAGGGTTTGAGCCATTTTGTGTGAATTATTATGCCTTCTAGTTTATCGGCGTTGATGAGCTTGCGGTAGCCGCCTAGGATAACATCGCTACTGCAGCACGGTTCATCTTCTCTTTCGGTGGGTGAGTCAGGTGGAGTGGTCATTTTTACCGTCATGCTCCCAACTTTGAATGTAGCCGTCTTCGTCACCAGATCTCCAATCCCAAACGGGTTTGAACGTGCAAATACTTGGACCTTCGTCTTATCATCTTTGACCAAGACAGCCTCTACACTTTTGATAAAACGTTTGAAAGGGCCGGCTTCCCATTCACATCTCTTAGTCGGGGTTGGTTCGTTGGTTGGAGTCAGTCCCCAGGACTTGTCAGAACGAGGGGCGGTAGGTTGTAAAGAAGGTTGCGTGGCGAGACTTACTTGAGATCGGAACTTTTCAATGTATGCTGACATGCTCTCTCCGGGAAGTTGCGTCACATTGGTAAGTTGCTGGTACGGCAATAGACAGCCATCAGGAGGTCCGGAAGGCGTGTTGGAGATTCTTTCAGGTATCGAAACCGGTAAAGGATAGACTCCTAGTATTGATTTGTTGTCATGCATCCAAGAACATCCTAGGATCATGTCGTAGTTGGGATGATCTTTGACTATGTAGAACTTTGCTTGTCGAGGCATCACCCAATTTGACTTCAAGATCGATGTATCCATATGCATCTCTGGGCTCTCCTGCTGAATCTTTAACCACAGTCGGGTGACGGGTAGCTTCCTACTTCGAAATCTTTGCCGCTCTCAAGGTCTTGACGGTAATGATGTTAAATTCAGAAGCCGTATCAATCAACGCGTTATCGAACTCAACGTCTCTCAAACAAGTGACAGTTAGGAGTCCCCGGTTTCCATTGCTCACGTCCTTCGGGAAAGACGGGGTTCTGGATCGCACTCGGATACAAACGCCTACCTGACACAACGTGGTTGAGGGCCGCAAATATGTCTTGACGCTGTCCTTTGGAGAAGTACAAGATTTCACATATGTGATCCATAATAGATTGTACGGTCTTGCGAACAGAATACCCAGAAATCATGCAGTTCCTGATAGGTAGAGGGTCTCTATGAACACCTTCGTTTCCAAGATGGAGTTCCCCTGTCTCTACCTTTTCCCCGAATATTTGTTTCAACTGTTGCAATCTTTGGTTGGATGATGGACGAACCTGTGGTAGCAACAACATCTGGGATCTGCCATTTCTTCCTCGGTTGGAGGACGTCTGATAGGGGGCAGCTTTACGGCGTCGTCTTGGATCCACGCTTCCAAGAGCTCTATCACTTCATTCATGGGAAAAGGAAACCCCGTGTCTTTAGTGTTTTGTGCAGGAGTTTTGTCTGCTCCTTTTCGAGACGAAGTCTTGTGTGCCGGGGATGTCCGCTTGGTTTGTTGTTCCGTCACTGGAGCTTTCCTTTTCTCTCCTCCGCCCACTACACTCACAGAAGGACCAGTGTTGTATTGCTTGTTCGTGAGGCACCTGCTCCCTCGACTTTCACGTGAATCTTCACTTCGAACGACTCGGTTCTTTCTAGTAATGCTCGGTGCGATTGTTCCGAACGCTTGGCAGCTTCATGGAGTTCAGAGAACGTTTGAAAGCCCAGATTCTCTAACAGAGCGCGGTATATGGGTATCATCCCGTTGATGCACAACTCCACCAATTGTCGTTCGGTGACGTTCGGGTCATGACAATCCAGCGCTTGAGTTCTGAACCTTTTGACGAAGTCGTTAGGATGCTCGTTGTTCCGCTGAAGAATTCTTCCTAGATCTGAAAAGGTGATTTGTTCAGACACGAAGAAATACTTTCAGAAAGCACCGACCATCTCGCTCCGAGTTGGATATCTTTGTTAGGCGCGATGTTGTTGTACAAGGTGTACGCCCTCCCGTAAGTGATTTCGAGAATTCTTTTTCGTGAGAACATGATTGTATTCATGTTCCCCCAAGGATTCCAAGAATCGAGAGACATGTTCACGAGAATTACCAGTACCGTCGTAGAGGGAGAACTGGGGAGAGGTATAACCTCTTGGAAGAGGGATTCGTTGCATATCTTGAGGGTATGGAGGTTGGTGTTGGTGTGCATCCGTCAGATTTCCTTTACCTCGGCTTTGAAGGAGTCGTTCTAGATCCTCACGTGTGATGAAGTTGGGTGTCTGGTCCCTTTCTCTTGAACATTCAGGAGCAACACGAGCTTCTTCACTCATGTGGGTCCGAGTGGAAACGCCTTCTCCGGGTGAATTGAAGGCATTTCTTGTTGGCTCCAAAGATTGACGTGAATCTTGCGGCAATCGTTCAGTCAAGGTCTTGAGGAAAGTGAGTACCTCCTTCTGAGTTGCGGCCATATCTGTTTGAGTCTTAGCAAGAACTTCTTGTTTCTCCATCAAGTCTGCAATGGTAATAGACGGTGGTCCTCCTCTTGTGCCTCCGGCTCCTCGCCCCGATGAGGGAGTGAAAGTTGTTGCTCTGGTGACCACTGGAGGCGTTACACTTGAGGAGATGCCGGGATTTGCGGCTGCTCGGCGGCTCGCAGTGATGGGAGGCGTTACACCTACGGGGTGTCTCTGCTCCGCTAGTGTTGGTGATAGAGGTAACGGCTCCTCGAGATGTGTTGGCTACGGTAGCTCCACTGACAGGTACTTCGACACCAGGATTGTTACCCACACTAGCCCCATCAGAATTGATTGCTGATTGATGAGTGCCAAATATTGCATATTTCTACATCTATTTATTGGCATTTAACTCATCTTTTGTACTCGTAAAATCAGATATTATCCCAGATTCTGTATTTTCTTTGTTTTCAAGAATAAATATTTGTACTAATTAATTTTGTGTTTTTAGGTAATAAATAAAGTTCGGAGAAACTGAGGAGCCAAAAGAGCAAAGAATTGGAGACGAGCGTCTATGGAGCAGAAAGCCAAAGCCCGCGCACGCAACAGTTGCAACCCAACAAGGACCAACCCATTTACAAGACATGGGCTTGAGCTATCCAAGACCCGACCCGTGACCCGGATCCAAGCCCGTTCCTTCCGAGCCGTTAGATTTTCATCCTACGGTCGCATCACGCACGCATCGGATTCACCCAGATCATACGGTCGCTCCGCCTTGCACATCAACTCCTGATGCTCCCGCTCAACACCACACCACCTATATATTCTCCCATCAACCAAACCAAACGCACCCTATTCTCTCTTTCTCTTCTCCTTCACCCGACAATACCAGAGAGCTCCCTCATACCTTTCCTTCTTCCTTCACCCATACCAGAACCATCACCACCATTCTCATCTCCTGTCACCACAACAACCATGCCTGCAGCCACCTTCTCCACCACTCTTTCTCGAGTTATCTCTTTCATAGCTTCTCCATACCCTAGAAGCTAGGTTAGAGATAACTAGAGCTAGGGTTTCACATCAAATCAATCAAGGGAGTTGCTGAGACGAATTGACAGAGGAGACAGCTTACTGAGCGACGTGGGTGAGAGGATATTGAATTATTTTCTGTTTTGTAGAGATTTAGGGTTTGGTATTTTTCATGTATAAATAGGGTTGATGTGTGTGGGTGTAAAAACTTATGCCTGGGCTAGCCAGAGCACCAAATTAGCATAATTTGTATTTTGATTGCTTTAATTATGTTTTAATTTAATTTACTGGGGTGTTTGATGAAACCCCTGATTTTCATGACAAGCATAGTTAGCTTAGGTTTGAATCTTGCTGTTCTATAAAATGTTAGGATTAGTAATTAGTTGATGAAACTTATGACCCTGTGATGAGTTATACTGTAAGAAGACAACTCATACTAGGGGGAATTAGTAGAATCAGTTGAAGAACATCAACCTTAGACCTTCAAATAAAGGCACAAGAACACAATCCTAGTTGAGTTGCCTGAGCATGAGATTAGAGGTGGAATCAACCACCCTAGTGTTTTACAATTTATTTCTTTTCCTTAGTTCATTGTCACAACAACTCAGTCATATCGACAACCAACTCACTGCCCTGTCACTTCTTAGAAATCAGTAGAGTAAAGCTTTAGATCAACATAACACTCCACAAGTCTCTGTGGGATCGACCTGTGCTTGCCCTTGCCTCCAATAGGCCTGTGCACTTGCAGTAGACATAGTCGTAGACATCTTTTGTAAGCCTACCAAGTTTTTGGCGCCGCTGCCGGGGACTTGGCGTGTGCTGTGTCGATTATTGCTTGTTTCACTGAATTTCATTTTACCCTGTATATATGCTTTGCATTATTGCCCTGTCTTAGTGTAGCTTAGCTGTTTTCTTTTACTCGCATCTTCAGCTGTTAATCCTTTGTTGTTTGTTTCTAATCCTTCACTAATTGTTTCTGCTTAGCTTGCATCCTCATCTGTGGCTAGAGTTTAGTTTAAATTTCACTTTTAATTCTCAGCTGCATATTAGTTAGTTTAATTTCTAGCATCTCATTTGCATCTTAGCTTTTTGATCTGAGCTATAAGCATCATTGCCCTGTAGCTTAAAGTTAATTGTAATTCTTGGTCCCAGTCAGTCCAATTAAGCATAACAGCTTTCCCCCTGTGTCAGTCCAAGATACTCTCAGTTGCATATGTAAGTGTTAATATTCATTCCATTTGCTATAACTTGCACATTCTGAGAACTGAACTTCCCCTCTGAGCAACAGGTACCCGTATCCTCTGCTGAGCAAGCCTAAGGAGGGGAAGAAAAAGGCGCAAAACTTGAGTTTTGCAAATCCCTGAGCAACCCCTGCAATTCACGTGAGTGGCTCCGTGATATGTGAATTATACACCTGTTAGCTGAGTATGCCATGTCTGTGTGCTGAATTGTATGGGTGTATGCATGAATCTGCCATCACATCTTTGAGCATTGTGTCAAAACTGATCTATGCAATACATTGCATCATCATTGTATATGCACCTGTATCACCCCTGCATGAACAATAACCCCTGGGATCTCTGAAATTTGTGCATGGTCCTGTGACGTTTGAAGCAAAATTGTGTTGGCTAAAACCTTTTGCTCTTGGGTAATTTGTACATTAAATTCTTTGCTTTAACAACACCAGCTCCAGCCCCTGTAGCTGTTGAGCTTGAGTGCAACCTGGTTAGCCTAGGATAGCTGTAGCCGCAAACCCAAGGCCTGTGCTTTAACATGGTTTTTGAGAGTTCTGTGCTGTGAAGTCTTAACCTCTACAAGGCCTGTGCTGTAACCCTCAGCTTCCGTTTGTCCTGTGCTCAGCTCCAGCCCCTGAAGATGTTGAGCCTCAGCTGCAACCTAGCTAACCAAGTTAGCTTTTAGCCATAGTGACATCAACTGAGTAGGTTGCCCTGTACCTTTGCATATCTTGATCTGTTAAGCCTGCAAGCCTATTGAAACCCTGTCAACTGGCCCTGCAAACATCAAACTGTGCATCTGTGCAAACCTGTGTGTTTTCCAACTGTGCTGTACTTTGTTCAACTGTTGCGTATGCTGACCCAGTGAACCTTGCATACTCTAAGCATAACCCTGAGCATAACCCTGACCATGTGGCTGCTTGCCTTGGCTGATTGCTAGTGGTACTCAACCTTGACCTTGTGCTGCATCTTGAATCTGTGAACCATGCCTGCATAATGCACTAGCCACCTTGCAATCACCACTGTGATATTTTGAATGTTCATCTGTTGCATCAGCAATTTTTTTTGCACATGAGTAATGAGACCTTGAATAGCATGTTGACTTGTTGAATCTGCTGAGCCATGATCACATGCTAAAATCTCGAGCTTTCCTGTGCTCTATACATTACTTTTCTGTGCAGTGCACCTCTGTGCCTAGTGAGCCACCTGCCCTGCAGTTTTGAACATAGTCTGTGAAAATTATATGTCAACTGACTCTGTTGATTCATTCACCTCTTTGCTTCACTTGTGAGAAGTGAGATCAACCATCCCAGTTGATGCTCTGTGTGCTGGCAACTGTTGAAGCATTGTATCTCAGCTGTTGCTTCTGATGTTTTGAATGTATGCCATGCTTGCATAAGAAATCAGTTCTTACTGTAATCACAATCCTGTTGAACCTCTTCACATGCTTGCATAACCACCAGTGTTGATACTCTGCCTCATAACAATTGCCCTGTGGTAGTATGCTAGCCCTAACTCTCTGCTGTTGCATCCATTGCCATGTATGCATCTTTGAACCAAAGATTCGTAGGTTGTTTGTGATCTCGGTGGCATTTGAGTATGCACACAACAAAGCACATAACTTTGTCGTGTTGTCTTTGTGACTTGTATGAGTGTCTTTGTTGCATAAGCTACCTTGTGCATTTTACCCACTTATAAGCTTTTCCTGTGATGTGCTGTTCACATAAACTCTGCCATTTAAGACAACCCAAGCAACCACTGGGTTTTGCATAAACTAGCCTGTGCACCTTTACATAACCTGGGCTTTGCACAACCATTGAAGCCCACATAACTAGGTCGTGCACAAAAACTGAAGCCCACTTAAACCAAAAACTGAAGCCCACTTAAACCAAAACTGAGCCCACAACAGCTGGGCTTTGCATAACAACTAGGCTGTGCATTTGCATAACTTGGGCTGCACATTTGCAACAACACTAAGCACCCCTGTGGGCTTAGCTTTCCTTTTTTGAGACATCATTGGTTATACATGCTTGATGTGTGCTAGGCTATGGTTGTTTCTTTTTGAGTTCAAATTGAGTTGCTAGATCATGTCAGGATTTTGGTCTGCAACTGGGGATGAAAACAAATCCATCAGAGAACTTGCTTACGGGCATGATTCATGTTACGAACCCCCCCCCCACCCCACCCACATACCATAGTGATTTTAGGGAGTATTATGCACCTTCTCAGGGTCCTGACCTTGAATATCCATACCCCAATCATTATGAGCACATGTATCATCAACCACCATGGGAGGATGAATAATGTTATACTCCCCCAACCCCTTGTATGCAGTCACTAATGGATAAGCTCATAGAGCAAAACAATGATATACTTGGATGGAAAATGCATGATCATCCCTTCTCTAGTGAACCATGTGCACAACCATGTAATGATCATTCATATGAAATATGCATACCCACTAGTGAAGACTCCCCTTCAATTGAACAGCTTAACATACTCTTGAGAATGAATCTCAGTCATTTACAAAATGTAGAAAGGGAGTATGCCCATAGTCAACCCACTAATGTTGAATATGAACCTCACCTGGAGGAAAATGAGTTGACTAAAAACTTCAATGCTGTTAATAGAGATGAGTATGCATATTACTCAGAGGATGAATATGACATGTTAGAATAACTTGTTTATGATGAAAATGTACTTGAAATCTTTGGGTTCAAAGACATTAAGTTTCTCTCCCGTGAACCCTATGAATGACGCTTCTTCTAATATTCATACATGTGATCTTTGAATTGGAGTCAGTGCAATTGTTCACTTTGAAAATGAGCATGCTATACCACCCGATTGTGACCTAGGAATAGCTGAATTGTCTATTGACACAGATGATTCAATGCATGTGTCTGATTCCATGCCTAGGTTACAGCATGATATTTCTCCTGGTTGTCTTATGCATGAGAGTGAAATTCTGGGTAATGATGATTATGACATGGAGATTGATGAATTGTTCTATGCAGGTGAACATGATTTACCTTCTTCTGACCTTAGGAAAGTGTGTGATGGTGCAAATGATCTTATACATGAAAACAACTTAGATGTACCTAATCTCTCTCCTAAGACACAGATTGAAACTCTTCCACCAAACCTAGGTGTAGTTTGTAACAACATTGCAAAACCAACTTTTCTGAGAATGCCTAATCTAAGCTTAGAGCTTTGTGTTTCCCAAGTCCTCTTGGACTATTTTGCATCAAAGTATAACACTTTTAAGGAGCCACAGTTGGAATGTGTATATCTGCATGTTCTTAGCAAAACTCATTTTGAGTTAGACCTTTTGCATGATGTACCTTTAAAATTGCAAGATTTTGTGCTCAAGAACACATCTGTTGACAAGTTTAGGTTTGGGGGTAACTTGTTCACGTATGCAATCTTTCCTGCACTCTCATGTTATATCTGTGTAAGGCTGTTGATGTTTGTACATATTGTCTTTTGGGTTGATCCTCAACTCTTTAGATTGTTGGTGTATGGTGAATTTTCATTGTATATAATCCAGTAGGACTTGTTAAATTTTCTTTTCTTGATTCGGTTGAGTCTTCTTGTGCATATATTGTGCTAATCCGATATGATATCCACTGAGAATGTTGGATTCTAGCCTTGACAAATGAATCTCTAACCTTGCTCCCGCCGACATCCGGTAATCTCTTCCCTTTTCTCTTATCAGCATAGTTCTCATGGTATGTGATTGTTTATTATCTGTTGAAACATTGAGGACAATGTTTGATTTAGGTTTGGGGGTACATTTGCATATAGAGTTTTTAGTCTTTTATTTCAAAAAAAAAAAAAAAAAAAAAAAAAAAAAAAAAAAAAAAAAAAAAAAAAACTCAAAAATTTGCATAAAAACCTCCAACTTTTAGAGATTTTAGAGTCACTAGCATGCTTCTAGCTATGTTTACATATAGAGTCTGACCGAAATAACAGAACTTGGAAGTACTGGAGAACACAATCGAGTTTCTTAGTTGATTAGAGCGTTAAAGTTGGAGTTAACTATACCGGAGGGCGAATTAGGTGCTGTTTAGATATTCGGTAGTAGAATTGTGATCACCCATAGTGGAGACTACCCATTTTACATCAAGCGAGGTACCGACCTTCACTCTTTGTGACTTTATAGAAAAGCTGTTAAAGTGTGTGTCACCGTACGTCAATTCCGGGTAGGAATGGTGAGCTACCCAACTTCGTACCACTTTCAGCACTATTTTTGATCTCTTGAGTGCTAATTTTGTCAATCATGAGGGTGACGTTTAAAGATGAAAACTCCTTCTAAATATCGATTTGCAGTTAGCATCACTGTCTCTCTCAATCAACAGACCCATAGAAACACATCATCGTCAGCAAGCGGAGCATCATCAGAATATTTGAAGAAAAGTTGAGATAGTCCAAGGTTTACGTGCAACAAAGAAAAAGAAGATGAGAATTAATGAAGTTTGTGAAAAATTGTTTTATTGTTTTATTGTAATGTTCATGCTTTTAAAAAAATAAAAAAAATAAAAAAAAAATTAAGTTTTTGTAAAGTTCAGAAGTTCGTCATCAACAGTTGAAGACAGAAGACCGAAGATTGAAGACGTTTCTATGGTTCCTATGAGAGAATGATGTTAATTGCCGATCGGGTGAAAAGGTAAGTGAGTACTCCCATCCTTGCTAATGGTTGATTTCCTTTCTTAGAGATCATCAGAAAAGATTCTTTTTGTCCACACTTCTGTGGAGTCTCCAGAAATTATTTCGGAAGGTTATCCTTCTTACCTTCAACGTGTGCAGGATTTCTCTCTTTATTCCTGCCTGCACACATTAGAGACTAAAAAAAAAAGCGATCTTTGTGAGTGCAATTATCATAAAACCCTAATGGTGAGGCAGAAGTCGAGGCTTATGATCACAATCGAATCCGAATTCTTTCATACGGTATGGTTACTTCTCGCTCAACACTTAAGGATGAGAATGCGTTCTTTGATAGTTCTAACTTCTTGTTACTAGCATGCAGAAACTCTATGTCCTCATAGCTCCTTGGATGCTTGAGACTCTTTTACACTATGAAGTTGGAGAAGGTTTTGTGGGTACACCCTCTCGGTAAACCCTCACGAGACTACAACTCGTCCACTAGGGACACCTAGCGGTTTAAAGGCTTAGTGCATACGCTAAATGCATTCGAGAAACTGCGCGACGGGGGTATAGTTAGGATTTCCAAATTCTGTTTCACTTGAGGACAAGTAAAATTCAGGTTTGGGGGTATTTGATGAGTGCCAAATATTGCATATTTCTACATCTATTTATTGGCATTTAACTCATCTTTTGTACTCGTAAATCGAGATATTATCCAGCATTCTCGTATTTTCTTTGTTTTCAAGAATAAATATTTGTACTAATTAATTTTGTGTTTTTAGGTAATAAATAAAGTTCGGAGAAACTGAGGATCCAAAAGAGCAAAGAATTGGAGACGAGCGTCTATGGAGCAGAAAGCCGAAGCCCGCGCACGCAACAGTTGCAACCCAACAAGGAGCAACCCATTTACAAGACATGGGCTTGAGCTATCCAAGACCCGGCCCGTGACCCGGATCCAAGCCCGTTCCTTCCGAGCCGTTAGATTTTCATCCTACGGTCGCATCACGCACGCATCGGATTCACCCAGATCATACGGTCGCTCCGCCTTGCACATCAACTCCTGATGCTCCCGCTCAACACCACACCACCTATATATTCTCCCATCAACCAAACCAAACGCACCCTATTCTCTCTTTCTCTTCTCCTTCACCCGATAATACCAGAGATCTCCCCCATACCTTTCCTTCTTCCTTCACCCATACCAGAACCATCACCACCATTCTCATCTCCTGTCACCACAACAACCATGCCTGCACCCACCTTCTCCGCCACTCTTTCTCGAGTTATCTCTTTCATAGCTTCTCCATACCCTAGAAGCTAGGTTAGAGATAACTAGAGCTAGGGTTTCACATCGATCAATCAAGGGAGTTCTTTGAGACGAATTGTGGAGGAGACAACTTGCACGAGCGACGTGGGTGAGAGGATATTGAATTATTTTCTGTTTTGAAGAGATTTAGGGTTTGGTATTTTGCATGTATAAATAGGGTTGATGTGTGTGGGTGTAAAAACTTATGCCCAGGCTAGCTGAGCACCAAATTAGCATAATTTGTATTTTGATTGCTTTAATTATGTTTTAATTAAATTTACTGGGGTGTTTGATGAAACCCCTGATTTTCATGACAAGCATAGTTAGCTTAGGTTTGATTCTTGATGTTCTATAAAATGTTAGGATTAGTAATTAGTTGATGAAACTTATGACCCTGTGATGAGTTGTACTGTAAGAAGACAACTCATACTAGGGGGGAATTAGTAGAATCAGTTGAAGAACATCAACCTTAGACCTTCAAATGAAGGCACAAGAACACGAGCCTAGTTGAGTTGCTTGAGCATGAGATTAGAGGTGGAATCAACCACCCTAGTGTTTTACAATTTATTTCTTTTCCTTAGTTCATTGTCACAACAAATCAGTCGTATCGACAACCAACTCACTGCCCTGTCACTTCTTAGAAATCAGTAGAGTAAAGCTTTAGATCAACATAACACTCCACAAGTCTCTGTGGGATCGACCTGTGCTTGCCCTTGCCTCCAATAGGCATGTGCACTTGCAGTAGACATATTCGTAGGCATCTTTTGTAAGCCTACCACTGATCCAGAACTTAATTCCACCATCTTGAAATGAATTGTTGATTGAATTGATTCTAAGATCTACCCTTTTTGAAATTGATAAAATTGAATCGGATTTGGAAGAAATTGACTTTACAACCGAGAGATTAACCTCCCACTGTGGTCACCAATTGTTTATGGGTGAAAACTACTCCTACAGAATTTGGTAATTTGGGGTGTGGATGAGGAATGAATTTAAACCTTAAACAAATGCACTGCGCGGTGAGTGCTTGTAGATTCGAGAGATCAATTTGTGCAAGTCCGGCCTAAACCAAGAAATGGCCATTCCAGACTTGTTTCGGTCACAAAGTGAAGGAGATGGGGTTGATCTTAGGGAGGGAAGCGAAGAATGTGTTGAGAATGTGAAGGTGTAGACTTGCTTATGACTTGCAACAGGAAAGTGAACAAGCTTGCGGTTGGTGTAAGCAGGCGTTCTCTTGTTGTTTTTCTCTGTTTTTCTCCGTTTTCCTCTCTTGTTGTTTGGAAATAGGGCGGAGAACCTATTTATACAAGTCATTGAGTCTTATTCACGTCTCTCGTGGGAAGTGGAGGAAGTGGAGTGATGGAGTAGTGGAGTTGTGCGTTGGTGATACACGACCAGCCTTGCCCACTTCTCCTGTTCATCTCTAACCGTCCATGACTTCCTAACACGTTCTTGTGATGGCGCGTTGCACGCTGCACGCTGTAAACCGCCGAGACCAATACCCCAGTATGTATCCCCCTAGTTTGTGACATGATTGATGTCTAGAATGTGTGGATTGTGGATCCACGAAAGATAGCATGTAATGCTGAATTGAATAACTGCGTTATTCAGGAAGTCGATACTTGTGAAGTATCGTGTGTATTATATGCAGTACTGCATCATGGTGTGGTAAAGTGATGGGTAATGACGCCTCACTGACCAATTAAATCCTGACCATGGTTGTATAACCAGGCTGGTAAAGTTGGACGGATGAGATGATCTTTGAGACACTCATCTGCGACCGTTAATGAAATTAGGGTTTTGAAGAGGCGCGCAAGCATCACTCTTGACTTGGTCGAAACCAAGCATGGGAAGGATTTCGGAGAGAGGACCGACCGGGCGTGCATGTAGATAGCATGCCGGTGTACACGTCCATGTCTCACTGTCCCATGAAGGTGCGATCTAGGCCACTCAATTTGCAAAGAGGAGTGGTTGAGATCGATTTTGCAATAGGAGTTTGATGCCGCAAAGGCCGCGCACCATGCTCTTTTCCGCGCGCGTTCAAAGACGACCTAACTTGGTCGGTCTTAGCCGATTGGTTTGACGTGAAGATGGTAGGCTGGTGTTCACGCCTATACCTGAATATCCCATTAAAACGTGATCCGAGCCACCCAAATCGTCCGGCGAAGTTGAGCGGTCGAGATCGGTTGTGGTTTGGGAGGCGTGGACACGCTAGTTTGGGCGCACGTTTTGGATTAACCGGGCATGATATGCCTTGGCCGAACACATGAGGAGGTAGATGGGCCCACAAGTGGTCATGCTTTGGTATGACCAGGACCTGTTTAATCTAATCTGGGACCCTCCATTCGTGCCTTGGGAGAAGATGGACGCTCATGATGCTCAAAACCCTAATTTTGGGTTTCAAAGCCGTGCGCCATCTCTTATTTGGGCGACAATTTTGTCACGACCAAACATGGTTGGTTTTGACCGATTGGTCAAGTGTGTAGGCGGGCCCACGGTGATCGTGTTGACATGTTCTGGGCCCTTTGAATCTACATCTTCACCCTTCATCTATACCTGCGAAGATGGATGGTTGAGACCGCTTTGCAACACATGTAATATGCCGCAAACCCTAATTTAGGGTTTTCCGTCCATAATGCTTGGTATGAACGGTTTCTTGGCAAGCTAGGCCAATGACCGACCATGCGGGGTCGGCCGTGGGTATTCCATACCGCTTGGGGGTGATGGAATTGATGCGGGGTCATCCAATCATGCTTATGGAGTTGGATGATCTGCGATCGGATCATATCCGACCGAGACACGGTCGGTCAGGATGCTCAATCGGGCTAGTATAACACACCGAGAGGGGCTCAATCGGGCTAGTATAACACACCGAGAGTCGCACTGTACGGGTATTTCGTACATGGTTTCATTATAGTGCTTGGAGGTTCGTGTTACTCGTAAGAGTAACACTCGGTCGTCATGCCACACCGATAATGAGTATCTTTGGAAATACAAGGCCGATATGAAATTCACAGGAAGGGATTGTTGCTACATGCTCCAACCTGGAGGAATTTCATGTATTCACAGAAAGGGATTATTGCCACATGCTCCATTCTTGGTGAATTAAGTGAGGGAGTATCCAACACTTATAAATGGCTTTATCTTTTACAAGATGTCAGCGCATAATTTTTTCCGGTTTTTACAATTTTAACCTCAAATGAAAACCCACCATCAACAATGCCAAACAACAAATTTTGGACCAAGGCAGTTGAATTTCTAGGTTGTTTGACATACCTAGAAATTGAACTCCACTGGTGCCAAACGTACCCCTAGGTAAACAACCTTAAACTGTTTGCTAAGCTTGTTTTTACAATAATAATTGTCTCACAAACTTATCTCTAGGTGATTTTTTCACAAACCTCATTTCTTAGATGTGTTTAGTTATGAGCTAAACATCCCTATTTATAGGCTTGGTTTGGTTTCCCAAACCTCTTAGGAATCTATTTCCTTTTCTAGGTATATTTCCTCATCTAGGAATATTACCTTGTCTAGGAAATATTCATTTTCTAGGTATATTTCCTTATCTAAGTTAATGCCTAAAACCAGTATTCCTTTCTTAAATTACAATTTTATCATTAATTCGACTTGAGGATCACTAGTTCCCAAAAGAGGAAAGATACACATGTATCAGTAAGACTTTAACTGAATGAAATCCGGATGCTGATTATACTACCATACAAATTCTCTAGCTGAGTATATCCCAACCAAATATTCTTACGAACCACCAAGAATTCTAACACTTTCGATACTATAAGCAAATACCACCATATTATACATCTAGCGAAGTTTACAGAGAAACTGAAGTCTCAAGATTCGCGTTTCCAAAAATGAACACTTCTCATTCAATCAATATATGTCCAGGTAAGCCATTCATGCTTCCTTAGTGTCTTTCCACATTACAACTCAAAAGAATATTCAATTCTGTTAGTCAGAGCTACCCATAATATTCAATAAAACTCAAACCAATATTGAAACTATTTTTGTAGAGTACTCCATCAACAGCTTGATAGGTAATAACCAGAAGCATGAATACAATTCACCACCGCAACTAGAGTACATTCCAGTGACATCACTTCTGTCACCAAGACGCAAGTTTCCATTTTGATTTTGTCCCCATCTCTAAATTTCACACTGTATAGTAACTACTTGTCATTGGCTATCTCCATAAGCAATTAGAACCGTCATCTTTAACAACTCTGGTCCATGAATCCAGATTGTCGACCCGACCCGACAAAACATAAACTTAAACATTAAGACCATGATGAACAACAGAACAATCAATACATGAGAAAACTCCATATATCAGTAAACCAAAATAAAATTTTGTATATACCCTAGTTGAAGAACATGAAGTAACTAGGGGAAATAGAAGTAGAACGTCGGAATTTCAACTTCATAATCATCATTTATTAACTTAAAATGATTATATAATTATCCATATATTGAAGAAATATGAACCTTAGTATTCACATATTTTACAGGCTAGGTAACACACATGCTTAAAGAAAGAATTATCCATCTTGTTAGTTCTGATTTAGCTACACAATAAAAATGACTGAACCAAACGCACAATCAATATTTAGTTATTTCTGAATTGAGCAAGAGCAGCATACAAGCATGATACTGTTGTAGTAACATTTGTAGAGAAGTGGCTGACCACACTCCACACATGTAAAGATGCATGTGCTCCTACTCTCAATTACTAGACACATGTAACTCTTTCTCTTTTCCTTCCCAACAAGTGTGTTAACACAATCACTTCTTCTTTTGTGTTTAAAGGAACTAAAGGAAATGAAAGAGATACATTGATTCCCTTACATATTTGTCTTTATGAAAAAGCGGGGGTACAACAACCTCACCCAATATTTCGATTAGCAATCTGTATGGACAAACTCCAATATACTTTCAAGAGAATCAACTAGACTCAATCTTAATAAAGTATATCAAAGAGTTATATCTCTCTTTCTTGATTCAATTCTATTTCAAGCAAATAGAATCTGTGAGCCTAATTGAATACAAGAGAAAATACTTGAACGGTACCAAAGACCAATGTTCAAGGATCAATCAATTTCCAATCAACAACCAAAGGTCGGATTTCCAATTGATTGATTCAAACACACAACCTGTGATATTTCAATTATATAACAAAATATAATGCGAAATAGAAATAACATAGACACCAGAAATTTGTTAACGAGGAAACCTCAAATGCATGAAAACCCAGGGACCAAGTCCAGATTGAACACATACTGTATTAAGCCACTATAGACACTAGCCTACTACAAACTAACTTCGGTCTGGACTGTAGTTGAACCCCAATCAATCTCACACTGATCCAAGGTACAGTTGTGCTCCTTACGTCTCTGATCCCAGCAGGATACTACACACTTGATTCCCTTAGTTGATCTCACCCACAACTAAGAGTTGGTACGACCCAAAGTCGAAGACTTTAATAAACAAATCTGTATCACACAGAAAAGTCTACGATAATAGATAAATTTGTCTCCCACAGAAATACCTACAAGTTTTGTTCCGTCTTTTGATAAATCAAGGTGAACAGGAACCAATTGATAACCTGGACTTATATTCCCGAAGAACAACCTAGTATTATCAATCACCTCACAATAATCTTAATCGACGCGGCGAAAGAAGATATTGTGGAATCACAAACGATGAGACGAAGATGTTTGTGACTACTTTTATATCTTGCCTATCGGAGATATTAATCTCAAGCCAATCGTTACGATTGTACTCAACACGATAGAATCAGCAAGATCAAATCACACAACTACGAGAAAGTATTATCGGTCTGGCTTCACAATCCCAATGAACTCTTTAAGTCATTAACCTGGTTTTCAATAAGAAACCTAAGGTTAAAGGAGAATCGACTCTAGCTAATACAACTAGTATCACATAGAAGGTGTGGGGATTAGGTTTCCAGTTTCTAGAGTTATCCCTTATATAGTCTTTTAAATCGGGGTTTGCAATCAATGTTAGCTTAGTAACAAAGCATTCAATATTCACCGTTAGATAAAAACCTGATTAGATTCATGCTAATATCTTTCAACCATTGGATCAAAAACTTAGCTTGTTACACACAAATGAAATGCACGATTTTAGGTTTGTGTAATTGTACCCAAATATGTACATTTGTTGGTTGTAGGAGCAGAATATCGCGACATCAATATTTTGAGAGAGTAATAAACAACTACGTTGCGAAGGCGTCGCAGGGAAGTGATTTAAAATGACGCGTTAGATGACGAAAGCCAGAACGTGAGAAAAGTGTGAAGACTTGGCGAAATTTAGGAGCGTCGTAAGGAAAAATGTTTATAACACTCGCGACATTTCGCGAGTTATTCCCGAAAATAAAGGACAGCTTAGCTGTCATCCACTGTGTATTACCCTATATAAAGGGTTGAATTAGTCTGTTGTAGGGAGAGTTCTTTTTGAATTGTTGAGCAAGTCAGGAGGAGAGAGAAAATCTAGAGTGATTGTAATTTCTTTAGATCTGATTTATCTATCCTTGAAAACATTTCGAGAAGATTATCAATAAAAGTATATAATTAATCACTTACTAATGTGTTAATTGAGCAAATTCTAGTGAGGGGTGTAGTGTGGGATTTCCTGCAACTACATATGCGCTAGAAACCTGGAATGAATAGAAGATCAACCTTGTGAATTGGAAGAATCAGGTGTAACAAGAAAGAAATTTCGAATAATTTTTAACAAGTTACTAAAATTGAGAAATGGCTAGAAGAAAGAATGCATCAGAACAACCAACGATCGTAAGGAGAAGTGGAAGATTAGTTGGAGAAAGGAGAAATGAAGAAGGTGAACCATCAAGGATAAATGCAAGAGATAGAGAAGAAGGTCGAATTCAACCACCAATTCAACCAGCACTAAATAGAGTAATCGATTATGATAGAGTGAGCGTGCATAATGGAGATCAGATTCTATGGAAGAAAGAGAAGAAGTGCAACAACTGATGAATAGTGGACAAGAGGAGAGAAATCGAGAAGAAATGGGAGAAACAGCTCATAGAAATGAAGAAATTGTAGCATTAGAAACGTTGAGACAAACAATACATGAAGAAAGACGTCTAGAAGCAGAAGAACGCACAAATTTAACGAGGCAAAACCACGAATTAAGGATGGAAAATAGGAGGCTGCAAAATAGAAGACCGAGAAATAATATCAGGTCAAGAATCTTCACAGAAACATTACCTGCAGAAAATGTTAATGAAGAAAATTTGGAAAGGGAATTAAGTTCTGGCGAAGGAGGTCGTGAAGGAAGAGAAGTAGTAGAAAATCATTATATTCCACGTCCTGAAGATCTACAGAATGGTCAAAATGATGGAAATCAAGAAAATAGGCAACGTCAAGGGCAGAATGATCCAATTAATAAAGAAAATCAGGAAGAAGGAAGAAGAATACTACTTGGGAGAGAGACACGAAGGAAACAAAAGGAAATTGAAGATGACATTGAAAAACATTATATTGAACAAGCATGTTTATCTCGCGAGAGGGAAAGGTTGAGAGCAGAAATGGAAGAACAGGAATTGGAAGAAGCAGTTCGGCAGAACAATCATGACAACCGAGAAAGAAGGCGCGAGCCAAATCGCAACAATGGAAATATTAACAAAGAATATGAAAGAGTACAAAGGAGAATTGGTAGACAACCAAGAAGAGAAAACGAAAGGTACAATGGTGTGCACATTCGCGAACGAGATGAAGGAGAAAGTCGCGGAGAAAGAAGAGAAGAGAATGTTGAACAAGAAAACCAAGATAGGCGTGAACGCAGAAGGAGAGAAACAGAACTAAAAAGACCAATGAATCCGAACACTGAGGTAAATGAACAAATTTTAAGAGAATTGGCGGAGATGAGAGGAATGTTGAACAATAGAGGAGGTGGAGGAAGAAGACAATTGGATGAGGCAATCGAGGAAGCTGCAAAAACCCCTTTACTTTAGAAGTGCGATTAGGTGGGATACCCCCAAAATGCAATTTACCTGCGTTAACCAGCATTTTTGACGGAACAACTTGCGCAATAAAACACATCAAAGCGTATGTAAGATGTATGTTACAATGGGAAATTCATGACGCTATATTGTGCAAATATTTCGCATCAAGTTTAACAGGAGAAGCACTGAAGTGGTTTGAAGGTTTACCAAGAAACACCATCACGTCATTCAACCATCTACAAGCTATATTCTTGGGGGCCTACATAAGTAACAACTCCTCGCGACCAGGAATTGAAGATGTATTTGGGCTAAAACAAAAGGTTGGCGAAAGTTTAAGACACCTAACTGTGAGATGGAAGACGATGTGTAGAGAGATGGCTGGAAGAGTAGATGAAAGATATCTCATTTTATCATTTATAAACGCTATGTTCGCAACCAATCTGCTATATATCCAAATTTTTAGAGTCAAGAATACAATCACGATGGATTTGAGTGCGAGAATTGCAAGAGGAATATATTGCTTTGGAAGAAAGGCAAAATGAGGTGGAGTCGTACCGATTGCGAATACAAGTTCAAATGCTGCGAATGCAAGTTTGCTACCCAGAGTTAATACACACGGTGGCGAGTACCTCGCAAGGGCAACAAGAGAGAGTGGTAGATGATGGACAGCCAAAGTTAGTAGCCATGGGAAGCCGAGATCAAGAAGAGTTTGAAAGAGAAAGAAATTACTACAACTGTGGCGGCAATAACAAAATTCAGAGACTTGATCACTCGCAAGAAACCTATGGAAGTCAAAAACGAGAATTATCATGGAGGTCGACGACGTCATAGAGTAGTATGGGAAGAAATCAAGATGCCACCACCGAATACTAGTGTTGAAAAAATTTGGGAAGCTATACTCCTGATGGAAAACATACCTGCACCATGGAACATGGGGAATGAACCACCACCAAGTGATAGAAGTCATGAATTCTGCTCTTACCACCGTTTTCATGGACATCTGACAAACGAATGCGAAACATAAAAAGAATCATCCTTAGAATGATTGATCAAGGGAAGTCTGAATCACTTTCTAAAAAGTGAAGAGAAAGTTCAACAATTGCCACCACCACCATCAAAGGGGAAAGAAACGTTCGTAATAGAAGTTGGGGCGAAAGCTAAAAATTTATTTTGTAACTCCATTGTTCACTCATATCGCATAATTGAGAATTTTCATGATAATATACTCAGTAGGGTTTTTGCGAGGGATGTTGATAATAAAGAAGTGATGAACATTGCGAAGATGTCGCAGTTAAAAGAGTGGCAAATGCAGATTATTTCTTTCAACGCAGAAGAGATTCCTGAAGGCAAAGAGACGCACGACAATCCATTGGTTGTAAAGTTGGAAATTAATCCAAAACCAGTAGATGGCGAAGACGATGAAGCGAAGAGAATTCTTTGGGAGATTAATGAGAATATTAATTGATCTTTGGAAGCTCAAGTAAACATCCTCGTTTACCATACTTACAAGACTATGGGGGAAAGGATGCGAAATTGATACCTTCAACATACAAGATATATGGTTTCAATGGCACAACAAACAAGCCTAAAGGAGAAGTGCATATGAGGATACCTCTGCAAGGATTGTCTACCGATATTTCATTACTGTGTGGTCGATGTGGAATCCCCTTACAATTCATTGATTGGAAGACCATGGTTGCATGACATTTCGGGGTGTAGCGTCAACATATCATCGGTGTATAAAATTTCCTCATCCTAGTGGTGTTGGAATTATAAAAGGAGATTGGACAGAAGGACAGAAATGTTATGAGATTGATGTGGAGAGCTGCGAAGAGAGAGCTGAGAAAAGAAAGGGTTGGAAGCAACATGCAAAGATGAGAAAAGAAGAGAAAGATTAATGGTGGATGCCATTGATGTAAGAGGAGAAGATACATTGCGAGACAAGTGCATGAAAGCAGTTGGAAATTATGATGGAAAGGAATCATTAAGAGATTTGAATGGTGTAGAGGCAGAGAGTAGCAAGAGCAAAAAGTGTAAGAAGTGAATAATCATCAAAAAGCAACAACAAAAGCTTGTTCAGAGTAAGAGGAAGAAACAATAATTGAAGAAGAAATATGCAAGTACCTCGCCATCAAGAATGTATGACAATTTGATTGAAGAATTGAAAAACAAAAATGATTAAACAATGTAAGGTTGTGCGATAGTTTCACAAACAAAATGAATGATTGAATGAATTAACAAAAATGAAAGAGTGAGTGAATGAGACGAACCTTTATGGCGTACACCTTAGTTCGCGAATGATATTTCGCAAGAGGCAAATGTAAGACCTAAAGTGCGTCATATAAGGGGGTATCTCTTGACATGGCTCAGGGGAAAGGTTACACCGCTCCCGGAACCCGAGTCATGGAGATTTGGGGCCCATGAAAGCCTATCCGGGGGAGATACCTTGGATTTCCAACTATATATATAAGGTTATACCCTGGTTGGACGCCCGAGGGTCTCTTCCAAGGAGTCAGTGTATGCTCAAGGCACCGGGGTACATGGTTGAGCCAAGAGTGTTTGGGGCATTTGAAGTGTCTCGGCCATTCTTGGCAAGTCTTGGTATATGCTGCACTCGACCCGAAGAAAACTCCACTTAGGGTGCAGTCTCGTAACCATAAACCATATAGGTATAAGGGATAAGAGGCTGCGAAAACAACTGGTTGTTGTTAAGACCGGATGGGAGGAGATAGTCTTGTATGGCCGATGTACGCCTCCTTGAAGGGCTAATCAGGGAGAAGATAAGGGCGGCACCCTCCATTAGGGAGATGATAAGTGTCAAAAGACGCAAATGTCATGAGACTTTATTTTCGCAAGGAAATATAGGCTTGTCATATTTGTGCAATGATCCTGTAGAGGCAATAATACTGACGCAAGGATAAGGCGAGATCAATGGGTTATTGCATGAAAATGCAAAAACGTCCTGCGATTTCGTCGCAAAGACGGCAATGTCATGGGATTTTACACTCGCAAGAGTATTAAAGCCTGTCATATTGTCGCAGACAAAATATCCTGCAGAGGCAAAAATACTTAAAAAATGATAAGACAAGGTCAGTGGGTCATTACATGAAAATGTGAAGACGTCCTGCGATCTTGTCGCAATGAGGGGTGGCGAAATAAGACCTTTAATTAGGAAGGCAAAATAAGACCACACAAAAACGATAAGGAAAGATCAATGGAGTTCTTCATTTGTGGAGACAATCTGCGATCTTGTCGCAATAACGGGCTTCAGCATAACTAAAGATATAGACATACACGAATTGAGAAAGCAAATATGCTTACGAAAAACGAATAATGAGGCAAATCTCTCATTTGAAAATGAATAACAGAGGCAAGTATGGGAATGAATAGGATAAAGTTTTGTTATTCATTTCCATATGAGGAATTTATGCATTCATAATACTAGTTAGTCGAATTATAAAAGAGAATTGCTTGATTAATATGTGCAAGTAAAGAAAACGAAGATTGAATTCACGATTGACAATCCAAGAAGATTGAAAGAGTATATATATTACAAGAAGCGAAAGAAGAAAAAGAAGTTATTTCTTTGAAGATTCTTCTTCTTGGTCAGATTCTTCAGTTTCATCATTCTTTTCGCCAGATTCTTCTGCTTCGCTAGCTTCACTATCAGAGACATCCGAGAAAGGCGTATCTTCAGGAATATCATCGCGAAGACAAGGATATGAACTAAGAGGAATACGGTGATCATTGCAAACCATTTCAATAGTTTGATTGCGAAAACGAACAGCAGTATTGTTGAAATTCGCCACTGTAGCTTGTGATTGTTTCTTCAACTTAGAATACTTGTTATTGCGAAGAGAAAGGCCTTTTGCGAGTTCTCCTTTTTCAGACTCAAGTTCTTCAATCCTTGTTTGAAATCTCTTCTCAGATTCTGCAAAACATATGATAATAAATTAACAACACTATAACAGGATACTACGAGAGGTAAAGAGCGAGAAAAGTATAATAAACAACCTTCTCTCGTCGATATCATATCTTTAACCAAGGCAGTATGCTCGGTATGAAGACTAACATCAACACCTAAATTATTCCTGGCATTATCTAGAACCTTCGCAGCCCAAGCGAACTCATCACCATTATTTATAACAAGAAGCGAACGAACTTGCTCTTCTCGCTCCATAAGTATGGCATTCTGACGAAGGGATTCATCTCGTTCAATTTGTACTTCGAGAAGAGATTTTTGAAATGTTGCTAATGCATGTGCACCTCTATTAGCGAAGACGGTCTTTTCATCAATAAGGCCACTAATTTTCTTCCTTTGAAGCTCGATTTTTCTATGGGAATCAAGATACATTTGTTTAAATCGATTGGCTAAACCTAAACTAGCTCTATGTTCAATCTCTAAGAGGCGACATTTGGTTCGAAGTTCATTCAATGAAAGGGAATCAATTTTGTTTGATGAGTTACTTAAAGACTCGTTGAGATGGGTGAGAAGAACATCATTATCCATGGGCTCGGGAAATGAATGGAGAAGAATGGCTTCATCAGAGAGATTATATATGTCTGCGAAAATAATAATTCAGGCAAAGAATAATAGCCGACAAAGTAAAGATGACTTGAAGAATAAAAATTTTATACCATAAAGTTGTTGGTTTGCGCTTTGAAGAGTAGACATCTTAGTCTTCTGAGAAGCCGATTCAGTTTCCAATTGTTGAATTTTTTCATCTTTCTTGCGAGACATCGCAACCTCAGTTTCTAATTCTCGGATCTTTTCTTTTAAGTTGGAGATTTTTCTTGCGAAAGTTGTCGCATCTTCTCTCGAGATCTGAGGCAACAACAAAGGAAGCTCTCCCAGACTATAAAGGAAAAAAGAAATTGTTAAGATAAAGCTTGTAATCGAAATTACAGAGAAACAAAGGAATATGAACATACCAAAGCGGTGAGAGCATTTAAGTGACTCGGAGGTCAACGTTGGGAGACTCCGCGAAAAGATTCATTATCCTCTAATAGTGGGGCATCGCAAATTTTTGCGAGAGCTCCGCAAGTAGTGATTAGATGATCATCTCCTAATCCTTGCATAAAATCGGAGAAGACCTTTGGACAATTGCGCCATAACGAAGTAGTCAAGTCATTCTCTTTCGTGGAGGAGGTACCAACCTCATTTTCACCCTCATCAGAATTTTCATTGGTTTGAGAAGAGAGCCGGGTTTTCCGTTTTTAGAAAGCGGAGCGTAAGACTTGTCCTTGCGAAAAGTAATTTTATCCTTGCCTTTAACCTTCGCAGCCTTCAGCCTTCTTCAAAGTCAACCTTCGCATACGCATGAAGATAAGAAACAGAGGCAACAATATTGTTTAAAATAGCAAAAGAAAATGTTTCTTACTTCATCCGTGAGCGATTGGAGTATCGCCAGGGTACTCTCGGCTTTGGATCTTCTTTATACTTCTTTCTCATTCTGGCGATCTAAATTTTTTTGAAAGTTAATAAATAAAAGAGGAAGAAAATGTCGCAAAGAGAAATTGAAAAAAGGAAGTATACCTCTTTTGTCTCCTCAAGCCACTTAAACTCCCAAGGATGATAATTCGCAAGGTGTGCAGGGAGAACATATGAACCTGCGATGTAAGGTCCACTCAACAACAAAGGAACAACCCACCATTTCTCATCTTTGGAATGACGGGGAGTGCTATTGTTGCCCGAATGCCAATCAATATCTTGCATAAGCAGCTTGTCATCGGAAATATTATCTATTCTTTTCAGTCGAGCACCCCAGTGGGATTTATCATTTCTCATGTTTATTACTGAATAATTCGCAAAGAAATTTTCTACAGTATACTTCTCAGCGACTATCTCCAAATTTGCGAATTTAGGATCTCTAACATTAACAGGATATAAAGATCCTTTTCCAGCGCCGCGGTGTGCGAATTCAAGCATCAAACGGATGCAGTCGCCACTCAATTGATAAACAGCTCGCGAGAACTTTTCATGAGCAAGGATTTCATAGAATAATGGTATCTCGGGATTATATAGAGGAATGGGAAGTCTGCGAGGAGTTGACCTAGCGAGACTATGATTCTATGATCATCACATTGATGATCAGAAAATAGTTTTGCAGAGAGAATAGACGAAGATTCTTGATCAGGAATGGTTGATAAGATGAAACCCTTCTCTTGTAATTTCTTTTGAGTATCTTCAAAAAGGGGTTTGTATGTACGACCCAGTGAAGCCATTGATATAATATGGGAATGAATGGAGAATGGAAGATTGAGAGAATTGAAGGGGAAGATTACAAGAGAGGAGAGCGCAAGTTGCGGAGGAAGAAAGTTAAAGGAAAATTGCGAGAGGGAAAATAAAAGAGAAAAAGAGAAGGGTAAGAAAGCTATATATAGAGAAGAGAATCCTCGAGAAAACAAATGCATTTAATGCGAGATGGGACGTGAATGGTCAAGAATAAACGGTTGAAAGAGACGTGTCAAGAAAAGAGTGGAAGAAGAAACACCTGTAATAAATTCCGTACATAAATAAAATGAGTAAAAATGAACAATCGCGAGATAAAGATGAGCAGTTGCGGCACTTTAAAATATTGGTTCTCATGACATTCTCTTCTTCGCAGAGAAGACATGAGAAGAGGCAAGATGTAGGAGCAGAATATCGCGACATCAATATTTTGAGAGAGTAATAAACAACTACGTTGCGAAGGCGTCGCAGGGAAGTGATTTAAATGACGCGTTAGATGACGAAAGCCAGAACGTGAGAAAAGTGTGAAGACTTGGCGAAATTTAGGAGCGTCGCAAGGAAAAATGTTTATAACACTCGCGACATTTCGCGAGTTATTCCCGAAAATAAAGGACAGCTTAGCTGTCATCCACTGTGTATTACCCTATATAAAGGGTTGAATTAGTCTGTTGTAGGGAGAATTCTTTTTGAATTGTTGAGCAAGTCAGGAGGAGAGAGAAAATCTAGAGTGATTGTAATTTCTTTAGATCTGATTTATCTATCCTTGAAAACATTTCGAGAAGATTATCAATAAAAGTATATAATTAATCACTTACTAATGTGTTAATTGAGCAAATTCTAGTGAGGGGTGTAGTGTGGGATTTCCTGCAACTACATTGGTTCAACAATAGTTAACCAAATGGTTAGCCATATGAGCACTTTCATATCAACCATATTCTTCTTCACCATAACTAGTTCAAATGACTCAAATGAACTAGTTAGAGAGTTGTTCAATTTAAAGGAAATCTTATGTAACTACACAAGACACAATCGAAGCAAAAACGATTTGATTCACTCGAATCGGTTCATGAACTTTATAGCCACGGTTTGCATTTTGCATTCCTTAGTTAATATAAATATAAGTTCACAAACAACCGTCTTTAGATATAACTAACTTAAGTTCGCAGACTTAGTTCGCGGACTTAAGTTCCCAGAAGGAGTTCTCAAACTCCATCAGATTTTCTCGGGTCGAGAACTTCTGCCAGTTCGCGGACTGAGTTCACAGCTCTTGTTCCGGTTCTCTTGATCAACAAAGTTCGCAAACTTCGGTTCAAGGAAAAGGGACTTATACATATATGTGTTACCACACAATGCTTATATCCAACATTGGTTATATAATCTAAACTCTCAATTTCAATCATTGAAACATTCTTAGAGGACGTTATTATATAGTTGTTATTCACAAACTATTTTTCGTCAAAGTAAGCAATTTTCAAAGTGATTGAAACATATCATGACTTTCGTCACTAGGTAAAGATGAACTTGGCCAAAGCAAAAGCTTACCAACACATATTTCGAGAAATAGATAGGCGAGATAAAATCGGCTCGAAATAGCAAATGTGTATAATCAAAGTCTATATAGCAAAACGACTTTGGTCTCAAAATAGGAGATAGAGTAGATAGACTTTTGAGTGATAGATAAGTTCAAGTCTCCACATACCTTTTAGTCGATGAAGTTCCACCAGTTCCTTGAGTAGTTCTTCGTCTTGTATGATGATTTCCATGGAGTTCTTGAGCTCAACTACACTTTCTATCCTTGTCCGAGACTTAGCTATAGTTGACTAGAAATCAAGACTTATAGTTTTGATCACTAACATTGACAAACATGCTTGAGATAGCAATGCATGCGAGTTCGACCGAGCAATGCTCTAACAATCTCCCCCTTTGTCAATTTTAGTGACAAAACTACCAATACATATGGAATACAAAAATAAATGAATTAGCTTTTGTAGCTCCAATTCCACATGCCTAATCTTCAACATTACTCGAAATCTTCGTCACTTCCAAGTACTCCAATGATCCCAAAGGTTGTAAGTTTAGCATCATCGTTGTTGAAAATCCGTAGCTATAACAACGAGAAAACAAGAGTTCTCATTCATTGTTATACAGTGTCATAGTATCATTATATAGCATCAAAGTTCAATTGTATCACAACTTCGACAACAATACTATGGTGATATGTATCACTCCGCCTTAGTCAATACTCCATCTCACATGGAAACCACTCCCCCTTACATAATTATCCGAAAACCATATGTATTTGTAGTGTGAACTACATATTAATTCTCCCCCTTTTTGTCAATAAAATTGGCAAAGGTACGAAAACGGGATCCTAATGAAATTTCCAAAAGAGACATTTCATGACCAAAAGAAAGCATATATCATCTTATTTAGATGCAATCATATAGCCGAAGCTAAATGCATTCATCAAGGAGTTTATAAAGATACAAGATAACCCCTATAATATTCCACAGCCGCACTCCCCATAAAGATTTGGCAATTAAGCACAAGTTCAATTAAGAACTCTTCCCCATAATATGTCATTCCCGAAAGAACAACAAGAGCGACCTTAATTTCAAAAGAAAAGAAGGATTTCTTTGGACATAACAAATCACATACAAGTATGAATTTGAATCCAAAATACTCAATTAAATTAACCATAAGGGAACCCATGATTAATTTAATCGAAAATGCTCAACATAAGTGAACTTATGGAGACTCAAAAATACTCAATTAGATTAATCACAAGAGAACCCATAATTAATCTAATCGGAATACACAATCAAACCACAAAAAAGAAATCAATTTAATTGGTCATGCTCGACATAACAAAACTTACGGAGCGACAACTAAATAACCAAACGAGGATGATTAATTTAGTTGTTCATGCTCGACATAATTAAAGTACCTCACGGAGCAACAACTAAGCTAATCATAAGCGAATGAATAACTCAGTCGATTGTGCTCTACATAAGACACCTTATGGAACAACACAGTTGTTTGTGGGTGAAAACTGTTTCTGACGATTTTGGTAATTTTGGGTGTGTAGATGAGAAACGAATCTAAACCCTAAACAATGCACTACACGAGAGTACTTTTGATTCGAGAGATCAATCTGTACAATCCTGGCCTAAACCAAGAAATGGTCGTTCCATGCTTGCTTCGGTCACAAAGTGAAGGAGAAGGGGGAGGGAAGCGAAGAAAGTGTTGAGACCAGAATAGTTGATTCTGAAGGTGTGGTTGTTTTATGACTTGTATCAGAAAGTGGAACTGGAATGAAAGGTATCAGTTCTTTGGTGATTTCTGGATACTGTGATGTTGCCGACCAAAACCTGTTGTTTGGTGCAAATAGGTGAAGCCTATTTATACAAGTCATATTAAAACGTACCCTGGTCTCGTAGGAAGTGGAAACGATTGAGTGGTGGAAGAATGGAGTGACGTATAACCGCCAGAAACTCATGCTTCCATGATGAATGAAGTGGATCCGTTTACACCCGTTACTTCTTGTCGCCATTAATTGTCCTACTTCATGACACTTTCCTATAACGGGCGTATTGCACGCCGCACGCTGTAAACCTCCATACCAATACCCTGATGAGTATCCCCCAGTTTGTGACATATTTGATGTCTCGAATGTTTTCGTGGAAAACATGTAGCATTTTTCTACGTGTGGCAAGTTAAAATCAAGAGGCTTGCCGTAGGAAAATAGCATGTGATGCTATTAGGCTCGTCTTGGCCGGTCGCCTAAAACTTGCCACAAGTCTGTTAGTTCGGTGGCGAACTTCGATGACTGAGATCGCGTCTCATGAGGAAGGGTAGTCATTGATTATGGCTACCTTGTGTTGGCGCCTGATAATGGCGCAGTGGCGTTTTGGCGTACGCCAATGGCAATGTGGCATGGCTGGCATGACTCGTGCATGCCAGTGGCACGGTGTAAGTGGCGCCTGGCGTAGCCATGGCCACTAGATTTAGGAAGTTGGTCGCATGAAGCTTGCCACAAGTCTGTCAGTTCAGTGGCGAACTTCGATGGCTGAGATTGCAATTTAGGAGAGAGGGTGGCCGTTGATTATGGCCACATTATGTTGGCACCTATTAATGGCATAACATTATAGCCGCGGCGTAGTGGCATGCGCCTACGGCATGGTAGCATAGCCGCGTTTGTGGCGTTGTGGCATGGCCACGCCTGTGGCTTGGCGGCGTGGCCAAGGCTAGTATTTGGCGTCGTGGCCAAAGTTAGGGCTTGTCAGCATGGCCAAGGCTAGGATTTGGCGTCGTGGCCAAAGTTAGGGCTTGGCGGCGTGGCGGAGGCTAGGATTTTGCGCCATGGCCAAAGTTAGGGCTTGGCGGCGTGGCCAAGGCTAGGATTTGGCGTCGTGGACAAAGTTAGGGCTTGGCGGCGTGGCCAAGGCTAGGATTTGGCGTCGTGGCCAAAGTTAGGGCTTGGCGGCGTGGCCAAGTCTAGCATTTGGCGTCGTGGGCAAAGTTAGGGCTTGGTGGCATGGCCAAGGCTAGGATTTGGCGTCGTGGCCAAAGTTATGGCTTGGCGGCGTGGCCAAGGCTAGGATTTGGTGCCGTGGCCAAAGTTAGGGCTTGGAGGCGTGGCCAAGGCTAGGATTTGGCGTCGTGGCCAAAGTTAGGGCTTGGTGGCGTGGCCAAGGCTAGGATTTGGCGTCGTGGCCAAAGTTAGGGCTTGGCGGCGTGGCCAAGGCTAGGATTTGGCGGCGTGGCCAAGGCTAGGGCTTTGCGGCATGGCCAAGGTTAAAGTGGCTCGTGGCATGTTGTGGACTATGACCAAAAATTAGGGTTTCGGCTAAAAAAGTCTTGTTTCGATCACGAAATCCTAATTGGAGTCCGTTATGGCTTTGGCCACGAACAAAAAGTGGATTAGCACGTAGTGGCGTCATTTGTGGCATACTGGCATGCTACTGCGGCAGAGTGACATGTTGGCATGTTACTGCGGCAGAGTGGCATGTTGGCATGACGATTAATATGTTGTTGTGGCAGGGCGCGTTTGGTCGGTAGGAAGGAGAGGGGCCGGCCAAGCATGGGCGTGGCTACACTTCTGGTGTGAGTGTGGCGGCTTTAGAGCGACCTGATTGGTCGATGGAAATTGGGGTCGGCAGGTATGGGCCCAGCCACGACTGGTGTGAGCGTGGCGGTTTTAAGGCGACTTGATTGGTCGAGGGAAGTAGGGCCGGTTTGGGATGGGGGCGTGGCCAATGGCAAGTGGCGCCGGCTGTCCTAAAGAACGGCCACACCTCCCTTTGTTGTCTTGTGGCTCATTGTTTTCTGATTTTGGGCAAGGTTTTGCACCTACTAATCCATGGAGGATTAATTACCTAGTTTTCCTAGGCTTAAATTTCGACAAGCAAGATCTGATATACTGCGCAAGGCGCAAAATCCTAACTTTTACAAATTAGTCAGGGTAATCGATTGAATTCTATGTGTTGACACAGAGTTCTTTTAAGTTCATTGCCAGAGAGCAGCATGCTTTCTGATTGAATACCTTATCCAAAGACCTTATCCTTGATATTTGGAAATTCGTGCTACTCTGCTGCGAGTGAACACAAATTGTCATGTCATATCAATATTAAGGGTTCAGCAGGGGAACATAGCACATAAAGTATTCAAAGAAACTTATATCAAGTGAATGTAGGCAAGGCGCCGAAATTTACAGAACATCTGGGATGGTTGCTACATGCGCCTGTCTGGATAAATTTCATGAACGACTCAATAAATATGTCTGTGGAGAGGTTAACACTCACGGCTCCGTTTCCTCACAGAGTGACGTCACATCAGATGCAAGGTTTTACAATTTTAACCCTAAGCTAAAAACAACCATCAATATTAAGTCCCCTGCTTAGCTCGGAACAGTGGCATTGTTACGGGGTAAGCATGAGATGGTGACAGACAAGGATAAAATCGAAACGACAAGTCACGAAGAGATTTTCAGGAAGATTTTGCTAACCTTTTTCAGGAAGCATAAAGGATTTTTGATCCTTGCATTGGCGTCTTTGCATAAATCCGGCTTGGCCATGGGGTGTTGGCATCAGTGCTACAACTTTGGCTACTGATCGGCAGATGTGGAACTACAACTTGGTCCATGGAACGGGCGCTGGCTGGCTAGGAAAGGTAGATGGTGCTACTTTGGCTGGCTAGGTCAATGGCGTTGCTGGATACGGAGAGGTGAATGACGCTGAAGGGGAGCTTGCTAGCCACCAATCTCCCTAGGCTGTGGAGCGGGAAGATGGCGCCTTTGACGGTACGGTGAACAATTTGGTCCGGTTTGAAACAGGAAGATACAATTTAAGAGAGACGATTGGCTAGGTCATGGAATGGTAGGGATGGCTGCTGACCTGGATAATACAGCTGGTATCCCGCATTCGGAGCCTTGATACACGGCTGGTAAAAAGGTTTTCCTTTTCAGGCTTCATCAATCCGCTCAATATAAGTGGCGATCTTGAACCTTTCGTTCATATAGATCACTATAGAATTGCGTCCATCCTCTTCAGAGATAAAAGTCTTGTCTCGTGTCTCTTCTCCTAGTTCTCTATTTTGTATTCTTCATCATATAACAAGGAGCGAGATCGATCTTCTCGCTCACTAAGTAAGGAATTAAGTGAGCAAATTCATCTCGCTCAATTTGCAGCTCAAGAAGAGATTTTGAAATGTTGCTAATGCTTGGCAATGCGGTCTTTGTCATCTATGTGATCACTAATTTTCTTCCTCAAAATTTTGATTTCTTTACGACTCAAGAAACATTTGTTTAAATTGGTTGGCATATTCGATCTATGTTCAATCTCTAAAAGGCGATATTTGGTGCAGTTCATCTAATGAAGAGTTAATTTTGTTCGAAGAACTACTTAAAAGTGTTGAGATGAGCGAGAAAAGAAGGTTATTATCCATAGGTTCAGAAATGTATGGAAGAATAGCATGGAGGATTATATCGTCTCATAAAGTAATAAGTTAGGTGGCAATACACGACCAATAAAATAAAAATAATAAAAGAAGGCAAAATATTATACCATAAAGTTCTTTGATTAGCATTTTGAAGTGGTGGATACCCTCTCTTTTGGGAGTCAAGTTTAACTTGGTCTGTCTTTATCGCGAAAGATTTGAGTCTCCAATTCTGAATCTTCTTGCTCAATTGCGGAATTCTTCTTCTCAAGATGCGCTATGAAAGAAGATAGAAAAACCACATTAATACATATACAACAATATAAAGTCAATGGGGAGATATGATTGTATACATACCAAGGATCCAAGCGCATTCAAGAAGTCAGGAGGCATAGTTCTAGAGACTCCATTGAAAGAATCCCATTTGGGAGAGTGGCATTGCACACGGCAGAAAGTCATCCGAGCATCTCCCATTCCGAAAGAATCGGAGAAGCTAGACATGGGGTGTTGGCATCATGGTCATCTTCACAACTTTGGCTGAACTGATTTATTTTTCTTTTTCCCTTTACTTTTACCCAGATGTGGAACAATATTGTTTTAAATAAGAAGAAAGGAAGTGATTCTACACTTCACTTGGTCCATGGAACGGGCGCTGGCTGGCAATTATAGGAAAGGTATTTGATGGTGCTACTTTGGCATTTAAAATCAAAGGCAACCCACCATTTCTCATCTTTGGTGGCGAGGAGTAGTATGTGCGTTATGGCAGTTTATCCTCGAGGATACTGAGATTTCTCGAGAGTAATTTTTCAAAAAAGTGAATGACTGCCGAATTTGGGCCGAGTTAGAGTATAAAGATCCCTTTGCTAGGCGTTGCGAGCGCCACTCGATTGATAAAAGATGGCTAAGATTTCATAAAATAGAGGCGGGATCGTATAAGGAATGGGAAGTCCCCGAATCTGACCTAGCGAGACTATAATTCTTTGATCATCACATTGATGATCGGAAAATAATTTTGGAGAAAAGAATGGATGAAGGTTCGAATGGTCGAAGATGGAACTTCATCAAAAAGAAGTTTTGTATGCACGACTAATAAGCTTAGCCATTGTCGGTATGGGAATGGATGAGAGGTTAAAGGTTAAGATCGTCATGGAATGGAAAATCAAAGAAGCGAAAGAAACTAAAGAAGATTTCCAGTACCCGCTGTCTCGTGTATCTCTTCAGTGGTAAAAGGTTTTCCTTTTAGTTCTCAATATAAGTGGCGATTTGTATTCTTCCATCATAGTTCTCTATTTTGTATTCTTCATCATATAGATTGCCGATGCAGACATAATGTAAAAAAAAAAAAAAAAAATTTGTAGTGCACAATGGGATCTTCCGGTGATGATCATACCTTTGACTCCTCGGAGAAATTTTTTGAAGTTGACAAACCCAGGTTTTCTTCACATGAGGAGATATTAAACCAAATCAACCCTTTGTTCCATGCAGCCGGCTGGATTATACAGGGCATGTCTCTTACCCATCTACGCATCGTGCGGGTGCATGCTCAGGCTTTCATGGCTTTGATGGACATGGAGGAGAAATGGAGACATGATGAAGCGTCCCAGCAAGTCGGGAAATCTCAAAGTGATGAAGCTTTTCCATATCCCAATTCCAAGGCTAATCGATTCGCTTCTCGATTGAAACGGCGAAGGACTGAGCCCAAGAAACTTCTGGGCGAGAGCCAGTTTGATTACCCCGTCCATAATGGTATCGTAATCCTTGATTTTGACGTGGACGAACTGGAACATCCTCAAGGGATTGTTGGAAAAGTTCCGGAGAAAGATATTGACGCGGTTTACGAGACTGGAGCAGCTTCCGGAGCGGACGCCGAAACTGCTGCTGGAGGAGTTGAAGTGATCGTTGAGGATGTTGTCAAGACAGATGGTGAGGCGGCGGAAGCATATGTTGGAGCCGTTGTCGAAACGGATCCTGGACGGGATGCTGAGGCTGCTACTGAAACGGCTTCTAGACGGTATGTTGAAGCTGCTACTGAAATGGCTTCTGGATGGAATATTGAAGCTGCTGCTGAAACGGCTTCTAGATGGGATGTTGAAGCTGCTGCTAAAACGGCTTCTAGATGGGATGTTGAAGCTGCTGCTGAAACGGCTTCGGGGTGGAATGTTTGCTGTCGGAGAGGGTGCTGGGGCAAGTGCTTGAAAAAGCTTTGATGGAGGCGCCATTGACCAAGGTGTCTTGTCATTGACAACTGGTTTTCCATTTTGTGATTTCCTTCCGCAGAGAAAACAATCTTTTCGTAGATCATAGATGTTTTTGATACTTCAGTTTTTCTTTTTGTTCGTGCGACTGGGGCCATGTTTCACCAAGTAATATTCTTTCATTTATGCTGCTTTGATAATTTCACATCTTTGATTGGATGAAAAAATCTCCCGGAAGAGACCTAAAACCCCTTTTGCGAAAAACAAGTTCTTCCACCCTTCCAAAGCGATTCAGCGGGTGGGAAGCCGAATCACATAAATGACGCCGCAACAATGCTAGTAGGCGTGTCACATTCTCTCTGTTTAGCTACTTCCATGGGAACACCTCGCATGTCGTGGGCAACAGTAACTTAAAACAGGGAAAAACAATAGCAATGATTAAGGATTTTGACCAACCTTTTATTGGATTTTCCCTCACGAATTATACAGGACATTTGTGACATGCCGCCTGGGTATGTAGAAGTGTGAGCCGTCACAAGCTAGGAAGCACATCGTGAGAAGTAGAGAATCCTCGTCGGGCAAAAGTTGAAGCCAGATGTTCTTGAAGAAAGGTGTCTATGCCGCCACTCGATGATGTTCTTCCTTGCACGTTCCCTTCTTCAATATTTTTTTTTTCGAATAAGATATTTCTTGTAGGGTTTGATTTTTTCTGGTTTTTAATTGATGGGTAATGACTTTGTGGGTTTGCTGGATACTTTTACCTTGAGATGATTTAGGAAAATTTATTTTGAAATAAAGATGCTTTTAATTAAAATCAAAACCCTAATTATGAATGCAAGTAGTGCAATCATTTTGGAGGGATTACAAATATTGCAGGGGAAAGGGAAATTACTGAAGGAAAACGCTGGAGGAAAAGGTAGCACAACGTTTTAGGTATTAAAGGGCTTGAGCCATCGCGAGTGAATTGTCATGCCTTCCAGCTTGTCGGCATTGATGAGTTTGCAGTAACCACCCAAGATAAAGTCTTCCACCAGGTATGCCTCGTCTTCCCTTTCTTTAAGTGAATCAGGTTGAGCGGCTAGCTTCACTGTTACATCTCCAACTTGAAAAGCGGTCGCCTTGACTACCATATCTCCAATTTGAAATGGGTTTGGGCGTTGTGCCACCACTTGATTTTTGAGCTCGTTATCTTTGACTGAGATAGCTTATAAATTTTTGACAAAGCATTTGAAAGGCCTAGCATCCCATTCACATCTCTTAATGACGCCCGGGTTGATAACTGGACTGAGTCCCCATGCTTGACCGAGAGGCGAAGTGACTGGGTGCAGAAAGGGTTGTTCAATAAGACTTACTTGTGTTCGGAATCTTCGGATGAACGTCGACGGGCTTTCTCCAGGTAATTGAGTTACCTTAGTAAGTTGTTGATACGGCAATATGTGATCTTCAGGGTTGGATGGCCTATTGGAAATTCTTTCAGGTATCGACACCGGCATAGGGGATACTCCTAATTTCGCTTTATTGCCATGTACCCATGAGCACCCCAGAATCATGTCGTAATTTCAGAGTTCTTTGATAATGTGGAATTTGCCATGTGTTAGAGCATCTCCCACCTTAATTTCAAGGTCGATATAGCCATATGCGTCTATTGCTTCTCCTTCCAAGTTTTTGACTATAATTGGAAAAAGAGTAGCCTCCTGCTTCGAAATTCTCGCAGCTCTCAGGGTCTTGATGGTAACGATGTTGAAGTCAGAGGCCGTGTCGATCAATGTGCTATCAAGCTCGGCATCCCTTAGATAAACCGTGGTCAGCAGTCCCCAGTTGCATTTTCCAACACCGCTTCCTGAGAGAGCTTGGGATTCTGGTGTGGTTTCTTCAATAGGAAAAGGTCGCTTGCCCGACACAACGTGGTTAAGGGATGCGAATATATCTTGACGCTGCGCCTTGGAGAAATAGAGAATTTCGCATACATGCTGCATCATGGATTGCACGGTTTTGTGAACAGAGTCCCGAGAGAGCATGCAACTCCTGACTGGAAGAGGATCTCTGTGAACTCCCTCATTGCCCAATTGAAGTTCCCCTGCCTCCACCTTTTCTTTGAAGATACGCTTTAATCTATTGCAGTCACTAGTCGGGTGATGGACAAATCTTTGGTAGCGGCAGTACTTAGAATTTTCCATTTCCTCTTCAGTTGGTGGGCGCCTGCTAGGAGGCAGTTTGATGGCGTCATCTTGGATCCATGCTTCCAAGAGTTCAATTACTTCTTCGATTGGGAATGGGAAATCTAAGGCCTTTTCTCCGGCTTCTTGATGATGCGCATGAGCCTTAGCTGCATCCTTTCGCGGTGGAGCCGCCTGATGTGCTGGTATTGCGCGCTTGGATTGTTGTTCTGCCACTGGAGCCTTCCTTTTTCCTCTTTTGCTTACCATGCTCACGGAGGGGCCAGTGTTATATTGCTTGTTGATGAGGCGTCTATTTCCTCGAGTTTCACATGCGTCTTTAACCTTGGCTGACCTGGTTCTTTCCAACAATACTGGTGTTGTTGTGGTCGACCGTTTAGTAGCCTCATGAAGTTCGAAGAATGTCTGGAATCGCAGATTCTCCAGTAAGTCATGGTAGATGGGAGCCATGCCATTGATGCAAGAATCCACTAATTTTCGTTCAGTCACATTTGGGTCGTGACAATCCAGTGCTTAAGTTCTAAATCTTTTGACATAATCATTTGGATGTTCATTGTTTCGTTGGAACATCCTTCCTAAATCTGAGAAGGTAATTTGCTCAGACACAAAGAAGTACTTTTGTAGAAAGCCGTAACCATGTCACCCCAGTTGGATATGTTGTTTGGTGCAATGTTGTTGTACCATGTATATGCTCTTCCGGTAAGTGACTTCGAAAACTCCTTCAAACGAAGAACATGATTGTATTCGTGCTCGCCCAAGGATTCCAAAAATCGAGAGACATGTTCACGCGCATTACCGGTGCCGTCGTACAGGGAGAATTGAGGGGAAGAGTATCCTCTCGGAAGAGGAATCCTTTGTACTTCAGGAGGATACGGGGGTTGATGTTGATGCATGTCCGTAGAATCGCTTTTGTCTCGGTTTCGAAGAAGTCGTTCCAAATCTTCTCGTGTGACAAAATTGGATGGTTGATTCCTCTCCGCTGGAGCTCCCGAACGAGTCTCTTCATCCATTAAGGTGCGCTCTGCTGAGGTATCGGCGCCAGGAGTATTGAAGGTGTTCCTCATTGGCTCTGGTTGGCGTGATGCCTGTGGTAGCCACTCAGTTAGTGCCTTGAGTAAAATAAGCACCTCTTTATGAGTCGAAGCCATGTCCGTCTGAGCTCTAGAGAGAACTTCCTGTCTTTCCATCAAATCAACAATGGTAATATGGGATCGGTTTCCTCTAGCTCCCCCAGTTTCTCGTCCTGATGGTGGAGTAGCAGCGAATCTGGTGACAGTTGGAGGTGTCACACTTTAAGAAACGTTGGGGGTGGCGGCAGCGGCTCTGGCTCTGGTGACCGGAGGTGTAACGCCTGAAGGAACGTTTTTCGTGCCGCTGGTGTTGACAGGTGGCGCATTAATGCCACTAGAAGGAACGTTGCTACCGAGAGTAATTTCAGCGCTAGAGTTCTCGGGGTTTGTTGCTGACCCGGACCTGAGCTCTACCATATTGAAATTGGGATTGAAAAATGAAATTGGAAATTAGTATTGCAACTGAGAAATTAATCTCCCACTGTGGTCGCCAATTGTTTGTGGGTGAAAATTATTTCTGCCGATTTTGGTAATTTTTGGTGTGTAGATGAGAAACGAATCTAAACCCTAAACAATGCACTGCATGGGAGTACTTTTGATTCGAGAGATCAATCTGTACAATCCTGGCTTAAACCAAGACATGGTCGTTCCAGGATTGCTTCGGTCACAAAGTGAAGGATAAAGGTTGGTCTTAGGGAGGGAAGCGAAGAAAGTGTTGAGACCAGATAGTTGATTCTGAAGGTGTGGTTGTTTTATGACTTGTATCAGAAAGTAGAACTGGAATGAAAGGTATCAGTTCTTTGGTGATTTCTGGATACTGTGATGTTTCCGACCAAAACCCGTTGTTTGGTGGAAATAGGTGAAGCCTATTTATACAAGTCATATTAAAACGTACCCTGGTCTCGTATGAAGTGGAAACGATTGAGTGGTGGAAGAATGGAGTAACGCATAACCGCCAGAAACCCATGCTTCCGTGATGAAGGAAGTGGATCCGTTTACACCCGTTACTTCTTGCCGCCATTAATTTTCCTACTTCATGACACTTTCCTATAACGGGCATATTGCACGCCGCACGGTGTAAACTGCCAGACCAATACCCTGATGAGTATCCCCCAGTTTGTGACATATTTGATGTCTCGAGTGTTTTCGTGGAAAACATGTAGCATTTTGCTTCGTGTGGCAAGTTGAAATCAAGAGGCTTGCCGTAGGAAAATAGCATGTGATGCTATTAGGCTCATCTTGGCCGGCCGCCTAAAACTTGCCACAAGTCTGTTAGTTCGGTGGCGAACTTCGATGGCTGAGATCGCGTCTCATGAGGAAGGGTAGCCGTTGATTATAGCTACCTTGTGTTGGCGCCTGATAATGGCGCAGTGGCGTTCTGGTGTACGCTAGTGGCAATGTGGCATGGCTGGCATGGCTCGTGCATGCCAGTGGCACGGTGGTGTAAGTGGCGCCTGGCGTAGCCATGGCCACTAGATTTAGGCACTTGGTCTTTGAAGCTTGCCACAAGTCTGTCAGTTCAGTGGCGAACTTCGATGGCTGAGATTGCAATTTAGGAGAGAGGGTGGCCGTTGATTATGGCCACATCCTGTTGGCACCTGTTAATGGCAAAACGGTATAGCCGCGGCGTAGTGGCATAGCCGCGTTTGTGGCGTTGTGGCATGGCCACGTCCGTGGCTTGGCGGCATGGCCAAGGCTAGGATTTGGCGTCGTGGCCAAAGTTAGGGCTTGGCGGCATGGCCAAGCTAGGATTTGGCGCTGTGGCGAAAGTTAGGGCTTGGCGGTGTGGCCAAGGCTAGGATTTGGCGTCGTGGCCAAAGTTAGGGCTTGGCGGCGTGGCCAAGGCTAGGATTTGGCGTTGTGGCCAAGGTTAGGGCTTGGCGGCGTGGCCAAGGCTAGGATTTGGCGTCGTGGCCAAAGTTAGGACTTGGCGGCGTGGCCAAGGCTAGGATTTGGCACCGTGGCCAAGGCTAGGGCTTGTCGGCATGGCCAAGGCTAAAGTGGCTCGTGGCATGTTGTGGACTATGACCAAAAATTAGGGTTTCGGCTAAAAAAGTCTTGTTTCGATCACGAAATCCTAATTGGAGTCCGTTATGGCTTTGGCCACGAACAAAAAGTGGATTAGCACGTAGTGGCGTCATTTGTGGCACATTGGCATGCTAGTGCGGCAGAGTGGCACGTTGGCATGTTACTGCGGCAGAGTGGCATGTTGGCATGCCGATTAATATGCTGTTGTGGCAGGGCGCGTTTGGCTTGCCAGTTAGTATGGTGGCGCGGCAGGGTGCGTTTGGCCTTTAATGTATGGTGGCGAGTTTAGAGCGACTTGATTGGTCAGAAAAGCGGCCGGCCAAATATAAAGCGCGGACACACCTCTAGTGCTCGTGGCGCATTTTAAAGTGACATGATTGGTCGATAGGAAGGAGAGGGTCCGTCCAAGCATGGGCGTGGCTACACTTCTGGTGTGAGTGTGGCGGCTTTAGAGCGACCTGATTGGTTGATGGAAATTGGGGTCGGCAGGTATGGACCCAGCCACAACTGGTGTGAGCGTGGCGGTTTTAAGGCGACCTGATTGGTCTAGGGAAGTAGGGCCGGTTTAGGATGGGGGTGTGGCCAATGGCAAGTGGCGCCGGCTGGCCTAAAGAATGGCCACGCCTCCCTTTGCTGTCCTGTGGCTCCTTGTTTTTTCGATTAAGGCAAGGTTTTGCACCTACTAATCCATGGCGGATTAATTACCTAGTTTGCCTAGGCTTAAATTTCGACAAGCAAGGTCTGATATACTGCACAAGGCGCAAAATCCTAACTTTTGCAAATTAGTCAGGGTAATCGATTGAATTCTATGTGTTGACACAGAGTTCTTTTAAGTTCATTGCCAGAGAGCAGCATGCTTTCTGATTGAATACCTTATGCAAAGACCTTATCCTTGATATTTGGAAATTCGTGCTACTCTGCTGCGAGTGAACACAAATTATCATGCCATATCAACATTAAGGGTTCGGTCGGGGAACATAGCACAGAAAGTATTCAAAGAAACTTATATCAAGTGAATGTAGGCAAGGCGCCGAAATTTACAGAACATCTGGGATGGTTGCTACATGCGCCAGTCTGGATAAATTTCATGTAAATATATTGAACGGCTCAATAAATATGTCGGTGGAGAGGTTAACACTCACGGCTCTGTTTCCTCACAGAGTGACGTCACATCAGATGCAAGGTTTTACAATTTTAACCCTAAGCTAAAAACCACCATCAACAACAGTATATGCACAAAAATTGTAGACCGGAGGTCGAGCAAATACTGTGGAATAAGCAAGGATTCATTCTTTTTTCCATCACCATTTGCACAATGACATACAATAGACATAATCCTTGTGAACAAAAGATTTTAACCTATCTTCCATCAATAATTGACATAATAGGCTTAACTTTTGTATTGTCAAAAGTTCATTCCTTCTTTTATTAACACATGCATATCGACATACAAAGGACTTAACTTTCGACACGGTATGGGACAATCACAGTTCACGTACGTAAACACACATATCCCATTACAAGTTGCAATATATAAAACCTTAAAGATTAATACTGCAAAAATCATCTTCCAAACAACTTTAGAATTTAAACAAATAAATCTAAAAACATGAAGATGAAAACGTTGGACATAACTATGTGTAATCACAATAATGGCTATTCCAAACTCTAGTTATTCTTCTACACAAAATAAGAAAATAGAAGATTTACTAGATGTTAAGACCTTTGAAGAATTCTTTATCATCCCCGAACTCCTTGTCGTCAACAGCCATTGGAACATAAGGTTCATGAAGATATGAGTTAATATCAATAAACCTTCTTGACTGATGTCGAACCAGGGCCTTCTGAATATCATGAGTCTTAAACACAAAAGCCTTTATTTGATAAATCTCCTTTTGCATCTCCTTCAACACTTCAAGAACATCAGAAAACTTCTGAGAATTTGAAGGAACAGATCTAGGCTTCCTCACATTCCTTCTTTTTCTTTTTAATATCGGAGCTAGCGGAGATTTCTCTTTTTCCTTCATGATTGATGGCTTGACAATCATATTAACACCCTTTCCATCAGAAGACATGGTACTTGGAGCATCCATAGGTGTATGGGTTTGTGAGAGGAAATCACAATCTCGACAAGTGGTCTTGAGATAAAAAGAAGTTTTAAGGAAAGAAAAAAGAATGTAGGGTTAACCTTTAACAGGTTCGTGCACGCACAATTCTGAACCCTAAAGAGAGCAGAATTGTCGAGAATAACCCTCCTTTATTGACAGACAGGGATTCCAAAAATCAAAAACTAAGAAAAGAAGAGAACAACCTTTTCCTAAAGCCTGAGATCTACATAATCTTGTCTCTTTTGATCAGGCACAGGAGACAAGATTTCCAGATCAACACAATCAAGTTGTGTTGCTGTGAACAACAATTTGTCCACTATTTTCCTCTTGAGAGGAATCCACAGACCTCTGTCAAACAAAACGATTTGACCATACTTTTTTCTCTAATGGTCTTGGTTTAACCTTGGAAACTAACTTCTTAGATGAAGATGAAATCCTACATACCTCAACGGTCTTCTGAGCAAGTTTAAGCTGATTTGCTAATTGATTTGCTCTTTGTTGAAGTTTGTTGACGTGCCTCAATTGGTGTTTGTACTTGTAACACTTTGAAAGTTCATGACCCTTTAGAGAACAATATGAGCACGTCAATCTAGGATAAAAATCAGGCTTCTGAGATGTGCAAGCAGCTAGACACATGGTGGAACCTGAAACATTACATATAGAGTTTCCAAAGAATGGGTCAATTTTTTATTCTAGATTAGTTGGGTTTTCTTCTGAAAGAATATCAAGATTGATGTATGTATTGCTACAATTATCAAAATCAATATTTTAACCAAGAAGTGCAACACTTGATTTTTCGTCTTCATTAGAATCATAGTTGTCAGACATTTCATCAAAAGTTGCAGCAAGACCTTTGTTCCCAGTGTATTTTCAACGATTTGGGCACTCGTTTGCAAAATGACCAAATCCTTTACACTTAAAGCATTGAGGCATATTCTCGTCATTAGTTTCATCAATATCCCTATTTTTAGGAGGATACGATTATGAGGTTTGACTGATGCTTTAGGCTTATCTCTGGAGAACCGTTTACTTCTCTTAAACAGAAGATCCCTAAACTATCTTGTGATCATCGAGACCGATTTGTCAAGATCTTCATCTGATGAATCAGTCTCAGAGTGATCGTCTTCAGAGATATACACTTTTTTTTACTTTTATCAAGTAATTTTGTGTCCTTTAGTGCTTTGAACGCAACATCCTTAGATTTGGATGAATGCTCATGATCAAATATCTTAAGCTTCCCAACCAGCGTATTTCTGGAGAGATTATCTAGGTTATTTCCCTCAACGATGGCATGCTTCTTAGAATCGTATCTAGATGGCGGCGATTTGAGAATTTTCATCACAATATCCTTTTCAGGAATAGACTTACCTAATGCAAAAGATGCATTAACAATTTCAGACACTTTGTGATTAAACTCATCAATTGAATCTTCATCTTCCATACGAAGGTTTTTCCAATCGGAATTAAGGTTTTGAAGCCTAGATTCCTTTTCACTGGTATTACCTTCGAATACAGTTTCTAATATATCCCAAGCTTCTTTAGACTTAGTGCAATTTGACACATGATGCTGAAGATTCGGGGTAATGGCATGTATGACGGCATTCAAACCGTCGGAATTTTGCTTTGCAGCAAGTATCTCGGTAGGGCTGTATTCACCAATATTCTTGGGAAGGTTTACATTTCTAACTGCCACAACGGGAGCATCATAGCCATTAACAACATATACCCATGATTGAAAATCACGTGCTTGAAGAAAAGCTCGCATAGCAATTTCCACCATAAGTAATTAGAGCCATCGAAGACTGGTGGTACGTTGATAGAGATAGCACCTCTGTCCATAGAGTCAGATCGCTACAAACACAGACTTGTAAGGTCTTAAACGTGTTTGCCTGCTCTGATACCAATTGAAAAAGCGAGGGTACAACAACCTCACCCAATATTTCGATTAGCAATCTGTATGGACAAACTCCAATATACTTTCAAGAGAATCAACTAGATTCAATCTTAATAAAGTATATCAAAGAGTTGTATCTCTCTTTCTTGATTCAATTCTTTCTCAAGCAAATAGAAATCTGCGAGTCTAATTGAATACAAGAGAAAACACTTGAACAGTACCAAAGACCAATGTTCAAGGATCAATCAATTCCCAATCAACAACCAAAGGTCGGATTTCCAATTGATTGATTCAAACGCACAACCTGTGATATTTCAATTATATAACAAAATATAATGCGGAATAGAAATAACACAGACACCAGAAATTTGTTAACGAGGAAACCGCAAATGAAGAAAAACTCCGGGATCTAGTCCAGATTGAACACACACTATATTAAGCCGCTACAGACACTAGCATACAACAAACTAACTTCGGTCTGGACTGTAGTTGAACCCAAATCAATCTCACACTGATCCAAGGTACATTTGCGCTCCTTACGTCTCTAATCCCAGCAGGATACTACGCACTTGATTCCCTTAGCTGATCTCACCCACAACTAAGAGTTGCTACGACCCAAAGTCGAAGACTTTAATAAACAAATATGTATCACACAAAAAAGTCTACGATAATAGATAAATATGTCTCCCAGAAATACCTACAAGTTTTGTTCCGTCTTTTGATAAATCAAGGTGAGCAGGAACCAATTGATAACCCAGACTTATATTCCGAAGAACAGCCTAGTATTATCAATCACCTCACAATAATCTTAATCGACGCGGCGAAAGAAGATATTGTGGAATCACAAACGATGATACGAAGATGTTTGTGACTACTTTTACATCTTGCCTATCAAAGATATTAATCTCAAGCCAATCGTTACGATTGTACTCAACACGATAGAATCAGCAAGATCAGATCACACAACTACGAGAAAGTAGGTCTGACTTCACAATCCCAATGAAGTCTTAAGTCGTTAACCTGGTTTTCAAGAAGAAACCTAAGGTTAAAGGAGAATCGACTCTAGCTAATACAACTAGTATCACTTTGAAGGTGTGGGGATTAGGTTTCCGGTTGCTAGAGTTCTCCCTTATATAGTCTTTCAAATCGGGTTTGCAATCAATGTTAGCTTAGTAACAAAGCATTCAATATTCACCGTTAGATGAAAACCTGATTAGATTCAAGCTAATATCTTCCAACCGTTGGATCGAAAACTTAACTTGTTACACACAAATGAAATGCACGATTTTAGTCTTGTGTAACCGTAACCAAACATGTACATTTGTTGGTTCAACAATAGTTAACCAAATGGTTAGCCATATGAGCACTTTCATATCAACCATATTCTTCTTCACCATAACTAGTTCAAATGACTCAAATGAACGTTAGAGAGTTGTTCAATTGCAAGGAAATCTTATGTAACTACACAAGACACAATCGAAGCAAAAACGATTTGATTCACTCGAATAGGTTCATGAACTTTATAGCCACGGTTTGCATTTTGCATTCCTTAGTTAATATAAATATAAGTTCACAAACAATCGTCTTTAGATATAACCAACTTAATTTCGCAGACTTAGTTCGCGGACTTAAGTTCCCAGAAGGAGTTCTCAAACTCCAGCAGATTTTCTCGGGTCGAGAACTTTCGCGATTCATGACCGAGTTCACAGCTCTTGTTCTGGTTCTCTTGATCAACAAAGTTCGCAAACTTCGGTTCAAGGAAAAGGGACTTATACATATATGTGTTACCACACAATGCTTATATCCAACATTGGTTATATAATCTAAACTCTCAATTTCAATCATTGAAACATTCTTAGAGGACGTTATTATATAGTTGTTATTCACAAACTATTTTTCGTCAAAGTAAGCAATTTTCAAAGTGATTGAAACATATCATGACTTTCGTCATTAGGTAAAGGTGAACTTGTCCAAAGCAAAAGTTTACCAACACATATTTCGAGAAATAGATAGGCGAGATAAACTCTACTCGAAATAGCAAATGTGTATAATCAAAGTCTATATAGCAAAACGACTTTTGTCTCAAAATAGGAGATAGAGTAGATAGACTTTTGAGTGATAGATAAGTTCAAGTCTCCACATACCTTTTAGTCGATGAAGTTCCACCAGTTCCTTGAGTAGTTCTTCGTCTTGTATGATGATTTCCATGGAGTTCTTGAGCTCAACTACACTTTCTATCCTAGTCCGAGACTTAGCTATAGTAGACTAGAAATCAAGACTTATAGTTTTAATCACTAACATTGACAAACATGCTTGAGATAGCAACGCATGCGAGTTCGACCGAGCAATGCTCTAACACTTTACATTACACACAATTATCCTTGCTCTCTTTTATAGTTTGTCCCCTCTTTTACACGTCATCGGCACCTCCTCTAGCCAATTGAGTACTCATCCTTCAACAACAACAACAAAAAAAAGGGGGATTTTTCCAAAAGAAGGTATATCTAATACCCTTACATCTTGATTTATTTAACAAACTATGTCTAATGTTGTTATATACATGCATATTTGTCTACTCTCTTTGAAAGTGACATATTTTTATCCATATATTATCTTTGGAACTTTATTATCACATGCTTGTACTATTTATTTTGTTTACACCAAAAGATAAAAGTAAATAGAAAAAAAAATCCATATGATTTCATTAACTTATTTTCTACTTGATAATGATAGTAATTTTGTTTCTTTATCACTTGAAAGTGACGCTTTTGTCTCTAGTTTTCTTACATAAAATCATGTGATACACAAATGTGTGTTTTGTTTTGTTTAATTTATAGCAAAAATAAAAAAAAAACTCATCTCACTTTATATTCTAACTCACCATGTGATGTTTGTCTACTAATGAAAAGCATGATGTCACTGATTTGTAAAACTTATTGAGAAAAATTAGTATAATGACTAGGCATGTATAGATGTATCTATGTAATTATTTTCTATATTACTTGTATATATATATATATATATATATGTATGTATGTATGAATGTTAATTATTTTTCTTGTATCCCATGAATATTATAGTATTTTATTTTAATCAAATATTCATCATATATGTATACATTCATGATGTTATCCCCACCATATGTTATAATTTACCATACATATTTTCTTTAGTATGTTATACTATTTTTTTAGGTCTTCCTCAAAATTGTAATTTTTTTTGACATGTACTTTATCCTTAGTATTATATCTTAGTTTGATATTACCCATGCATGTCACAAATATTGACCAAAACCTATTTTTATCCCACAAACGGTTTGCTACTAAATATGCAAACTAATTGCGACTTAAATTCCAATAATTTTATATGCGTATATAAATGATAAATGGGCATGTAGTTTATTTTTTTTGAGTTCTATTTTCAGTTGACTATTTTGTCAACCTTATTACCAAATTGTTTGCAATTTTTAAACCATAAAGTGATTTGGTTTGCAAACAAAGTTCCCTTGTTAAAACCATAAAGAAGCTTGGTTAATTAATTTTGTGGACATGGTTATGATCAGAGATTGGACTATATGACATATCCGTATTTATTGTTTTGGTATCCATCTTGGCCATAAAGAAATTTGGTCACGGGAAAATGATACCGGGATTTGTCGTGGACTCAGAAGGACTTGAGCACCATATTAATGTCCTTTATTTTGTCTATGTAGATGGACCCAATTCGACTAGAATTCGAACTTTTGAACTCAGCAGGACTTGAGTACCACCGTTGGGTAGAAGATGTGGAAACTACCTTTGTGGCAAAGGACTTCACCTCCACTATCAAGCCATCTGCCGACGCTGCTCCGGCAACTGAGAAAGACAAAGCTAATGCTCTTATGTTCCTCAAGAGGCATATCGATCCTAACCTGCGTTGGGGTTATCATCACTTGAAGACACCAAAAGAGTTATATGATGCTCTCAATAGCCGTTTTGGGAACATTCATGATTCCTTAATACCACAATTGAAAATCTTGTGGAACGAAATATGCTTTCTCGATTATGTAAAAGTGAATGATTTGCAAAAAGACATGCTGCAAATTCAGGCACGTATGGACTTTTGTGGAAAGAAACTTACTGATGAGGAAATGATCCAGAAAACCCTATCGACCTATCCCACCTCTTCCATGATACTAGCAAACCAGTATCGTTTAGAGGTAGATAACAAAAGAATCACCACATTCAGTAGGTTGATAAACTTACTGCAAGTGGCCGAAAGGCACAATGAGATTCTTGTCAACAACAATGCCAGAGCTGTCGGGAAAAAGAAAGTTCCCGAAGCTAAACATGGCAAGGTCAATAAAGGGAAGCGCCCCAAAGGAAAGAGGGCTCGACATTCTGATTCACATCCCAATGATCCATACCCACGTGGAGATAACACCTCTCGTGGAAGAGGACGTAAGGGACATAATCAAGGTCGAGGGCGAAATGGTCATTCTAATGTTTGGCATAGAGGTAGTGATCCTAAGTTCGATAAAACTCCTACGAATCCCGCCACTAAAAGGCAGCAGATGGAAGTGCGCCTTGTTTTAAGTGTGGATTTACCGAGGACATTGGTACAAACATTGCAAGGCTAGCGCCAATGTAGCTACAAGCTACAAAAAGTACCGGGAAGCTATCGAACAATATGCTAACTATGCAGAAGATAATATTGTTACCCCCGACGCCAACCTCACAATCTCAGATTTCCTGGGAAACGAGGACTTTGCCCCAACAATGGATGTGCCTGACTTTTCCTGGGCCTAAACATTTAGCTTCTTGTTTCATGGCTTGCTAGATGCTGTTGTTTTAATAGGTTGTTAGTTGCTTTAAGGTACTTTATGTTTTCTTAGTCTACCGTTTGAGTAGGTGGTGTTGTTGCTAAACATGTTCTTAGCATCTTTATGTTATGTGTGTGAATTATCTATGAGTACTTGTTTTCTATCATATTCAATAGAATTTCACTTTGTTTATGATAATCTATTGTTTTAGCATGTATATTAGAATGGAAAGGACGTCATTCTAATGGAACACATTTCTCTAAAGAAAATGAGATAAATTGTTAATTTTTATAACCTTCCTGCCTAATGTACTTGTAGGAATGTCTCAAGGAGAAATTGAATGTCTAGCTGATAGTGCAACCACCCACACTATCCTACGAAATAGACAATTATTTGTTAGTTTTACTCCTTATAATACATCTGTGACTACGTTGATTGGATCATCACAAGTAATCATTGGGAGAGGTACTGCCCAATTCTTGTTGCCAAACGGCACAATGATTAAAGTCACAGAAGCTCTATATGCACCAAGAGCTCAACGCACTTTGTTGAGTTTCAAGGATATCCGTGCAAATGGTTATCACTTGGAAACTCACTGTGAAAATGGAATTGAGTACATATACGTGACCTCTAATTAATGCGGAAGGAAGCGCATCTTAGAGAAACTAATGAGTCAATCTAGTAGATTGTATATCACTACTATTAGGATTATTGAATCCCATGTTGTTACCAACGATGAACTGTTGGCCAGTGACTTATATAAGCTTTGGCACGATCGACTAGGGCACCCAGGTCGTGATATGATGATCCGTATTTTGAAGACCTCACACGGACATCCCATCTTTCGAATGAAAAAGAAAATGGGTAAACAGATTATTACAATGCAGAGTAGCAATGTTCTTTCTAAAGTAAATGATGCACAATCTGTGCCTTCTAAAGCAAGAGAAGCGCAACCTTCGTCTTCCAAAGTAATTGAAGCGCACCCCGTGTCATATTCTTCTTCGATGTCCTTATCGAAGGCATATCGCTCATTCTGCAAAGCTTGTTCTTTGGCAAAGACAGGATCGAGACCATCCTATGCTAAAGATACCAAACAAAATATTCCATTTTTACAAAGAATACAAGGTGATATTTGTGGACCTATACATCCATAATGGGGACCATTCGGGTATTTTATGGTTCCGGTTGATGCTTCGACCCGTTGGTCACACGTTGCATTGTTGTCCACAAGAAATGCCGCATTTGCAAAGCTCCTAGCACAAATTATACGACTAAGGGCTCACCACCCTGATCATCCAATCAAGTCTATCAGACTTGATAATGCTGGAGAATTTACATCTAAAGGATTTGATGATTTCTGTATGTCTAATGGAATTGACGTAGAGCATCCAGTACCCCATGTACACACTCAAAATGGTCTCGCAGAAGTTACCATCAAAAGGTTACAGATGATAGCTAGGGCATTGGTTATGTGTTCCAACCTGCCTATTACTGCCCGGGGGTACGCCATATTGCATGCAGCATTACTTATTCACTTTAGACCCACTGTTGGCCAACCATTTTTCGCGTACCCGGTTGGTAATCGGATATGAGCCTCGATATTTCACATTTACGCATATTTGGTTGTGCCGTATACGTGCCTATTACGCCCCACGTCGTACTAATATGGGTCCACAAAGACGAGTATTTATGTTGGATATGAATCCCCAACAATTATCCGCTACTTCGAACCTTTGACAGGCTATCTCTTTACCGCTAGATTTGCGGATTGTCACTTTGATGAGTCAACCTTCCCGTCGTTAGGACTTCCAAAGGGAACGACAGGAATTGTCGTGGTGTGTTCCCACGTTGTCTCATCTTGATCCCCGCACTCCACAATGTGAAAGTGAAGTGAAAAGAATTATCGATCTTCGAATGTGGCGATTCAATGCCCGATGCATTTACTGATATCGCTAAAGTGACGAGATCACATATACCAGCTGCAAACGTGCCTGCAAGGTTGGAAATTCCCGACAAGGGAAAAGGTACCATAAATATAGGTACCAAGGCTGCACTTAGTGGAAGTGCAACTAAGGCCGTGGACCCCAAAAGGAAGAGGGGGAGACCACTTGGTTCGATCGATACTCGGCCAAGGAAGAAAAGGGCGAGTAAGGCATGACAGCATCCATATATCATCAACACGAGATAATCCATCTCATGAGATTGTTTCCGATTACGATTATGTCCATGAATCATTACCGGGGACGCCCCAAAGTTTGAATTGATTCCAGAGAACAAAGAAATCTCTATGGATTTTGAAAGTTCATACGTGTTGATGGAAAGATCCTCCACGCATATTGATGATATATTCGCATATATTGTTGCTCGAGAGATTATAGAGCAGGATGATGTCGAACCACGCTCTATTGCAGAATGCCAAAAGAGAGCAGATTAGCCTCAATGGAGAGATGCAATCCGTGCTGAATTAAATTCACTGGCAAAAAGACAGGTATTTGGTGCGGTAGTGCTAACCCCACTAGGTGTAAAGCATGTAGGACATAAATGGGTATTTGTCAGAAAGCGTAATGAGAAAAACGAAGTCTTGAGATATAAGGATCGCCTTGTGGCGCAAGGTTTCTCACAACGCCCTGGGATTGATTACGAAGAAATGTACTCTCCTGTAATGGACGTCATCACGTTCCGTTACTTAGTCAGCTTAGTAGTTTCAGAAGGACTTGAAATGTAACTTATGGATGTGGTTACCGCATATCTCTATGGGGATCTTGATACAAAGATATTCATGAAAGTTCCAGATGGACATCCATTGCCAAAATCAAGTAACTCTAAACCAAGGAGTGCGTTTGCAATACAGTTGAAACGCTCACTTTAAGGATTAAAGCAATACGGGCGGATATGGTATACCTGTCTTAGTGATTATTTGATTGGGAAGGGATATACAAATAATGAATTGTGCCCCTGCGTGTTTATAAAGAAAACAAGTTCCGGATTTGCAATTATAGTTGTCTATGTCGACGACATGAACATAGTAGGTACTCTTGATGAAATAAGAGAAACCGCAAGTTATTTGAAATCCGAATTTGAGATGAAAGATCTTGGGAAAACTCGGATGTGTCTAAGACTTGAACTAGAACATCGAACTTGTAGAATATTAATCCACCAATCTGCATATGTCCAAAAGATACTCGGGCAATTTAATATGCACAAAGTGTACCCTGCTAGCACTCCCATGGTTAGTCGAACTTTAGATGTACATAAGGACCCATTTCGTCCAAAGGAAGATGGCGAAGATGTATTGGGAGCTGGATATACCTATCTAAGTGCAATAGGCGCATTATTGTACTTAGCACAATGTACTCGACCAGATATCTCGTTCTCAGTGAACTTGTTAGCCAGATATAGCTCAGCGCCAACGCATCGTCATTGGAATGGTATAAAGAATATCTTTAGATACCTAAAGGGAACCATCGACTTGGGTTTGTTTTATCCCTACGAAGACGAAAGGAGAGATGCTAATGTAATTGCGACTCCTTACACCGCGACCCCAAATAATGTTTTGGTTGGTTTTGCTGATGCTGGGTACCTCTCAGACCCACACAATGGTCGATCACAAACTGGATATGTCTTTACTATCGGAAATACAACGATATCATGGAGATCGGCCAAGCAAACCCTTGTGGCTACCTCCACGAACCACTCTGAGATCATTGCCCTACATGAGACGGTTCGTGAGTGTATATGGTTAAGGTCTATCATTACACATATTCGAGGGACATGTGGTTTGAGTTCTACCACTGAAGAGCCAACTTGCATTTACGAAGATAATGCAGCTTGCATTGAACAGATGAAGCAAGGGTATATCAAGGGTGATAATGCGAAACATATATCACCGAAATTCTTTTTACAATCAAAGCAACAACAATGTCTTCTAAACATTCAGGTCAGTAAAGTAAAGTCTGACGAAAATGTGGCAAACTTATTTACTAAGTCATTACCTAAGTCCACATTTGAAAAACATGTGAGAAGTATAGGACTAAAGAGATTGTCCGAACTTCCCTGACTCCACTGGACTAAAGGAATTTTCCACTCCCATGACTGTATTAGACTAAAGAAATTGTCCTGCATCAGGGGGAGCACCTGATGGTATGTTGAACTCTTTTCCTTCACCGAGGTTTCTTTTTCCCACTGGGTTTTGTTACTCAGAAAGGTTTTTAATGAGACAACAATAATACCATAATACAAATCATGGGGAGATGTCGATATTAGGGGGAGCATTTAACGATGGATGTTGAAATAAAGGTGTGTTGCACTCTTTTCCTTCACCGAGGTTACTTTTTTCCACGGGGTTTTATTACTCGGCAAGGTTTTTAATGAGATAACAATAGCACCGAAAATATAACTTCTCGGTTGAGGTTATTCTTCTCCTTCCAAGTGCTCATGTTTTTGTGCTAAGTATTTTTCCTGACACATTTCTACAAAGGAGAAAAGTCTTGACAAGCGACACCATTTCAGAAGCTCAAATATCGTCTTTCTCCTTCGGCCAGTTTTTATTTCAACGAAGTTTTGTAGCAAGGTTTTGACAAACGCAATGAGTATATAATGGTGGTCATCCAAGGGGGAGTGTTGTAGTAACATTTGTAGAGAAGTGGCTGACCACACTCCACACATGTCAAGATGCATGTGCTCCTACTCTCAATTACTAGACACATGTAACTCTTTCTCTTTTCCTTCCCAACAAGTGTGCTAACACAATCACTTCTTCTTTTGTATTTAAAGGAACTAAAGGAAATGAAAGAGATGCACTGATTTCCTTACATATTTGTCTTTACATTACACACAATTATCCTTGCTCTCTTTTATAGTTTGTCCCCTATTTTACAGATACATAATTTTATAAGGTTAAAAAGAAAGAAAACATAAATCATTAGATCAGGGACGGGACGGGACAGGACGGGCCTAGCAAGGGGCTAACCCGGGCTATGGCCCGTCCCTATTTTTAGCTTAATAAAATTTTGGTATAGGAAAAGTTTTCGAAATTAGTAATTAGCCCATCCCTATTTGTGTTTAGTCTTTGTAGTTGTAGTACAAATAATCTTGAGTCCGAATTTGTGCACACTTAAGGAGTGTGCACGTAACATTTCAATCTATACCCTTGATTTAATTTAGGGAGTTATGTAACGAGGGTCGTGATTCTAAACATGGAGGATAGTGGGGCCATCAGTTAAATAATCGACCAATCAGGAAAATATGTGAAATATATACTTGTTAGAGGAGTGTGAACAAATTTGGACTCAATAATTTTTAACTCAAAATCTTGTTTAAAAAATAGAACTTTCTTTGTCACATCCATTTTTTTCCCATTTTTTTCTTTAAAACATAAATTACTTTCTCCAATCACTTTTCGTAATTAAAATTTGCGGATTTTAATCCTGGATACATTAATTATATACCCCTAATTTTAACACCCAACAAATATACCCTTATTCAATAATAAATATACCCTTCTCATTTAATAACCTTATCCATTTAAAATTACATTACATTAATACCCTCACTCAATATACAACAAATTTTTTTCCATACCACTTAATAACGCCGCCACCACCACATATTCACCACCACCACCACCACCACCACCAATATTCAACTACCATTCCTCCACCACCGTTCGACCACCACCAACGTTCGACCACCACCATCAGTATATCATCACCAATCCACCACCGCCGCCACCACCACCGCCGCCGTCGCCACCAGAATTTGGAGTCAACAACTGAAGTTGATAAAAAAAAATGATGTCAACAACCGAAGTTGATCCCAAAAAAAAAAATCAATAGTGTCATCAACCGAAGTTGATCCACATAATAAAAAAATCAGAAAATGTTCATAACATGTATGGTATCAACAACCAAAGTTGATTCCAAAAATATGGTGTCAACAGCCAAAGTTGATACCAAAATTAAAAATTCATAAAATATTCCGATTATGTATGGCGTCAACAACCCAAGTTTTCCCAAAAATATGGTGTCAACAACCAAAGTTGACCCTAAAATCTAATGTCAACAACCGAAGTTGATTCTGAAAATTATTCCGAAAATGTTTATATTAAGTATGGTGCCAACAACCAAAGTTGATCCCAAAATATGGTGCAACAACTAAAGTTGACCCCAAAATCTAGTGTCAACAACCAAAGTTGATCCCAAAAATTGATATACTAAAATTAGTGAACTCCGACGTGAATTGAACATGCATCTTCGACGTGGAGGCAGTTGTGGTACCATTGCACCACAAATTCAGTGTACCACAATTCAATTACATATATTCATAGTAATAGTGTGTCGGAAAATCAAAATTTACTGCCTACTAATTAAACAGACTCTACAATTCCATCAAAAGCACCCAACTTCAAAAAAAAAAAAAAATCAAACGCACGGGAAGAAACACCAAATGAGCTTGTTGTTGTAGACATCGGAGATTTGATAAACAAATTCTGAATGAGTTCATTATGTCATGCATTATGATAAGGTCAAAACAAACCACCTAAGAGACTGTCATAATATGTTTTTGGTCTTCCGTTTTGATCCTAGGTAGGGATCAAAAATTTGAAGAACCAAATTGATGAACAGAACATCAGTCCATACAGAATACCAAAACAATGCAAGTTTACCAACCTTTACCAAGGTAAGAACATAGGTAGGTTTCAAAACAGAATTATAAACTATCAATTAGAGGAACACCAAATCAATCAACTGCACAAATTGTTGTGAACTCAAAATTGGACCCAACCAAGTTTCAATAACAAGATTTTCCCTTCACATATGATACGTCCACCATGTGCTAATACCAAATGAACATGTAATATGAAAATATGTTTAGAAATTGATAAAGCAAACAAAAACATTCACTTTCTGATCTTAAATCTCTCGAACAATCAAACATATTCATAATTCCGCATCCACATTGTAAACCCCAAAAATGATTACCAGTGTTAGCACTATTCCAATGAAAATTTTTACAACCCGTGCCCGAATCTCCACCATCAATCAACTCCCAATCAAATTTCACATACAAATGCTAAAGATGATTATTTGTAAAATCAGAACTAAAAGCAAGTAGTTTACTTGAATAATCATTAAGAATCTCACCAAAAATCAAGGTAAGGGAAATGATGAAGATGATTTTGAGCATACGAGAGAGATTATGCGGGATTACCATGGTTGTGAGATCTGAAGTTGCAACGAACAAATTAATGTCTCTAACTATTACACGATTTCAATTCTCTCTAGGTTAACTCTTTTCTCAATCTTGCAACGGAGGTGGTGGCGGCGACGCGGTGGTGACGGCGCATGGTGGTGGTAATTGAGAGGTGATGTTGGTGGTGATACGAAAGGGGAAGAAAGAGAAGACAAAATTATTTTTCGGATCTAGAAATTAAAATGGACGTTTAGAACTTTGATAAGATAAAAGCAAGAAGAGGAAGGTTAAACAGGGAAAGGAAAAAAAACGTTAGTGGATCCGGATGGGCTTATAAATAGAGAAGGGTATATTTATTATATGATAAGGGTATTTATGAAGCCCATCAAAACAAGGGGTAATTATAATATTTCCACTTTAATCTTATACTTATCTAATTATCTAGTATTTTATAGACAAATTCCAACTAACCACTGATTATAAAACTCGTTCCAAAAAAATTGCCGCGGCCATCAAAGCATTGACAACTAGTGATATTCTAACCCTACCCTTGGAACATTTCTCGGGTCCGTCTCGCATCGATTACAAAGAGTTCGATGACTTGGCTCCTATCTATATTTCTTCTTGCTTGATGGTAGGCCTCGGAATGTGTATATTTTTATGGCCTACGGTGATAACCGCAAGTGCACGGCGTCTATCGGAGACGCGGCAAGTACGGGTCGATCCACAGAGACTTGTGGTGCTCTTGTATGATCTAAGGCTTGCTCTAGACTGAGTTCTAGTGACGGTAATACGTAACACAATGGTTTTGTTGCCGATACGGCTGGATAATGTGAAATGAACCTAAACTAAGGTATAGACAGTGATAGAAAGGTGATACTAGGGCTGCAAATCCACCACTAACCTACACTGTGTCTTCATCTCATGATATTACTCTTGTTCTTATGCTAGATAAAGGCGAGGTGTCAAGTCTGCCTTAAACCTAAAGTGTTTCTCCGCTTGACAAAGTTAATCACAACTAAAGTATATTTCCAAAGTATTACCCGTCTGATTAGAGTACAAATAATCGAGGATCATAATAAATTCATTAAACTTGGGTTGGATCATAAACAACACGAGGGGAATCAAACTACAGTGCATCCATGGCATTGGCATGCACTGTGAGAGCAAAGTGTTATCACACTGAGATTAATTCTATCTAGAAAATAGTTAAGCATTCAAGAACAGTTCATGAAGAAACACACAGTGATAAGCTAGGGTTTCATCTCAAACCCTAGTAATTTAAATTAAAGCATCAAGAAAATAAACAAACTACAAATTAACCCTAATTGACGCACTGGCTAGCCCAGGCATGCTTTCTATCAACACCCATCACTGCTATTTATACATGCAAGAAAATCCCCAAATACCAAACCCTAATTCATTTAAAATAAAAATTAAATGCAAAATAATTCGAACAAACTCTAACCCATACTCTGAAATTGCTGTTGGCTCTACTCCTCCGGTTCTGAGACTCCCTTGCTCTTGATTTGATGTAAGAGAAACCCTAGCCTCAATTATCTCTTACATAGCCTCTAGGGTTTCGAGAGAGGCTAGGCGAGAGATAAGTGAAGCTAGAGAGGGTGCGGATGTCGGGGTGTCAGGAGATGATGGAGTTGGTGGCGAAGGTGGCTCTGGTGGTGGTATGGGTGAAGACGGTGGAGGAGCAGAGCTCTGCTCTGTGATGGAGACGGGAGAGAGCAGAGGAGAAGAAAGAGAAAGTGAGGAAGAGAATAGGCTTGTTCGATTAGGGTATAGGGTGTTGGTAACTTCATTGTGAGGCAGGGACAGCGATGATCGATGCGCCACTAAGCGAGCATTGGATTTAGCTGGAGAAGATCTGAACGGTTGAGGAAGTGTTGAGTTGTTTTGGTGTTGAGCGGAGACATCAAGATATGATGAGGAAGTCGGAGCGAGCGTAGGATGTGGCGATTGAAGATCTTAACGGCTCGGGATGAGCGGGTTCGGATCCGGGTCGTGGGTAGCTCTAGCCCATGTCTTCCTTGTTGGGTTGCAACTGATTCGCGCGCGGGCTTTGGCTTTTTGCTCCATAGACACTTTCCTCGAGTCTTCGCTCTTTTGGCTCCTCAATTTCTCCGAGCTTTATTTATTACCTAAAAACACAAAATTAATTAATACAAATATTTATTCTTGAAAACAAAGAAAACACGTAAATGGGATAATATCGATTTCTAAGCGCAAAAGATGAGTAAAATGCTAATAAAAGGTGTATAAATATGCACTATTTGGCACTCATCAAATACCCCCAAACCTGAATTTTACTTGTCCTCAAGTGAAACAGAAATGAAAAAATCCTAACTATACCCCTGTCGCAGGTCTCTCGAATGCATTTAGCGTATGCACTAAGCCTTTAAACCCCTAGGTGTCCCTAGTGGATGAGTTGTAGTCTCGTGAGGGTTTACCAGAGGTGTACCCACAAAACCTTCTCCAACTTCAGAGTGTAAAATAGTCTCAAGCATCCAAGGAGCTATGAGGACATAGAGTTTCTGCATGCTAGTGATAGGTGTAGAATACACCTAATTTACTATCTAGTAGTTTATGCTTTCTTTGCTATTTTTCTTGTAAATTATGTATTTTACGCTTTTTTTGAGTTTTATAGCTACTTTGGAGTCACGCGGAGGAAAAGAAAAAGAAATCACCCTATTTGAGCCAAAATTGTCATTTCACCAAGGAGGGAATAATATATGGAGCCCAGTTGATGTTAAGGGGCAACCACTTTTGGGAGGAATACTAAAACGCAGTCTAGTCCAGGTTAAGGGGCTGCCATCGGGTTAGCCCTTATCACGAGTGACAGACACACTTTGAATAACCAACCCAATACTTAACCTAAATCGAGAAGAAGAGCTCTCTTTCTCAATCATTCTCTTCTTCCACTGAAATAATCGAGCGAGTCATGGCTGCTGTTGAGTCTGAGTGATTGAAGGATTAAATCAAGAACAGATGGAGAGGAACTCAGAGATAGTAGAATCGAGAGATTGCTGTTGGGTTTCGAATCGAGATGATGGCCAATCGAAATGGGTAGAGTTTGATGTGGCTGTAATCAATCGGATAATGGATCCGGGAGGTGATTGAATAGTTATTTGGAATCGGCGGGATTGAGAATCGATAATGGTGGCCGCTGTGTGAAGCTCGGTGAAATGGGTTAGAAGAAGAAGTCATGGAAGCTCGACAGAGGCGAGATGTTGAAGATGATAGGGTTTGTTAGTGAAGATGGTCTCTGGGTTCGATTCATGATGAGCTCAAGCATAGATGCATGATTTGGAATACCTAATTAAGAGAATGAGTTTGTGGTGTTGGTACACAGAGAATGAATTGTGATTGCTGTGTGAAGAACTGAAGCTCAGTTTGAGGCTTGATGGGAAGATTGATCTGGTGGTAGCTTGAGGTTGTTGGTGGTGATACTAAACGGCGGGCAGTTCTTTGGGTGCGTGGGTTGATTCCATTGAATTGCGTGGTACATTCTAGGTGAAGTGAGTGTAATTGGAGTTTCGGTGTTAAAGCCAAGATGGAGAAGAAAATGTGTTGGTGGTGGTTTGTTGAGGTCGGTGTTGAATAAGTTGCGGGGAGGAATTGGAGCTGTAAAGCTAATGGGTCCTTCTAGGCCAAGAATTAAATGAGAAGCAAGGATGTGTCTATGGGGTGTATGGCTGCAATGGTAATTGAATTCACAGATAAGTAGAAGAAGGAGAATGGTTGTGTGGATTTGAGTTGTAGTTCAGATGGTGATGAAGCAAAAGTCAGGGTTGAGTTGGTATGTCTGATGGTGTTGAGTTCTGGAGGATGGTGGTGCTGGAGTTGAGCAATGGCTGAATGGTGGAGAAGCTACAGGACTGCACTGGTGATGGTGCAGTGACATGGTTATAATCAAGGTCTTTCTTTGTGCAATGAGCTGCGAGAACGAATCGAAATAATGAAATTGAGTTTGAATCTTTGCTAGTGAAAAAAGTGAAGAAATTTTTGTGGAGTTCGGTGGTGGTGTTGGAGGTCTGTCTTAGCATTGGAGCTGCAGTTTGGATGTGAAATGATGCGCTGCCAATGTTACGGGGTGCTTGAGCTGTTGGTGGCAATGGAGATGAAGTATAGGCTAAGTTCTTGTTGAAGAGGGAGCTGCAGTTAAGAAATAAGAAGGTATAGCCATTATGGCTGGTCATGCACAATGATTGTGCTGCAACAAGTTTGGCCTGTGCAAAGTGGCCTGGCTAGGACCAGTCAGCCGAGTTAGCTAGCTGACTCGGGTCTGACTCTGAGTTGACTCAGCCGAATTGGATTGTTGACCGCTGACTAACAGTTGACTGGCGGTTGACCTGTTTGACCGTTAGTCCTAACGGTGGACTGACGGAATATTCCGTCGAATATTCTCTTGACGGAGAAATTTCCAGGCGGCCGGCGGTGACGTTTTCCGGCCAAATTCCGGCCACAATCCCAGTTTTCCGGCGAACAAAATTTCCAGAATTTTCTATGGACTTCTCTCATGGGTGTGAAGACTTGGGCTAGGAATTGGATGGAGAATTGGACTCAAATTTGGAAAGAGAAGGTGGAAGAGTTGAGAAAAGCTTGGATTTGGAAATTGAGTTGCAAAAGGAAAAGGATTCTATTCCTTAGAAGATTTGGAGAATATTGAAGCCTATAAATAGAGAAGTTTTCTACAACTTCTACACACCTCTCTACACACACAACACTTGTGTTTTTGCTTGCTTTTCTAAGATTTTTCTTTTTAATTACTTGTGTGAATTTGAAAATTCTTCTTTTAATTATTATTATTTGTGTGAATTTCAAAAACATGAGTAGCTAATTTACTTATTGATTGAGGATGAATTCTAGTTCTTAACATATGAATTAAGTTTTTGTTTTCAAATTCTACCTTGAAGTTTTTCACATAATTATCGTTTGTTTTTACTAATAGGAGTGATCTTAAAGACATTCATGATTGATTGATAGATTGTTTGGAGTGCACGCTAAATTGATTTGTTAATTTGATCTAAAGCTAGTGAAAGTTAGGAGATAAGTAATCGTTTCTTGACTCTTTACATAAGTAGCAAACACGAGACCTTGCGGAGGGATTCCGTGGAGCAATTGTGTGTAGAAACAACGTTAGCAAGTGGACCTTGAGCTAAGAGTCTAACTACTAATATCAACCTAAGAAATTCACAAAACTTAATGCATGAGCCAAGTTACATCTAGGTTGAGCTAATTCTAGGTGGCTTGGTGATTAGAATCCGGTAGTCGAGAACTTAGTGTCCCGGTGATACAAGGGATTTAGGGGTTTAGCTTGAGCTACACATTTGCTTTACCTACGGTTGGTGATAATTTGTGACTAATAACAAGTAGAATAGAACATAACTTGATTCATTGTTTCGTAACGAAGAAGGATTCCTTGATCTTCTCTCTCTTATTGCTTTCATCTTTCAACTTTCAATTTTAATTGCTTTGTTTATTTTTTTTCTTTTGCTTTTTACACCCCCCTTTCGTGACAACTTTTACAACTAAGATCTCTTTCTCCTCGTGGGAACGAACTTGACTTCCATTATATTATTTTTAATTGAGTGGAAATATTGAATTAATTTGATTGCACCTACGACACGCATCAAATTTTGGCGCCGCTGCCGGGGAGCAACGGGCGATTTTTAGTTGTTTTTCTTTTTGCTTTATTCTTGCTTTGTTGGATTCTTTACCGTATCTAACTTAGTTTGTGAGAATCTTGTTTTGGGTGTTATTCCTTTGGTGAATGCTTAAAGGGGGTAGACCGAGTCCAATACGTCTTCGATCCGGCACTCAACTAAAGGATTTCATTCGTGCGATTAACACTCCACTTTCTCCTTCTTCATCAAGTGATTCGGACAAAGAGGAAGAAACAATGGCTGATCGTACACTAAAGGACCTAGCTTCTCACAAGCTTGATACACAACAATGGTGTATCCAAACTAACTCAACCTTCGAAATCAAGCCGGGGTTGATTAGAGAGTTACCAAAGTTCCATGGCATGGTGAATGAGGACCCAAACAAACATCTTATGGACTTTTATGCCATAGTTATGGCCATGCTTCCACCGGAGACTAATGCGGATGGAGCATTGTTGAAAGCTTTCCCGTTTTCTTTGGCGGGCAATGCTAAGGAATGGTTATATTATTTGCCTTCCGGAAGTATCACAACATGGAATGGGATGAAGAAACTTTTCCTTGAGAGATATTTTCCCGCATCCAAAGCTACTCAAATTCGCAAGGAGATTTGTGGATTGAAACAACAAGTGGGAGAATCATTGTATGAATGTTGGGAGCGATACAAGAGGTTGGTGGCAAGCTGTCCACACCATCAATTTAGCGATGTTATGATACTCCAATACTTCTATGAAGCTCTTCACCCAAGTGATAGGTCTCTTCTTGACGCCGCGGGTGGTGGTGCACTAATGAACAAGACTTTGACCGAAGCTAGAGAGTTGATTGAAAGTATGGCGGCAAACTCGCAACAATTCTACACAAGGGATGAACCAACGGTTAGGCGAGTGCATGAAGTTAGTGATTCGTCATCACATCTTGATCAAAGGATGAGTAACATGGAGATTATGATGCATAGAATGGCCGAGGTAATTATTCCGGATGATGAGACCGAACAAGTGAATGCTTTATATCCAAATCAAAGGCCAAGGTACGATCCATACTCCAATACCTATAATCCCGGTTGGAAGGATCATCCCAACTTTAGTTATGCAAACAAGCAAGCGGCGGCTCCTAATCCATATGCACAACAAGGTGGTTTTCAACAATCACGATTTCAACCTCAACAACAAGGTGGTTATCAACAATTCCAACCTCAAGTGAAAGAACAAGGATCTTCAATTGATGATAAGCTTAATGTCATGATGCAAGGTATTACGTCATTGTTTCAACAAAATCAACAAAAGACCGATTCGGCTATCAAGGATTTACAAACTCAAATGGGACAATTGGCGACCGATGTGAATTTATTGAAATCTCAAGCATCCACAAAACTACCTTCACAACCATTTGTGAATCCAAGAGAGAATGTTAATGCGGTTACTTTAAGAAGTGGAAGGCAAGTGGAAGGTCCAAGTCATCATGAGGAAGTTAGTGAAGAGGTAGTCAATGACAAGGAGGAAACCGCACCAAAGGAGAATTCCACACCAAACGATCAATCCAAGGAACCGGTTTCTACTTTCACTACTCCACCTCCTTTACCTAGTCGTTTTGCTAAATCCAAGAAGGAAGCTCAAGACAAGGCACTTATGGATATCTTCAAGAAGATTGAAATCAACATCCCATTCATTGAGGCTATCAAGACAATTCCAAGGTATGCCAAGTTCATGAAGGAATTATGCATCAAGAAGGATAGGTTGCTTGATAATGAAATTACTAAAGTTGGCGAGAGTGCGTCGGCTATGCTATTGAAGAAGATGCCTACAAAGTGCACGGATCCCGGTGGTTTCACGGTGCCAATTACTATTGGTAAACAAAGGTTTGAACATGCTTTACTTGATTTGGGAGCTTCCATTAGTGTGATGTCGGCCGAAATATATGACTCCTTGAATCTTGGACCTTTGAAAGAGACAAGAGTTATTATCCAATTGGCAAACAAGTCTAACATATATCCTAAGGGGCTTGTAGAAGACGTGCTAGTGCAAGTAAATGAGCTTATTTTTCCGGTGGACTTCTTTGTGGTGGATATGGACAACAATGAGAATCGATCATCTACTTCTTTACTTCTTGGGAGGCCATTCATGAAGACCGCAAAGACGAAGATTGATGTTGATAAGGGTACACTCACTATGGAATTCGACAAGGAGATAATACACTTTAATATATTTGAAGCCATGCGCTACCCAAGTGATGTGCATTCCGTTTACTCCATTGATGTGGTTGATTCATTAGCGCAACAAATGGTGGAATTGAACCAAGAGGATGAACTTGATGTGGTGTTGCAAAAGAGCATTGAATTGGACGTCCATGGCTTGTCTAACTTGGATGTTGAAATCTCCAAGGAATTGGTGGAGATATGTGGTGCTTTGGCGACATTGCAAGAAGCTAAAAAGGGTGATGTTTCATATATTTCTTTACCCGTGAATGATGAAATACTTGTACCATCTATTGTGAAGGCGCCCAAACTAGAATTGAAGCCACTTAGGACCATTTGAAGTATGCTTTCTTGGGGGATGGAGATGAGCTTCCGGTGATTATTTCTAAGAACCTCACACCGGTACAAGAAGACCGTTTGCTTAGAGTCTTGAAAGAGCACAAAACGGCTATTGGGTGGACAATTGCGGACATCAAAGGTATTAGTCCATCCATGTGCATGCATAGGATTCTAATGGAAGAGAACGTGAAGCCGGTGACGTGATGCTCAACGTCGGCTAAATCCTCCCATGATGGAGGTTGTGAAAAAGAGATACTCAAATTGCTAAGTGTGGGGGTAATCTACCCAATTTCCGATAGCAAGTGGGTTAGTCCGGTTCAAGTGGTACCAAAGAAATCCGGAGTCACGGTTGTTCGAAATCAAGACGATGAACTTGTTCCTACAAGAGTTCAAACCGGTTGGAGAGTGTGCATTGACTATAGAAAGCTTAATTCCGCAACCCGCAAAGATCACTTTCCTTTACCTTTCATTGATCAAATGTTGGAGCGATTAGCGGGGCATTCTTATTATTGCTTCTTGGATGGTTATTCGGGATACAACCAAATTGTTATTGCATCGGAGGACCAAGAGAAGACCACTTTCACTTGTCCGTTTGGAACGTTTGCATATAGACGGATGTCGTTCGGCCTTTGCAATGCGCCGGCTACTTTTCAAAGATGCATGGTGAGTATATTCTCGGATTATGTGGAGCGCATCATCGAGGTATTTATGGATGACTTTAGTGTCTATGGCAATTCTTTTGATGGTTGTTTAAATAACCTTGAACTAATTCTTAAACGATGCATAGACACAAACCTTGTCCTTAATTGGGAGAAATATCACTTTATGGTAAACCACGGCATAGTACTTGGTCACATTGTGTCCTCTCGAGGGCTCGAAGTGGACAAGTCAAAGATAGATTTAATAAGAAACTTACAATATCCCACTTCGGTGAGGGAAATCCGTTCTTTTCTTGGCCATGCAGGTTTCTATAGGCGGTTTATCAAGGATTTCTCCAAAATCTCCATGCCGATGTGCAAGTTATTACAAAAGGAGGTACCTTTCGACTTCAACAAGGAATGCAAGGATGCTTTTGACAAATTAAAGGATATGTTGACAAGTGCGCCAATTATCAAATCACCGGATTGGAATCTTCCATTTGAATTAATGTGTGATGCTAGTGATTATGCGGTTGGAGCCGTTTTGGGTCAAAGGGTGGACAAGTTGTCCCATGTTATCTATTATGCATCTAGGACCCTTAATGATGCACAAATCAATTATTCTACCACGGAAAAGGAGTTATTGGCTATAGTTTTCGCATTGGAAAAATTTCGATCATACTTGGTGGGTACTAAGGTTATTGTGTATTCCGATCATGCCGCACTAAGACACTTGATAAAGAAGAAAGAAGCTAAGCCAAGATTAATCCGGTGGATCCTATTGTTACAAGAGTTCGACATAGAAATTCGTGATAAGAGGGGTGTGGAGAATACCGTTGCGGATCATCTTAGTAGACTTGTTATGTCTCAAGAGGAACTTCCATTACATGACCGTTTTCCGGACGAACAACTTTTTTCCATGGAAGAATCAACTCCTTGGTATGCGGATATAGTGAATTATTTGGTGACAAGGAAAGTACCTAGTACAATGTCTAATTTCCAAAAGATGAAACTTAAGAAGGTCGCTAAGCAATATGTGTGGGATGAACCATACTTATGGAAATATGGTGTTGATCAAATAATGCGAAGGTGCGTGCCTAATTCCGAATTTCAATCCATTCTCTCATTTTGCCACACTTTTTGCATGTGGTGGCCACTTTGGTTCTAAAACGCACCGCTCTCAAAGTTCTCGAAAGTGGATTTTATTGGCCCACCTTGTTTGAAGATTCATATGTTTTTGTAAATCGTGTGATAGATGTCAACGAACGGGCAATCTAGGTTCTCGAAATCAAATGCCACTCACACCAATTCTCACCGTTGAGATTTTTGATGTGTGGGGTATTGATTTTATGGGCCCTTTTGTCAATTCGAATGGGAATTTTTATATACTTCTTGCCGTTGATTATGTTTCGAAATGGGTGGAAGCTAGAGCCACCAAGACTAATGAATCTCAAGTTGTTTGTGATTTTGTAAGGGAAAACATTTTCAATAGGCATGGTACACCAAGAGTGGTGATAAGTGATGGAGGCTCACATTTCAAGAAGGCTTTCCACGCTCTCCTCAAGAAGTACAACATAACACACAAAATTGGTACGCCTTATCATCCACAAACTAGTGGACAAGCGGAAATTTCAAATCGTGAGATAAAGTCCATTCTTGAGAAAACGGTGAATACCACGAGGAAAGATTGGAGCTTTAAGCTCAACGATGCACTTTGGGCGTATAGAACGGCGTATAAGACACCGATTGGTATGTCTCCATATAGGTTGGTTTATGGCAAGGCTTGTCATCTTCCGGTTGAACTTGAACATAAGGCTTATTGGGCGATAAAGAAATTCAACATGGAGTATGATGAAGCGGGGAAGCAAAGGAAGTTACAACTACATGAGTTAGAGGAGATACGCAATGATGCTTACGAGAGTGCCCGTATTTACAAAGAAAAGACCAAGCTTTTTCATGACAAGATGATTTCTCGTAAAAGTTTCATCGTGGGACAAAAAGTCCTTTTATATCATTCTCGCCTTAAATTATTTCCTGGAAAGTTAAGGTCCCGTTGGATTGGACCATATGTTGTTACTAATGTTTTTCCTCATGGTGCAGTTGAAATTACTAGTCTTCGAGACAATTCGGTTTCCAAAGTCAACGGCCATAGGTTGAAGCCATACTATGAGAACATCGCTTATGTGAATTTGGATGAACTTTCATTTGGAGATGCACTCCCTCTGGAGGAGTAATGTGCCGCAAGAGCTAAGTCGGGCCGTCGACTTTAAAACAAGCGCTTAATGGGAGGCAACCCATCGGTTTTGTATTTCTTATCCTTTTGCTTTTTGTTATTTCCTTTTCTTGTTTCTTATCATGTTAAAATTTCCCACCTTGACTTTACTAGGAGGATTCAATTACATTGAGGACAATGTAAGGTTTAAGTGTGGGGGAGTGGTTAAGCATGTTTTTAAAACAAAAATTACAAAAAAATGAAAAAAATTTTGAAAAAAAAAAAAAAGTTTTACTTAAAAATTCCAACTTTTAAAGATTTTAGAGTCCCTAGCATATTTCTAGGTATGTTTACATAGAGATTTTGACCGACATAATTGAACTTGGAAATGTTAGAGAACTACATTCGGATTTCTTGCTTGTTTGAGTGTTAAATAATGGATTTAATCATGCCGGTGATGCGAATTTGGTGCAGGGAGAAATGCGTTATTAGAGTTGCTGATCAATCATTAGTGGAGACTACCCGTATTCATATCATGTGAGGCACCGACCAGAATTCTTCCATCTACTAAAGAGCGTCTTTTGAGTGTGTGTCACCGTACGTAAATTCCGGGTAGAATGGTGAGCTACCCAACCTCCCACCAATAGAAGCACTACTCTTTGATCTCTTGAGTGCTAATTTTGTCAATCATGAGGGTGACGTCCATGGATGAAAGCTTCCTTCTTGTAGTCCGATTTGCAGTTAGCACCATTCTCTCTCTCGACAACAACGGATCCATAGAAACACTCTCATCATCAACAAGGAGCGACATCAAAATCTACAAGGAAAGTTGGAAAAGTTTAAGGTTTACAAGCAACAAAACAAGAAAAAGAGCAAATTTCAAATACAAGTAAAAGCAACATACAAATGAGCGGATTTTACATATATGTTGAGGACTTACAATACAATGAGCATAATTATACATACAAGTATGAAGACTTATTCATGAAAGCGAAGAAAATTAAAAGGTGAGAATTTTTGGAGTTTATGATTTCAAGACGATACAAGTTGTGAAGAATCAAGCGGTAAAATACTTCTTCCACGGCCATGGTTTATTTTTTGTATTTAATTTCTCTTGTTTCAAAAAAAAAAAAAAAAAAAAAAAAAAAAAAAAAAAAAAAAAAAAAAAAAAAACAAGAGAAATATTTGTTCTTATTGAATGAGCCGTGGGGAAGGAAAATTTATAAGAAAGTTTCAAGCGACAAGGATTTCAAGGTAAAGAGTTAAAAATTGTCAAGGATTTATGAAATTCGAGAGTTTATCATTAATAGTTGAAACCGAAGACCAAGAAGTTAAAGACGAGGAGCGGAAGACGTTTCTATTGGATGCCGTGAGAGTGGTGTTATCATAATTGGCAATCGGATGTGAAGGTAAGTAAGTAATCTCATCCTCGATAATAATGGTTGATTTCCTTTCTTAGAGATCGTCAGAAAAATGGTTTTTCAAAATATTAAAAGATGTGGGTTTTTAAAATATTTCGGAAGTTGTCCTTCCCACCATTCAACGTGTTGCAGGAATTCTTTCTTCATTCCTACCTGCACACATGTGAGAACCATAAAAAAGCTGTCTTTTTGAGTGCAATTATCATAAAATCTTTTTGGTGAGGCAGAAGTCGAGGCGAAATGCTTATTGATCGTTTCTCAAACACGCATTCTCTCATTATGGTGTGGTTATTTCTCACTCAACATTTAAGAACGAGAATATGTTCTTTAGTATTTCTAACTTCTTATTACTAGCATGCAGAAATTCTATGTCCTCATAACTCTTTGGATGCTTGTGACGCTTGAACGCTTTGAAGTTGTGAGTTTTTAGTTTGATTTGCTCGAGGACTAGCAAAGTCTAAGTGTGGGGAATTTGATAGGTGTAGAATACACCTAATTTACTATCTAGTAGTTTATGCTTTCTTTGCTATTTTTCTTGTAAATTATGTATTTTACGCTTGTTTTGAGTTTTATAGCTACTTTGGAGTCGCGCGGAGGAAAAGAAAAAGAAATCACCCTATTTGAGCCAAAATTGTCATTTTACCAAGGAGGGAATAATATATGGAGCCCAGTTGAGGTTAAGGGGCAACCACTTTTGGGAGGAATACTAAAACGCAGTCTAGTCCAAAGTTAAGGGGCTGCCATCAAAGTTAGCCCTTATCACAAAGCTGACTGAGACACCGAATAACCAACCCAATACTTAACCTAAATCGAGAAGAAGAGCTCTCTTTCTCAATCATTCTCTTCTTCCACTGAAATAATCGAAAGCAAGTCATGGTCTGCTTTGTTGAGTCCGAGTGATTGAAGGATTAAATCAAGAACGAGATGGAGAGGAACTCAGAGATAGTAGAATCGAGAGATTGCTGTTGGGTTTCGAATCGAGATGATGGCCAATCGAAATGGGTAGAGTTTGATGTGGCTGTAATCAATCGGATAATGGATCTGGAGGTGATTGAATAGTTCGCTGGAATCGACTGGGATTGAGAATCGATAATGGTGCCGCTGTGTGAAGCTCGGTGAAATGGGTTAGAAGAAGAAGTCATGGAAGCTCGACTGAGAGGCGAGATGTTGAAGATGATAGGGTTTGTTAGTGAAGATGGTCTCTCCGGGTTCGATTCATGATGAGCTCGAGCATAGATGCATGATTTGGAATACCTAATTAAGAGAATGAGTTTGTGGTGTTGGTACACGGAGAGAATGAATTGTGATTCTTTGTGTGAAGAATGAAGCTCGGTTTGAGGCTTGATGGGAAGATCGATCCGGTGGTAGCTTGAGGTTGTTGGTGGTGATACTAAAGGCAGGCGTGGCGAGTTCTTGGTCCGTGGGTTGATTCCATTGAATTGCGAAGGTCATTCTAGGTGAAGTTGAGTGTAATTGGAGTTTCGGTGTTAAAGCCAAGATGGAGAAGAAAATGTGTTGGTGGTGGTTTGTTGAGGTCAGTGTTGAATAAGTTGCAGGAGGAATTGGAGCTGTAAAGCTAATGGGTCCTTCCAGGCCAAGAATTAAATGAGAAGCAAGGATGTGTCTATGGGGTGTATGGCTGCAATGGTAATTGAATTCACAGATAAGTAGAAGAAGGAGAATGGTTGTGTGGATTTGAGTTGTAGTTCGATGGTGATGAAGCAAAAGTCGGGGTTGAGTTGGTATGCACGATGGTGTTGAGTTCGGAGGATGGTGGTCTTTGGAGTTGAGCAATGGTGAATGGTGGAGAAGCTACAGGACTGCACTGGTGATGGTGCAGTGACATGGTTATAATCTGTGTCTTCTTTGTGCAATGAGCTGCAGAAGCGAATCGAAATAATGAAATTGAGTTTGAATGCTGCTAGTGAAAACAGTGAAGGCCATGGAGTTCGAGTGGTGGTGTTGGAGGCTGTCTTAGCATTGGAGCTGCAGTTTGGATGTGAAATGATGCGCTGCCAATGTTACAGGGTGCTTGAGCTGTTGGTGGCAATGGAGATGAAGTATAGGCTAAGTTGCTGTTGAAGAGGGAGCTGCAGTTAAGAAATAAGAAGGTATAGCCATTATGGATGGTCATGCACAATGATTGTGCTACAACAAGTTTGGCATGTGCAAAGTGTCCTGGCTAGGACCGGTCGGCCCGAGTTAGCTAGGCGACTCGGTTCCGACTCTGAGTTGACTCACCCTTGGATTGTTGACCGGCGACTAACAGTTGTTAAGCGGTTGACCGTTTTGACCGTTAGTCCTAACGGAGGACCGGACGGAATATTCCGTCGAATATTCTCTTGACGGAGAAATTTTCAAAGCGGCCCGGTGACGTTTTCGGCCAAATTCCGGCCACAATCCCGATTTTCCATGAACAAAATTTCCAGAATTTTCTATGGACTTCTCTCATGGGTGTGAAGACTTGGGCTAGGAATTGGATGGAGAATTAGACTCAAATTTGGAAAGAGAAGGTGGAAGAGTTGAGAAAAGCTTGGATTTGGAAATTGAGTTGCAAAAGGAAAAGGATTCTATTCCTTAGAAGATTTGGAGAATATTGAAGCCTATAAATAGAGAAGTTTTCTACAACTTCTACACACCTCTCTACACACACAACACTTGTGTTTTTGCTTGCTTTTCTAAGATTTTTCTTTTTAATTACTTGTGTGAATTTGAAAATTCTTCTTTTAATTATTATTATTTGTGTGAATTTCAAAAACATGAGTAGCTAATTTACTTATTGATTGAGGATGAATTCCTAGTTCTTAACATATGAATTAAGTTTTTGTTTTCAAATTCTACCTTGAAGTTTTTCACATAATTATCGTTTGTTTTTACTAATAGGAGTGATCTTAAAGACATTCATGATTGATTGATAGATTGTTTGGAGTGCACGCTAAATTGATTTGTTAATTTGATCTAAAGCTAGTGAAAGTTAGGAGATAAGTAATCGTTTCTTGACTCTTTACATAAGTAGCAAACACGAGACCTTGCGGAGGGATTCCGTGGAGCAATTGTGTGTAGAAACAACGTTAGCAAGTGGACCTTGAGCTAAGAGTCTAACTACTAATATCAACCTAAGAAATTCACAAAACTTAATGCATGAGCCAAGTTACATCTAGGTTGAGCTAATTCTAGGTGGCTTGGTGATTAGAATCCAGAGTCGAGAACTTCCGCGTGTCCGGTGATACAAGGGATTTAGGGGTTTAGCAGCCGAGCTAGCTGCTTTACCTACGGTTGGTGATAATTTGTGACTAATAACAAGTAGAATAGAACATAACTTGATTCATTGTTTCGTAACGAAGAAGGATTCCTTGATCTTCTCTCTCTTATTGCTTTCATCTTTCAACTTTCGATTTTAATTGCTTTGTTTATTTTTTTCTTTTGCTTTTTACACCCCCCTTTCGTGACAACTTTTACAACTAAGATCTCTTGCTCCTCGTGGGAACGAACTTGACTTCCATTATATTATTTTTAATTGAGTGGAAATATTGAATTAATTTGATTGCACCTACGACACGCATCAGCTAGTAACAGGAAGTTAGAACTATCAAAGAACGCATTCTCATCCTTAAGTGCTTTGAGCGAGAAGTAACCATACCATATGAAAGAATTCGGATTCGATTGTGATCATAAGTCTCAACTTATGCCTCACCATTAGGGTTTTATGATAATTGCACTCAAAAGATCGCTTTTTAGTCTCTCATGTGTGAGGGCAGGAGTAAAGAGAGAAATCTGCACACGTTGTAGGTAAGAAGGATAACCTTCCGAAATAAAATCTGAAGACTCCACAGAGGTGTGGACAAAAAGAATCTTTTCTGATGATCTCTAAGAAAGGAAATCAACCATTAGCAAGGGGTGGGAGTACTCACTCACTTCTCACCCGATCGGCAATTAATATCACTCCCTCATAAGAACCATAGAAACGTCTTCAATCTTCGGTCTTCGGTCTTCAAATGTTGATGACGAACTTCTAAACTTCACAAAACTTGACAATTTTTAACTTTTCTACTCAAATTCCTTGTTGTTTGGATTTTTTTTTTTTTTTTCTTCTTGAACTCTCTTTACCATGGTGGTAGCAAAAATAAACTACAATTTTTTTTTTTTTTTTTTACATTACAATAAGTGAAAATAAAAATACAAATAATGAAACAACTAACTCCATGGACAAAGGACTTAATCACTCAATTTTTCCACACTTGTATTGTCTTGATTTTATAAATTTTATTAATTCTCATCCTATTTTTATTTTCTTTGTTGCACATAAACCTTGGACTATATCAATTTTTCTTTCAATATTCTCGATCTTTGCTCCGTTTGCGACGATGATGTGTTTCTATGGGTCTTCTTTGATTGAGAGAGAGAGAGTGATGCTAACCGCAAATCGGTATTTAGAAGAAGTTTTCATCTTTAGACGTCACCCTCATGATTGACAAAAACTAGCACTCAAGAGATCAAAAGTAGTCTTTGAAAATGGTGCGAAGTTGGGTAGCTCACCATTCCTACCCGGAATTGATGTACGGTGACACACACTCTAATGACTTTTCTAGAAAGTTGCAAAAATTTGAAGGTTGGTGCCTCACTTGATGTAAAATGGGTAGTCTCCACTATGGGTGATCACAATTCTACTACCGAATATCTAAACAAAGACCTAATTCGCCCTCAGGTATGGTTAAATCCAACTTTAACGCTCTAATCAACTAAGAAACCCGATTGTGTTCTCCAAGTACTTCTAACTTTTGTTATTTCGGTCAGAATCTCTATGTAAACATAGCTAGAAGCATGCTAGTGACTCTAAAATCTCTAAAAGTTGGAGGTTTTTACAAAAGAGTTTTGAATTTTTTTTTTTTTTTTTTTTTTTTTTTTTTTTTTTGAAAATAAAAGATTAAAAAGACTAAAATTAAAAAGACTAAAAACTCTATATGCAAATGCACCCCCAAACCTAAATCAAACATTGTCCTCAATGTGTCAACAGATAGGAAAAAATTTAAACAGTCACATACCGAGAGAACTATGCTGATAAGAGAAAAGGGAAGAGATTAGGATGTCGAGGTAGCACGGTTAGAGCTTCACTAGTCAAGGCTAGAATCCAACATTCTCAGCGGAGATCATATCGGATTAGCACAAAATATGCACAAGAAGACTTAACCATTTCAAGAAAAGAAAATTTTAACAAGTCCTCTTTGGATTATATACAATGAAAGTTCACCATATACTAACAATCTAAAGAGTTGAGGATCAACCCAATAGAAAATATATACAAACATCAACAGTCTTACACAAATATAATATGAGAGTGCAAGTAAGACTGCAAATGGGAAGGAGTTTCCCCCAAACCTAAACTTGTGAACAGGTGCGGTATTGAGCACAAAATCTTGCAAATTTAAAGGTACATCATGCAAAAGGTCTAACTCAAAATGAGTTTTGCTAATTACAGGCAGACATACACATTCCAACTGTGGCTCCTTAAGAGTGTTATACTTTGATGCAAAATAGTCCAAGAGGACTTGGGAAGCACAAAGTTCTAGGCCTAAGTTAGGCATTTTTAAAAGTTGGTTTTGCAATTTTGTTACAAACTACACCTAGGTTTGGTGGAGGAGTATCAATTTGTGACTCGGGGAGAGAGGTTAGGTACATCTAGGTTGTTTTCATTTTTAAAATCATTTGTACCATCACACACTTTCTTAAAGTCAAAAGAGGGTAAATCATGTTCATTTTCACAGGACAATTGCACAGGTTCCACATCATCATCACATATATGAATATTAGAAGAAGCATCATTCATGGGGTTCTGAGAAGAGACACTTAATGTCTCCGAACCTAAAGATTCTACTACATTTTCAAAATACACATGCTCTTCATATTCATCATCATCATCATCATAGCAAGAATTCATCTCTCCATTCAAAATGTAGTATGTTTAGTGTACTCATCTACCCTCGGATTAGGTTCATATTAGGTGTTAGTTGTATGAGCAAGACTAGAAACACTATTTTCAATCATATCATTTTGTAACTCAATTAGGTTCCTTTGAAGAATCATCTTGAGTTGTTCTATTGAAGGAGAGTCTTCACTAGTGGGTATGCATTCCTCATATGGATATTCATTGTATGGTTGTGCATGAGGTTCACTAGAGAAGGGAAATTCGAGACATGTTGCTATATGGATGGTCATGCATTGCATTCATTTCAAGCCTAGCATTTTGCTCCATGAGTGTTTCCATTATTGATTGCAAACTAGGAGTTGGGGGAGTATAAAATTGTTCATCTCCCACTGTGGTGAATGATGCATGTGTGCAGGTTGATTATGGTCCCAATAGTTGCCAAAGCATGGTCACTTCTAGACACATCGTACATTGGATAATCATGGTTTTCCCTAGACTTGCCTAAAATCATGCAAAATATAAAAGTACTTCAGCAGGTGGTCTAAGCCACCACATAAGGTGCAAGCATGCATTTCATATTGCCAGGGGATTAGATTTGACAGATTGCTCATGTAATTGCCTTTCTAAAGCAGAAACTTGAGCTTCTAATTGATCTAGAAGTGATGACTGGGTATGAGGAAAGTGTTCATTCTCAACCCGTGGTGGATGATACATGTGCTCATAATGATTAGGGAATGTGAGGTCGTGGCCCCGAGAAGGCGCATAAAATTCCCTAAAATCACTATGGTATGTGGGGGTTCATCCTGTGAAGCGTGCCCGTAAGCAAGCTCTCTAATGGATTTGGTTCCATCCCCGAGATGCGCACCAAAATCCCGACATGATTTAGCACTCAAATTGAACTCAAAAGAAACACCCAAAGGTTATGGAAAGTGGGCTCGTTTTGGTTTAAGAGGGTTTATTTGGTTTGTGGGCTTCGTTTGGTTTTGTTGGGAAAGTTTGGTTTATTGGGTTTCATTTGGTTTTTGTGGGAAGCCCAAGTAGTTGTGTGCAATGCTTAATGGGTGTGGGCTGAAATCTTTGTGCACACCAATGAGATGGGCTTGGTTTATTATGGCTGGCTTGGGTGCAGAGCCCAAAGTTGAGTGGTCTTTGGGTTTCAGATTTATGCAAAGCCCAGGTTAGATGAACAAGTGCAGCCCAGATTGAATGGCCCAGTATGTGGGCTGAGTTTTGTGCGCAGCCCAGCAGTTTGATTGTGAGCAGCCCAGCAGCAGAGCCCAGCTTAGGCAGAAGCGGCCCAGCAGTGAGCAGAGCCCAGCAGAGAGGCTTATGTGGGCTTGGGTGGTTCAGTTTATGCTGAGCCCAATGGTTGGGTTTACACCCTGAGTTTGTGGTGAGAGATCAGTGGAATGCAAAGCCCACAAATGGGTTTTAGCTTAAACAGCCCAGGTTGTGTAAAATGCCCAGCAAAGATGGTGAAGTTTGGCGGTGCCAGCCAGTGGTGGTGGACTCGGACTTAGTGACACGGGTTCTAGCTCAATTGATTTGGCAGTGGTCTGTTGGTGCTAGGTTGGCAAATTCGGCCAATGGCCGTGTGCACAGCCTAGTTAGGTGGTCACAGCTCAGTTAGTGAGCACACAGCTTGGTCAAGAATAGGTGCACAGATTGTGCAAGTCAGGCAATGCACAATGCAGCACAAGTTTTTGCAAACTCGCATCAAAAAATGACAGCACAGTGTATTTCAGGGCAGGTTGGTTAAGTTCAGCACAGTTTATGTGCTCAGACAACACAGATTCACAGGTCTTTCACCAGGCTCAACAGGTCACAGCAGGGTGCAGATGTCTCACACAAGGTCTCAAGCATGCAAACTTGGAAACCTCAGTTGTGGTTCAAACTCGCGGCTTCGGGGCCTGAGGTTGAGCACAACAGGGTTTCAACAAGGCTCGGGCAGAGCTCGGGGTATGCAAGGGGTTATGCTCATTAACTTGGCTTTCCGATGTGACCCAACACTTGCAGCCTGTGGGGCTAGCAAGGTGGCTCACAAAGTCCGTGAGGTTTAGGCACCGCGGCTACAGGGGCCTGGGTGCATTTCGAAATACATAGCAAGGCGAATCACAGCATCATGCTCTTTCAAATCGTGGTCTCACAGATGGCCTAGCACTTGCGCCTTTCGGTTGTGGCTTACAAATGGCCTAGCAACATACAATTTTCGATTCATAAATTAACTTGGGTTTCTAAGTTGTGGCTACAACTTGCAAACTTCAGGGCTAAGTGCATTCACAAAAGACAGCAAGTGAGAGCTTATGCACAGGTTCACAAAGAAACACCCACAGGGTTATGCTCAGGCCTTGGGTGCACAGGAGATGATTATGCTCACTTACGTTACCCACTACTCATTCGGATGCTCTAAGATTATACACAATGTTAAAACCAATTCACAAAGGCCACGTGGTTTGTGGTGGTGACAGGCAGATGCTCAGCAAATTCAAAAAGTAGGTTTGCACACAGCACAGGGCACAATGGCTAACCTTAAGTCTGCGCCTTTCCTTGCCTTTCTCCCTTTGGCTTGTCTCAAATTGCTCATAGGCACAAAGATGTGTACCCGCTTGGATCAAGAGAGATGATGATTCTCGTTGTGCATAATTGAAACCAGGAGTTAAAGCCAAAATAGCCGTAATGTTGTAATGACAGATTAAGTTACAACATGTGTGAACCGAGAGGAAAAGTGAGTGACGAGCCGCACAATCCAGTGAGCTAAAACAAGCACAAAAGAAGCTAGAAGCGAGATGCAGAGGTATACAGTGAGAAAGCAAGACTAAGAGAGAGACTAGCGAGATGGAACTACAAAAAAAAATTGAAGCAGAAAAATTAAGCTAAGGATTACAATGTAGATGGAATATTAAGCTAAAATGCGAGATGAAACTAAGTTACACTAATTCAGGCTAAATTATACTAACAACAGGACTAAAAACAAAGAAAACAAAGCCAAAGAAAAACAAAGTAAACCAGACAGGATTAGATTCAAGAAAGACAAAGCCAAAGAACAACAGGGGCACACGCCAAGTCCCCAGCGGCGCGCTAAAAACTTGGTAGGCCTCGGAATGTGTATATTTTTATGGCCTACAATGATTGCAAGTGCACGGCGTCTATCGAGACGCGGCAAGTACGGTCGATCCACGAGACTTGTGGTGCTCTTGTATGATCTAAGGCTTGCTCTAGACCGAGTTCTAGTGACGGTAATACGTAACACAATGGTTTTGTTGCCGATACTACCGGATAATGTGAAATGAACCTAAACTAAGGTATAGACAAAGTGATAGAAAGGTGATACTAGGGCTGCAAATCCACCACTAACCTACACCTTGTGTCTTCATCTCATGATATTACTCTTGTTCTTATGCTAGATAAAGGCGAGGTGTCAAGTCCATTTTTAAACCTAAAGTGTTTCTCCGCTGACAAAGTTAATCACAACTAAAGTATATTTCCAAAGTATTACCCATGCGATTAGAGTACAAATAACGAGGATCATAATAAATTCATTAAACTTGGGTTGGAGCATAAACAACACAGAGGGAATCAAACTACGATTGCATCCATGGCATTGGCATGCCTCTGTGAGAGCAAAGTGTTATCACACTGAGATTAATTCTATCTAGAAAATAGTTAAGCATTCAAGAACAGTTCATGAAGAAACACACAGTGATAAGCTAGGGTTTCATCTCAAACCCTAGTAATTTAAATTAAAGCATCAAGAAAATAAACAAACTACAAATTAACCCTAATTGACGCACTGGCTAGCCCAGGCATGCTTTCTATCAACACCCATCACTGCTATTTATACATGCAAGAAAATCCCCAAATACCAAACCCTAATTCATTTAAAATAAAAATTAAATGCAAAATAATTTGAACAAACTCTAACCCATACTCGAAATTCTTTGTTGGCTCTACTCCTCAGGTTCGAGACTCCCTTGCTCTTGATTTGATGTAAGAGAACCCTAGCCTCAATTATCTCTTACATAGCCTCTAGGGTTTCGAGAGAGGCTAGGCGAGAGATAAGTGAAGCTAGAGAGGGTGCGGATGTCGGGGTGTCGGAGATGATGGAGTTGGTGGCGAAGGTGGCTCGAGTGGTGGTATGGGTGAAGACGGTGGAGGAGCAGAGCTCGCGCTCCGTGATGGAGACGGGAGAGAGCGAGAGGAGAAGAAAGAGAAAGTGAGGAAGAGAATAGGCTTGTTCGATTAGGGTATAGGGTGTTGGTAACTTCATTGTGAGGCAGGGACAGCGATGATCGATGCGCCAGCTGAAGCGAGCATTGGATTTAGCTGGAGAAGATCTGAACGGTTGAGGAAGTGTTGAGTTGTTTTGGTGTTGAGCGGAGACATCAAGATATGATGAGGAAGTCGGAGCGAGCGTAGGATGTGGCGATTGAAGATCTTAACGGCTCGGGATGAGCGGGTTCGGATCCTGGTCGTGGGTAGCTCTAGCCCATGTCTTCCTTGTTGGGTTGCAACCGATTGCACGCGGGGCTTTGGCTTCTGCTCCATAGACACTTGCCTCTGAGTCTTCGCTCTTTTGGCTCCTCAATTTCTCCGAGCTTTATTTATTACCTAAAAACACAAAATTAATTAATACAAATATTTATTCTTGAAAACAAAGCAAACACAGAATCTGGGATAATATCTGATTTCTAAGGGCAAAAGATGAGTAAAATGCCAATAAAAAGGTGTATAAATATGCACTATTTGGCACTCATCACTTGATTAATGGGAAATCATAAAATCCCGAATATACAAGGGATTAGAAGATGGCTTAGTCATCGCTTAATAGCTGTGTCATCCAACCTGTCTATCATTACTTGGATGACACCTCACTAGATGAGTCATGCTTAGTAGTAAACCTTAAGCTAATCTTAATTCTTTGTTTTAACTCTAACCTTTCTTAATTTGGCATATCATTAATCCACCTTAAATTAGAACTGAACACAGATTAGCTTAGGCTAGGCCTGATTTGTTGCACATATAGTCTAACAATTAGAGCCAGTATAACCTCTAGTTCAAGAAAGGCAATACTAACCAAACTCTCAGAATAATTTCCTTTCTATTTCAATCAGTAATTTAAACTTGCATTTTTATTGAAAACACATAATACTTGTTCACCTTTTCTGATGATATTAATGTTTAACAGACAAATAACAATTACTTTAACAATATACAAGACTATAAATGAGTCCTATATCTGCTCAAACACATTCTTGTACTAGTAACTATTTATGATCATATTCACCCAAATCTTCTGGCAAACTACATCTACACACAAAGTAATGCCTAATAAGATAACTAAGTTGATAACTTGATGGGTTTCTTCAACGACGATATGTTTATTTGAACTCTACATGCCAGATAGTTTGAGCTTCTTGATACTGTAACCTTGCGGTGTGAAATCCCCCCCGAACGAATAGAACAATCTTGATCTAGGCTCAACGGAGTTGACTATAGGGGTAATAAAGAAGAGATTAGCGGTAGTAGGCCATGTGTCTTGACGATCTGAAAGGAGAGTTATCGAAAGGAGAGGCCTTCCTAATACTGGAAACAGGAGCAACTAATTTCTTGCTTTCGCGCTTGGTTTCAGTGCGAAGCCAAAACTCAACCACGGACAGCAAATTGGCTGCAGTCTTCAGGTCTTGGAGGTCAGAAAGCTTCTCTGATTTCCTCAACTCGCCGTCCTGAATGTATGCCAAATCTGTTGCCCATGTCTCTAATCCATCAAAGATATGTGTTGCATATACAATCGTTGCTCCTCTCTGTAACATGATGGAGATAGGTAGGTTACACGAGGCATCCACTAGATTAACACAATTTTGGTTCTGGAAGTACAATTAGAAGAAGGTTTCTTACCTCTTCACACTCTTCCTTGAAAAAGTCGAGTAGATCCAACCTTGCAACAACATCTAGATCAACAGTAACTTCATCTAGCAACAGTACCTGTTTGAAGGCCATGGTCGGCGTAATTAGATTCTATTTAAGTTCAATTTTCACACGTTCCTATATACACATGGTTACACACACAAATGTGTAAGCAAAAACACGTTGTCCCAGTGAATGCATGTTCATTCACAGATGCTTCATGGGATCTTTGAGAGACAACTGCAATTACGCAAGGGCAAACAAAATTCACTAAATCTCCAGATATGCTCACACAATGACAATCCTCCTCAAAGCCTCAAGGTCATACTTGGAATACAAAAAACATTGAGAGAGAAGCTAATGTCTACTGTAGGCTTACAGACACTATAAACATTCCATTCATAAGATTAGTATTCTAGCTCCTCCAGAATTTTATTAATGATGGCTCACCCCGAAGGAGGTACTTATTCGTGTCACTTGTTTGGGCCTTTATGAATAAAAAGGAAAACAAAATTTCCTCCCTCATTTTAACATATGCCTGATTGGGAGATTTATGATCTTCATACCTTACTATTTCACTCTATATCCTCTCTTTAGCTTTCTCCTAAGCCAATTGCAATCTTAAGCAAGAGTGAGCCACGTTTTTATATTTTATTCATTTGTACGAGAGTTAACAGTGATAGGCCAAATCTTTTGGATCCTAGTGCCAGAGAAAGGCCAAAAATTCCTAACAAGCCAGGAAAACATACGTTTACTTAAGTGTGCAGTGTAGGGTATACATAGACACATGGACACTAAGGTGTAATCATCTCAGAGACACATGAAGAGGGTTGCAGAAGATCTACCTGGAATGGATGGAGAAGACCCATACAAATTTGAACTCGACGCGTTGCCCATCTGATACTTTATGCATTCTCCACTGCAGATCGATGTCAAGCAGATCTATTAACTTCTCTCTTCTAACAGGGTCAACGCCTTCAACTGCATAGTCCAAAAGAAAGAAGAACGAAAAATGACAAACAAGAGGACAGAACTAAGTGACACAAATTTATGCCTTCACTAGATCCCAGTCAGTAAATATATGTCTACAGAAATACGGGTTGGATAAACACTCTCACGATGCACAATCAAGCGCAAGTACGAAGTACCAACCCTTTTGCAAAGTTCAAAGTATCCACAGCACTAACCCGTTATCCCGGGTCAACACATAGAAACTTAACCAAAGACTAGCTCGATATTGAGTTTAAATATGTGCTGAATCACCAAACAACACCATAAACTGGCAACATTCAGTTCTCTCTTACACTGTTGCACCTGACAAAACTAATTTCATGTAAATGCAGTAGTCACAATAACTTACCTCCAAATATCATGTGCTCGGCAGAAAATCTCCTTGGAGTGGAATCTCCCCCTGAAAATAAGCCAAATATCTCAACCCAAAATATTTATAAAGCATGTGTTTGTTAAGAAAAATGTTACGGGGTGTAACATTAACCCGAAGCCAAAAAGAATTGACGAGTATAATTGATCTAACTGCGACTCAGGTTATGTTAATATTGCTCGTCCCTAATGGTATGCATTTACTAAAGGACTACATTAACAAACAACAACTTCCTAATAATTTGCAATTACACCTTAATTGGGCGAAGTGAGTACCAAAGAAATGAGAACCAGAATAAATGGAATTGTAAAATAATCAAGATAATGGAAACAAAGAAAACATGAATAACTCACAGCACATCCAATTGTTTTACTCCACGAGCCCCCAAGGTATGATAAGTTGCCACTACATACAAGCTGAGTGTCATGAAATGCGGAGCTGTTTAAAACCCTAACCACATCTTTTCCTCCAACCATATGTTTACCCCCTAATATCTTCAACAATGTAGTTTTCCCTGTAATTATCATCAAACCATGTTGTTAACCCCAAATGCATACACAAATAATTGGGAAAATAGGTAATAACGATGAGATAGTTGGGCAAATTACCAGATCCGTTGGCACCGACAAGAAGACAACGAGAACCAGGAGTAATCTTAAGACTGAAATTGGCAAATATTGGAATTTGACCTTCATATGAGAAATTCATAGCTGATACTTCAACACTATTACTTAGATTTTTCATCTCTTCCATCTTCATTTTTCTTTCTTCTTCTTCTTCTTCTTCTTCTTCTTCTTGAGAAAACAAACAAGCTTGTATTTTCTGCTTCTGTTTAAATCTGAAAATTTTGGAACTCTTTTTATACATTTCTACGTTCACCTAATTTCTAGGTTTTAAATGACATGGACTTTCTTGGCCCATACATTTGTCAATTTCTTAAACGTTTTACGTGTCACGGATGATTAAAAAAGGCATACCGGACAAATCTCACGTGGCACGTAGGATGAAAATTTTAATTATGCTTTTATAATTTTCAGCCGTTCGATTGAATTGCAGGTAGACTAAAAATAAAAACCCATTCGTTGAAATCGAATGAATTTGAGGCTGCTGCTTGTTAAACTTGAGCTTTGAATAGATGAAAGCCATTAGTTCAAATCGTACAGAACAAAAGCAATAGGTGAAACAATTTACGAAGCAGTTAAATTTTTGATTCTTACTAAATAGCTCTGAAATTCAATCTCCAAAACTGAAATTTGACTATTGTATTGTTCGCAGGGTTCAAGCAGATTGAAGGTGCTGCCTTTGAGCTGTTCGAGGAAATTCCCAACAGAGTTTCCGGTTTCACAGTACTCAGTTAGTGTTCTTCACTTATATTTCTTCTTGGTTTTAACTTTAAGTGTCGAAAAACTGGTTCAACTTGTAACATACGAAGATGTGTTCACTTAGTATATATTTTAAATTAAACATGTGGTGTTAGAATCTGTGTACCTTACAGCCTTAAACTGTTAAACAACACCAATGCACTTAATAAAGTATGTTGATTTCTGGCATTAAAATGAAGTGGCGCTACAGGTAAGTGATGATTACATGTACTTTATTGATCACAATACTTTCTCAGTCTATTGTTAAATTAACCTATTACTAGAAAAACTTTTGCTTTTGAGGGAGGATATGCAGGTACTTTTGTTAGTTTGGCCCACTTTTCTGTATTTTTTGGCAGCAGTACTGGCTAGATAACTGGTCTTATCCTGATGAGTTATCCACGAAGGAGTGTAGGAGTGTAGTGGTCTATGATGATGCTTTTAAGAGTACAGTAGTAGAGAAACAAATATCTGTGTTGAATAAGTTTTTTCTGTCTCAAAATGGTCAACGTAGTAGGAAACTGTTATAGGTGTCAGTTTATTGTAACATAATGTTGCAGATTTGGTCACCAAGTATAGCTATTGCTGTTAAGTTCTCAAACTTGTCAAATACCACAGAGTACTCTCATAGTACTCACTCAGTTAGTGTTCTTCACTTCTCTTTGTTTCTGTAGGTAATAACTCACGTACCATGCGCCAGATTCAAAGTTTAACATATTGACCCAATTCAAATTAGTGATAGATTCTGCTGCTTATGTATGAATTGTGATATATGAATATATCTAAGCAAACTTTTGGATGATCCTTTCAGCCCCCACAAGTTATTTAATCATCAACTAGTATAGATATTGCTGTTGGGTTCTCAAACATGTGAAAATTTCACTTCGAAAGCTGTGAATGTTGAAAAGTCCCTCATGGCATGAATTTGCTAATGTGAATATCGTCTACTTCGTCAATTTCAAGTAATTAAACAATAATTACTAGTTTATTTAAGTTTATTTTTTTAATTGAACCCTGTTGAATGATGATGCCACAACGAGTTTCTCTTTAAGTTTATTTTAATTCATTCAAAAATTATACAATAAAGCTACAAGTGTTTTGTCCTTGATATTCTGTATTGGCAGGAAATGAAGAAATTGGTTTAAGTCATTTGGTTACAAGATTTGCGGGGTGTGGCATTTTGATCAGGGCATTTCGTCAACCCCCTCACGTTGCAAGCACTCATCTAGTCTTCCAAAATTCCATCAAAATCTCTCCTCTAGACTCCCTCTCTCACCATCCCTTGTCTGTTTCTCAATCTCGCAAGACTCTTCAAAATCCTTAGATGTTCCGAATGTCAGAATCTCTATACCCCTAATTACATTGAAATCCGTTCAAATCTTTCACGATCTAATCCTGATTGTTTAGAAGCTTTTCATTCATCGGAATGGAAGAAACTAAATCTCAAGAGAAGTTGAAAGATTTGACCTTGGAAGGAAATTCTTTCAATATTTTGAAGCAATTGGAAGTTATACTTCAGAGTGATCCTTTAATGTAAGTTCAATATTTAGATTATTCGTTGATTATGTTGGATAAGTAGGTTATAGCTTGATCAGTAATTCCTCTGATTTTTCGTAAAGTAAGACAATCACCTCTAAATTAGGCCTATTGATAATGCCACATCATATTCTTGCCTATGCAGCAATAAATTGGTCTTCTTCGCCATGAATTACATGCTGCAAACGTTTTCAATCCCTTGAATTTTGAAAGTTCCATAATAAGCTAGTAACCACTGCCATGGTGGGTGCCGATGTAAGTTTGACCTAATTTGGAAGAAGTTGTAGTGAAATTGTAGTTACTTCTTGTTTGGGAACAGTGTTTTATGACTGACGGGCATCGCTTTTTGGCACCACAAGAGTATCAGCCGATTAAGTTACTTGTATCCAGTTATACAAGATTAACCAATTATTTCTAGTCAAGATATGGCAATTGATATGAAGACCATGTATGATGTTCAGCAAAAGTGAATTATTTTTTTCCACTTATAACACATTGTTTTTTCCTTGTCATGAATTTCACTCATTTTAGTCTGTTTGCAAGAATGTTGATTGTACTTCGTTTGTAAGAATGTTGAATTCAATGTTTAGTCTTATCTTTGGAATTTCTCAGAGATTTTTTTGTTACCCATCATAATATGTTTGCTTTACATCAGTGATGAAGTAGGGGTTTTACATCCATCCCAGTTTGCAGCGCTAAATGAAGAGACATATGGATCTGCTAATAATTCGCAGAATTCAGAAAATGAGATGTCCAGCGGCAACACCATTTTCTGGAATAGAGATCACAAATTGGCCATTTCAACTGAAGTGCTCTTTCCCTTATACGCTGCTGCTAAACATGCTTTTGAGGCTGCAGATACGCAATATAAGATGCTAACCAAATTACCCACAAATAGGGGTAAATCAATGGATGAAACTGCAGCAGATAGCTCTCAGTTTTCAACGGACTTCCTTGCAAATGAAGTAATGATGCATAGCAAGGCTCTTTTGCTGCTAAGCTGTGACTCTGCCACTGCTTGGAATTCAAGGTTTAGTTGATTATTTCTCTTATATGTTTATAGACTATGTTTGGATAGTCGATTGTTTTTTAGGATTGCCAAGATCGGATTTCAAAAGTTCGATTGAATTGAATTGTTGTATCGTGTCTGTTATGCAGGAAGCTTGTCATTTCCAAGAAGCAACAGTCATCACTGTCGATGGACGAACTTCTGTTTTCATCCCTGATTCTCTCTTATGCTCCAAAAAGTGAAAATGCTTGGAGCCATAGGTAATAATGAATATTTAACAACTCATGAGTGAAGGTTGACAAGAGAAGTAGAACCTTCTTCAAGTGGAAACCTTCTACTGGTGTCTGTAATTATATGTTACTCTTCTGTTATTAAGTTATCACTGTTGAACTCATTCATAAAAGAAGTAGAATTATTCGACTTAATCACTCTGAAACAGTCTGATCATCGATTAGTACTAAATTTAGTTTTTGACAGGCGCTGGGTAGTCAAGACCATTGCAGGGACACATCCAAACATGGAGAAGATAGTTTATAAGGAATCTGAGCTTGTGGAGAAACTAGCAGAGGTTTATTTTTAGTTCATAACTTGATATCATTAGATGATGAAGGTTTATTAACTCTTCGTTTTAGTAATGTTTCATGTAACCTTCCTAGCATTTGTTTTTCATGCTGTTGGTCAACAGTGATCGTCCTAGGTTCGCTTGAAATTGCAGTAAAAACTTTTGTTGTTGACGCCTTCCGCTTTATCTTTTTACTTTCTTTGCAGAAATCAAAAATGAATTATCGTGCGTGGTATCACCGTTGCTGGCTAATTTCTTACTTGACAAGGAGTCAGGTCTGATTTTATGACTGTTGAAGTAGCATACTTAAGCCATGTACTACCAGCTAATGTGAAATTATAACTAAAACTAATATCAAGGCTAGTCTAGTCATTAGTTTACAACTCCCAGAGAATGCTTTTATTCCCTATTTTATCTGTTACCTTTTGTTGCCCGCCTCCGACGCATGTTGCTTGTGTTTGTTCCTGATGAAACTCACTCTTTCTACATTATGTTTTCTTTCTTCTGATAATTTAGTTTGGAAAAGCTTTCGTTAGTTGATGAAATGTCTTTTTTCAGGTGCTAGAAGAATTGATGAAATCAAAAAATGGGCGAGTTGCACGTTGCTGACAATTGCTGTTTCCACTATCACCTAGTGAGTTTCCATTTCTTCTTAATTCTACTATATGTGTTTGCTAACATGTTCACTTTTTCTTGACTAGGTCGAACCCAGACTCTCAAATTTGTAACTTATATCAGTTGCATGAATTGAAATAGTTTTAAATGTTTGTACATTTTTCCTCTGGTAAATGACTTACTATTCGTCCTTACTGCAGCAACTATTGCTTAAGTTGTTAGAGCCGAGCATCTCAAAACATGGTCAAAATGTATCCATGAATTCATATCCAGAACTTTATAGAGTATGGAAGGTTTGTTTCTTTCCCTTTCAGCACGGAGATTACCAAACATTTCTTACTTATACAACTAGCCAGACTAGGACAATCAATGCTTTTTCCTCCTTGTCTAGTTTTCGGCAACTGTGCTTCTATTTGTGAAGCATGCTTGAAAATCATATTATCTTTCCTTTGTTGTGTGGTCTGACAGGAGGAGCTAGACTGGGATAAAATGCTCATAAAGCGATATGTAGGTAGAGAGGTATGATATTATGATTTATGACCTCGAACATTTTCATTTAATCCTCAGCATCGACTTGAATATCTAGCCTTACGATAGGAGACTCGCATCATGAAAATTCACTTAGTATGTCTTTTCTAACACAATTATTTCTCACCTGTTTCTCAGGCTCTATGGGGTCATCGCAGGTTCCTCTCTCAGTGTTGGGTACAGCATTTTGGTATTGATGATTTCAACGTCAAAGATGTGATAGGTAATTTTATGGCTGATGAGATCCAACTACTCCAGTCATGCTTGACAATCAGGGATGACGACTTTGAAGACTGGCACACACAGGCAGTTCTTGCTGCAGCTTACGTTCTCTGGTTATCAAAGGTATTTATATTCTAATCTTTTCTCTCACTTCTCAATCTTTGTTGTTTACTTTTTTGAGTTTGATTGATTGTTTTCTTGGATGCAAATCTAGCAAATTCCCCATTCTGAAGGGGTAGAGTCACTGCGGAAGATAAAAGAAGAAGTTGGAGATCTTAAGGCATTGCTCATTAAATTATGCCCTGAAAAGGCTCCACTTTGGAATGGCCTAATTTACTGAATACAACCATAGAGAATTTGATGCACTAAACTAGTCAAATTTACTGCAGATTTTTTTGGGAAGTATTTTCAAATCATAAATATCGTTTTGGTCTTCAGTTATTTTCAAATTTAATAACTAGTTTGAAACCCGTGCTACGCACGGACTGATGGAATTTCTTACACTGTTAATTCATATCCACTGAGGCGGGACTTCGCCCCACACCCGTCCCTATAAAAGTTATACTTAAGCTTATACAATTATTATCCGACAAATTGACGATTAACGGTTAAAACTTTATAATAATCAAATATATAATATTATTATAATTTAAAGATCTAACATGGTTTTGAAATCTAATTTCATGCAATATAATAAAATAATAATCAATATTTTAAACGTAAAATATTTTAAGCTACAAAGACATAATTAGATATTTTTTTTAGTATTTAACCCGTGCTTCGAACCGGAAACGTCTGAAATTGATCCTTAGTTCGGCGAAACCCCACACCCGTCTAAGAAGGGATCTCAATTAACAACTGAAGTGTACAATGAAAACACCAATTATCATATTTTTTTAAAGCAATCATTTAATAAATTAACAATCGTAACCAAATTATTCACCAATTAATTACGTACTGTTTAAAGTTTAAAGTGTTGGAGATTAAGAAATCCTCTTAAAGAAAATACTTTTGATAAGTTATACAGACATTTGAAATCAATAAGTAGTTCATTACATTACCTATATCGGTACTATTGGTAGTTAAATGAATCATCACACTTTTTATATAGTTGTATCAATATTTGATATTGGAGACACTAAAAAAACACGATATTAATATAGAATAGATTGGCAACTCTAAATGGTGCACAACAAACGAATTGCTTCTCGTCAAAGAAAATGTAATTAAGGAAACACACATATATATTTCTCATCATTAAAACATATATTTGCGTTAAGAATTAAGGGATCAACTCAACTGCTCTTCCAGGCTCCAACTTACTATAGTTAAATGAAAAATCACACTCATTAGTCATTATACATGCATCGGTATATGATATTAGAGACACTAAAAAAAATCATGATATTAATATAAAATATATTGCCAACTCTAAATAGTGCAAAGCATATGAAGTGCTTCCCGTCGAAGAAAATGTATAATTAAGGAAGCGCACATATATATTTTTCTTCAGAAATCATATACTTGCGTTAAAAATAAAGCGGCTAACTCAACTGTTTTCCAGGCTCCAATTTCTTGTAGTTGAATGAAAAATCATACAGATTATGTAGTTGTGTTGATATCTGACATTAAAGACACTAAATATAACACGATATTAGTATAAAATAGATTGTCAACACCAAATATTGCAAAGCATGCAATGTGCTTCCCGTCAAAGAAGTAATCAAGGAAATGTCATAAGTCGTTATATAGGAATCGATATCTGATATTAGAGACATTAAAAAACTATGTTATTAATATAAAATAGATTGCCAACTCTAAATAGTGTAAAGCATATGAAGTGGTTCCCATCAAAGAAAGTGTAATTAAGGAAGCACACATATATATTTTTCTTCATAAATCATGTACTTGCGTTAAAAATAAAGCGACTAACTCAACTGTTTTTCCAGGATCCAACTTCTTTTAGTTGAATGAAAAATCACACATATTATATAGTTGTCTTGATATCTGACATCAGAGACGCTAAAAATAACACAATTTAATTATAAAATAGATTGCCAACCCTAAATACTGCAAAGCATGTAAAGTGCTTTCCATCAAAGAAGTAGTCAAGAAAATGCACTGATATATCTTTCTTAAGAATCATAAACTTGCGTTAGGAATCAAGCGGCCAACTCTAGTTTTATTCCAAGCTCCAAGTCCGTATAGTTGAATGAAAAATCACGCTCATCTAGTTGTATCGATATTTGATATTAGAGATACTAAAAATCGATATTAATAGAAAATAAACTTTTAACCCTAAATATGTGGTTATTGGATTTTTAGGGATGCATATGGCTAATTTCATTATGCATGGCCATTATTTTGGCTTGAAACAAAATAGAGAACCCTATTGGAATTGAACGATTAAAGAGCCCATTTTTTTTTACATCAATCGTAGGTCAAGTTAACGAAGTGCCGTTACGTATGGCATGGTCTACAAAACAAAGCAATTTCTGCGTATAGCCGATTCGAGAAAGAAAATGAATAATAAGTATAGATTTCTAAAAAGACTATAATTCAATAATCTAGCGTAACCCCATCCAAAATATCGGAAAAATTTATAAATGAAAGCCAAGAGAGAGTAGAATGCTCTTGGGACAATAACTTAACAATGTGCCCTTATTCCTATTTGGTTCAACATAGAAATGAAAATGGTGGACGGGGCCAATATTAACTGGTTTATAATTATATATTCACTACTACATCATCGATAATACTTGTACATATTTAGAGAATATATCTAAGATGAGAAAAAGAAGTGTTCATTTTACAAATATCCAAACATAAAAAGACCCTTGTCCAGTCGAAACCACTTTGGCCCAATATCATATTACCGCAACATGAATATTTTACAATCATGTTTTTTTTGTTCCATGGTTCATTGTTAAGGTTGGTGTTCGACGAAGTTACCATGATGAGGTATTCCTGAAACACACTTCATGAGGGATTCAACGGAAACCCTGTTGTTATCAAATTAGTACTGTAAATAAGAACGTCGTGATCAATTGGTAGACCCTAATTGGAGATCATATATCTTGCCGGTGGTTACCACATCCGATGCTGGTGTTTCGACAAATCTTCGATGTTAATGAACAAAAATATTGAAGTACCGGAAGATGCTTCAACCTCCAACCACAAAAGGTATTTGCATAAAACAAAGTGTGAGGAGGTGTTATTGTCTGTCAGATTTCGATTGGCGTATATGGCGATGACCGGAGGACAGGTAACTATTATATAATGAAATGACCGCCCATGGTAAAGTCGTATTTAAAAGTACATACAAACTAAGCCAAAAAAAATTAGATGTACATTAGGATTGATTCAGGATTCCCTATTTGATTAATATTACATGAAAAAAAATGTATATCGAAGAACTCTCCGAACATTCTAATTTATAATAATAGTGAGCAATCTAGGGGATGGCTGATAAAGATACATTCATATGTTTAGCATGGGTTTATGGAAATGGTTGATAAAGCTTATTGATATATATATATATATCTTAGTTTTTGGTTTTCATGACAGAACTCCATTTCGTGTAGAGCTTCAAAATTGCAAACGACATGGATCATGTAATTAATGATCAAGTAAGTGTTAGTTAATAGTATTAATCCATATATATTAAATGACAAACTCATGTTGTAAGCGTATTTACGTTAGAAAATTAAGCTCATGTTAAATCACAATGCGATTTTCTAATTACATATGCACCTTTCACTTGCTTAGCGCGCGGAAACAAAATCTTGTGATAAGACCTAAATTGCTGCATAGCAAAACAAAATAAGAGTAAATATGAAGGCCATCAGATTACATAAATTAAAATTAGTAAATTTTGTTTGATGAATTAATTAGCATGCAGTAATTGAATAGCTAGCAAATTCATATATGGACCTCATTTTGAATTTTTAATACACCAATTATGTGGATGGTTAAACTTATTTGGAAGGTGGAAATTCTTTTGTCCGAAAGACCAACAAATAAATGAAAGTTCAAGAAGTGAACTCTCTTGTTGTCTACAGATGTTCATCGGTTTTTAATATGTCCTCTTGGCCTTCTCAGGTAAATTGGTTTGTTTACACAATAAAAGCCAATAAAGTCAATAACAAAAACCAAAATGAAGCAAGAACTGTAAACGAATAATATAAATAAAATGACAATACCTATAACAATGATACAGATAAAACCTTAACAATCCACACGAAGTATAACACTTCCCTTTCAACTCAAACATGTATCTAGACTCGAGTTTCTTTCCTTCTTCGGAGCCTAACAAAATGAATTGATGAGAAAGATTACATCTTGTTCGACAACATATATACAAAGTCACACTTCCAAATGCGTATATCTTCATGGTTAAGTAAGCTACCGAAAGAAAAAGAAAATCAATCCAAAATGTAGACAAAATTATATGATTTTAGTTTACAAACAGTATGGCCGTAAGCTATGGAGTATATGAACACAGATACCATTTTTATAATCCGCAATTTCAACTTCACTTTTCCATTACACATAACTCTAAATTTTCAACTTCACCTTTCCATTACACATAACTCTAAATTTTAATTATCAGTGTTGGGCTTTTTTCTTTCCCGTGATGTTATATTACAATGTTTAAGCATCATTAGTACGAAGCTTGTATTTAACGAAATCACTCAAACATGAAGCTTAATGGACAGAGTAGTACCTACATTACCTGAATATGATGATGTTGAGAAACCCTCACCTACAAAATCCCAAAAGAAGTTTAGTCAGTATGGAGCAGTAATTAGAAGAAACATAAATAAGTTTTCGCTAAGAACCTGGGGTTGAGGAGATATGAAACCAAAAAGAAATAACATAATTGAGAAACCGTTTCCTGCAAAATAGAACAAATAAGTGTTTCATATCATCTTTTTTTGGATATATATATTCTTAGGATTTTCTTCATATCAGCACTCATGCAATCGAATTGCCGCTGACCATCATCAATGCAAATTGAATACAACAAAAATAGATCAAAAACAGAACCATAGGCACGTAGGAAAGCCTATTTATGTAATCAGCAATAAAAATTCATAAAATTAATTAGTAATTAACCAACAACAAAATATATTAAAAGAGAAAATAAGAAACCATCATATGAGCAAGGTAAGTAATAAAATTGAACAAACCTTTAGCAAATAGGTGAAGCAGCAATCGTTTTATGCATCAATATTTATAGCGTTTAGTTTTGCAACAATATTTATGCATCATCATTAAGATCCACAAAACACAAAAAGTTATGGTGTTTGATATCGCAACGAAATTTGGAATAAAAACAATTAAAATATCAAATAAAAACACCAAATTCCAATAAAAGAGAAAAGAAACAAAATTTTAGTTCTAGAAGAGAGAAGCAACTTGCGAAACAAAAAGGTATGGTGTTGCACGAATGCTTTATATGGGTACCTGCAAAACAAACAACGAGAGCATATAAGAAAACATAAATTAAAAAAAAAAAAAAAATCATAGAAATCAAAGTTGAAGAGAGAAGCGGTGTCCAAAAAATGGGTTTACCTTTTGTTTGAAAACTTTATATAGGGATTCCGAATGAATGCGCAATTGGGGGATATATAAATTAATTGGGGGATATTAATTACTATTCCCATCCTATTTCTCCTGCTAAGGGGTGATTTTTGGGTACAAAATTACTAAGTTACCCTTGATATTAAATAAAAACCTAGGGAATTTACTATATCACCCTTATACCAAAATAAAAATCTAAACATAAAACCTAAAATCATTCACAATATCCCCTTTTCTTCTTTCTACCGGCAACCCTTATTCACCGGAAAAAAATTTGTCCGATCATCGGGAAAAAAAAATTCTTCAAAATTCTATAGTCGATTGATCAATTATGTTTAATCAAATGTTATTGGCAGCTGCATCCATGCACCTTTACTCAGATGTTGTTGGAAGTTGCATCCCATGTACTACTGCTTTTGGAATTACGTTTTTCGTGGCTAAATTGAGTTGGATTTGGCTGTATCATACCATCCAAAATGAGTACAACAGCCGTATTATAAGCTCCTGATTATCAAATCATACCAATCTCAAAACAAAAGTTCTAAAAGAAACTCCTGGAAACTTGTGATGAAAAAAAAATCTTAAAATAAACAACTAAGCATAGTTGGAAGGATTGTTCTTGATCATCATCAATATAGTATCAATCTCAAAACTAGCACTTCCAAACCCTAAGTAGTAGAATCATGAACTTTTTCTGAAAAGTTTCAGCTACAACCGTTGCCGGCATTGAATTTATGTTGAAGACCCTGCCGGCAACAAGTACCAGGTTTGAATTTCCTTTGAATGCCATGTCGGCAAACAGTTCCGGCATTGTTTTGCAATTTCATCTCAAAGCCGGCAGTGTGTAATAACAAAGTGAAATTCTCTGGATGGAATTTCATATCAGTCGGTATTGTTTATGATACAATATCAATTCCGGAAATACTGCCGGCATGCTCGTGTTTTTTTATTCAATGCCGGGTTTAGCTTGATATATGCAAGCTTTCAGATATCATGCCGGCTACCTATTAACAATGCCGGTAATTGTGATTTTGCTTTGTGATTGACAATGTTCTTGTAATCAAAATAATGAAGCATGTTATGGAGATATTGCCGGGGCTTACTTGTGTGGTTCCGTTGTTCGCGGAAATGGTCGGACAGGCAAAGCTCGCTTTTCTGTTGCTATTGATTTCGGTATGCCTCTTTAGTTGTTGCCCAATTGTGGTAAACTTTGATATAAGAGCATTTGAAAGATTGTTGGAGTATCTTTGTATGTTTAATAAATTTGGATAGAAATCTCAGATACGGTGTCTTTTGAAAAATTTATCGAGCTTGTAGTTGCCTTAGGATTCGATGGTTGCAATTTGGTAATGTTTTGTGATTTCATTTCTTATTTGAGCTTTGTGGGTTATTTTCATATGCTTGTGAAAACCTTGGTTTAGGACTAGTAGTCTAGTACGAGAACAACGAGATAATGCGCAATAGCTCTAGTGTTTGAAAGTTCTCAAAGAACAGTATAAACATGGATTTTGTTGATTCAATTGTACTTTGCTGGATGAATTTATATTTTAGAAATCAGGTGCTTACGAGAATTAGTAGCTGCAATGCTGTAGTGAAATTGGAAATAGTAATCAGAGTAGGTCACAACTTAAACTACAAGAACAAAAACTAGCTTGGTTGCTTATGTTCAATACGTATACAACCTGCCCTGACCTAATCGGAGTTCACTGTACAAATCGAGTGCAAACGGTACCGGAGGTACTGAGTTGTCGATGTCATGGCAATATGGACTGCCCTTCACTTTCTTTTCTTGCACTACAAGAAAATGGGAACTGAGAAGGTAATTTTTGTGTTTACCAATGGGTTAAACTACTCCCTCCGTTACCTTTTAATAGGCCAGTTTTGTTTTTTGAGAAATTTAAGGAAATTAAGAAAACTAATTATTGAAAGTGGTCCTCTGGACACTTGTCAATAAAAGAAGTGAAGTGAGATGCTCCCCATGACACTTGTCAGCCAAAGAAGTAATTGAAATGGTCTACATAACACTTGTCATCAAAAGAAGTTAAAAAAAAGTGGTCCCAGAAAATTAAATTAATATTTGACTTTCCCAATTAAGAAATCAGACTATTTTTTTGAAATATTTATTTATAAAAGCGGCCTATTAAAAAGTAAATCTGAGGGAGTACTTTCTATTGCTTCTTCATTTTCGAACTTTTGATTGATTAGTTTCAACTAATGTGTGTCACTGTAGGTCTGCTGTATGGGTCTAATTTGATTTGCTACTTTATCGATGCCTAGAGTCATACGCAGAAAGCACAAACTGCACTTTCACCGAAACTCACTCCTTTTTTTCTTTTTTTTTTCTGTAGGATGTTGTATGATTATAAAGTCCATTTCTTTTTTCTCCTCCATTGAAACTCACTCCTTTTTTCCCCCAAAAAATGATAAATTGATTTGCTTATCAATTTTAGCATTACGATTGCGAGTTTAAAAATTCAACGATAAAAATTTGGTTGAGGTTGTGGAGAAGAGTGGTGGTGCTGTTAAAACTCATGATACCACCACATCAAGACCTTAATCTCTCTATGTTTGGTATCGGTTTGTCGGCATTGTTTTTTTTTTTTATGAATGCCATGACGATTTCCGGTCTGCATGCGATTTCTAGTTGTAGACCATTCCTATTTTCGGTGTCTCGGCATTGTTTATGTTATAAACTATTATGCCGAACATATGTTTTAAAATTTGAAGTTTCTTGAGTAAATTTCTACACTGCCGGCGTTGTGAGGTTTAAGAAAACAAGTGCCGGCATTGTTGTCGTGCATGCTCGACATTTGGTTGTCAATGCCGGCAGTGCTTATATTCTCGGACATTTTCCTACCAAGTAAATCTCTTCTTCAATATATGCCAACTGCCCAATTTCGGGACCTAGCTCACCGAGGCAGAGATACCCGAACCAGCTAAACTAAGTGAGCATATTTGTGGTTTAGTGGTTATGGTTACGTGCAACTCTTACACATTTACATGGAGTGGAATCGAAGAGTTCCAAGTAGATTTAAATGACGACGAAGAAGAAGATGACGACGATGAAGACGATGATGACTAAACCAAGTTTCTGGAGAAAGAAAGTAAGATTTCACCGTCAAGAGACAAATAACGTATAATAGAAGGGAAAATGATGAACAAGCAGGGTTACAAAAGAGGTTGAAGAGTTACTTCGTGAGCTTTGGGCATGACCATTTAATGGAGTCTAGTTTGTACGTGGAAAATAAGAGGGATACTGAAAGAATATTGGGCATGACCATTTAATGGAGTCTAGTTTGTACGTGGAAAAAGTTAGTAAAAATCTTGTCTTCATCTACACTTTACTCGTTTTCTCCAACGCCACCTCTTGGCCAAGTTAAGAACCCTGATGTCGGCATTATTAGTTGACCGATACAAAGAACCCGGCAATAGGTGCCGGTGTGCTCGATAAAAAATGATCAATGCCGGCATTGTTGGTGAGAGTACTCGTTTCTGTACACCTTGTAACCAAAACCGGCATTGTTTTATAAGTCTCAAGCTATGCCTGCAAATGTTAAAATTGGGGATATGGTGCACCGGCATTGAAAAACTATGAATACCATTAGTTTTGGTTGTTCGGCATGGTATTCATAGTTATTTCAATGCCGGCATTGTGTTTTTCAGGTACAACCATGGTAAATTCAAATTTACATCTGGAGAAGATTCAATATAAAATATATGTTTATTGCTGACGTGAAGATTCACAGTCATCTCTTTGGTCACTATGGTCACTCATTTCAACCAAATTTTTTTAACCCAACACTCATACTTCTAATTTCTTCAAAATGATCATGATTTATCCAAAATGATAATGATTTATGTTAATCAATTTCAAACTAATCAATTAACTTAACTAATTATGATTAGCCACTAAACCTGATTAGTGAGGGGTAGATTAGTTAAAATACATGGATAGGGGGTGACCTTGATTTACTATTTAAATCCCGTTTTTGTCTTTTAGTTGTATCCCCCAATTAATAAAACTATCCCCCAATTGCGCGTTCTTCCGAATCTATTAGTAGAATGATTTTATCTTGGATATACAGTAAAACTTCAATAAATTAATAATGTCGGGACTGGCAAATTCTATCAATTTAGCGAAGTATTAATTTATCGATAAATTAATAAGTTATTAAATTATCGAAACATTCTAAATTTAAATTTTAAAAATAAAATAAGATAAAATATTTGAGTTAAATTTAAAGGTTTTCCATAATTAACAAATATATTGAGATATTATTTTCAATCCAAATTAATGTAGTAACTTTTTAGCATAATATAATATAGTATAGTATATTGCATATTATGTACATAAATTTATATATCTTTTTATGTTAAAATAAATAAATAAAAAAAACAACACAAAAGAAGAGTGTAACAATGGCTCATACTTCTCATCTCAAAGGTGTCAAAAAATCCACGATGACAAACGAGATTCGAAAAGCATTGTGTGACTATAGTCATTCCAATCCAAATTTGACTCAAAGAGAAATACAAAAATGGCTTCTTGAAAAATTTAACATACAAGTGTGTCAAGAAATGATATCAAATATAATTAAGCGTGCATCAGAATACATCTCAAGTGATCAAGGAAAAATCAGTTGTAAGCGGCAGAAAACATATAAATATCCAGACTTAGAGAAGGTTCTCTATGAATAGTAATATTAATAATAGTAAAGCTAAAGAAGCAATATTATCAATAGTAAAGCTAAAGGATTTCCTCTTACAATTTGAAAAATGCGCTCCTGCACTTCTCAAGGGACTACAAAAAATCAGAGATGAAGTCTAATGTTACATAAATGTGAACAAGAAACAAACAACTTTGGAATCTTATTTTAGTTAGGCACCACAAATGTAATGTTATTATAATGATTATTAATTTATATTTCAGTTGGGCCCTATTGGATACTTAAAATTTTTATTATCTTATAAATTTAGCGAGGTTATTAATTTAATACACTGGCCCAAGTCGGGACTGGCAAAAAATATTATTTTAGCGAAGTTATTTATTTATCGCGGATTAATTTATCGAAGTTTTACTGTAATATTTAAAAATATCTCGACTTTCTAAAAAAACTAACTAATAAAACCGGCTTGATTATTAAGTCGTTACCAAAAAAATTCTTTTGTTTATTTATTTTGGTAATATATCTTATTTTTGCAAAAAAAAAATACTTGATTGTGTTAGAAAGATATATATATATATATACATACATCACGTTTTTTGGATTTTCATTCAAAATATACTCCTAATATAAATATAAATCTGGTTTTTTTAGATACTCGAAAATATAAATATTAATTTCGGGGTATTAATTGATACAATAATTTTTAGATTTTTTACCCTACAAAAGATTCAAAAAAATAATATATGATTTTTTTACCTCATAAATATGTTTACTCGATTTTTTTAGATTTTTATCATAATAATCAAATTAATACAAAAATATTCCAATCTTATCTAAATAAAAGAGGTTTTAGTTGGTAATGAGCAACAAGTCGGGCACCAACCCCTTTTGAATAGAAACACCCAATCTGTGAAAAATAAAACTACCGAGACCACTACCAACGTCGTGACTAATTAAACAATTCTTCTCGACGTTTGAAAAAGCTATTGTATCCTCACTAAGTTCTCCTAAAGTAGTAAAGGCTAGCACTCCCAAACCATAACCATGCCAAGTACACTCATTCAAATATTTGGAACGTTTACGCGAGATAGCTTTGGAGATAGCTTGGCTGGGACAAACGATCGTACACCATCGCCGAGAAAGGGGAGACTCTGTGACATCCATACACACATCTTGTCGGTTTTCCTAGTTGGGAACAAGGATATCACCTGGACGCAAATCCTTGTTATACTCTGACAAAAAACCCAAAGCAACTTCCTTGAAAGCGTGGGCCTTGACTTTGAAGCAAATATTCGCGATTACATCCCGTACCAAGTCATGACGGAACTTTAGACCAACATCATTAGCACAATGAAGCGCGTGATCACCAAAGATATCCATAGGCTTATTGCAACAAGCACACAAACCATCCTCAACAAATAACGGGATACCAAGACGATAACAAACAACTGCTCTGAACTGTCTGGGGCCAAGGCACTGACCTAAACCACTGATCGGGACAGCCAAAAGATAGTCTTGAGCATGTTTGATCTGATTGCATTGCCAAAGAATGGAGTCTCTTGCAGATAAAGTAAATTGGTCGGGGATTTGCTTCTTAACCACATCAAAATAAGTGACTGCCAGGGAGTGCATAGACGGGGGGGCAGTATCATTGACGCAATAATTGGGAGGCAAACCACATACCTGAATAAAGTTCTGAAGAGCCAACTGATAGGTATCACCATTATCTGTTGAGAACGAGCTACCAAGAATCGACTTTCGCACCGAGGCAGTCTGACTCTGAGAGGCAAGATAACAATAGGTACGGTTGACCATGGTATAAATGCCAAGTCCACCATCCTTAATAGGAGAGTAGCCGAGTCTGTGCAAAGGCCCAAACCCAAAGACCATCTCCGGTGATTAGAAGCCTCAAATATTGGAGCAAGTGGTCATCGAAGAGGTCAAGCCTGTTGTAAAGTCACGGTTGGTAGTACGCATAGCAAAAATAAAGTCCTGAAACACCGACACAATTACGGAGCAAAGAACATCTCACTTTGGGGATATCCGAGCTTTTTTGATAGAAGACATTTTTGAATAGTTTTATTCACCCCGTTAAGCGCCATGTCACTCATGAAATCCAAATCCAAACTCACGAGTCCACCTAAAAAGCTCAACTCCCTTGCTAGGTCTGCCAATATCCGAGGGAAAAACACCAACCTCCAAACTGCGTGGATCAGAAGTGGGCCAAAATACTTTGGTCTTCTTGATATTAAGATGAAGACCCCTATCCGGTCCTTCAGAATCAATGATGCTCAAAGCCCGAGCAACCTCCAAAGTGTCGCCAATGATAGTGCCATCATCTAGGTAACAGGCGTGCAGATCAAGCTTACAACGAGAAGCAATGGACTTCACAAGGGGGTGAAGTGCCAAAGCAAACAAGAGGGGCCCGAGAGGATCGCCTTGTTGAACACCGAGTGCAGAAGACAAGATGTATTGGTCATAGTACAATTTAGCAGGCCTAGCATAACAAACTTATACCCAACGAAATACCCAGGACAATGTAGCAGAACCTCCTTGATAAGAGAAGACACGCTCACCATGTTGAAAGCATTCGAAAAATCAATAAGCAACATTGACATAGAATCCGAATGACCCTTCAACTCCAAAGAACCGTTGTGAGAATGAAGTATACCTCGCCTCCTACCGGCACTCCGACACCAAACTGATGATCACCCAAGTAGTCTTGCATCTCCTTACCAACTGAGAAAGAAGCCAACTTAGAGACCAAATGGCGCCATATAGTACCAACTGCTATTGGCCTAAGGCCACCCCCGGGCTTGAGTAAAGGTGTAAGGGGTGCACTAGCGATAAGCTCTCCTAACACCTTAGGACACTTACCTGCCAACCAAAGATTGACAACCCCAGTAACCGAAGCCACTAACTGCCTCGCCACAGCTCGCTGCTGCACCACCAAGCACATCGACTAAATGTTGAGCCCGCAAACCATCACGACCACAGGAAGTTCCTCTAGGGAAACTCTTAATAGCACCAATGACAGCTCGTGAATCAACTGTTATTGGGTCACCAATTGCGACATCATCCGGAAAGGAGGGTGGAGGAGCTGCTGGGTGCTTGGATTGCAACTCGGTCAAAGTACTCTCGTTGCGAGGAGCTAAACCGTTTGAAGACAAGACCCGAATCGCAGCTGCAAAATGCCCGTACTCAATCTTCTTACGACAAGCACTTAAATTAGCCACTTAGGCTTCTTTTCTGTCTGTCCTTTTTAGTCGAATATTGTTGGCATGGGAGGCGTCATGGCTTTGAGATCAAAGTAAAGCAGCCCATCGGTTCTTTCCAAGTGAGCAAGGCTTGTTGGATGGCTGCAATTTGGAGACGCTTCCTATTGGAAGATTTCTCTTCAGCTGATCGTGTAGGCCTATAAAGATTTAAGATGCAAATGGGGAGCAGCAGCAAACGAATCCAGTCGAAGCATCCGAAGGTTTACACAGCACGTTATCCAAACAGGTCTTCAAGGCTCGAGAGAAGCCTAATCTACACTGAAATGGAATACTAGAAATCGTGGTAAAACGACGTTGAAAGATCAGACATAAGCAAGTCGGGCGTGAGCGAGAACGATTCACTCGGCAAAGAGTCACGAGATGCATCACTGAGTTCCGGGAAGCGCCAGAAGAGACCACACCGTCGACAACACCAACAATAACTTCAGCTGGAGAGTTACAGGAGGCATCAGTTGAGAACCGGGAAATACCAGCACATTCAAGGTCGACACCACCAGATGTAGCTTCACTACCAACTGTAGCTTCACTACCAATCGCCGCAACATTCAAAGTCAGCAAGGGATACATGGACGGCTTGGCAATACCATGAAGGAGAAAGTCCGGTGAAGCACCAGGACCATCAATGGCGTCGTGTCGAGCTCCTTCCACACCCTTGCAAGATGTTCTCCAAGCTCGTAAGGACAAGCAAATGATCCCCGCAAAGCCATGTACGTGTCTCACGAATAATCGATTCCCAGCGCGAGAATACTTGAAGATCATTTGGAGATGATAGCTTTGCAATCAAACCTATTGTCTTCCGGTGGAAAAGTGCTTGTCTTGTAAATGTTTTGCGAAGGAACCTCTTGCATAACCTCTACCACCTACACAAATCCCGACATCCATGGAAATTCTTAAATGGGCAAGTGGCAATACCCATTTTGTGATGAAGTGTCAGCGTGAATAGATTTTTTTGCCGCAATCGTGTGATGGAAGATGAACGAGGTGTGGGAGGAGGTTTCTTTGAGAGTGAGCGGCTAGGGTCTTCGAACTGTGAAGGAGTAGCCATAAACGAAAGAAAAAAGAAAAACAAAACAACTTCACAAAACCTAAAACGAAAACCAAAAACCCTAGACAAACCAAATCGTGGAAAAAGAAAGGGGAAAGAACAGAAAACGAGAGGCGACTTCAAAAAGAGAAAGAAGCAGGGATGAGACCAATCCATGGACGAACCTCGGCTTTCAATCATGGAGTCTCTCCCTGAGCTCATCGTAGTTAAAAAATAAAAATAAAATAATATAATATAATATTTTTTATATTTTTTACCTTATAATCGATCCATAAAATATAAATCAATATTTTTACCACATAAACATGCTTGGATTTTTTAAATTTTTATCATAAATGTAAAATTAATATATAAATTCTTTTTATATTTTTATAATTTTATCATTAATAATATAGTCATTTTTAGATTTTTTTACCTTACAAACGATCCAAAAAATATTGATATGATTTATTTATCTTATAAATATTTTTACTCGATTTTTTCGAATTCGAAATTAATATAGTAGTTTTTTGTATTTTCTTGATTTTTATCATAAATACGCGAAATTAATATATTATTTTTTTTAGAAAAATTCGACGGTCATGATTTTAAAAAAATCACGTAAACTTGGTGTAATTATATTCAATAATTTTAGTTGAACTGATTTTTTTATTTTAATCATAAAATGCCTGAAATTAATATAATAGTTTTTTTTTGTCATTTCTATATATTTTTTCCTTACAAAAGATTATAAAAATATAAATCTAATTATTTTATTCCATAAATATGTTAAATTGATTTTAATTTTTTTTAGTCATAAATGTACAAAATTAATATAGTATTTTTTTTTTGAATTTTTTATAATAAATACATGAAATTATAAAAGATTAAAAAAATCTAAATCTTATTATTTTATTCCAGAAATATGTTGAATTGATTAGGAGTTGCTATTCAGAAAGGTGTTGGTGCCCATCTTTATTTTTCATAGGTTAGGAGTTGCTATTCAGCAAGGTGTTGGTGCCCAACTTGTCGCTCGGTTACCAACTAAGGCTGTGTATGAGTCCTAATTTGGGCGAATTAATATTATTTTTTTACTCACATATATCAGATTCATTATCTAAATATGTTGAATTGATTTTTTTTTTTATTTTAGTCATAAACTTACGAAATTAATATAGTACTTTTTTTTTCTGGATTTTTTTATAATAAATACATGAAATTATAAAAATACAAAACTATAAATCTTATTATTTTATTCCATAAATATGTTGAATTGATTTTTTTTTATTTTAACCATAAATGTCCGAAATTAATATAGTAGTTTTCTTTATTTTCTGGATTTTCACAATAAATGCACGAAATTAATATAGCAATTTTTTTAAATAATGAGGGTCGTACGTCGCGTGTGTCCCAACAATCCACCCAATCTACACCGCAAATTGTCGGATCAACGCACCCTATCTAACGAAATTTCATCCGAGCGATTATGAATGGTTTCTCAATTAGCCAATAAGAGCGAGGCTCACCAACCAATAGAGAGAAGGTAAGCTCCATCAGTGCTACTTTTATTCTGGAGTGAGGGATGGTATTAAGTTTTTAAGTTGTTGATAATAATAATAATAATAATATATAATTAATTAATACAGTAATATGATTTCAGGTGAATTTCCTCTGTTGTGGTTAAAAGCTGGACAAAGCTCTCTTCTTAAAGCTTCTGGCCCCACCAGAATTAATTTCAGCCAATAGGAATCTTTTGTTTTTTCACACCACCAATATTATGAATTTTCGACACCACTTCTCTATATCTTTTGGCAATATATCTTTGGTTTTGACTTTGAAACTTCCGCCTCAAAACAATTCTACGAAATCAAAAAAAATAAACCCTAAACTGCTCTCTGATAACCTCTGTTAGTATCTCCATGTTCTTTCTTCTTTGGTAAGAGAATAAATCCTGTTATTTTTTTTTTCTTTTCGTGTTCTCAAAAATTGGGGTTTGCTCTCTTTTAAAAAAAAAAAAAAAAAAAGGATTTCTTCTTCTTTCGTTTTCATATCTTTTCTTTGTTCATCGTTGATTTTGCTTTAATTATTGTTTGTTTTGTTTTGTTTTTGCAGAGACGATTTTTGTCGAAAAGAATAAATAACCATAGCCAGTTCTCTATTGGTAAACCCTAACCCTTTTCTCTTAATCAATAACCCTAACAATTTTGATCATTGATCTATTTCTTTTTTGATATTTGGTTTCACAAGGATTTTTATGCTGAAGAAGAGTTTTCTATGATATTTGGTTTCACAGGGATTTTTATACCGAAGAAGAGTTTGCTATGTAAAAGGAAGGTGAATTTCTTTTGGAGTTAGTATATTCTGATTGTATGTGTTATCTATTCTTTTTCTGATTTTATCAATTTTTATGTAGTTGTGAGCTATTACACTAATTTTTTTATTTAATTCATTTATTTTTTTTTATTTTTTTTTTGCTTTTTGTTTTCTCAGTAGTCGTAGTAGACAAGAAGGAAGAAGAGGTGAATTTTGTGGAGTTAGTATTATTCTGATTATATGTGTTTGATAAACTATTTTCATATTGTTTAATTTTTTGATGTTGGAAATGGTTGATTAGATCCTTTAGGATTATAATATCGCACCCTGAATATTTTTGGTAGGATTTATATTCATTGTTAGTTCATTGTAGTCCATGTACCATTTGTCTAAGATTTTTGTTCTGTTTGCTAGATCACCCTTCGGAATATTGCAATATTGTGGTTACAGTTGTGGTTAAAATCCTATGTAATTTTTAGAGCCTAACCCTAACCCTATTCTTCATTAATTAATTTCTTCTTAATCATATATGTTTTCTTTTAATTGTTGATTTTGTTTTAAGTATTTTCCATTGTGTTTTATTTTGCAGATGGGATTTTAACTCAAAAATATACGATAATATTATGTTCTCTTGGTAAACCCTAACTCAATTATCCCTTTATTTGTTTATCTTATTTTTGAATCTCTGTATTTTTAAAACGTATTCAATTCTCTTTTGTTTTGATTTTATTTTAGTTATTGATGTTATTGACTATCTTTTGAGGATGCCACACCCGAATTGGTCAGGAATTTCTTCTGGGATGATGATTTCCCGTCCAATCAGGATGCAATATTATGCTCATACATTCTAAGGCGTAAGAGGAATGCCCTACTAAAGGAACCATGGTAGTCCATTGGACACGTAAGATTTGGTGATTATCTGAGGCTCTTCATACACTTAATGGACTAGGCTTGACTCATCTTCTTAGTAGTTCATTTTTGTGATAATATTCTTCTGAATTCTATATTTTGGTGAAGTTTCTCTTCGTCTACAACGACAGAGAATACATAATAGAACGTCGAATATGGGAAACAGGAAGACCATATTGGTGTGTCACTAAGGTATGTTGGAAACATACAACTATTTTGTTATTGTAGATCCTCCAGTTTGATGTCATCAAATGTTGAGAATTTTATGCCTATAAGCTATTTGTTGGAACAAAAAATATTGATCATCAAAGTTATGTATACTAAACAGCATAGTTATGAACCTTGACATGATGCATTCATTTTTCACGCATATAAAGGAACGATGGTGCTGTGGCACAAAGAACATAGTTTAATTTCATTGCTTGACATGGTTCTTCCTTAATTTTTTGATTTTGACGTGTTTAATTTCTTTTTTTACAATAAAGTTTCATGGTTTAGTTTTGTCCATTAATGAATGTGTCTGTTGCACAATGGTAGTGCGTCCGACTTCAAGTCAGAAGGTTGTGTGTTCGATTCACACCAGATTCAATGGTAACCATTTCGCCATTTGCAACCTTTAGACTAGCTTGCAAGTAGTGATAGAAGTACCAACAAAAATTCACGTAGAGTTGATATGGATGATTGAATTGTGTCGCACCAGATGAAATGATTCCACGTATATAAACACCACGCACACCAATATCAATAAATCTACATTTAACTGGAGGAAGAAGTGGTGACCTTCTCATGGTGGCATTTGGTTGGGTTGGCAACTCCATTTTGCGGCACAGTGGCAAGTGTGGAGCCAGGTTCGTTTATGCCATGGAAGTGCACTTTTTTCTTACTTTCACTTTACTTTTATTATACTTTTTGATAATACGCTTCTTCAAGTCTTTCATATTATGAATATAGTTTCACCATGTCAGTATCACTTGGTTTTGTGCGAATTTTCTTCCAAAAAATATTGTAGTTGTACTGTATCTACCACTCTCACTAAAAATCCACTTATGCTGGCTGAAACTGCAATACAATTTATTATTGACAAGTTTGCTCCCCCTTTCCGAGCTATGATCTTATTATCTTAATGTTGTCCTTTTGTATTTGTTTTCTTATGTTCTTCATCCTGGCCAACCAAAATGGCTAAGATCATTTCCATGTTTACAAAACTGTTTCGTGCTTTTGGTATTGGGACTTTTCTTTTCATTAGTTTAACATTGCTTTGATAAACAAGCTTTGTAGTATAAAGTGTTTTCATTTTTAGTAATTGGTTATGTCATTTTTGTCACTATTGCAAGATCATAAAATTAACATACTTTTCCGTGAATATTTGCAGGCACAAGCATTAGCTGCTTTATAAATCATATGGAATTCAACATAGAGAACAATCAAACTCATGGTTATGCCAACTGCACTCATGAAGAACACCGGAAGCTGCGATTGAAGCTCGACTTAGAACCAGGAAATGTGCTGTAATTAAACTTATGACTGTTTAACAAATTGATATGGAACAAGGTTTCTTCATGTTTAAACCAAAAAAGTAGAGAAGACTCTCTGGACTACTTTAGTGATTAGTGTGAAATTTTTGTACATTCCTCTTTTCATTAAGAATAACTCAATAGCGATAATTCAACTTCTTTTTGTGCAACACATAAAATATATTATTAATTATTATTTAATTAATAATATGATTTCAGGTGAATTTCCTCTGTTGTGGTTGAAAGCTGAACAAAGCTCTCTTCTTAGAGCTTCTGGGGTATATTTCAGCCAATAGTATCATCATGTTATTTCACACCAACAATACTTCGACCGAGAACACCACCAATTTTTTTACTATTTACGATATATTTGGTTTCCAGCGGATATTAGCCCTGAAAAAGAAACAGAGAGCCTTGAGACGAATTTTCCCTCTGCGACTAAACCCTAATCACCAATGGTTTACATCAGCAGATGTTGTGCGAATGTCAATCCAACGCCGTCTATATCGAGAGATCAAGCAGGTTAGTCGATACTTACATAAGATCATCAGTAAGATCTTTGTTCGATTATGTCTTTAGTTTTATCACATGTTAATCGTTTTTGGATCACGGGTTTTCGCTAATATGTAGATTGCTCAGTTAATTCATCATGTTTAGATAACATATTTGTTAGGGATTATGGATTTTCATAATTGGGTTTCCCCGGAAAGTTTAATTTTCTGTTTTTTTTTTTTTTTTATATATAAATTGAAACATATCTTTGTGTTGGATTCCCAGTACATGGGTTAGGATAAGGAAAATGTACGTTTTTTTTTTTGGGGGGGGGGGGGGGAGGTTAGGTTAGCAAAGTACAGGTTGTGGAGTGTAATTATCATATTGCTCATTAATGCTATGCTGCAAAGTATGCTGGCACAATCATATTGCTCATTGATGCATACACTGGATTTGAAATGTTAAGCAACAATTGAAAGTTCAGAATGCATGATTAAACAACCTTCCCGTTAATAATGATTACGAGAACGACAATGCATGATTAAACAACCTTCCCGTTAACAATGATTACGAGAACGATAATGATGCTACAATATTTTCGGTCGTTGTGGTATTACAAGAAAAAAGTACTTAATTTGCCAATGTAATGTAAGAGTTCTTTGTGTCTATCAGTGAGATCAGTTTGAAAAGAAGCAATTTAGTATGGTATCATTACTTGCAAGATGCTTCCGATTTCAGGTAGCATTCGAGTTTGTTAACATTTAATGAGTTCGTGGCATGCCAAATGTTATTGTGGTGCTGAAATATCTTGATATGTTCACAAATGCAGAAAAACTAACAAACACTAAAGAACCCTCATTAATCATTTCTTTCCACCAAAGTTGCGTATTTCTTATTACCTTATAATTGTATTATGTTAAAATTATAATTATCATACCAGGCCTCCATTGAGCTGTAGCAAAAGTGTTCAAGTGGTCTAGCGCCGAATTTAATCAACCGACTCATATAAATGCGTATATACGACCTGGAGATCAATTCAGGTCAGTAAGTTCAACTAAGCTCATCATTGACATATCATATACAGATTGTTATTTATTTTCTTCCCTTATTCTTGGATTCAATTTTTTTCACATATTTTTAGAGATTATTTATTTTTTGTAAGAAATATGCAGGGTGAGTCTTTCTGAATAACTATTATCACGGTTTCATGCTTTGCTCGCAGTACATTTTAATTAACCTAGAACTCTATCGAGAAAATATGGGAGTTGAATGTATGTTGAGTTCTCTTTTTACGAGTTATATATGGATGTTTTGTCCTAGATATTCTGATTTATTGGCTTGGAATGAAGAAATTCACTTAGTTACACTGTGCTTTTGGTGTGTTATCGAGATCCCTATCATGATTTATAGGAAAGAATGGTATATCAGTTCGCTCTAAAAGGGAATGCATATTTTCTGTATTTTGCAGCAGTAATTGAATTATTTGTATTTGATTGAAATTAACCATTAGAAATGCATTGAATTTGCAGGGATGTGGTATGAAGAAAATATGCCTGTCGGGGAAGCTGTCTTTTATTTACGAGGGTAGGCCTAAGAACAACGACGCCTTTTTCGGTATTGTTGTGGCAGTATAAATCTAATTGATTAAGAGTCGTACTGTCACGCTGTCACGCGCACATCCGCGTGACAGTAAGTATGAACTCGCACCTTCCAACCGTCGGATACGATACTCACAGATGACCACTCACGAAAAAATTTATTCATATAGTAAAGGGAAAGGAGAACCTATCCTATTACACCTTTTCCCTTTGTTTCTTTTATTCCAGTAGTATGAGGTTGTGTCATTTACCCATCTCCTTAAAAGTAAAAGTTTAGTTATAAGTATTATTTCTAACGGCTCCTCTCTTGCCAATTTATTTATGATGACAAGGACCACGAGATTATGTATTTCACCATGTTTATTTTTCTTTTTCGGGTAGGTGATGTCTCTTGGCTGGTTATTGTGGCAGTGATGATCATCATGAAGGTTAAATCTTAAATCTGATACATGTTCTTAACACATTTTAGTTTTGTTGTAGAAGTGCTGATTGTGTATACTTTCTGCTTTCTGGACTGTGCAAATAAGATAATGTCAGTGGCTAGAAGAAAGTTCAGCGCAAACGGGATGGGACTCGTTATCTTTGCGCCTATAGCTGTTCTGGTTTTGTTCCCATTTGTTTCTGAATTCTAGATGGCTGCTCTTCAACCAAGCTTTTATCCAAGGCCTTCAGATTTCACGAATTCTGGCTGGAGGATTGAAATATAATTGGTAAATGCACGAATTTTGACCGAAAGTTGTAGTTATCGATAAAGGCATCTCTTATCATTTATTACGTCCTTGTATAATGTAACATATCTTGCCGGAGCTGAGCAGTTATATAAATTTACTAATACTAAAATTTTATAGTCTCACATACACTTAAAAGAGAAATCATTATTTGCTTCAATCTTGCATTTTAGTGCTTTAACGGATGCTGATAAGGCTACCGATCATCCGAGTTAGCCTTGAAAGATGAGGTTGGAAATGTGAGACTCATGGATGAGCTAAGAGGTCTGTCATGCAAAGATTCGATCAGTAATAAATATAGAGGGGTACAGATGCAAAGAACATCCCTTGTTTTGAATTGAACTAGTTATGATATAATTCGTTGTATCCTTATTCTATTCTTTTTTATGTTCTGCTATTTTTGTTGTAGATTATTGTTACTAGGATAGTAACACAGCTCTCGCTATACAATTACAAACATATATCCTTATTAAAAACCGTATCCGTATAGTTGCAACACAGCTCTAAACTGAACACCCAAGAAAGTTTTGCTACTAGGATAGAAAGAGAAGATATATCGAAGAGTCACGGATAAAACCAATGCATTTCCGTAGAATCCAGGTTCCTAACATATGTACTAACATTGGATGATTATATCAAAATATGATAAGCATATCGGAAGTTTGTTAAGTAATGCTTTTTTTCTCGTATTTCTCAATACTTGGGATATAGTTTAATCTTCACTTTATGCATGACGTCATTTATACTACCAAGTATCCCAAATGGTTCCAAGTAGATTATTGTTAACTTGTATTCTCACTTTCCCATTCTTCCGTTTGAGTATGGATTGTGTCATTTATACAACCATCTGAATAAGTATCAAATTTAATTTATACGACGACCTGAATCATCTACCCATTTTAATTTATATGACCATGGAACAGCATACCCAAATTTATTTTGTACGACCATCTTAGTGTGGTACCCAATTTATTTTATACGACCCTCTTGGCTTCCTGGAAATGCTATACAACCCCTATATTGTTGTGCATTGTTTAGTTTAATACTGCAACCTGTCTCTCTCCCCCGACGTTGTGAATAGGCTTATCTCTTTGTTTTTTGTTGTTCCATGATCCATGTTGTCCTTGCATTTCTCAATTGAATCAATTACGGTTCATGTGAGTCATTTTTACCTTTTAAATTTATGCTCTAGTAGTTCAATATGCTTCTTCATGTGAAGCTTAGAGATTGGAAAGCGCTGCTAAGACCGTCGCCGGGGAAGATGCAGAGGATTGTTATTTGATGTTTCTTTTCGTACATCTATTTGATTCATATCGTACTAGGTTTAATGGGACTAGGTTCGGTCATATCGGTGTATATGCACAAGTTTTTTTTCTTCTTTTTCAGGAATTACTTTTAAGCACTTTTAAGCTATTGAAACATATATATGATGTTCTAATTTGTTAATTTTCTGATGGCAGTTAAATGATAGTAAAAGTTATTTCCAGCATATTTGTCAATCAGGTATGAGTAGTTCATATTGGAGTTTACTCATGAAAGTTCCATTTATTTTAAGATTCTCAGAAGCACACCCGGATGTGTCTTAGTTTCGGCATATGAGCATTGGTTTTATTGATTAGATGATGAGTTTAAATTCTTGATCTCAGACTTAGTCTCTTAGCACTTTTATTTATGTGTCGGTGTTGCAGATTCCTCAAATTCAAGTGCTGCAGATTCCTCAATTTCAAAGACATCAATTGTCAAGAACCAAAGTAATAGAGTTCAACAAGAGAAGCTTCAATGCCAAGTAGTACGACCAACTAGCTATGTCTGTCAATTGTTGTCAAAAGCTGCAACATATGATTTTTTGTGCTTTCAGGGATCTGAAACCTAGTGCAGCAGCTTCCTATTTCAAGTGCTACATATTCCTTGTCTTCAAAAGACGCCAAGATAGAACTGATTTTTTGGGTGTTTGTGAGCCTATAGTGTAAAGTGAATTCAAGTTTGTATTGAATTAGTTATTGTACAATAAATTTCAAAATTTAATGAAATGGTGAATGCTTTCATGTCTATGAGGATCAAGTTATATTTAGAGGTATAAAATTTGAAAGATGGTCTCTAACAGATGAAAGAAAAAGAACAGTAAATATTCCAACTTCATATAGTAACCACATTCCGTTCGACTTCTAAAACAAACCCACCTCCTAATACTAATATATAAATATAAAAAGAGTAACTACGGTTGGGTTTAGTAACTATGTTGTAGGGGTAAGCATGGAAGAAAAATACGAAACTTAAAAATAAAGAACGGACAAACTCGTTTTGTCCGTCAAACGTATTTGACTAAAACCTTATCCGGGTCCGAGGCTTGACCCAAAGCTATGGATTTTTGTGACGATTCCTCTATGTTTTTATTAACTATAATCCACATAAAATAAGTCATTAATTCAACTAAACGGGTTCTTATGATTATTAACATAACCCATCAAATTATACATAATTTTTATATATAGCCCAAAATAAATTATCAAATCCCTAAAAATAAAATAAAGTTAATCATGTAATTTTCATAATTAGATTTATGTAAGAACGCGCAATTGGGGGATATAAATTACTTCCCCCAACCAGTAGTGTCTGTTAAGGGGTGATTTTTGGGTATGAAAATACTAAAATACCCTTTGGTTAATTAAAAAACTTTATGAAAAGACTATTATACCCTTTCTACTAAAACATTAAAATCAAATAACCAAATTCATATATCCCCCATTCTCAAATCAGTACCGGCACTCTTCTAGGTTTAGGTTTTTGATTTTTTTTTTCTTCATCGTTCTTCATCGATTAATCGTCGATTCAAAAATTTCTTCATCGATTAACCTACCCGAATCATAACAATGCCTCCACGAAAGAAACCAAATGCCCAATCGAACTCAAAATCGATTGCTCAACAAAAACAGGAACAAAGGATTGCTTTGATTGCTCAAGAGTAAGAAGAAGAAGAAGCAGCGAACTCGGACAATCAACCTCTAAAACATGGCTTCGTGAGAAGGTAAGTGATTTTCAACTACTTTATGAGTGTTTAAATCGATTTATAGCAATGGGTTTAGGTTAGAATCGCGAACCCTAACTCAAACAGTTGAGTTTCAGCGAGTACCGACACTGAAATATGTATGAATACAATGCCGGTATTGGGTTGCGACATTCGTTCTAGAATGAATACAGTGCCGATATTAAGTTACGACTTTGATGTTAGCATGAATGCAATGTTGTTTCCAAACCCAGTCGCTTTGAAATCGAATGTTTATGTACCGCATAGAAATTGGGTTGAATACTATGCCGGTTTTAGGTTACGACATTCCTTTATAATTATTCGAGTATACCAAAGAGTGGACTTAAAACTTACAGAAAACCTATGAAAATGTCACCCGAAACTGAGCATAGGTTTTAGGTTGCATTATATCCGGTACCCTGTTACGGCATGGAAATGGTTTTTTTTGAGAGTGCCGGTAGTTATCTTTTGGTATCCAGGAGAATTACCTATGACTACCAGCATTGTCGATAGTTAATGTTCACTGCCGGAACTGTGTACCGGCATGAGTTATTTGCTACGTTTCTATGCCGGGGGCTCTGTACCGGCTTGGTGTTGTTTGCGTGAGTCTATGATGGTACTTAAACTGAAAGTGAGTTGTCTTATATTCATTTCGTGTGCTTATGATATAGGTCAAAAGCCAAGGAAGCTAATAAAAGAAAAACTAAAGATGCTGTCACTAAGAGAAGAAGGAAGGACGGTCTTGATATTCCTCAGTCTCTGCCTCTTCGAGGGAAAGATAAAGGTCGCAACAAGCGTTTGGGGGCTGATACAAGATGGATAATTTTGGAAAGTCGTGCTGACCATAGTCGACTTGCAATCCGTGAACCTATTGGAACAACAGTTGAGTAAGATGAAGAGTAAAGTGAGGAGGAAGATAATGAGGTTGATCCAAGTCAATTAGCAACCCAAAGTGAAGTTGTAGAGGAAGATGGTGGGCCAAGTCAACAACCGACGGAAGGAAAGGCCAAAGGCAAAGGCAAAGTAAAAGTTAAAGGTTCGCACCTACCTCATAAGGATGACATGATACCCGACCTTGATCGTGGTAGAATTTGGTGTGAATCTCCGGAACCGAAAATACTATTTGGATACAAGGACTCGTGGGCTCGTACTATCTATCAAACCTATGTAAGCATTTTTTATCTTGTGCATATGTATTGTTGTGTATTTATGTAAAATCTCTTAATTGTATTATCTCCTAATTGTAGGATCATAAGAAGGCTGTGCGTGTTTGCTGAAACCAAGCCGCGGATGGTTGGAATTTGTCTCGAGGAATGTGAAGAGGTCCAAACAATATTAAAGGATTCTGGTCTATATGCTTTGGTTGAAAATTATGTGAATCCTGATTCTATGATTGTCAATTGTTTCGTCGAAAGGTATCATGGTGAAACCGATACCATGCACTTCCTTTTGGGGAGATGACATTCATCCTCGAAGATGCTAGAACATTCTAGGCTTGAATGTTATCGGCAAATAAATTGAAGAATGAGATGAGTGTCCTGGACCTAGAATGGTCGAAGTTGCACGCTCCGACTAACAATGTCGTTTGGTTGGGACTACAAAACTTCGGTGGAGAGCTTCTATGTATCCAAGGCTAGTAGGACAAAGACATTCAAGCTGACGCTGCTTAAGAAGAAGTTTGAAAAAATAAAGGAAAGAAGTTTGAAGGATGGATGGGACCCTGAACAAATTCGTTATACAGCCGCTGCGTACCTGTTATACATCTTGGGCACTAAGGTATTCCCTGACACTAGTGGCAACATGGTTAGTGAAAACTACCTTCAGTACTTGGATCCGTTGGAATATGTCTTTAACTATTCTTGGGGCACCGTGGTAATGGCATATTTGATGACGGAGATGAGAAGGGCCTCTAAGGCTAAAACAAACCAATTTGTCGGGAATTTCACTCTACTGCAGGTAATTTTGTTTTTAAACTTATGTTCTTATGTATATTGTTCACATGTACCCTTATCATGAACTTAGAAACAAAATTTACTGATTCTTATATGTATCATTCCACATTGGTATAGGTGTGGGCTTATGAACACTTCCCAACATTGTTCAAGGATTGTCCCTTCTTGAAGATCACACACATTGACGACCCCGAGGAGCCTAGAGCCAAGAGATACGAGTTCAACAATATTCCGAAGCCCGGTAACAATTATCGACTGATCGATATGAGATTGGCTCTGGACGCGATGAGTACCAAAGATGTTGTGTTCGACCCTTACAGGAGGCTAGAGGAAACCGCCAACTTTTTGAGGTTTGGTAACGTTGCATTTTACAATGGGCCGTTGTTCCACCCAAAGGGATACGTTATGGCTGATCCTCGACGTGTGATGCGCCAACTTGGATATAAGCAATTATCACATTTTGAGACGGGCTCTCTTCAAGATTATATTCTTGACCTTCTCGGTGCTTTTCAACTCCCAATAGGTTGCGGGTAGAGTATGATCCAAATCCGAACTAACACATTGGAGGATAGGGAACCATGTCGTTTGGTAGATATTAGTAAGTGGGAGATTGCAGAATGGTCACATCCTTATGTCGTGGGCACCCGGATGACGTCCAAGTTTCACCCCGAGAAAAACCCTCCCGTTCCAACTCCCCGCAGAGGCACCACCTACGATGGCCCAAATTAATAAGACCGTTGGATTGCTAGTAAGCATTGTTAATTGCTTAGTCGTTTAATGTACACATAATCTTATATTAGCATATATATACTAATTATGTGTTTGATGTATGAAACTAACGGCGTCGGCTTGGCAAGTTGAAGAAGATGTTTGGTTGCAAGTACCAGGAAGGAGAGGTGCTATCCCTTGAAGAAATGAAGGAAGTCGAGGAAAAGCTTGATAGAATTGAAGAAACCGACCCTAGTGCAAAACATTTGTTCGGGGAAACTAGGAAGAAACCGGCCCAAAAGAAGCAAAAGACAAAGTGATTAACTCTTTAGTGGTGTTTCTTTATTTGGATGGTGGTTGTTACGTCTTGAAAAATTCTGAACTTGTTTTTGTTTGTACCTCATGGTTAACTCTTTAGTTGTTTGGTTTGCTTGTGATTAAGAACATTTAAGCACAATCCAACTGTTTGGTTTATGTTGAACATGTTTAGATTTCTAGTTAAATGTTTTCTTTGCAAGTTTTCTTTTCAATTGGTGTCGGCATTAAAATGTTTAGGTTCTACAGCGCCGGTACTGCTTCCAGTGTGAAAGAGTAATTATAATCCCATGCCGTTTTTCTGATACCGAAGATTTGAATTGTTTTTTAAAACCATACCGGAACAAGAAGATGAAAGGGTTCAAGTTCCTTTATAGATATTAGAGAAGGTATAGGCATTATAGTATTTTATAAAATCTATGCCGGAATTATGATTTTTTAAAACTTTCATAGTTTTCAAAAAACCGGCACTGTAATCATGATTGAATCTATGCCGGAACTCTGATTTTCTTATACTCGGATAGTTTTTCTAGAAAACCGATATTGTTTACGATAAAACTACAATGCCGGTGTTGATTATAAATCCATTTCGAATGCTCTTTTATTTCATTCCTAAGTAATCTATTACATTGGATTTGAAACTTTAAATTAAAACATACTAAAAACATGGAATTGAGTAACTTTGGTTAAAGATGATCTCATAATCTATTTCCATCCCTTTTCAACAATTGCCGAACCTTTGAGCCTTTCGCGAATTTCTTCAAGACATCGTCGGAATGGGGGTGTCAAGGACCATCTTCATTGGTTCTTCTTCTCTTTCAACATATTCCTTTCCATTCATATAACACCCATCACACCCATCTATAGGCTTGCATTGGCCCTTGTGGTTTTCTCTTGATTCTCGCTAGTTCATGACTTTGTCAAACCATTGAAACTCATCGCACTTTGGGTGATTCAAACACCTTAGAAACATTCTTCCATTTTCAGCATCATCAGTTTTTGCAATCCAAAACCGCGTGTCCCATCACAGCTTCCACACTTTGAATAAATAAAAGGACAGGTCCGTGGCTAGATGAGAAGGTGACTTGCAAATTTGAATTACTGCAATCTTGACTCGTAAGAGAAGATTATATTAGTGATACATCATAGTATAGAAGATTTTAACTGTCCATATATTGTTAGTAATGTTCAATCTACTTACTTTGCAGGTAGAGATTGATGGTGGTTCGCAAATAGAGCTTGATAATGAATCTCCCATTGATTGTGAAGCTTGAACCGTGCTTGATTGATCTATTTTTTGAGGCTTGCTTTCTTGAGAGAAGGATTTTTGTTATTTGGTGGGTGCTTTGTGTAGATTTTCCAAAGGAATTGGGGGGGCAACGGTCTTATTTTTCAAGAAAGTAGCCGATTTTTTTTTGAAATTCACCAATACCGGCATGGTCGAAAATATACCATAAGTGCCGTGTAATGATTGCATATTTGGCCCAATCTCTCGTGAAGAAATTCACTTGTACCGGCATGAACATCTAACGGTAATTCACACTTTAATCGAATGCCGGCGTCATATGACACATTAACTTCAATGCCGGAAGTTTGGGTGATTTCAAAAAAACTAGCCGTTGAGGTTTTTCTCTATATAAAGAGAGCTAATACTTGGACCCAAATGCCCAAAACTCGTGTGTTCTTATATATCTCCTTGAGACTCTTAACTTAGGAAACCCTAAACCCTAGAATAGTCATCTATAAATAGCTTAGTATAGAACCTAATCCCACATAGAACAAATGGCATCGTTTGACTTCGAGGAAGATTTAGCAATCACCCAAGCATGGTACACCGAAAATCGTCCCTCAACTATAGATAGCAGGGACGCCTAGGATACCATGTGGTTGAAGATTTTTAACAAATTTATTCACGATTACACAGAACCCGAAAGGAAGAAGCGCTAAACAAATCGAGCAACGACACGACATCATCCTAAATACGGTGGTTGAGTATCTAAAAATGAAACACCGGATCGCGACGCTACCCACAATACATTGTCCCCTCAACAACTCGTAAGTATCTTTATGATTAATTCGACACAATCCACTTTTTTCAATATTTTAAGTAACAAACTAAGTTTTGTGTGTTGTTTTTGTAGCATGAAGCCGTGAAAGCGCGTTACTTACAGGAAAAGGGGGAAGCATTCATGTTTGATGAAAACGTGAACCACATCATAAACAAAGTCACAGAGTACCACCAGATGGGTGAATCGGATACGGATTTTCTTAAGAAGATTGATAGGTTTATCGCTTTTTTGTTAGGATTTTTAGGGTAGTTTTCGGTATGGTTTGTGGGTAGATCTCTATGTAAACCCTCACGAGACTATAACTCGTCCACTATGGTCGCCTAGGGGTTCAAAGGATTGATGCACATGCTAAGTGCATTCGTTGTTCCGTCGACAAGGATTACAATCGAAATGAATTATATTTCCGGCATAGTATTTTAACATATTTCAATTGGCGTATCTATACTTGGCGTAGATTATAGTATATTACTCTACATCAGGAATAGTATGTCTAATTTTTTTGTTTCTATGTACAATAAACCATGTTCTGGCATTGATTTTAAAGATGACACAATGCCGGCAGTAGGTGCCAAGCAGATCGTTTATCCTTATTACAATGCCGACCTGTTCAAAATTCAATGCCCAACGGCTATTTTCTTAAACCATAAACCAACAAAGGAACTACCGACGTTGATATTAGGTTACTGACAATGCTAGGCACGATAAAGTTGAAAAAGCGCCATTGTGCATTCATCTATTTAAAGCAATGGATACACCATTGCACTTGATACCTCAAAAAAAAAAAAAAAAAAATCCAACGCATACCTCCAATGGCAAATCCATCAGCAACTACCGATTTCATCATTGCCATGGAAAAAGACAAACTTAGGAAGAACAAACTATCCACTCCGATGGTAAATCAATTATCATCCACCACGAACTCAAATCCATCAACAACAACCGATTTCATCATTGCCATGGAAAAAGAAAAAATCAATAAGAACAAAATATCCACTCTGTTGGGAAATCAATTATCATCCACCCCCAACTCAGTTGCCCTTATACTAGAAAAACTAAGAAGGAAGGAAGAAACCACCAAGTCAATTGCCGCAATGGAAGAAGAGATACTTAAGATGAAAAGAGAAGAAGAAGAGGAAGCAAAGCTTGAACAATATCGCAAAGAAGCTAAAGAGATCCTTAAACGTCAAAAACAAGCTAAGATAGAAGCGGATGTCGAGGAAGAAACCGAGTGGATTAAAAATTTCTACATAGTATCGGATTTCCCGGAAGATCACTGCCCTTCGAATCTTTTTTGGGGTCTTGTTAGGACTGGTCCTTACATGAATAACTTCTTAGACGGTAAGAAATGCAGAATTGATTACGGTGATCTCTATATACAAAATCAAACAACTGCACTCATAAAATTATGTTGCAAATACAACGAGTTTCTTGCAAGATACAGAGGGAATATGTATCAAGCTCAGACGCATATACCAAGTGGAGAAAAGAGCCTTTAGGCATTTCAAGTCGTTTTTGCTTATTGAACCTCGTTCCAAGAAATGATGTTAGTTGCAATTGGCTTGAGATATTTCATTTTATGTGTAACGTTGTTTAAGTGGTTAATGTTTGTTTATTTCCTTTAAGATTAATATGAAGGCCAGTTTGGGTGGGTTTGCTTGATTAAACCTTTGGAGTCAATTTAAACAGATCGTCGAATGCCGACATGGAATAGTAACCAACGATCAATGCCGCACTCGGTTGTTTGGCGTTGATTGTGATCGACATACAATGCCTGCATTCGACTCAATATAAAATTAATGTTAGAATGCCGACATTGGATTGTACCATCTTTCTATGCCGGCATTATGACGGTTACAAACTCAAGTAATGTGGCAGTTATCCTTTCCTTAATTCCACTTATGTGACGGTCACAAACTCCTTTATCCCACTTATTTGACGGTTACAAATTCCTAAATACCATTTATGCGTCGGTTACAAACTCCTTAATTCTAATTAAGTGATGGTTATAGAAAGGAAAGTATTCAATCTCTATTTGTATTCAATCTCCTTTTTTGTTTCATCTTCTATACCAAAGAGAATGGGTCGTCACAAACCTCGTCAAAACCCAAACCCAATCCTGAAAAATCTGTTGATGATGGTGGTAAATCGAAATCAAAAGCGCAACAAGTGCCTGAAGAGTCTCTTGGTGAGGCGGAAATAACAAATTTGATGCGGTAAGTGATGTCTATGTTGAATTGAAGTATGTTTAGGTTTTATCCCATACTAGAAAATACAAATTGAAACTTGCTTGTTTAGTCTTTCTACTACACTAAAAGAAAAATTTGAAATTGCAATTTAGTCAATTGAAATTCAGTTACATGTTTGATTCGCGGTGAGAATTCAATTTGAAAACCATGATTTAATTATATGTCATGTATCCCAATTTTATTGCATGAATCTGCCGGCATGTAAAATTAGTTGAATACCATGCCGGTTTTCAGTGCCGGCTTTGTATATTAGATCAATACCATGCCGTCTTTATTTGCCTCTTCTGTTAAAAACTCTGTATAAAATTCCCCTATTTCCGGCATAGAATATCTCTATTATACCAATGCCGGCACAAGTGGTAGTGTCGATATGTTTACCAACCATGCCTGTTTTAATTCCCTTGATTTGTTAAATCTCTCGTATAAAATTCAAGAACACCGACATTGATTTTTAATTATGCACTATGTGCCAAAGATTAATTTTATGTTTAATATCTATGTTTAGGTCTCCAAGAAATAACTCAACTTTTATATATTGGAACGTAGGTCTAAAGTGAACAAAGGAAAGGGCAAAGATGTTCAAGAAGTAAAACCTAAGTCTTCTCGACGTAGTCATTCGATCCGGATCGTGCTAAGGTCGTCATTCGGGATCAACCTATAAGTGACACAACCAGCAGTGATGATGATGATGAGTGGGAAAAACCTCCTGAACCGTCCAGAGGAGGTGGCTCATCCTCACAAGCGGGTGGCTTAGGACAACTCGACGTCGGAGTTGAAGCCGTGAGAAAAAGGAAAAGGGACACCTTCCTAAAAGATATGACATGATTCCGCATCGCGATGATGGCAAAATAGTGGGGTCAACCTATAAACCCGCAACTCTTATTTCACTACAAGCACTCTTGGGCTCGTTGGATCTATCAAACTTATGTAAGACGTTTGCATCTTGTTATTATATTATTTATCTGTGATTAAGTGAATTTAACTTAGTTTGGTGTGTTTTGTAGGACCAAAAGAAAGCCTACCATTTTAGCCGCCATCAATCAAGTGATATATGGCCTTTGGAGTTAGAGTGTCCCCAAGTTCAAGCAATAGTCAAAGCATATGGGTTGTATTCCGCGGTAGAAAATTATGTGGCCACTGATCTCGTCACGACAAACTGCTTTTTGGAGAGGTTTTTTGGTGAAACTGATACCATGCATTTTCATTTTGGTGAGATGACCATTATCCCCGAAGATGTCCAAAGAATACTAGGTCTATAGGTTCTTGGGAAAGTTGTTAAGGTAGGAGATGATTGTAAGGACCTAGGATGGGACAAGATCTATGAGCTGACTAAAAAGTTGTTTGGGTGGGACAAGGAAACGACTATGGAAAATATGTACAAGACAGACCGTTTCCGGACAAAGACTATCACATTCGTCAATCTCGTTCAATTGTTTGGGAATACGAAGAACAAGCACTTGAATCCCGAACAAGTTCGATAAATCGCCTCGCTTACTTGTTGTTCATCTTGGTCTCTCGTTATATTCCCCGACGCTAATGGTAACAGGTGCATATGAACAATCTACAATACTTGGATCCCTTGTATAGGGTCCATGAGTATTCATGGGGCACGCTTTCTTGGCACATTTGTTGGAAGAAATGCGTAGAGCTTCTAAGGCGGAACGCCCGTCAATTTAATGGTTATTTCACTTTAATTTAGGTATAGTGAACTAGTTATTTTATTTTGTCATCATTGTCATTAATTTTGTTGGTTTCCAATTATTTTGTCATTAATTTTTTTTTTCCTATACATTTCATTGGCATAGGTGTGGGCTTATGAACACTTCCCAACATTGTTCATTGGGTATAAAGGATTGAAGATTGTACGTGATTATCAATAAAGATGAGGTCGTAGCTCGTAAATACTTCTTCAACATTGCCCCGAAGCCCAATAACAGGAAACAGTTTTTCACAATGAGATTGGCTTTGGAATCCGTGGCTGTCCAATATGTTGTGTTTGACCCATATAGGAATGACAGGGGAGAATACTTTGAAAGACGTGACAATGTTTCATTCTACAACGGACCGTTATTTCATCCAAAAGGATTTGTTATGCACAACCCTAGCCGTGTAATGCGCCAACTTGGGTACAAGCAAAAAGATCTTACGGATACATCTTATCAGAAATTCTCTCATGACTTTCCTCATTTCCAAGCAAATGAGAACCATACTATGGTAGTTTACGATCCAAATCCCATTCTTGCACATTGGTGTGAAAGGGAACAACGAGGATTTGTGTTGGATAGGGCTGGTTGGGAATTGGCGGAAAACGGTTATGAGTCCGAACCAACCTTTCTCAGAGGTCATCGGAAGTACTCGCATCCTTATGTTGTACGCCCGGCTCACATAGAAGTTCCTCCATAAGCAGCACCTCCCTCCACAACTCCGGCTGAAGTTATTGTACCCGGACTACAAAAGATCCTTACGTTGTTGGTACGTCCTTCTTGTTCATTTCCTATTCTTTCAATCTATATCTATGAACTTATATAATTCGACACATACTAAGTACATGTTTAAAAATATGACAACAAGAGTGTCAAATGGATAGGAAGTTTGTCAAAGTGCTTTACGAAAAAAGAACAAGAAAGAGAGAGGTGTTGACCAAGAAAGAAATGGAGAAAGTCGAGCAAAAGATAGACAAAATAGAAGATCCAGAGGCAAAAGACTTGTGGGGCGAAAGGAAGAAGAGGGTACACAAGAAGCCAAGGACCGAGTGATCGTGTGTTTCTTCTATAGTATTAGTTTGGTCTTGAACAATCTAGTGCTGGTTTATGTTTGTTTGTGTGTCTTGAACAATGTGTTTGTTTGTGTATCTTACTAAACTCTTTGCTTGATTTGGTTTGTGTTTGATTTGTTTTCGGTTTGGAACCTCATAACTTTGGAGTTTGTTTTTTTACACAATATACTGTTGTTATTTGATTTATTATGTTGATAAACCAGTGTCAAATTACCTCTTTTACAGAGTTTGAATGTGCCAAGACTTAACAAATTTCTAAGTTTTTCTTAAGTTTCGAAGTTTTTCTTCAGTACCAGCATGGTTGAAAACAGTTAAGTCAATGCCGGCACTCTGATTTTTCCAAAATCACAAAAATTACAGAATTTCGGCATTGAAGTGTATTTTGGCTACAATACCAGTAGTCTGTAATTTCAAGGCGAAACATATTTTTGTCAGAGTACCGGCATTGTTTGTAGTATAGTTTCAATGCCGGTACTATTATTGATTTCTCTGGATATTTTTCAGAATTTCCGGCACTGTTTCAAAAGTTAACTTCTACGCCGGCACCAATGTTCCGGCCTTGTAATAATGAAGCAAAATCATGCCGGCATTGGCATCAAAATATGAGTTAATGTTTACAATTCACGCTTCCAAAAAAAAAATGTTGCGTATTATGAACCACATATATCCAAATTACTCATCATCGCTTCCACACGTATGAAGTTGCATCTTCTCCTCTTGGAGAGGTTTTTTTGATAAGGCCAACGCATCCCAAAATTGGTGATTCTCCTCATACAATGCCATCCATCCCTTCTAGATATTGAGATCTAGATCCTTGTTTTTAATCATCCCACAAACAGTGGCAATGGACAATTTTCTTTGAGTTTTAGAATAACGAAATGATTACCGTTCACGAACGCCAAAACAACTCTTCTCTTCTTAAGGGATCATTTGTATTTTTGCCACTTTAGTGTAAATGTTACTTCTACGGTGGGGGTAAAATAATGAACAACACATCTAAATGTATCAGCCACTAGATGCCCACAAAGCGGCATTCTCATCCAATATTGAGAAGGAAGAAACTTCATCTTTGCTCGGGCCCTAATACTTGAGCATACATATTATTAAACCCATCGCTTTCACCAACCAATTGCTCATAAAAGATCCTCTTTTTCACAAGTTGTTCGGCCATCCTCATTCTAGCATATCGGCATGGTGTCATCCCTTTACTAACCACCGTCTCAAAGAATCCTAATTGTTCGGTCACGGCATGATAGCCACAATTTCCATCTCCATCGACATCATCCGTATATACAATATACTCGCAAATAACCTCAGGAAGTTGTTGTACATAAGACTCAATTTTGGTATGGTAATGCCTATAAGTATTACCTGTTTTGGAATCCTTAAACATCTACATATTACCAACTTTTAGCTTAATTATATCCAAACCATCCTCTGCCATATCTACACTTCCAATGTCTTCAGTATGTGATGGGAGTCTGTACTTCCTTGGCCTACCCCTTCGCCTTGGAACTGAAACTACATCAACTTTGGTCGTGCCTACGGAGTTGTCACCATCGTGTTATTGTTGACTAGATATGGGTCGCTTACCTTTGCTATCACTTATTTTAGGTGGGGCTTCGGATTTTTCACCTTCATGTTCTTGACTTGATGTAGGTTCCTTATTCGGCCTTCCCTTTTTGTTTGGCACCGCCGCCTCATCACCTTGTTGTTCTTTGCCACTTGATGTTGGTACCTTTCGCGTCCTACCCCTTTTCTTTGGAACCTCCGCTAGATCGACTATGGATATGGCTTCGGAATGCTCATCTTGTTGTTCTTGGTAGCTTGATGTTGGTACCTTTGGCGGCCTACCCATTTTCTTTGGAACCTCCGATCCGTTGGCTTTTGGTGTGATACGGAATCCGTCGTTTGTTGTTTATTTGATAGCGGTTCCTTCCTCGGCCTACCCCTTTTGTTTGGAACCGGCGCTTCCGCGAACCTTTCTTCCGAAATATCACATGCGGTTAGATCTCGTTTCTTACTTTCCGCGAGTTCTTCTTCACGTTGAGTCATTTCTTTCAATTCTTTCCTTTGTTTTCTCCTTGTCGTTTTAGTTTGTGGTCTACCTATCGGATATCCCTTTCTTGGATCTTCACTTTGTGAGATCCATGGGCGAGTAATTAGCCTTAGTTGGCTCAACAAAACTTGCCGGCTTTCCGAGTTTCCACGTGAGTAAGCTTCGAAGAATCCCTTTGCTTCGTTCGTATCCCATGGTGATTGTCCGGGATCTTCCGGGAAGGGGAGGGTCAAAGATAGTTGCTTCCAAAACGGATCAATAACCTCAATAGGTATCACTTCTTCATACTTCACAAGCATATTACGACACGGAAGCCCCAATGAAGACATGTCAGGACAAATGACCGTGTGTCAATCCGTCAAAAATAATTTCACTTTCTTACGCACTAAATTTAAATGAAGCACAAGGTAAGGAAGAGTTCGTATCCACAGAGAGGCGTTTGTTGTTATGTAAATTTCAGTTTCTAAAGTAACCCAAGGTATGTTTGTTGTGTTTAAGAATTAAAAGTAATTGAAAGCAAAGTAAATAATTTGAGAAATCAATAAGGAGAAGATATTGGTCAAGGGATAGTATCATTCACAAACATGTATTTTCATCAATGATTAGAATTGGTATTTAATCTCGTATTTATTAAAAGTCCTAGGATATCTTGATCGCAAGTATAACCCGTTAATTCCCTGTTTTCATCACAACCACATTAAAAGATGCATATGTGAATTCTTCGTCGAAAGCAACCTAAAGTGTAAAAGCACAATTAAGTTTAACTCCCTAAAGCATTAAGATTTATGGAATAAGACTCATCAATGCAAACGAATGTGTAAAAGCACTAAACGTTTTAACAAAAGTTATGATTCACTTGTGACTAATAGGATGTATCACTACAAGCACTAACCACAATTATGCTACTTAGAATCGGGATAAACAACTTTTTCGTATTGAAAACCCTAATATAGCTCTAGAGATGAACACAAATCGGATTGATTAGGACTCAACCTAACAAGTTTTCAAATCTTATAACACTATTAATTGTGAATCACAAACAATAATTACCGAGACAAAACTAATTCATTGAATCAAAAGCATGTTGAGAAATCAACTTTTATCCCATAACCAATAAGATGTTTAGCTACTCATAGCTATGGAGTTCATCATCATCAATATTCAATAATAAAACAAGGAAGAAGAAGAACAAAACCAAACCCTAGAAGCGTAAACAAAAGTGGCTCTCCAAAATTCCCAAGAATAAGATATATCATGTGTTGTAGAAAACCTCCCTTTTATAGCCTTTCTCTCCTTCCAAAATTAGGTCAAGTCTTCAAAGTCCATTAGATGAAAATCCACCAAGCCCACAAGAAAGAGAAACCCGTGTAGAAAATACGCCCCAGAATTGGTCGTGGAAGTCCGGATTGTGGTAGGAAATCCGTCGGAAAGTCGCCGGAAATCGGCTCGTGTGCGGCAAAGTCCGCCGGTCACCGGTCAACGGATCGGGTCGAGGTCAGGTCAACGGTGAGTCGGATCGGGTCAAACCGGGTTGGATCGGGTCAGAACTGGATCAGCTGAGTTAAAGTGAGTCACAACTAGAAATCAGGCAGATGAGTTAGATAATCAGTCAGACTCGACTGACCGAATGGCCTTGGCTGGCCATGCACGAGCCGTAGTTTGTTGCACAATCCTTGTGCTTCAAATGGGAATCCGACCCATGATGGCCCCGCAAACCCGCAATTTCAACACCGACATCTCCTCGTCATGAGACCCATCAATTCCTTCATCAGGCCTACTTCAAACCTCAGCATCGCCTTCCATTCTATTTCCATTGTAACCATGTACACGCATTCCCAGCTGTATAACTCTGCTCATTGTAAACCAGCAGCACAACCCTTGCCTGAGCTCACAGCAGCAACATCTCATAGTTTCCCTCAATAAAGAAAGACAAAGATAATTTTCTTGCTCCCACAACTCAGATAACAACCACACAGCCACAGCTTCTCTGTAATTCCATCAACACCAGAACAATAACACCAGAGTATAATACACAGCACCAGTACATGGGGCCATTTCAATCTGTTATTGCTTCTTCACAGCCAACATACCTAACCATCTATCATCATTCCAGAAGCACCTGCATCACCAATCACCTCCAGCTGCATCATTTCAGCTCCAAGGACTCCCTCTTCTCAGCAAGCACAATATTCCCTGCATTGCACCTCAAGCTCATAATTCTCGTCCTCGCCCCTCATTCCACGTCTTCTTCGCCATTATATCCTGCCAACACTCCAGCCTGCCTGTAGTTCCACAGCATTGCACAAAACAGCACCATCTTCATGTTCACCATCTAGCATCATATTTTGCAGCTTTAATCAGCTGCGACAATCCATCAAAACCAGCTTCAAATCTTGAACCCGGCCCGGATAACCACCAACACATGATGGCACCATAAGCAGCTTCTACACAAGCTCAGACCAGAACAAACTGAACCTGAACTCAATGCCACAACCCCTATGTTATCAGTTCATACCCACACAACACAGACCCAAGCATCACCAAATACAGCTCCATTAGTCACTGATAATTAGCACTATCCCACTTGCTATCTCCAGTTGCTCCTAGCCTCAGTCCAACGCTGCACTGAACACTGCCAAATGCGGCTCTATCGTGCGGTGCGCTCAGCTCAACAACATGCTTCACCAATTCTTGACTGAACCCTTTCCAGGCCATATCCATTCCATTGCCTGCAATGCCATCCACCAACACCTTCAACCAATTCCCACAAAGTCACCACCTGAGCTTCATCATAAGCAAAAGTGGCACCAGTTCCACAACCTGCAATGTCCCAAGGCTGCAACTTATCATTTCCACCTGACCCTGCAACTAAGAGCCACAAGCTCAGACCATATCTAGACCAGGGTATCCATGTCAACTACTTCAAACTCTGAGAACAACCAATTTTCTCCACCACTTTTTCATCTGATGAATACCCATTCTTTCATGTTCTTCTTAACTTCAATTTCTATAACACGACAAGCAATTTCCATCACAAGACCTAATGTTCATCACTAATAAAATCCCAACATCTCCTCTGAACCCAGATTCGATCCATCCCTCAATTCAATAGCAGCAGCCACCGATCTTCTATTCTCTTTCTCACTCACTGAAAACCCATTCCATAATCCAACTTCAATTCAAGAGCAACAACAAACCCTTCTTCGAATCCATCCTCAAATCGCTCAGATTTGATCTCATAAGTAGCAGCTGTAGTTCCTTTCTCTTCTCAATCTCTCCCTGAAGCTCTCTCTCTCTCGATCTCATGGCCGCCTTCATTAAATTCTCTCTCTCTCGATCTTCAGGTTTCACTTCGATTTCTCGAATTCAGCAGCAGCCAATTTTCTTAGTTTCAGGTGAAACACATTGAATGAAATGAAAAATGAGAAGAAAAGAATCGGTCTAGGGTTGTAATGATAGGGTTGGATAATGACACCCCTCTGCATCAGATAAGGGGTAACCCAATGGATGCCCCATAACATATGGTGGCTGTCATTTAACACCTCTCCAAAGAAAGTTGTCCCTTGACCTTGGGTCAGCTCCATATATCACTTGCCTGTGATGCGACAATTTCGCCCTTTGGCTCAATTTGGATAATTTCTTCTTCTTTTCCTCCGTGCGACTCCATTGCACCTATAAAACTCAAAAGCACGCGTAAAGTACATAATTCACAAGAAAAAATAGCAAAGAAAGCATAAACTCTATATAGTAAATACGGTGTATTCTACACCTATCAGATTCCCCCACACTTAGACTTTGCTTGTCCTCGAGCAAATCAAACAAAACAATAAAATACAACAACTCCGTGTCGTCGAGGCTCCGGTCACTTTTAGCATAAATAACAAGCCTTTAAACCCCTAGGTGTCCCTAGTGGACGAGTTATAGTCTCGTGAGGGTTTACTAGAGATATACCCACAAAACCTATATTACCAACTTACTAGTTCTCCGTAATGATAGTATCCAACGCGCTAAGAAGACATAGAGATTCTGCACACTAGTCATAAGAAGTTAGACACATAAATGAACACAATCTCATTCTTAAAAGTTGAGAGAGAAGTAACCATCCCTTCTCGACTAAAATTCGGGTTCGGAGTGATCAAAAGTCTCGACTCTGCCTCACAAGAAAGGGTTTTATGATATTGCTCTCAATAATAAACAGCTCTTTATGGGTCACACATGTGTCCAGGTTGGAATGAAGAGAGAATCACGAGACACGTTGAATGGTAGGAAGGCAAACCCTCAGAATGTTTTGAAAACCCACATCTTTTATACATTTTTGAAAACCCATTTTTCGACGATCTCTTGAAAGGAAATCAAACCATTTAACGAAGGTGGGAATATGCTACTTACGGTGAATCCGTTCGGCGTGCGGCTAGCACCACTCTCACAACATCCATAGAAACGTCTTCGGTCTTCTATCGGTGTCTTCATCTTCGTCTTCGGTCTTCAACTCTTGATGATAACTCTCGAACTTCGTAGAATCTTGACAATATGACTCTTTCCCTCAAATTCCTTGTCGCTTGAAACTTCATTATAGATATTCCTTCTTTCCATAGGCTTTATTGAAAGAATACAAAAATGAAAACAAACTATACAACCCAATTTTTTTTTTTTTTTTTTTTTTTTTTTTTTTTTTTTTTAATTTTTAATTTTCGTTTTTTTTTTTTTTTTTTTTTTTTTTTGAGACAAGAGAAAGTAAATTACAAATAAAATAAAAAATAAATAAAAATGTAAGTACAATGCCATGGTGTAAGTACTTTACCGCTTGAATCTTCACAACTTATATGTCTTGATATCATAGACTTCTCGAATTCTCATCCTTTATAATTTCCACTCGTGTATAATAGTATTCAACTTATAAAAATTCTGCCCCTGTTTTTGTTGCTTTACTCAAATCTGAAATCTGCCCATTTCTGTACCGTTGCTTGTAAACCTCGAACGTATTCAACTTTCCTTCGAATTTGTGATGCTCCTCTTGTTGATGATGATGGTGTTTCTATGGACCTGTTGGTGTAGAGAGATAAGGTGGATGGTGCTAACTGCGAACAAGATCACAAGTGGAATGTAAGTTAGCAATTCGATGACACCAACATGGTTGATAAAAAAAGCACTCAAGAGATAAAAATAGTGCTTACATGGTGGGAAATTGGACAGCTCACCATTCTGCCGAATTTACGTACGGTGACACACACTCAAAAAGCACAATTTAGACGGTACAAAGAATTGAAGGTTGGTGCCTCACATTATGTAACATGGGTAGTCTCCACTATAGGGGATCCTTTGTTCTAATACCGAATTAGATCGCACCTTATTTGCCACCTGGCATGGTTAAATCCAACTTTAACTCTCATACAATTAAGAAACCCGATCATGTTCTCTGTCATCTCTAAGTTCGGTCACTATTGTGAGATTCTCGATGTAATCTTAGCGACATGTATACTATGTGACTCTAAAGAACTATAAGTTGGAGTTTTCTTATTCACTAGTTCACAAAAAGTTGAAAAATTGCATAAACCACTCCCAGCACTTAAACCTTACATTGTCCTCAATGTAAATTGAATCGTCCAAAGTAAGTCAAGGTGGGAAATCCTAATAAGAAATCAGCAAAAAACAAAGTAAAAACAAAACAAGAAAAACTCAAAACAAGAAAAGAAATAAATACAAGACAAGAAATACTCATCCTTTGGGTTGCCTCCCAATTAGCGCTTGGTTTAAAGTCGTCAGCCCGACTATCTCCTTGCTTTCTATGACTCCTCCAGAGGGAGCACATCCACAAAGTTAACTCCTTCCACCACTTCGGAAGTGAAGTTCTCATAATATGGTTTCAACCGGTGCCCATTAACTTTAAGTTCTTTCCCTGTAGCTATGCTACGAATTTCCACTGCACCATGAGAAAACACATTAGTAACAATAAAAGGTCCGATCCATCGTGACCTTAGTTTACCCGGAAATAAATGCAAGCGAGAATTAAACAAAAGCACTTTTTCGCCCAATGCAAAATTGTTTCCTAGAAATCATGTTATCATGGAATGCTTTCGTCTTTTCTTTGTAAATCCGTGAACTTTCAAATGCATCATTACGGAGCTCCTCTAGCTCTTGGAGTTGTAACTTCCTTTGCTTTCCAGCCCCATCCATCTCCATGTTGCATTGTTTAATAGCCCAAAACGCCTTATGCTCAATTTCCACGGGTAAGTGACAAGGTTTACCATACACAAGCCTAAAAGGAGACATTCCAATAGGTGTTTTATATGCGGTTCTATACGCCCACAAAGCATCATTAAGTCTCATGCTCCAATCCTTCCTTGTTGGGTTCACCGTCTTTTCTAGAATTGATTTCACCTCCCGGTTAGACACCTCGGCTTGTCCATTGGTTTGGGGATGATAAGGTGTTGCAATCTTATGCGACACATTGTACTTCCTTAACAAGCTTTGCAAGAACCTGTTTTTGAAGTGAGAACCCCCATCGCTAATTATCGCCCTTGGAATTCCAAACCTTGCAAAAATATTAGCTTGCACGAAATCTGAAACAACTTTAGAATCATTAGTTGGGGTGGCTTTAGCTTCCACCCATTTCGAGACATAATCAACCGCAAGTAAGATATAAAAATTTCCATGGGAGTTGACAAAAGGCCCCATAAAATCAATACCCCATACATCAAAAACTTCAATAAATTGAATAAAAGTTTGTGGCATTTGATTTCGGACACCTAGATTGCCGGTTCTTTGACACCTATCACAAGTTGTACAAAATATATGTGCATCCTTAAACAAAGTTGGCCAATAAAAACCACTTTCAAGTACCTTGTGCGCGGTTCTCTTACTCCCAAAATGTCCTCCGCAAGCATATGAGTGGCAAAAAGACAAGATAGAATTAAATTCGGATTCGGGCACGCACCTTCGTATTACTTGGTCACTACCATGTTTCCATAAGTATGGATCATCCCATATGTATTGGTTCCCTAACCTCTTAAGTTTGTCCCTCTCAGCACGAGACAAGTTCTGTGGGATTTGTTTAGAAACTAAGTAATTCACAATATCGGCATACCATGGTTCTCCAAAGGTAATTGAGAAAAGTTGCTCATCCGGGAAACTTTCACGCAACGGGATAGTCTCCTTGTCCACAGCAAGTCGGCTCAAGTGATCCGCAACGGTGTTCTCAATCCCTTTCTTGTCTTTGATTTCAATATCAAACTCTTGCAAGAGTAAAATCCACCGTATGAGCCTCGGTTTCGCCTCTTTCTTTGTAAGCAAGTACTTAAGCGCTGCATGATCAGAAAAACAACAACTTTTGTACCAATTAGATAAGAGCGAAACTTTTCTAAAGCAAAAACAATGGCTAATAACTCCTTTTCAGTGGTTGTGTAGTTTTGTTGAGCCCCATTTAACGTTCTAGAAGCATAATAGATAGCATGAGGAAGTCTCCCCACACGTTGCCCAAGCACCGCACCAACCGCATAGTCACTAGCATCACACATGAGTTCAAACGGCTTACTCCAATCCGGTGGTTTAATGATAGGGGCTGAAATCAAAAGTTCTTTCAAACGATTGAATGCCGCCATACATTTCTCATCAAAGTCAAAAACCACATCTTTTTGCAATAAGTTACAAAGTGGTGATGCTATTTTGGAAAAGTCCTTGATGAACCTACGATAGAAACCCTGCATGACCAAGAAAAGAACGTATCTCCCTCACCGTAGTGGGAGGGGTTAGAGCACGAATAAGGTCTATCTTAGATTTATCGACTTCCAAACCTTTAGAAGATATTATATGGCCTAAAACTATGCCATGAGTTACCATGAAATGGCACTTCTCCCAATTTAGCACAAGATTTGTTTCAACACATCGTTCAAGGATTAGAGACAAATTGTTCAAGCAAAGGTCAAATGAATCACCAAAGACACTAAAGTCATCCATGAACACTTCGATTATGTTTTCAACATATTCCGAAAGATAGTCACCATACACCTTTGAAAAGTAGTAGGAGCATTGCATAAGCCAACAGGCATCCTTCTATAAGCAAAAGTACCGAAAGGACAAGTGAAAGTGGTTTTCTCTTGGTCCTCCGGTGCTATCACAATCTGATTATAACTCGAATAGCCATCAAGAAAGCAATAGTATGAGTGTCAGCTAAACGTTCAAGCATTTGATCAATAAAAGGTAAAGGAAAGTGATCTTTTCTAGTGGTGGCATTCAATTTTCTATAATCAATACAAACCCTCCAACCGGTTTGCACACGAGTTGGGACAAGTTCATTCTTATCATTCTCCACCACCGTCACACCCGATTTCTTTGGTACTACTTGTACCGGGCTTACCCACTTGCTATCGGATATGGGGTAGATAACACCCACTTCCAAAAGCTTGAGTATCTCCTTTTTCACAACTTCCATCATGGGAGGATTCAAACGACGTTGCGCTTCCCTAGTAGGCTTTGCATCATCCTCCAAACGAATTTTTTGTGCATACAAACGGCGGGGCTAATACCCTTGATATCGGCAATTGTCCATCCTATGGCCGTCTTGTACTTCCTTAGCACCCTTAGAAGTTTTTGCTCCTGTAAATCATTAAGCTCATTAGAAACAATCACAGGTAACTCTTCATTATCACCCAAGTACAAGTACTTAAGGTGGTCGGGAAGAGGTTTTAATTCTAACTTTGGAGATTTAACAATTGAAGGTACAAGCTTTTCATCACTGCATGGTAAAGAAATAAAAGAGATATTATGAGTTTTCGGGCATCCTTGGAGTGAATTAAGATCACCAAGAGCTTCCTTGACTTCATTACCACACTCTACACCATTATCTATGGATGTAGTTAACACGGTTTCCAAAGCATCATCACCGTTTAATTCAAACATTTGTTGTGCCAATGTATCCATCACATCAATGGAGAAACAAGAGTGGACATCGCTAGGATATCTCATCGTCTCGAAAATGTTGAAACGCATTGTTTCTCCATCAAACTCTATAGTTAGCGTTCCCTTATCCACATCAATTATGGTTTTCGCCGTTTTCATGAAGGGACGCCCAAGTAGCAATGGAAGAGACGAGTCCGGTGCACCTTCATCCATCTCTAACACACAAAAGTCCATTTGGAAATACAAGTTGATTAACTTGCACAAGAACATCCTCAACAATACCCATTGGGTAGACATTAGAGCGATCGGCTAATTGCAATACAATTTCCGCCTTTTTGAGAGGACCAAGATCAAGTAAATTATACATTGACGCCGGCATAACATTAACGGATGCGCCTAAATCCAACATAGCTTTGTTAAAAGTTTTGTTACCAATTATGACGGGAATGTCAAAACTACCCGGGTCCTTGCACTTAAGTGGGAGTTTGTGTTGTAAGATTGCCGAAGCATTCTCCCCCACACTAAGCACTTCATTACCTTTGAACCTTTGTTTGTTGGTACACAAGTCCTTCAACACCTTTGCATACTTTGGTACTTGCTTGATAGCATCAATGAGTGGTATGTTCACATGGATCTTTTTAAGAACGTCTAAAATCTCCTTTTCTAGTTCCGCCTTCTTAGAACTTGCAAATCTGCGAGGAAAAGGTAAAGGAGGAACATAAGTAGAAACCGGAGTTTTAGAGTTAGGAATAGGTACCTCAGAAGTTTGGGGAGTATCCTCATTATTCTCCTCCAAAACAGGTTCCTTTGGTGGCTCCACCTCGCCCGAATCAGCAACTTCGGGTTGCACAAGTTGTGTACCGCTTCTCAATGTAATAGCATTGACACCCTCTTTTGGGTTGATAGGTTGAGAAGGGAGTTTCCACTATTTTGCGCCTTCAATTGGTTCAACTCAATAGCCATGGAGCCCATTTGTGTTTGCAACTCCTTAATAGCACTCTTAGTCTCTTGTTGACTCTCTTTGAACATGGTAGAAATACCTTGCATAAAAGTTTGAAGCTTTGCATCAATATCCGAACCTTGATTTTGCATCGATTGTTGTGCTTGAGGTTGCTGAAATTGTTGCCTCGGATGGAATTGTTGTTGTTGAGGTTGAAATCCACTTGAAGAGTTGAAGGTAGGTTGTTGAATTGCACCTTGCTTGTTAGCATAGCTAAAATTGGGGTGATCTCTCCATCCCGGATTGTAAGTGTTTGAGTAGGGATCATACCGTCTTTGTTGATTTGGAAAGATCGCATTAGCTTGCTCGTCCTCATAAGAGTGAGAGGAACTTGGTATAACCGCGGATGCAACTTGTTGCAACATTGCTGTCATGTTACCCATTTGTTGACGAAGTTCCTCCACCTCGCTCACTTCACTCACCCTTCTTAGAATCACATCCGAACCACGACTCAGAAATTGTTGTGAGTTCGCTGCCATGTTTTCAATCAACTCCCTAGCTTGTGCTACCGTCTTCCTAACTAGTGCACCACCACCCGCAGCGTCAATAAGATTCCTATCACTTGATTGGAGTCCTTCATAGAAGTATTGGATGATCATAGCGTCACTAAATTGGTGGTGAGGGCAGCTTGCAACCAATCTCTTGCACCGTTCCCAACATTCATATAAGGATTCTCCCACGTTTTGCTTCATCCCACAAATTTCTTTGCGAATTTGAGTAGCCTTGGATGCAGGAAAATATCTCTCCAAAAAGAGTTTCTTCACCCATTCCATGTTGTGACACTTCCGGGAGGTAAATAGTACAACCAATCCTTAGCACTATCCATTAAAGAGAAACGGAAAACCTTCAACATTGCACCATCCGCCTCAACATTTCTTTGGAAGCATAGCCGTGACAATGGTGTGGAAGTCCAAAAGATGTTTGTTAGGATATTCATTCACCATGCCATGGAATTTTGGTAATTCTCTAAGCAACCCCGGCTTTATCTCAAAAGTAGAGTTCGTTTGAATACACCCCTGTTGTGTATCAAGCCTATGAGAAGCTAAGTCCTTGAGTGAACGATTTGCATCACCCATTGCTTCTTCTTCTTCTCGTTGTCGGAAAATCTCTTCTCCTACTTCCTCCTCGTGCTCGTCCGTTGTGCCTTTACTTGGTTGGAGTATTGTGCCGCGTCTAGTAGCTATCCCGCACCTTGGATAATTCCAATCCTTAGAAGCCGAGAGATTATGCACTCCGCAAACAATTCTCGCAAACAAGTGAGAAACAAGACAAGAAACGAAAAGCAAAGATAAAAGCGAGAAATTGTAAAAAGAAACTAAAAACTTAATAACAAGCCGTATGCCTCCCGGCAACGGCGCCAAAATTTGACCGTGTGTCAATCCGTCAAAAATAATTTCACTTTCTTACGCACTAAATTTAAATGAAGCACAAGGTAAGGAAGAGTTCGTATCCACGAGAGAGGCGTTTGTTGTTATGTAAATTTCGGTTTCTAAAGTAACCCAAGGTATGTTTGTTGTGTTTAAGAATTAAAAGTAATTGAAAGCAAAGTAAATAATTTGAGAAATCAATAAGGAGAAGATATTGGTCAAGGGATAGTATCATTCACAAACATGTATTTTCATCAATGATTAGAATTGGTATTTAATCTCGTATTTATTAAAAGTCCTAGGATATCTTGATCGCAAGTATAACCCGTTAATTCTGTTTTCATCACAACCACATTAAAAGATGCATATGTGAATTCTTCGTCGAAAGTAACCTAAAGTGTAAAAGCACAATTAAGTTTAACTCCCTAAAATCATTAAGATTTATGGAATAAGACTCATCAATGCAAACGAATGTGTAAAAGCACTAAACGTTTTAACAAAAGTTATGATTCACTTGTGACTAATAGGATGTATCACTACAAGCACTAACCACAATTATGCTACTTAGAATCAGGGATAAACACCTTTTCGTATTGAAAACCCTAATATAGCTCTAGAGATGAACACAAATCGGATTGATTAGGACTTAACCTAACAAGTTTTCAAATCTTATAACACTATTAATTGTGAATCACAAACAATAATTACTTGAGACAAAACTAATTCATTGAATCAAAAGCATGTTGAGAAATCAACTTTTATCCCATAACCAATAAGATGTTTAGCTACTCATAGCTATGGAGTTCATCATCATCAATATTCAATAATAAAACAAGGAAGAAGAAGAACAAAACCAAACCCTAGAAGCGTAAACAAAAGTGGCTCTCCAAAATTCCAAAGAATAAGATATATCATGTGTTGTAGAAAACCTCCCTTTTATAGCCTTTCTCTCCTTCCAAAATTAGGTCAAGTCTTCAAAGTCCATTAGATGAAAATCCACCAAGCCCACAAGAAAGAGAAACCCGTGTAGAAAATACGCCCCAAAATTGGTCGCCGGAAGTCTGGGATTGTGGCCGGAAATCGGTCGGAAAGTCGCCGGAAATCGGCTCCGGTGACCGGCAAAGTCCGCCCGGTCACCGGTCAACGGATCGGGTCAGGTCAGGTCAACGGGTGAGTCGGATCGGGTCAAACCGGGTTGGATCGGGTCAGAACTGGATCAGCTGAGTTAAAGTGAGTCACAACTAGAAATCAGGCAGATGAGTTAGATAATCAGTCAGACTCAGCTGATCTGAATGGCCTTGGCCTGGCCATGCACAGGCCAGAGTTTGCTGCACAATCCTTGTGCTTCAGCTGGGAATCCAGCCATGATGGCCCTGCAAACCTGCAATTTCAACACTGACATCTCCCTGTCAACAGACCCATCAATTCCTTCATCAGGCCTACTTCAAACCTCAGCATCGCCTTCCATTCTATTTCCATTGTAACCATGTACACGCATTCCCAGCTGTATAACTCTGCTCATCGTAAACCAGCAGCACAACCCTTGCCTGAGCTCACAGCAGCAACATCTCATAGTTTCCCTCAATACCAGCAGCACAGCATAATTTTCTTGCTCCCACAACTCAGATAACAACCACACAGCCACAGCTTCTCTGTAATTCCATCAACACCAGAACAATAGCACCAGAGTATAATACACAGCACCAGTACATGGGGCCATTTCAATCTGTTATTGCTTCTTCACAGCCAACATACCTAACCATCTATCATCATTCCAGAAGCACCTGCATCACCAATCACCTCCAGCCGCATCATTTCAGCTCCAAGGACTCCCTCTTCTCAGCAAGCACAATATTCCCTGCATTGCACCTCAAGCTCACAATTTCTCGTCCTCAGCCTCATTCCACGTCTTCTTCGCCATTATATCCTGCCAACACTCCAGCCTGCCTGTAGTTCCACAGCATTGCACAAAACAGCACCATCTTCATGTTCACCATCTAGCATCATATTTTGCAGCTCTAATCAGCTGCGACAATCCATCAAAACCAGCTTCAAATCTTGAACCCAGCCAGATAACCACCAACACATGATGGCACCATAAGCAGCTTCTACACAAGCTCAGACCAGAACAAACTGAACCTGAACTCAATGCCACAGCCCCTATGTTATCAGTTCATACCCACACAACACAGACCCAAGCATCACCAAATACAGCTCCATTAGTCACTGATAATTAGCACTATCCCACTTGCTATCTCAGTTGCTCCTAGCCTCAGTCCAACGCTGCACTGAACACCTGCCAAATGCAGCTCTATCGTGCAGTGCGCTCAGCTCCAACAGCTGCTTCACCAATTCTTGACTGAACCCTTTCCAGGCCATATCCATTCCATTGCCTGCAATGCCATCCACCAACACCTTCAACCAATTCCCACAAAGTCACCACCTGAGCTTCATCATAAGCAAAAGTGGCACCAGTTCCACAACCTGCAATGTCCCAAGGCTGCAACTTATCATTTCCACCTGACCCTGCAACTAAGAGCCACAAGCTCAGACCATATCTAGACCAGTGTATCCATGTCAACTACTTCAAACTCTGAGAACAACCAATTTTCTCCACCACTTTTTCATCAGATGAATACCCATTCTTTCATGTTCTTCTTAACTTCAATTTCTATAACACGACAAGCAATTTCCATCACAAGACCTAATGTTCATCACTAATAAAATCCCAACATCTCCTCTGAACCCAGATTCGATCCATCCCTCAATTCAATAGCAGCAGCCACCGATCTTCTATTCTCTTTCTCACTCACTGAAAACCCATTCCATAATCCAACTTCAATTCAAGAGCAACAACAAACCCTTCTTCGAATCCATCCTCAAATCGCTCAGATTTGATCTCATAAGTAGCAGCTGTAGTTCCTTTCTCTTCTCAATCTCTCCCTGAAGCTCTCTCTCTCTCGATCTCATGGCCGCCTTCATTAAATTCTCTCTCTCGATCTTCAGGTTTCACTTCGATTTCTCGAATTCAGCAGCAGCCAATTTTCTTAGTTTCAGGTGAAACACATTGAATGAAATGAAAAATGAGAAGAAAAGAATCGGTCTAGGGTTGTAATGATAGGGTTGGATAATGACACCCTCTCGCATCGATAAGGGGTAACCCAATGGATGCCCCATAACATATGGTGGCTGTCATTTAACACCTCTCCAAAGAAAGTTGTCCCTTGACCTTGGGTCGACTCCATATATCACTTGCTCGTGATGCGACAATTTCGCCCTTTGGCTCAATTTGGATAATTTCTTCTTCTTTTCCTCCGCGCGACTCCATTGCACCTATAAAACTCAAAAGCACGCGTAAAGTACATAATTCACAAGAAAAAATAGCAAAGAAAGCATAAACTCTATATAGTAAATACGGTGTATTCTACACCTATCAACAAATACACACATCACCCGGTTTTCCGTAATTTTTCTCATATTCCATTTGTCTTATCATATGTTTTATTGACCAATGACAGACGTTGAATTCTATTCCTTGGAGCAACTTACCATATTGAAGAAATGGAGTCATCCTTTCCATTGAGCTTTTCTCAAAAGCCTGCTTGATCCTTTCAATATCACTCTTAAAGTATTGCTCCGTTGCCTTGGTGACCGTAACCACGTTGCCTTGACCGGACTGGATGAGATCTTTAAATCTCCCATGAGCGGACTCCGCTGCACTAGTTGCTTCATTTTTGAAGTGTCTATACCGGTTTGTCCATGCACGCACAAATTTTTCCTTGAACTTATCCAACCATTGAGTCCGACAATACCAGACGGCAATCGGATAAACTTCGTTCCAATCGGCAATAAACTTGTCCAATCTCTTTTCGTACATAACCTCGGTAAGAGACCAATAAAATTTCTCCCAATATCTTAGAAATTCCAACCACTTTTTATGATGTTCCGCATGTTCTTTGTCCACTTGCTCTTTTATCTTGCCTCTCTCATCTTCTTCTTCTTCGGGGGATAGTTTGTTCTTTCGAACATCTTCCTCTAGTTGAACAATCATTCTCTTCTTAATATCCGCCTTAGTGGGTTCAAACAAGGCATGGTAAGTTTTTATGATATTTTGACGTATATGATATGTACATAGGAAATTTTGTGCGTCCGAGAAGATGTCGGATATTGCATTCATTAATGCGTCATCTTGATCGGTTACGATGACCCTCGGAAGTTGATTTTCCCGGAAGAATAATTTCAATTGTCGTAATGCCCAATAATAATTATAGTCCCTCTCGTTTTCCATTAAACACCAAGCCAATGTGAATGTTACCTTGTTCGATGTTTGCCCCACGATGTTGAACAACGACATATTGTATTTGTTTGTCTTGTAGGTGAAATCCATCAAAAGAACACCACAACATGTATTTGCCAATTGTGAAAGCAAAGGATGTGAAATGAATATTTGAAGGGGCTTGTTGTCCGGCCCTCTTTTAATGATACGCGTGTAGTTGTGATCCCAAAGTATCTTCTCAAATTCTTGCATAACGGTCCTCCCTTCCCATTCCACCCTTCTAATAGTTGCTTGTGTGCAATAAATTGTACGTAGAGAAGACACGTTAGTCTCATCCTTTTCCTTGAAGCCTCTGAGAATTTGTCTCGGTTTGATAAGTGCTTTAGTCAATCTCTTTACATCCTCCATTTCATGAGGTTTTAGCTTCACAACTAGGGAGTGACCAACAAAATCTTCCGGATCCCGGTGGTTATGACGGCCGAACCAAACCGCACAATCCCATTCATTGTTCTTGTCATTTAAACGGAATACAAGCTTAAAGGGGCAATTATCCTTCCTCGTACGAGTCTTTTATACCCTATTAGTCTTCTTTGGATATACATAATCCTTTCTCTTGTGGCTATTCTTCTCCTTGTATTCCCCACTTCTCTCGCAAACCATCTCAAAATGGGTTTTTGAACCTTGGGTATTCCTCACCAACACACATGTACATGTTCTTAAGAGCCATCTCTTTAGCCCAAGCAATTGCTTCCTTTGGATCTTTTATTCCCTACATAAGGACAACAATGGGTGATTAGAAGGTTCATTACAAGCAATCCATTAGTAATATTCAAGATACTAGGTGAAAAGAATTCGTTGGTTACATACCGGAGGCATTTTATAGTATTCCGACGTATCCCGACCGAGCGGTTTTGCATTTGTTGGATCAATATATGTCACAACCTAAGGATCGAACGAAAAGAAAATAAATTAGGTCCAAAAAAGAAAAACTTAATACTATGCCGGTAAGCAGTCCCGGCATGCTAGGCACAGTCCCGACATAGTCGAACTGCACCGAATCAACAGACCAATTTTTAGACGATTCCGGCATTAACAATTTATTTGAAAGCAATGCCGGAAATAGAGGTGTCGGCATTCTCGTAATCTAATTTACAACGCCGATATAAAGTCCCGGCGTAGACCATAATTATTATACCATGCCGGTATTTAGCTTTGGAAAACACTCCTTCCTGTATGTTTTTTGTATGTACCGGCATAGTATTGTTAAAATTGACCAATGACGGTGGTCGTGCCGTCATGCTCGTTATCTAGAGTAAGATGCCGATACAGTGTTTCGGCGTGGTAGTTAATTAATTTTGCATGCCGGTATTTAGCTTCGGAAGACACTTCTTCCTGTATGTTTTTCATGCGGTACCGGCATGGTAAACTTATAATTCAACCATGCCGGTTGCATATTTCGTAGAATATTCCGTGGTAGGTGTAGGATATGAATATCGCAACATCAGTATTTCGCGAGATTAGTAAACGACAGCACCGCGAAGGCGTCGCAGAAGAGTAATATAAATGACGCAATGAATGACGACAGCCAAAACACGAGAAAGATGTGAAGATCTAGCGAAGTTTAGGAGTGTCGCGAGATTATATACTTGTACACTTGCGATATTTTGCAAGTCATTCCCGAAAATAAAGGACATCTTAGCTGTCATCCATTGTGTACTACCCTATATAAAGAGTTGAGCAAGTCTATTGTAGAGGAGGATTCTTTTGAGAGTGTTAGACAAGTCATTAGGAGAGAGAAAGTTTGTGGTGATTGTAATTTCTTTAACTCTTTTCTATTTTATCTTGTAAACATTCAAGGAATTAATCAATAAAATCATTGTTATTCATCTTCAAATGTCTTAGTTGTGTGGATTATTGTGAGGGGTGTAGTGTAGGATTTCGCAACTACGGTAGGTAAAAAGTAACTTTTGTACCGGCATAGTTGTTTGTTGCATACTATGCCGTTTTTAGTCTCAAAATGGGGATATCGAGGTTCCGGCATTGTCGTAGTATGAATACCCATGCCGGTATTCGTGGTTCCGGCATAGTATTCATACCGCCACCATGCCGGTACCGAGATTTTACAACAGCAGAAATAGTGGAATCAAAGAAAAAAAAATCAATTTTTCTACCTCTTAGCAGACTTTACTCTGAGTATTGGGAGTGCTTATATGTTGAGCTAGTTTACTCTCTTGGGTTGGTTCTTCACGAAACACTTCATGCTCATAAAATTCATGATCCAAAGGTGTTGGTTCCACAAAAACTTGCAATTGTGAGTTGTTGTCAATGGATGCAGATTGAAGATATGCTTCTTGTTTTAGTTGAGCTAAAGATTCAAAGAACAGCAATTCTCTCTTCACAATCATCCTCCAAGAGATACAATTAGGAGGAATACCACCGAAGTGCAACTTACCGACATTAACCGGCATTTTCGATGGAAAAACATGTGCGATACAACATATCAAAGCTTATATGAGATGTATGTTACAATGGGAGAATCATGATGCTATATTGTGCAAATATTTTGCGTCAAGTCTGACAGGAGAAGATTTGAAATGGTTTGAAGGGCTGCCGAAGAATACAATAATATCTTTCAATCACTTGCAGGCTATATTTTTAGGGGCATATATAAGTAATAATTCCTCGCGACCAGGTATTGAAGATGTATTTGGGTTGAAACAAAGGGTTGGTGAAAGTTTGAAGCATCTAACTGTGAGGTGGAAGACAATGTGTAGCGAAATGGCTGGCCGTGTGGAGGAGAGATATCTCATCTTATCATTCATTAATGCTATGTTCGCGACAAATCTGTTGTATATTCAAATTTTTAGAGTCAAGAATACAATCACCATGACTGAGTTGCGAGAGCTTCAGGAGGAGTATATTGCTTTAGAGGAAAAGCAAAATGAGATGGAATCATACCCATTGCGAATACAAGTTCGTGGAGATGCGAATGCAAGTTTGTTACCTAAATTGATAAACAATGTGGCGAGTACCTCGCAAGGTCAACAAGGAATGAGGATACCAAATGATGGTCAAAAAAGTTGTTAGCCATGGGAAGTCGCGATCGGGAAGAATTTGAAAGAGAAAGAAATTTCTACAACCGTGGCAAGAAATAATAAAATTCAAAGGCTTGATCAACCGCAAGAAACCTATGGAGGTCGAGGCATAATCCGCAAGAGACTTATGGAGGCCGAGGCGTAATTATCATAGAGGACAGCGAGGTCATAGAGTCGTATGGGAAGAAATCAAGATGCCACCACTAAACGCTAGCGTGGAGAAGATATGGGAAGCTATAATCCCGATGGAAAACATACCCGCACCATGGAACATGGGGAATGAACCACCTCCCAGTGACGAAGTCATGAATTTTGTTCCTACCATCATTTTCATGGACACCAAACGAATGATTGCGGGAATATCAAAAGAATCATCCTTAGAATGATAGATCAAGGGAAACTAAATCAATTCTTAAAATGTGAAGAGAAGACTCAACCATTACCAACACCTCCGAAATTCACGAGTAAATACAACAAAAGGGAAAGAAACATTTGTAGTGGAAGTTGGAGCGAAGGCCAAAAACTTGTTCTCGCAATTCTATTGTACATTCGTACAAGACAATCGAAGATTTTCATGATAGTGTTCTCGGTAGGGTTTTTGCAAGAGATGTTGACAATAGAGAAGTAATGAACATCGCGAAGTCATCGCCACTGAAAGAATGGCAAGCGCTGATTATTTCTTTTACCGCAAAAGAAGTACTCCGAAGGTGGCGAGATGCATGACAGTCCATTAGTGGTAAGATTGGAAATTAACCCAAACCCGTTGATGATGAAGATGATGGGGCGGAAAATTCATGGGATATAAATAGAATCTTAATTTATACTGGAATCTGTGTAAACATTCTTTTTTACCACACTTACAAGACTATGGGTGGGAAAGACGAAGACTTGATACCTTCAGCCTATAAGATTTATGGTTTTAATGGCACTGCCAATAAACCTAAAGGAGAAACTCGCATGCGAATACCATTGAAAGGCTTATCAACTGAAATCTTATTTTGCATAGTCGATGTGGAATCCCCCTATAATGCATTAATTGGGCGACCATGGTTACATGAAATCTTGGGTGTAGCATCAACTTACCACCAATGTATCGAATTTCCTCACCCCAGTGGTGTTGGAGTTATAAAAGGAGATTGGGTTGAGGGACAAAAGTGCTATGAAGTTGATGTGGAGTCTTGCGAGAAAAGGGCTGTTGTTGATGGTGGATTTTCATTTAAGGTTAAAATTGTAAAAACCAGAAAATCATGCGCTGACATCTTGTAAAAGATAAAGCCATTAATAAGTGTTGGATACTCCTTCACTTTACTAATTCACGTAGAATGGAGCATGTGGCAACAATCCCATTCTGTGAATACATGAAATTCATCCAGGTTGGAGCATGTAGCAACAATCCCATATACCCGTGAATTTATAGCATTATTAATTAATGCGCAATCAGCCTTGTATTTCTCGTACTCATTATCGGTGCGGCATGACGACCGAGTGTTACCGTAGCGAGCAACACGAACCTCCAAGCATTATAATGAAACCACGCACGAAATACCCGTGACGGTGACTCTCGGTGTGTTATACTAGCCTCGATTGAGCCACTCTCGGTGTGTTATACTAGCCCGATTGAGCATCCGAACTGACCGTATCAGTCCGGATATGATCACAGTCATCCAACTCCACAAGCATGATTGGATGACCCAGATCAATTCCATCACCCCCAAGCATGTATGGAATATCCACTGCCGAACCAACGCGGATCCCGCATGGTCGGCCTCCCCAGAGATTGGCCTAGCTTGCCAAAATGTCCAAACCAGAGCGTATGGGCGGAAAACCCTAAATTAGGGTTTGCGGCATATTACATGTGTCGCAAAACAGTCTCAACCATCCATCTTCGCAGGTATAGATGGAGGGTGTAGATGAAGATTCAAAGGGCCCAGAGCATGTCAACACAATCACCGTGGCCGCCTACATACCCGACCAATCGGTCGGGACCAACCATGGTTGGTTATCCTAATTCGTGCGCCCAAACAGAGCATGGTTACACGGCCGTGAAACCCAAATTAGGGTTTTGAGCATCACGAGCGTCCATCTTCTCCAGCACGAATGGAGGGTCCAAGATTAGATTAAGCAGGTCCGGTCATACCAGCATGACCACCGTGGACCCATCTATCCCCTCACCCGATCGGCCCAGGCATGATATGCCTTGGTTGTTCCAAGACGCGCGCCCAAACTAGCGTGGTCACACCTCCCAAACCACAACCGATCTCAACCGCTCAACTTGCGGACGATTTGAGTGGCCCAGATCACGTTTTCATGGGATATTCAGGTATAGGAGTGAACACCATCCTACCACCTTCACACCAGAACGATCGGCCAAGACCGACCAAGATTGGTCACCTTGGAACGTGCGCCCTAAGTGGGCATGACGCGCGGCTATTGCAGCACTGGTTTTCTGTCACAAATTGATCTCGACCATTCAAATTCACCGGACGAATAGAGTGGCCCAGATCATACTTTCGTGAGGTAATGGGTATAGGCCCCTACACCGTCATGTTGTCTACACACATGCACGGTCGGCCTTGTCAAAATTATATCCCATGCTTGGTTTCGACCAAGCTGAAGAGTGATGCTTGCGCACCTCTTCAAAAACCCTGATTCCACCAACGGTCGCAGATGAGTGTCTCAAAGATCATATCGTCCGTCCAACTTCATAGGCTTGGTTATACAACCGGGTCGGGAGTTAACTGGTCAAGTGAGGCGTCATGGCAATCACCACCCATCACTCTACCACACCAGGATGCAGTACCTGCATAAAATACACATGATACTTCACAAGTATCAACTTCCTGAATAACACAGTTATTCAATTCAACATTACATGCTACCTTTCGTGGATCCACGATCCACACACTCGAGACATCAATCATGTAACAAACTGGGGGGATACATACTGGGGTATTGGTCTGGCGGTTTACAGCGTGCGGCGTGCAACGCGCCATCACAAGAACGTGTTACGAAGTTATGGACGGTTAGCGATGACAGGAGAAGTGGGCAAGACCGATCGTAGCACCGACACACAACTCCACTACTCCATCACTCCACTTCCTCCACTTCCCACAAGAGACGTGAATAAGGCTCAATGACTTGTATAAATAGGTTCTCCTCCCTATTTCCACCAACAGAGCAAGTCCAGGCAAAAAACAGAAACCAAGTGCTAATACAAAACACCGGAACTGATAGCTTGCATCCCGTGCCGGTTCACTTTGCTACAAGTCATAAGCAAGCCAACACCTTCACAATCTCAACACCTTCTTCGCTTCCCTCCCTAAGATCAACCCCATCTCCTTCACCTTGTGACCGAAACAAGTGGAACGACCATTTCTTGGTTTAGCCGGACTTGCACAGATTGATTTCGAATCTACAAGCACTCACCGCAAGTAAAGGCATTTGTTTAGGGTTTAGATTCATTCCTCATACACACACCCCAAATTACCAAATCCGACAGGAATAGTTTTCACCCATAAACAATTGGCGACCACAGTGGGAGGTTAATCTCTCGGTTGTAAAGTCATTTTCTTCAAAATCCGATTCAATTTTATCAATTTCGAAAATGGTAGATCTTAGGACCAATTCAATTATCAATCCATATCAAGATGGTAGAACTCAGGTCTGGATCAGCAATCAATTCTGATGGAGCTAGTGTGGATAACACTCCCGGTGTCGATGTACCTGTCAGTGGAGCTACCGTGGTCATTACATCTTATGGAGCCATCACTTCTACCACAAAGTGCCAGCGTAGCAGGAGATGTTCCGGTAAGTGTAACACCTCCCATCACAGAGCCGAGAGTACGCAAATCCCGCATCTCATCAAGTGTAACACCTCTAGTAGTCACCAGAGCAACAACTTCCACTCCTTCATCAGAACGAGGAGCCGGAGGGACAAGAGGAGGACCATCCCCCATTACCATTGCAGACTTGATGGAGAAGCAGGAAGTTCTTGCTAAGACTCAAAAGGATATGGCCGCAACTCAGAAAGAGGTACTCACTTTTCTTAAGACATTAACTGATCGATTGCCACAAGATCCACGACAGCCCTGGAGCAAAAAAAGGAACGCATTCAACGCATTAGGAGAAGGTACTTCAGCGGCGGGACCTCCATGGACCCGATCAAAGAAGCGACATCGGATATGAGCGGTCCCGTCATGGAGACTCCTACACTCGGGGATCGATCCTCACAACGATCCTCCTCAAGTCAATAGTTTCACTATGAACCAGAGGCCGGTTGATCGGGAAGCGGTTTCTCTAGCGGAAAGTTTATGCGAACTTTCACACCTCTCGAAGAATCAGCGCGCGTAGACGTTTTGCTGGAATCAACCAGAGGAAGGTCACGACCGTGCCCTACATGTCACCGCACGCATCAAGGATTCGAGTTCAAGACGACCCTTATCTACACAGGAGCGTCTTCGAATGTGATTACTCTCAAGACTCTCTCGGACATCCAAGTTTCTCCCGTGCAATGTCGCACGGAAGCCTACTACAATGACGGACTTCGAGGGAAACCAAAAACAAAGACATACGGGAGAAGCTCCGCGGAAAGAATCGACAAGTTCGTTGCGCCCCACTCCCCACATGGGCGTCAATTCAGAAAAAGACCGGCTTGCATCATTGAGGGCTAAAACCCACGATGCATCTTTGCCGACGAAGCATTCTTCTTCATCCCGTGAAGCCACGACCCACGTTCACACGAAGAGGGAACGAACTTTTGTGGCGAGTCATGACCGTAAATGGAAAACGGTATACCGACACACGCCATTATCAATTAGTAGGGAGACCGTTACCCACTCTCTCCACCCAATGGAATACTACAACAGCAACGTACCACAAGAACAAGTCCTAGATGCTCCACAACAGCTGCAAGATGGCACCAACTCCACAACTGATGAGATTGAAATCATTAAGGAATCTCCTAGGCCTATCTCCATCATCTCAACCTTGTGTACGGATAAACGCACGAAGCTCGTGGAACTTCTCAAAGAGTACCAGGACATATTCACTTGGAGATATGAAGAAATGCCGGATTTAGATGAAAATTGGTCACCCATCATCTACATGTCATACCCGTATCCAAGTCGGTTAAACGGTTGTAGTTCATACATGAGGAAAATGGATAGATCGTGTGTTGCATAGACTTCGGAGACTTGAACAGTGATGCTCCAAAACGATCCTCCTCTACCTAACATCGACATGTTAGTAGATGCAACCAGCGGACACGGCATGTTCTCCTCCATGGATGGATGTAGCGGCTACAACCAGATAAGGATGTACGAGAATGATGCAAGTAAGATATCTTTTCGAACTCCTCTCGGAAATTTTTATTATACCATGCTTTGCCATTTGGTTTAAAGAATGCCGGTGCAACGTATCAACGCTCTATGACGGAAATCTTCCACTCGGAGCCGATACCTCAAGGGAGCAGCCTCAAGAAGATAAAGATGTCCAAGCGTCATATCAAGCAAGATCCGGGCGAGTCGCTCCCATCGATGCTGGTCGAACAAGATCCGGGCGAGTCACTTTATCAGACAATGGTACATGTCGATCATGCTATGTTGGAGAATCCGCGCTTTTGGTCATCCTATGGAGCTATTGAACGCTCATCTACAACAACATATGCCCTGATATAAAGAACCAGGTCTGCCGGTAATGAAGAGCCTCATAATGTTTGTAGGAGCATATATCTCACCAACAGGGGATACAACCTTCAGCCTTCTGTAAGCAGTTCCCTGAAGCAGCAAGAGGAAAACCACCGAGATACAACATCATGCGCGTCCGTCAACTCCAACTCCAGTACCACATGCACGACCCCCACAATGATGAAACAATATCCAAGATATTCCATATCTATCTCGACAACAACCACTACGAACAAACCATGTAAACCACGCTTGGGGACTGAGGCTCAGCATAAAGTTCCTTCACCGTCAGTCAAGGAATTCTTCAACATGAGAGAGATGGGGACTGAGGCTCAGCATAAAGTTCCTTCACCGTCAGTCAAGGAATTCTTCAACATGAGAGAGATGGTCAGTTAAGAAGCATGGAATTCGCAAGGGTAAATCGAACTGAAGAGGGAAACACTTCAACGCTCCCTCTAGCAGAAGCTGCTTCAATGGTTTATTCAAGAGTCGCCTCAACGCTCTCTCCGGACCCACGTTCGCTCGTAATCCTTCTTCAACACTCTCTCCGGGATCCACCTCAACGTTCGCACCGTAAAAACCACTTTAACATCCTCTCGGGCCGTTTCAACACTCAAGATGCATCAATAACTGCGCTCCGGTCAAGTTATCTTTGATGTACTCATTGCTCAACATACGTCTCATCCATCCTTCATGAGGGCCCAGTGAGCATGAAAAACCTTGAAGTCGATAGGAGAAGGGTTATCTTGTGGAGCAGATATTTTCATATAGTTGAAAGAGCGCGGTGAACAACTCATCATCAATGTTCGGCAAATTTTGAAGTCTGTCAACACCTCCCCGACTTGGCACTAGCATTATCCCCTAAGACATCTCAACAGGAGTTCTTTTCTTCATTCTACAATAAAAGACATGAGTCAAGTACTTGTATAAAAATGTGTGAGATGTGTAGTCACACACGATGTAACACACATTCACGCTGGAGTACACAAGGATGGTATTGGGTCCAAACACCGGTATTGCTCAAGTCTCAAGTCCGGTGTTGATCAAGTCACAAGTCCGTATTTCTTAAGTCTCAAGTCGGTGTTGATCAAGTCACAAGTCCGGTATTGATCAAGTCACAAGTCCGTGTTCAAGTTTCAAGTCTGGTATTGATCAAAGTCACAAGGCTGGTATTCGAATAAAATAGGCGCACGCAGCAGAGCCGGTTTTCAGTCGAAACACATGGTCGACGTTCGATCCAGCACGCGGCGGGTCCCACTTGATCCCTGCCCCATATTGGTCGAAGGCGGACACAGCCTTCCCCAATCAAAGCTCTCTCTCCGGAAGAAGGCATTTCGGCAACAACACTTCAACGCTCCCTCTAGCGAAGCCGCCTCAATGGTCTATTCAAGAGCCGCCTCAACGCTCTCTCCGGACCCACGATTAACCAAAACAGCACATCAAGCCCACGTTCGATCAAGCGAGGTGCAGAGCCCAACAAAAGAAATAGGCATACGTGATCCCATCGGCAGGAAAGACCGACATCATGCTAGGGGAACACTCGCAAGGACGCCTCTGAACGTGACATGCTCCAAGGACAGGATGACCCGTCTCTCCCGGTAACATCTAACTTTGTCTCATAAGCTTTGTCTTTAATGTCACCATCTCATGCCCACCCCACAATGGTGTAACCATTACGTGCTAGGCAGGGGACTTAGTGTTGATAGTGGATTTTCATTTAAGGTTAAAATTGTAAAAACCAGAAAATCATGCGCTGACATCTTGTAAAAGATAAAGCCATTAATAAGTGTTGGATACTCCTTCACTTTACTAATTCACCTAGAATGGAGCACGTGGCAATAATCCCATTCTCAGGAATACATGAAATTCATCCAGGTTGGAGCATGTAGCAACAATCCCATATACCCCGTGAATTTCTAGCATTATTAATTAATGCGCAATCAGCCTTGTATTTCGTACTCATTATCGGTGCGGCATGACGACCGAGTGTTATTCAGTAGCGAGCAACACGAACCTCCAAGCATTATAATGAAACCATGTACGAAATACCCGTACGGGATGACTCTCGGTATGTTATACTAGCCCGATTGAGCCACTCTCGGTGTGTTATACTAGCCCGATTGAGCATCCGGACCGACCGTGACGGTCCGAATATGATCACAGATCATCCAACTCCATAAGCATGATTGGATGACCCAGATCAATTCCATCACCCCTGTGCAGGTATGGAATATCCAGTCCGAACCAACGCGGATCTGCATGGTCGGCCTCCCCAGAGATTGGCCTAGCTTTCCAAAACGTCCAAACCAGAGCGTATGGGCGGAAAACCCTAAATTAGGGTTTGCGGCATATTACATGTGTCGCAAAACAGTCTCAACCATCCATCTTCGCAGGTATAGATGGAGGGTGTAGATGAAGATTCAAAAGGCCCAGAGAATGTCAACACAATCACCGTGGGCCCTCCTACATACCTGACCAATCGGTCAGGACCAACCATGGTTGGTTATCCTAATTCGTGCGCCCAAACAGAGCATGGTTACACGGCCGTGAAACCCAAATTAGGGTTTTGAGCATCACGAGCGTCCATCTTCTCCGGCACGAATGGAGGGTCCAGGATTAGATTAAGCAGGTCCGGTCATACCAGCATGACTACCGTGGACCCATCTATCCCCTCACCCGATCGGCTAAGGCATATCATGCCTGGTTGTTCCAAGACGCGCGCCCAAACTAGCGTGGTCACACCTCCCAAACCACAAACTGATCTCAACCACTCAACTTCGCCGGACGATTTGAGTGGCCCAGATCACGTTTTCATGGGATATTCAGGTATAGGAGTGAACGCCATCCTACCACCTTCACACCAGAACGATCGGCCAAGACCGACCAAGATTGGTCACCTTGGAACGTGCGCCCGAAGTGGGCATGACGCGCGGCTATTGCAAAGATCGGTTTTACGTCACAAATTGATCTCGACCATTCAACTTCAGGACGAATTGAGTGGCCCAGATCATACGTTCGTGAGGTAATGGGTATAGGCGCCTACACCGTCATGTTGTCTACACACATGCACGGTCGGCCTTGTCAAAATTATATCCCATGCTTGGTTTCGACCAAGCTGAAGAGTGATGCTTGCGCACCTCTTCAAAAACCCTAATTCCACCAACGGTCGCAGATGAGTGTCTCAAAGATCATCTCGTCCGTCCAACTTCACCGGCTTGGTTATACAACCGGTCGGAGAGTTAGCCGAGTCGGTGAGGCGTCATGGTAATCACTCTACCACACCGGGATGCGTACATCGCATAAAATACACATGATACTTCACAAGTATCAACTTCCTGAATAACGTGAGTTATTCAATTCAGCATTACATGCTACCTTTCGTGGATCCACGATCCACACACTCGAGACATCAATCATGTCACAAACCTGGGGGATACATACGGGGTATTGGTGCAGCGGTTTACGGCGTGCAACGGCAACGCGCCATCACAAGAACGTGTTAGGAAGTTATGGACGGTTAGCGATGACAGGAGAAGTGGGCAAGACTGATCGTGTAGCACCGACACACAACTCCACTACTCCATCACTCCACTTCCTTCACTTCCCACAAGAGACGTGAATAAAGCTCAATGACTTGTATAAATAGGTTCTCCTCTCTATTTCAACCAACAGAGCAAGTCCAGGCAAAAAACTTAAACCAAGTGTTAATACAAAACAAGGAACCGATAGCTTGCATCCCGTAAGCTAGGTTCTGCCTACTGTTACAAGTCATAAGCAAGCCAACACCTTCACAATCTCAACACCTTCTTCGCTTCCCTCCCTAAGATCAACCCCATCTCCTTCACTTTGTGACCGAAACAAGTCCTGGAACAGCCATTTCTTGGTTTAGGCCGGACTTTGCACAACATTGATTTCCGAATCTACAAGCACTCACCGCGCAGTGCATTTGTTTAGGGTTTAGATTCATTCCTCATCCACACACCCCAACTTACCAAATCCGGCAGGAATAGTTTTCACCCATAAACAGCTGTTCAAAAGAAGAATTGGAAATGGAATATCAAAGAAGAACAAAGAAGAGAAAGGATGATGGTGGACACAATATAAGTGAGAGGTGAAGATATATTGCGAGAGCAATGCTTGAAAACAATTGGAAGTTGTGATGATCTCGCAAAAGAGAAAGAAATATCAGGGAATTTGAATGAAGAAACAGAGAGCAACAGGAATAAGAAGTGTAAGAAATGAATAGTTGATTTTAGAGTTGTAAAAAAAAAAAAAAAAAAAAAATTTGTTTTGAAGGGAAAAGACTTGTCGAAAGTACAAAGAATATGACGATCGAAGAAGGAGTACGCGAAAGTCTCGCGATTCATGAATATAATGAAAGTTTGGTCAAATAATTACGGCGAGATCACAACAAATGAAGCAAGACTATGCGATAATTCGCAAAGATAATGAGAAAAATAATCAAAAATCAATGAATGATCGCAAGAATTGATAGAAATAAAAGAATGAGTGAATGAGACAAACCTTTATGGCGTACTCCCTAGTTCGCGAATGATATTTTGCAAGAGGCAAATGTAAGACCTAAAGTGCGTCATATAAGGGGTATCTCTTGACATGGCTCGGGGAAAAGGTTACACCGCCCCGGAACCTGAGTCATGAAAATTTGGGGTCAATAAAGCCCATCCAGGGAGATACCTTGGATTTCCAACTATATATATAAGGTTATACCCGGTTGGACGACCGAGGGTCTCTTCCAAGGAGTCGGTGTATGACCAAGGCGCCGAGGTACACGGTTGAGCCGAGAGTGCCACAGGGCATTTGAAGTGTCTCGGCCATTCTTGGCAAGTCTTGGCACATGCCGCACTCGGCCCGAAGAAAACTCCACTTAGGGTGCAGTCTCGTAACCATAAGCCCTATAGGTATAAGGGTTAAGAGGCTGCGAAAATAACTGGTTGTTGTTAAGACCGGATGGGAGGAGCTAGTCTTGTATGGCCGATGTACGCCTCCTTGAAGGGGCAACCGGGGGAGATGATAAGGGCGGCACCCTCCATTAGGGAGTCGATAAGTGTCTTAAGACGCAAATGTCATGAGGCTCTATTTTCGCAAGAAAATTTAGGCTTGTCATATTTGTGTGATGATCCTGCAGAAGCAATAATACTAACGCGAGGGTAAGACGAGATCAATGGGTCTTTACATGAAAGTGTAAAGACGTCCCCGCGATTTCGTCGCAAGACGGCAATGTCATGGGGCTTTATGTTCGCAAGAACATTTAGGCCTGTCATATTGTCGCAAGAGAAATATCCTGCAGAGGCAAAAATACTAAAGAAATGATAAGACAAGATCAATGGGTTGTTACATGAAAGTGTAAGAACGTCCTGCGATTTTGTCGCAAGACGGCAATATCATGGGGCTTTATGTTCGCAAGAAAATTTAGGCCTGTCATATTGACGCAAAAATGAGGGGTGGCAAAATAAGACCTTTAACTAGGAAGGCAAAATAAGACCACACAAAAACAATGATAAGGCAAGAAAAATGGGTCATTACATAAATATGTAAAGACGTCCTGCGATCTTGTCGCAATGATGAAGATAAGATCACACAAGAAATTGAGTAACCAAACAAACTTGTAAAAATAGCTATATTTCTTCATTTATTTGTGAAGATTTAGCAACAAACGATTCCGAATCTAAGAAGTATTATTACTTAAAGGTTATCGATTTGATCTTTCATGTGAAAATAAATAACAGAGGCAAATATGGGAATGATTAGAGCAAAAATTTGTTATTTATTTCCATATGATAGATCTACAGTAAGATATTACAAAAATGGAAGGATAGAAGGATAAATGTACAAGTATCACAAGAAGAGAAAAAAGAAAATGGAGCTATCTCTCAGTTTATTCTTCTTTTTCATCAGATTCTTTATCAGATTCCTCTTCTTCGCTTGCATCACTATCAGAGACATCGAGGAAGGCATATTTTCGGGAACTTCATCAAGAAGACAAGGATATGAAGAAAGAGGAATGCGATGGTCATTACAAACTGTCTCAATAGTTTGATTGCAAAAACGAACAACGTCATTATTGAAATTGCCATCGTAGTTTGTAATTGCTTCTTCAACTGGAATACTTGTTGTTGCGAGAGAGAGGTCCTTTGCGAGTTGTTCTTTTTCAAATTCAAGTTCTTCGATCCTTGTTTGATATCTCTTCTAAACCTTCGCGAACATATGATAATGAGTCGGTAATTTAATAGCAGTTTCACAAAAAAGAAGTGGTAAAATAAAGAAGAGCAGGTTAACAACCTTCTCTGCTTTAAATCATATCTTTAACCAAGGAAGTATGCTCAGCATGAAGACTGACGTTAACACCTAAGTTATTTCTGGCATTATCTAGAACTTCCGCGGCCCAAGCGAATTCATCATCACTATTTATGACAAGAAGTGAACGAATTTGATTTTCTCGCTCATTAAGCACGGCGTTTTGGCGAAGAGATTCATCTCGTTCAATTTGGACTTCAAGAAGAGTTTTTGGAATTTTTCTAATGCATGTGCACCTTGATTAGCAATGCGATCTTTGTCATCTATAAGGCTATTAATTTTCTTCCTTAGAATATTATTATTCTCGTGGGAGCTAAGGTATAAACGTTTAAATCGGTTGGCTAAACCTAAACTAGATCTATGCTCAATTTCTAAGAGATGAAATTTGGTCGAAGTTCATTTATTGAAAGAGAGTTAATTTTGTTTGACGAACTACTTAAAGATTCGTTGAGATGAGCAAGAAGAGCATCATTATCCATAGGCTCGGAAATGAATGGAGAAGGATGGCTTCTTCGTAAAGATTATAAATGTCTCGCGAAAATGATAAGTCAGGCAAATAAAAATAAATGACAAAATAAAAACGAAGAAAAGAGAAGAGTTTTGTAGCATAAAGTTGTTGATTAGCACTTTGAAGGGTAGAAATTTTATTCTTCTGAGTAGAAGATTCAGTTTCCAGTTGCTGAATTCTTTCGCGAAGAGCAACAGTCTCATTTTCACTCTTCTTGCGAGATGTCGCAACTTCAACTTCTAGTTCTTTGTTCTTCTCCTTAAGTTGAAGATTTTTCTTTTCAAGATTGTTGCGCCTTTTCTCGAGATCTGAGGCAACAACAAAGGAAGCTCTCCCAGAGACTATAAAGGAAAGTAAAGAAATTGTTAAGATAAGGTTTATAATCGAAATCACAAAGAAATAAAGAAATATAAACATACCAAGGCACTAAGTGCATTTAAGAAAGCGGGAGTCATTGTCCAGGAAACTCCACGAAAAGAATCATTATCCACTAGCAGGGGGCATCACGGATATTTGAGAGAGCTTCGCAAGTAGCGAAAAATGATCATCTCCCATTCCTTGCATAGAATCGGAGAAAACACTAGACAATTGCGCCATAGCAGATTGATTGAATGATTCTCCTTCGCAAAAAGAAGTATCAACCTAATTATTATCTTCATCGAAATTCTCATTTGGTTTGGGAATTAGAGTGAGAAGTGGGATGGATTTTCCGTTTTTTAGAAGATGGAGCAGAAGATTTATCCTTGCGAATAGTGATTTTATTCTTGCATTTAGCCTTCGCAGCATCAGGAATATCATTTTCTTCAACGCCAACCTTCGCACACGAATGAAGATAAGAAACAGAGGCAACAATATTGTTAAAAATAATAAGGAAAAATATTTCTTACTTCATCCGTGATTGAACGAAGTATCGCCAGAGTACTCGCTTTTGGATTTCTTTTGTAGCTCTTTCTCAATTTGGTGATCTGGAAAATTCGCAAGATTAGATATAAGAGGGAATGAAGATTGTAAAATAAGTAAAAGTTAGGAAGTATACCTCTTTTGCCTTCTCGGGCCAATTAAATACCCAAGGGTGATAATTTGCGAGATTCGCGAGGGAGTATATTGGAACTCGAAATGTAAGGTCCGGTCAAAAATAGTGGAAAGACAGACCACTTCTCATCTTTAGAGTAGCGAGGAACATTGTTCTTGCCAGAATGCCAATCAATATCTAGCATGAGTATCTTATCGTCGGAAACGTTCTCTTTTCTTTTCAATCGGGCACCCCAGCGAGATTTGTCATTCTTCATATTTATCACTTCATAATTTTCAAAAAAGTTTTCTACTGAGTACTTTTCAGTGACGATCTCTAAGTCTGCGAATGTAGGATCTCTGACGTTATCAGGGTATAGAGATCCCTTACCAGCGCCGCGATGGGCGAATTCAAGCATTAGACGAATGCAATCACCACTTAATTGATAAATAGCTCGCGAGAATTTCTCATGAGCAAGGATTTCATAGAACAAGGGCAGTTCGGGATCGTACAGGAGGAATGGGAAGACCCGCGAGGATTTGACCTAGCGAGATTATGATTTTCTCGATCATCACAATGATGATCGATGAACAATTTTGCGTAAAGAATAGATGAAGATTCTTGATTTGGAATGGTGGACAAGGTGAAACCCTTTTCTTGTAAATTCTTTTGAGTTTCACCCAAGAGAGTTTCATATTTACGACCAGATGGAGCCATTCTCAGAGTATGAGAATGATTAGAAAGTTAAAGATCAAAAAAAAGAAGAAAAGAGAGATTTACAGTAGCAGGGACGTGAATGGCGGAGGAGAAGAATTGAAGAAGATTTGCAGAAAGAAAGTAAAAAAGAAGAAAAGGAAGGTGAGAAAACTTTATATAGAGAAAAATTCTCGAGAAGATAAATGCATTTAATGCGAGAAGAGACGTGAATAGTCAAGAAAAGACGGTTGAAAGAGACGTGTCAAGAAAAGAGCGGAAGAAGAAACGTGTGTAATAAATTGTGTAAAAGTATGGGATCATAACGAGAGAAAGATGAACTGTTAAGGCATTTCAAAAATGCTAATTCTCATGACATTCTCTTCTTCGCAGAGAAGACATGAGAAGAGGCAAGATGTAGGAAGTATTTGCGAGATTAATAAACGACAAAGCACCGCGAAGGCGTCGCAGAAGAGTAATATAAATGACGCAATGAATGACGACAGCCAAAACACGAGAAAGATGTGAAGATCTAGCGAAGTTTAGGAGTGTCGCGAGATTATATACTTGTACACTTGCGATATTTTACTTAAGTCATTCCCGAAAATAAAGGACATCTTAGTTGTCATCCATTGTGTACTACCCTATATAAAGAGTTGAGCAAGTCTATTGTAGAGGAGGATTCTTTTGAGAGTGTTAGACAAGTCATTAGGAGAGAGAAAGTTTGTGGTGATTGTAATTTCTTTAACTCTTTTCTATTTTATCTTGTAAACATTCAAGGAATTAATCAATAAAATCATTGTTATTCATATTCAAATGTCTTAGTTGTGTGGATTATTGTGAGGGGTGTAGTGTAGGATTTCCCGCAACTACGTAGGTAAAAAGTAACTTTTGTACCGGCATAGTTGTTTGGTTGCATACTATGCCGTTTTTAGTCTCAAAATGGGGGATATCGAGGTTAAGAGATGGTCGTAGTATGAATACCCATGCGGTATTCGTGGTTCCGGCATAGTATTCATACCACCACCATGCCGGCATCGAGATTTTACAACGACAGAAATAGTGGAATCAAAGAAAAAAATCAATTTTTCTACCTCTTAGCAACTTTACCCGAGTATTGGGAGTGCTTATATGTTGAGCTAGTTTACTCTCTTGGGTTGATTCTTCACGAAACACTTCGTGCTCATAAAATTCATGATCCAAAGGTGTTGGTTCCACAAAAACTTGCAATTGTGATTTGTTGTCATTGGATGAAGATTGAAGATATGCTTCTTGTTGTAGTTGAGCTAAAGATTCAAAGAACAAAGAATTCTCTCTTCACAATCATCCTCCATTTTCACCAAAATAATTTCCTCTCAAATTTTCTTTCCTCCTTCTACCCTCACCTCACTCACCCAAACACAAATAATAATACATACTAATCATTTATCAAATAATCTTAAGATTTTACTAATTATTATTAATCACTAATCCTGATTAGTGAGGGGTAGATTAGGAATTAGGTATAATACTTAGATAAGGGGCGACCCTGATTTGATATTTGGATCCAGTTTTGTCCTTTTGTTCTATCCCCCCAATTAGTTTTGATATCCCCCAATTGCGCGTTCTTATGTAATATTTGTAGCATATATAATTGATGATCTTAGAATACGCAGCTTTAATGTAATCATGATTGACAAAAAAAAAGATCATCTTAGAATTTTTTTATAGAATAATAATGCTTATGGATTTTTAGAAAATTGATTCTAGGAAAAGAATCAAAACCTTAGTTGATTTCATTTTGTTTTTCGATTGATAATATTGTTGTGGAGAAGTTTTAAAGGAATAGTTAGAATATATAACTTCTATTGATAATCATGATTTGGAAAAATAACATCGTTTTATAGAAAATGTGAAAAGTTGGGTTTAGTTTTTTTTTTCGTTCGGAGGAAAAGTAAAAAATTAAGGTTTATAATAGGGTGATTTGTAAGAATAATGAGAGAATGATTAGAAAGAAATTGAAATATTCTTGTGATATAAAGAAGAAGAGCTCTTTTCGGCTTGCCGGGACAGAGGGAAATCCGGTTGACGACAAGAGGGGGATTGGTCGATCAAGTGCCTTTTTAATCCTGCCATTGATTCCAAGCTCAAACCCTTTGAAACTTAATTGCTATTTGGACGAGAACCAGAACAACCTTTTTCGGGCTGGGGTGAATATAGCAGACCAGCGAATCTGGTGGTCGACAATCGTTCGGACTTTAGAAAAGTTGTCGCGGCACCTGTAGCCCTCTTCTTGTCTTCCAGATCGCGAATGCGGTCCCGGATCCATTGCATCGCTCTTCCAACGGCCTCAGGATCAATGGATGAGACTTCCCAATGGAAGAAGCCGATTTCGTAGACAAGTGTCTGTCTGCCCAAAGGAACTCTGCCCTCTCGTCACGCTGGAAAGATGCCTGCTGCTTCATATGGGAGAAAAGAATAATAGATATGCCGGTCATTAGAAGGAAGAAGCGCCAGAGAAAGAGTCCTCGTGTATCATCTGTCGCAAAACTATGAACGGAAGCTAGCAACCCGGACTTTTCCGGTTCACTCCCTTTTCCGACACACAAGGACCTTTAGGGCTCGACCTTGGGGAGAGGAAAGACGCGGTGGGAAGTAGACATATGAGTTCTTTCATCCCTTTTCTTTTCTTTGCTGATTACAAAGTAGAGGGGAAGAAGAAGGGAGAAATTCTATTCATATGTGTGTGTTTACAAAGGTTTGAGACTCTATTTATAGAGTTTACATACTTGGTGCCCAAGTAATGGGGTCCCACTAAAGTGGGCATCTACCTAATAAACTACTGTTTATAACACTCCCCCTAGATGACCACTGTATCTAAGCAATTGCCTCGTTAAAACCTTTGTCAGGAAAATCCAAAAAGGAAAAAACCTGATCTAAGGGAAAAGAGTACAATTGTGAGAAAACTTAGAACAGAGCTGGACATGAATGTGTTGCCTCATTAAAACCTTAACAAGGAAAACCAGTGGAAAAAACCTTGATGAAGGAAAAAGAGTACAACATGATGGTCCAGTAAAATACCTTCTAGTTTGATACTCCCCCTGATAAGTACTCCAGTTAAGTCTTGGCTTGCAAATCTTCGAGTTGAGATTTCCCAATTTCGATAAACTAATATCTTGAATGCTGGAGATAGCAATGATTTTGTGAGAAATTTCCAAGTTGATGAAGTCTTCTTTTGTGTTGTTAGTCTTCTAATGGTAGTGTTCTCGAGTCTTCACGCTTCTTTAAGTATATTGAGGACTTACTTCTTGGATTCCTAGCTTCTCAGAGATGATTTGCAAAAGTTGTTGATGTAGTTTCTTCAACAAAGTGCCAATATGCAGTTATAGTGCCATAGGTGAGTAAAGTTTGTGATCATACCATATATGGATCAGAATGATATCCAAATTCCTAAGGGTTCTTATGTTGATTTGGTCTAACAAAACAGAATGACATTAACTTTCTTATGTTGATTTGGTCTAACAAAATGAATGACCTAGTTAATGGTGGGAATCCACCAAATAACCAAAATTATACAACTCCCCTTTGATGACCACCATGTTGAATAAATTGCCTCACTAAAACCTTGCCAATAAAACCCAGTGGGAAAAAAATTGGACGAAGGAAAAAGAGCACAAATATCAACATTTTTGAAAGAAAATCAAACGTCAACAAGATGTTGCCTCGTTAAAACCTTGTCAGGAAAACCACATGGGATAAAACCTGAAATAAAGAGAAAAGAGTACAACTTTTGACGTAAATATTGATGCTAACCCAACTATATGAGTTTTACAAAAGAAAAGCATCAAAATAATAACTCTAGTCTATTTCAAAGACTAGTTTAAGCTAGCATAATTCCAACTGCAGTTTTGAGAAAGAAAAAAAAAATAGAATTCATGCTGCTAAAGCGTGGATTTTTGTGTTTTTAAGGACTCCTCAAGAGACCCATAAAGTTGATAGCATCAACTAATTAATCCGGATTTTTGGTTTTGTACCAAATTTCTAAAAAACACATGAAGGGATTGTTAACTTGACATAATCAAGTCAAGTGACTACCAGAATATAATTTGAATCCTACAAGAATTAAAAATTTGAATATGTTCTCCGACCACATACGAGTCCTTCAAGGACTACCACGCTAAATGTGTCTTATAAGAAGAACACTTGTTGAACAAATCCTAGGGTCTGATCAAAAGAAAACCCTCAAATCGTTTTCATAACGAACGTATTTCTCGTATAACGCATTACGACTACACCAACCTCGTAAGTAATGGCTTGGCAATTTTAAGGTGTTACGTCTTGGATCCAAAATTGCGTTAATAGAGAAATTATTATAATCCAATCTAATATGGATTACATGCCAACCAATCACATATGTCGATATCCCTCTGCAGAGGTCGGGGTTCACAACCACCATCATTTATTATTTCAAAAGCTAATATAAACGAATATTCGACAATTTATAGCTTACTACGATCCCACATAATTCCCAAATGTATGCATACTTTGACAAATTCAAAATTTACTGGTACCAGTGCCCATGGGCGTTATAATCTCCTTTATTCAAATGAGGGGATATGAATTTTGAGAATGTGAATCGTATTATCATGGATTCGTTGGAGCATATTTGTAGCTTATATAGAAATGCTACATGCTTGCTGATGTGATTGGATTTGCCTTTTCAAACGGCATAAGCTTATTGGAAAGCTAAATGAGATTCTTTCACGCCTATTTAATGGCAGCCTTTTTCGATTTGAACATGATGGGAGAGGAGTGATATAACCTTTAAGTTAATTAATGCCAACCTTTAATAGCATAGAGTCTCCCCCTGATTATGGCGGAAATTGTCATCTCATATACGAAAAAAAAAATTCGTTAAGTATTATCCGATTAATTCGAGACATATACTTGTAATAACATCTCGGATTGTAACAATACCGGTTGGATCGTATATAATGACTTTAAAAGCCATAAAAAAATTGTCCTAAAAAATTGTAGTCTACTACTTAACATAAAATATATCATCAACCATAGATTTTAATGGTTATCGGAAAAATATGCAAATAAAATCTCCAATAATTTTGTGACCTATAGGGCCGATGAGATAATTATTGAGAATAAATTTATGAACACATTCTCTGTCAAAGAAAATTAGATCAAGATCGATATAGTCACACAAGGACTAATTATATGGCCCTAACAAGCCGGGTGTGCACCCATTGATCTTTTATGTCCTACCGTATTCCAACATCAAGTTGAACGATCTCAATTTTGGAGATTATAGGAAGAAAAATTTAAACTGCTCAATATCCCTCAAGAATGCAACGACTTTTTATTCACTGGTTTTTGCAATGAGCTTAAACCATAATGACGACACTTTATCCCTCCAATATATATAGGGAAAACCAAATACATTTCTTATTAAGAAAATAAAGAAAGTATATCGTTATTATTTTTTATCTTCACCATGTTGTGGATGATTGTGAATGATAAATGGTTTCACGGAAAGAATAGAAACCAATGATTTGAAATGTCTCATCTTTTACTATATATGGATAAGATTACCAATTTCAAGATTTCTTGTTAAAAATAGAAATCATACTTTGTCGTCGCCAAGGACCGACAAAAATAGAAATCATACTTTGTTCTAATAATTGACTTGAGATATATTAGAACAAGGTGTAAAGAAGATGAAGGAAAAAAATAATTGAATTAAATTAAAAGAAACTAAATACTTACTTTTCATATGCTAACCACGAGCGAAATATTTATGCCATGTCCGACCATTCATAATCACTAAAAAGATATGAGAAACTTGAGTAAAGAAACTTGAACAAGTGGTCTACCGTTTAGGAAAGCGTGAATGCGTGATTATCCATCTAGGATCGATGTAGAAAAGAAAAAAAATCTATATATACATTTTGGTAATAAGCGTGATCATCACCATTATTAAGTAAAACAAGCTATTGTGGTAATAAAATTTTAAGAAACTACGACCACCAACTATATAAGATAGATGGACAAATAGCTCGTATATGGTGATTAATACTTGTCGTTCCTTGTCTGGAAATCGAAACAAGTATAGTCCAGTGCACGTAAACTTGGTACGTAAGGAACCCAAGTTAAATCACTCATTTCGGTTAAAATAGTTTCCGGGGAAGATAGTAATCGACTACCTTTTCAATGAATAAATTAACTTACGCCACTTTTTCCTTTTTCTGTAAACCACAGATTTCTCTTCTACATCATTACTAGGGATATTAATGATGAAGAGACTATATATAGTCATGGATTTCTTTTAAGGATACAAATCACAATCTCCACGTGATCGTTTTAAGATCAGAAAAAATTATAATAGATTAAGGTTTCTTGTAGAGAGATAGAAACCATGGCATCTAGAATCCATTGACAACAATGGTGGATGGGAAAACCCAATTTATGTCTGGCTAAGACATAGAAGTCGAACAATACAAAATTGCCGACACAACCTTTTCCAGGCAGAGAATATATGTAAATCTAAACGATTGATCTAAACATTTTGTTTATCAAGCAAATTCTACACCCGAAGATAAAAGGTTCCTTGTTAAAGAAGATAGAAACCATACAAACCAAGAATGAAAGAAATTGAGTTTTATTGGTTACTGGGTGTAAAAACATAGATCGCCAATACTCACAACTCGGGTATGAATGTGGGAACTAATTAAGATACTGGACGCAAATACATACAAACAACAACAGTAAAGCTTGGGAAAGAATCCAAAATCCAAAAGATAGAAAGAAAGAATTTTTTATGTTCAACCCATACACGACGGGATACGTCGACGGTCAATCGCAAGTGTGCGCTTCAGACTAGGATGGGAGTTCGTGTACCCAAAGAGATGGGAGAATACTAAGAACTTGACATGAATATAATTGGGGATGCATGCGCTTAGAAAACGTTCATTGGTTTGTATAAAAACAAGACGCACTTACTGATGCTTCACTGAAGGCAATTTTTTTTTTTTTTTTTTTTTTTTAACAAAAGAAAAATACAATACTATAAGACTTAAAGATGTCATATAGGACAAAGTAACGCCAGAAGCTTTCTCGCCATGTACGACACAAAATAAAACCTAAAGAAAGGACCTGATCGTGGCGTAAAGTTTTGGATTTGCTTATGAACAGATAAAAAAAAGATTCACCCAAACATGTTTATCGTATCCGATAATCATAAAAACGAAATTAATAAAGATGTACTTTTAGGGTTGAGATACATGACCAGCAGTAATATAATTACGCCTATCGAAAATCCATTCCCAAATTAAGCACCGACAAATCTCTTATCGTATTTTTATCATGTATAAATCGTACAATATAAGAAAAACCGAGAAGAAATATCCACTAATACACTTATGATTTGATTATAACAGAATCAAATCAATTGAGTATAGAAGTTAAAACTCAAAAAAGAAAAACTAAAAACAATGACAAAGTATGCATGAAGAAAAAGAACAATCGGTTAATCGGTAGAGCGACGTGCATGATAACGTCTTGTGATATAAAGAAGAAGAAGAGAAGGAAGCACAAAGTAGAGGGGAAGAAGAAGGGAGAAATTCTATTCATATGTGTGTGTTTACAAAGGTTTGAAACTCTATTTATAGAGTTTACATACTTGGTGCCCAAGTAATGGGGTCCCACTAAAGTGGGCATCTACCTAATAAACTAACGTTTATAACAAATATAATTTAGTTTGGATCAAAAATAAATAAATTAGGGTTTATATTTTAATTTTGGGGAAGAAGTAAAATTATTAGTTAAAAAAAATTAAGACTCGTTTGGTAACTTTGGTTTTTCATTTTAACTTAAACTTTTGGGCTATAGTTAATAAAAGCATTGGTGCGTTTAAGAGAAGCCTAAAGGCTAGTTTGGTATTGTTGTGAATTTTAGAAAAGCGTTTTTCATTTGTCTTTGTCTTTGCGTTATATCTTTGTCTTTGTGAAAATAAATCGCATGACGTTTGGTATAATTTAAAAGCATTTGTGCAATTAACAAATCAGTAAATTTGTTTGAGTAAACTGGTATTTAAAAGTGTTGGTGATGTAGTTAATGACGAAAATAGACATATTTCAAAAATTAGTTTTAATACAATTTTATTATAATAAATTATATTTCTAATTTTAATATATTTAATAAAATATAAGTAATATTTTATTATTATTTTTTAATTGTTTTTATTATTTAATTAAAAAATTTATGATTATGGTTTGCTATGAAAATATTATTATTTTGAAAAAATATTTTCAAAAAAAATATTTATTAAATTTATTATTTTTTTCATTTTTCATTTTTCATTTTTTATTTTAATATTTATTAATTTTTTAGTATTTGAGGCTTCTGATTACTGGAGATGGCGCAGGTTTTGGTCGTTTACAAAAGAGATTGGCTACCTTACCTATTAAGGATGGTGGACTTGGTATTTATACCATGGCGGATACTCGTGCTTACTGTTATCTTGCTTCTCGAAGTCAGACTACTTCAGTACAGAAAACGATCCTTGGTAATTTATTCTCAGCGGACAAAGGTTTAGCTTATCATTGGCTCTTCGCACCTTCACCCAGGTATGTGGATTACCGTCTACTTATTGTGTCGATGATCTGCCCCCTTCCATGCATTCCCCGGGCGGTTGTTTATTTTGACGCAGTTTAAGAAGCAAATCCCAGACCAATTTCATATGTCCGAAAGAGATTCCATCCTATGGCAATGTAATCGCATCAAGCATGCTCGGGGACTATCTTCGGCGGTGCCTACATCGGGCTCAACCAATGTCTTGGACCTAGACAATTTAGAGCCGTACTTTGCTATTGTTTGGGTATTCCTCTGTTTGTTGAGAATAGTCTGTGTCCAAGTTGTAACAAGTCTATGGATATTTTTGGAGATCACGCGCTTCATTGTGCTAAAGATATTGGTTATAAATTTCGTCATGATGTGGTTCGGGATGTCAGTCTTTGACATTTGTTACAAAGCCAACGTGCTCGCGCAAGGAGGTTTCTCTAGGTCTTGGTCGGATGATGGCAAAGATCTAAAACCTGCTGATATCCTCGTCCTCAACTGGGAAAACGGGCAAGATATTTGCATGGACGTTACAGGTGTCTCTCCCTTTACTGGTGATGGTGTCCGTTCCTTCGCCCCTGGTAAGGCTATTTGCAGTGCGGTTTCTAGAAAACGGGCCAAATACTTGGACAAGTGTGCGGCTCATGGCTATGGTTTGGGTGTCTTGGCCTTCTCTACCTTAGGAGAGCTTGGTGAGGATACTGCGATCTTTTTTAAGCGTTTAAGGAACGTATAGTTAGCAATGACGCTAGTAGTGGTTTTGGTAGTTTCATTTTTTATCGTTTAGGTGTTACAATTCAAAGAGGAGTTGGGGCCCAGCTTGTTGCTAGGTTGCCAACCAAGAGCTCTGTGTAATTCTTTAAATACAATTAATAATTATTTTTTATTATTTTATATAATAATTTTAATTATTATTGTATTTATTATTTTAAATAAAAAATGGAAAAATAGAGAAATAAAATTAAATTAGAATTATAATGTCAAATGTACAATATTTGAGGGTAAAACTTGTCTTTATAATAAATTAACAAGGTTAAAATAGAGAATCAGTTAAATCGAATTATGTGGGTCTTGACTGATTTTCCCGCTTTTAAAAGCTAGTCTTTGAGTAGCTTTTTAAAAGCGTGCCTAAAATGAAAGTGCTTCTCTCCAAAAGCACTTTGAAATTTTTTTATCAAACACAATTTTTGGTAAAAGTTTGTTACAAGTTTGTTACAAAGTGATTTTGGTTGAAAAAAAGCAATCCCAAACGGGGCTTAAGTTTATTCACCAATACAGCCACAATTTATATGGGTTGATACCAATCTCATTAAGGGCTGATACCATTTAGTCAATCCGACTGTCAGGATCGCGTTGGATCTTTTTTGTCCTATATGAAATGGTATCAGCCCTTAGTAGTCCTGGTATCAGCCCATATAAATCATGAATACAGCTACAAGTATGCTTGGAATAAACGTTTTATGACTCGGCTAATCTATCTTATAAAAACAAATGGTTTTTGAACCATCTAACGACTATAAATATGTCTTTTTAAGCGATCGACGTCTTTCATTCCTCCGAAAGTGCAAAAGATAAATCATGGCTGAGAATGCTTCCCATTTTCATGCGATGATCTGACGTACCAAATTCCCTTCAATTTTTAAGTTTCTTACCATCAATTCCGGTGGTCAAAAGTCGACCTCTCCAGACTCCATCAATTGTTCATGCATTACGAAAAGAAAAAGTTCCCCCATTAATAGCTCACTATTTTCTACTATCAATCCCTTCTACTATATCTTACTAGTCATTGATATGATATGTGTGTTTCAGCTCCAATCCTTCACCCTTGCATGAATCCTACTGTGTTTCTTTTCCATTATGGTTTAAATGTTTCTTGGATCAGCGGAATAAGGGGGCTGCTTTAGTTGCTTCTGTCCTTTCTCGATGTTCACAACCTTAGTTCCCTCCTTAAGAGTAATGCATCGTTTCCTGTTTTTATATATATTTCCACTGGACTCTAAGTAGAGGTACCTAAGATTCTTGACTTTTATAGGGTTTGTGTTGTTGCTTCTTAGGTTTCCAAAGCTGTTGATTAATTGGAATGGATCTTCAATTCAGGACAGTCCATGATGATGGTGATTATGTAAGAGAATTTTTAATATTTTTCCATCTTGCATTTTCGGCGTTTCTGTGAGGATTGCTGCATTTTTTTTTTTTTGTGCTTACAACATTGAAGCATCAAGATGTATTTGATATCAGTGCTTTTAGTAAACAAATTCTTCTATTTAGATGTTTTGGCAATATGCCAGAATTTTGTGATGATTCTGTTTCATTCTCTTCCAGAAACGAAATACGCATAATACGATGGATTTAAAACCAAAATCAAGTAAGTATAATCTATTTCTTTTTGTATTGCTGAGAAATGATACCTCAATGATTTTGTGGCTTGAAAATGTTGGTTATGGTTGTTCAATATTTGAAAGACTGAACTTACTTTCACTTTCATACTTAAGATTTGATGTCGATGAAGCGGCATAGATGACTGGGATGGGTATAAATGGTCATTGTGCTACTTGAATCAATGGAGTTTTCACGTTAATTTAAGGTTTTTGAATGTTCATTTAGATTCCCACAACACAAAAAAAATTACCATCACATACAATGTTGGGTCTGGATAACAACAATGAGCCTGCAAATACAAATATTAATGTCTATATACTGTCTCACTCTCTTCTTTCATCTCTAACTCATCATTCAGTACCTCTATCTTAATTTCATACTTATCTCTAGATTTCTCTTCGCATCACTGTTTTCTATCTTGATCTTAGTAGTGCCCTCCATTGTGTATAAACTTTCCCTAAGACTAACAGTTTGCAGCTAAAAAATCATGGAGAGTTCATGGTGATTTTTAGTTTGAATTCGTGGGTTGAATTAGGTAGCGAATGGTGATTGATTTGGGTCCTTTTTGTGTACCCGAAACAGCAAACAAAGGGGATCTGTGGCCACCGTTATCAATGGCTTATTTGGGTATTGAAATGGTGGTTTTTGTTGGGTGAATATGTCGGCGGTCATGAGAAGAAGCAATGGGTTTTTAAGAGCACTTGGACTACAAAAAGAATAAGGATATGGAGCCGTGGTCCGAAACTGGCCGGAATTGTGAACGGGAAGACCATCCAAGAATATGATCTGTTGTTGTTGGAAGTTCGGGAAATTGGGTGAATTTGGAAGTTGTAAAAGACTCAAGGCTACAACAAAATGAGAATGGTACATCAGCTGTTCAATTAGGTCTTTGAAATGGGTTCGGTGGTTAGAATTTAATGTGTTTATGAGCTTGATTTGCTGCAGAAGATCGGTGAAGACAACATTGTTGCGGCCTGAGATTTGGGGATGTGTATGGAAGTTTAGGAGCTGACCGAGAACAAGAAGAAGTGATGTGATTTGGTGGCTCGAGTTTGGGGATGAATTGGACTGTATTTGGAATTGATTTTTGCTTGGAAGACTTGGGTGTGAGATGGATTCTTTGATGGCAGTGAACCAAGGCGTGAAAATTCAGTTAGTACCTTCGAGAGAGGCTCGATTAGAAGCCAACAACAAGCTAGGAGAATGGGGCCTGCAATGATTAGTTTCCATGGTTCGAGGGAAGTCCAAGTCATGTATTTCCGCCATGTTTAGCGGTCGTGTGTGGGGAGGGTAAGCCTCTCTTTAGAAGTCATACAAAATACGGAGTTTTGGGTACAAGAGAGGAAAAGTAGTTTTTACCGATAAGAAAGAAAACATTTTTACACTCTCAATTTGACTCTGTCACATTAGTTGTTTGTGTAACCCCGTAAATGTTTAAGAAGTATCCCCCTTTAGTTTTGGTTCGTGAATTCATTTTTTATTCGACCCTCTGACTGTATTTAGTTCGCTCTTTCTTTTGATTTATAGATGGATTCGAGTTTAGTTGTAATTACTTTTTGTAGATTAGCTTGTAATGAGTTTTCATCACTTGGCGTTGATAGACGACTTTGATCATCGACCGAGTGTTGACTTTGATCGCTAACTCGATACACATAGACAACAAAATTATGCAACGAACGGAACGACAGCGTATCGCGTGCGTGTTATATTGGTAAACCTCAAGAGAGGTTCCAAAAGTTCTCGATATGCTTTTAAACCACTGTAAGTTTCAGTATGGACGTTTTTCTTAGTTATTTTTTCTTAATTCTTTTGGTTTGATTTAGGTTATTGTCTAGATTTGGATTTCAAGGTTTGTTTTTGTCTTCACCAATATTTTACTTGATGGTTCGATCTTACTCAATTTCCATTTGAAGTACAATTTTACAATTGAAATCTAACGTGTTTATTAAAATTTGCAGGGGTTGATGGTTGATCTTTGGATGTAGTTTGCAAAGCGCGCATGTAGATAAAATCCGTCCCATAAGGTGATGATAGTGAATTTTTTAATCAACCGTGAATAATTTGACTACAACTAAAGTTGAGGAGATTTAAGCATATAGTGGAGGCTAAGGTACAAGTTTACAACTTCCTTACTGTTGTTGAATGAGTTTTGGTTCATTTTAGTCTAGGTGATTGACTGTCAGTACTACATTAATCTGTATATGCATAATAGCAATATCTGTTTCCCACAATTCTCATTAAACAAAAACTGCACACCAACTGTTTGACAGCACATCGAGTGACCACTTACCAGTATTATAACTACTCTCAATTTCTATGAGTTTTTTTTTATGAATTTTCATCTTCCTCGGTGTTTATGGGTGAAAACTACTCCTGCAGAATTTGGTAATTTGGGGTGTGGATGAGGAATGAATTTAAACCTTTAAACAAATGCACTGCGCGGTGAGTGCTTGTAGATTCGAGAGATCAAGGTGCAAGTCCGGCCTAAACCAAGAAATGGCCGTTCTGGACTTGTTTGGTCCACAAAGTGAAGGAGATGGGGTTGATCTTAGGGAGGGAAGCGAAGAAGGTGTTGAGATTGTGAAGGTGTTGGCTTGCTTATGACTTGTAATGTAAAGGTGAGCAGTGCTTGCGGTTGATGCAAGCAGGCTCGGGTGTTTGAATACGATTTTTGTATTAACACTTGATTTTCCGTCTCGTCTCGAACTTGTGTTGTTGTTTGAAATAGGCGGAGAACCTATTTATGCAAGTCATTGAGCCTCATTCACGTCTCTCGTGGGAAGTGGAGGAAGTGGAGTGATGGAGTAGTGGTGTTGTGCGTCGACCTGTCTTGCCCACTTCTCCTGTTCATCTCTAACCGTCCATGACTTCCTCGACACGTTCTTGATGGCGCGTTGCACGCTCGCACGCCGTAAACCGCCGAGGACAAATACCGCAGATCTATCCCTCAGTTTGTGACATGATTGATGTCCGGAATGTGTGGATCGTGGATCCACGAAAGATAGCATGTAATGCTGAATTGAATAACTTGTGTTATTCGTGAAAGTCGATACTTGTGAAGTATCATGTGTATTTTATGCAGGTAAATGCATTATGGTGTGGTAAAGTGATGGGTAATGACGCCTCACTAACCAAATAACTTCCGACCGTGGTTGTATAACCATCTTTGGTGAAGTTGGACGGATGAGATGATCTTTGAGACACTCATCTGCGACCGTTAATGAATATTAGGGTTTTTGAAGAGGAGCGCAAGCATGACTCTTGGCTTGGTCGATACCAAGTAATGGAAGAATTTTGGAGAGGACCGACTAGGACGTGTATGTAGATGGCATCTTTGGTGTACACGTCCATGTCTTACCGTCCCATGAAGGTGCGATCTAGGCCACTCAATTTGACCGGCAAAGAGGAGTGGTTGAGATCGGTTGCAGCAATCCTTGCCGCAAAGGAGTTGGAGATCGCATGACATTCCCGCACGCGCGTTTCAAGACGACCCATCTTGGTCGGTCTTGGTCGATCATACCGGTGTGTAGGTGGTAGGCTGGTGTTCACACCTATGCGACTATCCCATGAAAACGTGATCTAAGCCATTCAAATCATCCGGTGAAGTTGAGTGGTCGAGATCGGTTTGCAATTTGGGAAGTGTAACCACGCATGTTTGGGCGGGCGTTTTGGATTATCCGGGCATGGGATGCCTTGGCCGATCGTATGAGGAGGTAGATGAGCCCACGGTGGTCATGCTGGTATGACAGGCCCTTGCTTAATCTAATCTGTGACCCTCCATTCGTGCCGGAGAAGATGGACGCACGTGATGATTTGAAACCCTAATTTTGGCTTTCAAAAGCCGTGCGCCACTCCTTGTTTGGGTGATGATTTTGTCACGGCCAAACATTGCTGGTCTTGACCGATTGGTCAAGTGTGTAGGCGGGCCCACGGTGATCGTGTTGACATGCTCTAGGCCCTTTGAGTCTACATCTACACCCTCCATCTATACTGCGAAGATGGATGGTTGAGATTGTTTTGCGACACATGTAATATGCCGCAAACCCTTATTTAGGGTTTTCCGTCCATAATGCTTGGTATGAACGTCTTTTGGCAAGAAAAGGCCAATGGACGACCATGCGGGGTCGGCCGTGGGTATTCCATACCTGCTTAGGGATGATGGAATTGATCTGGGGTCATCCAATCATGCTTATGGAGTTGGATGATGCGATCGATCATATCCGGACCGATACGGTCAGTCCGGATGCTCAATCGGGCTAGTATAACACACCGAGAGGGGCTCAATCGGGCTAGTATAACACACCGAGAGGGCTCGGGCTAGTATAACATACCGAGAATCAACCTGTACAGGTATTTCGTACATGGTTTCATTATAGTGCTTCGAGGTTCGTGTTACTCTGTAAGAGTAACACTCGATCGTCATGCCACACCGATAATGAGTACTGGAAATACAAGGCGATATGAAATTCACGGGAAGGGATTGTTGCCACATGCTCCAACTGGAGGAATTTCATGTATTCATAGAATGGGATTGTTGCTACATGCTCCATTCTTGGTGAATTAAGTGAGGGAGTATCCAACACTTATAAATGGCTTTATCTTTTACAAGATGTCAGCGCATGATTTTTCTGGTTTTTTACAAATTTAACCTTAAACAAAAATCCACCATCAACACTCGGTTACATACCTTAACCATGATTCCTAAAAGATCTCTATAAATTTTTGTCGGTAATAAGTTAACTGGGTTCAATATACTCTGTTTCATTTGTGAATTTTTATGTTCGAATTGACTGTATTCATTCTCCGTGTTCATCAAAAGTCGTCTTGCATTGGTCAACCGCGTCCAATAAGCTTTATTTTCTATCCATGGGATGAGCGTCACGACCGGTCGAACAGTTTCTGAGGAGATGATTGAAGACTGGAAGTGCCATCGAGACGTGTTTGCGCAGTACATCTTCAATGCTCCTTGGTTATTCAAAGGGTTCTCCAAGATTCGGGAGCTCCGTAAATTACAAGACGAAGTCCCTTCCGTAGACCCGTGTTACTCGCCAGGAAGAAGAGGTTGAAAAGTAGTCTAAGGAGTTGAAGCTGAAGCAGGCTGTTCTTCAAAGGATGAAAGACTCTCTTGCCCAGAAGGATGAGTTGCTGCTGAAGGACTTTCCTTGAAAGATTCTCACCACCCAATTGTCTTTTCTTTTAGATGTTTTTCCTTTGAGTGATAGTGAGGATTTCCTTTCACAATTTGACCTCCAGGTTTTTGAATTAATAGGTAATTGAATTGGTTTATTTTGAGATAGTTTTGTAAATAACTTTTCTGAAAGAGGTTATTTTAAATGGAATTTGCATCTTGGTCATGAATGATTGCACATGTCATATGAAATTGCAAATGTCGTGTAAAAGGGAGGTATGAAGGGAAGCAAACATGCGTTTGATCTTTGAGTCTCTTTCTCCATGTGCGGGATGCTAAGTCCCAGTGAATTCCAAAACTATCTTTCTTGTAAAATTGCTCAATAGAACTTACTTGTTTTTGAAGTCTCACTTGTATCAAACCGAAATAGCCTCTCCAAGGAAGTCGTCCGCATTAATTTTTTAAAGAATGAGAGCTATCCCTCTGAACCAAGTTTCTCCTGAACAATGCGCTTCAAAGCGTTGCACTCACTGGTAGGGTGGTGAAGGAACCGGTGGAAGTGACAGTACCTCGGGTCCATTATTTCTTGATCGGTTGGTGGACGCCATACAGGAGGTAGTTCCACCTCTCTATTTCGTACCCACATCTCCAGCAACTCCAAAATCTTTTCCATCGGGAACGGAAAGTGTAGGTACTTCGAGTCCAGCTTTTCCTGCGTTAGTGGGCGTTGTGATGTCTCTACGTGGCTTTGATGTGGAGCACATTCCAGAGATGAAGTTGGAAGATTTGCGAGTGCCATCATATCCGCGGATCGCTTTCCTGGGTAAAGGGATGTGGAAGGTGTCGTAATATCACAGCTGAGTGATCGAATTGAACGCTCCCATCATCTGTATTCACGTATTTCCTGATCGATCTCTCCTTCCTCAAGCATTTCTTCGCTTGGATGAAAGGCCGATGCAGATTGGACAGTCTTCCGGGCTTCAACAAGAGTTTTGAGATATAAATCTTCTAACAGGGCTCCATAGGCTGCAGGCTCCCTTTCTTTATCTGGTAGACGTTGTAGTACTCCGTACAAGTCCTTTCCTCTGTGGAGTTACCTCGATTCTTCATTGTTGACTGGGCCATGTTGTTCATCTTTCCCTGAGTCTCCTGTGATTACGCGCTCTTTTGCCTCTCCACCGTAAAGGTGTGACTCTGACTAAGGATTCGGCATTTCTTGCACCTTTGCTTGAGTAGATGCCTGCAGACCCTTCTTGTAATTGTCTTTATATCATTCAAAAGGCGAAATGTCTCACTGCGCCTTCCTGGTGATACCGACTTAATTTGCCAAGACATCCTCCGACATTCTAGCTACGCTTCCCATGATATCTCGAACCACCTGTGGTTTAGGATACATTGCGAGATGGAAATAGAAAAATTGAGAATTCAATTTTGTGCAACCGAGAGATCAACCTCATTTGTGGTCGCCAATTGTTTATGGGTGAAAACTACTCTGCCGGATTTGGTAATTTGGGGTGTGTGGATGAGGAATGAATCTAAACCCCTAAACAAATGCACTCACGCGGTGAGTGCTTGTAGATTCGGAAATCAATGCATGCAAGTCCGGCCTAAACCAAGAAATGGCCGTTCCCGGACTTGTTTCGGTCACAAAGTGAAGGAGATGGGGTTGATCTTAGGGGGGAAGCGAAGAAGGTGTTGAGATTGTGAAGATGTTGGCTTGCTTACGACTTGTAACAGTAAAGCTAAACCGGCTACAGGATGCAAGCTATCGGTTCCGGTATTTTGTATTAACACTTGGTTTTCGTATTTTGTCCTGGACTTGCTCTTGTTGGTGGAAATAGGGAGGAGAACCTATTTATACAAGTCATTGAGCCTTATTCACGTCTCTCTCGTGGGAAGTGGAGGAAGTGGAGTGATGGAGTAGTGGAGTTGTGTGTCGATGCTACACGATCAGTCTTGCCCACTTCTCCTGTCATCGCTAACCGTCCATAACTTCCTAACACGTTCTTGTGATGGCGCGTTGCACGCCGCACGTGTTGTAAACCGCCGAGACCAATACCCCGATATGTATCCCCCGTTTGTGACATGATTTATGTCGGAATGTGTGGATCGTGGATCCACGAAAGGTAGCGTGTAATCTTTGAATTGAATAATGCGTTATTCGGGAAGTTGATACTTGTGAAGTATCATGTGTATTTTATGCAGTCTACGCATCATGGTGTGGTAAAGTGATGGGTGGTAACGCCTCACCGACCAATTAACTCCCGACCGGGGTTGTATAACCAAGTTTGGTGAAGTTGGACGGACGAGATGATCTTTGAGACACTCATCTGCGACCGTTGATGAATTAGGGTTTTTGAAGAGGTGCGCAAGCATCACTCTTGACTTAGTCGAAACCAAGCATGGGAAGGTTTTGGAAAGGACCGACCGGGCATGCGTGTAGACAACATACCGGTGTACACGTCCATATCTCTTTGTCCCATGAAGGTGCGATCTAGGCCACTCAATTTGGCCGGCAAAGAGGAGTGGTGGAGATCGATTTTGTAATAGGAATTTGGTACCGCAAAAAGCCGCGCACCATGCTCACTTCGGCGCGCGTTCCAAGATGACCTAACTTGGTCGGTCTTGGCCGACCCGGTCCGGCGTGTAAGTGGTAGGTGGTGTTCACGCCTACACCTGACTATCCCATGAAAACGTGATCTAAACCACTCAAATCGTCCGCGAAGTTGAGCGGTCGAGATTAATTTGCGGTTTGGGAGGTGTGACCACGGTAGTTTTATCGCGCGTCTTGGAATAACCCAGGCATGATATGCCTTGGCCGATCGGGTGAGGGGATAGATGGGCCCACGGTGGTCATCTTTGGTATGACCAGGACTGCTTAATCTAATCTTGGACCCTCCATTCGTCTTTGGAGAAGATGGACGCTCGTGATGCTCAAAACCCTAATTTGGTATTCACGGCCGTGTAACCATGCTCTGTTTGGGCGCACGAATTAGGATAACCAACCATGGTTGGTCTTGACCGATTGGTCAGGTATGTAGGCGGGCCCACGGTGATTGTGTTGACATGCTCTGGGCCCTTTGAATCTTCATCTACACCCTCCATTTATACTGCGAAGATGGATGGTTGAGACTGTTTTGCGACACATGTAATATGCCGCAAACCCTAATTTAGGGTTTTCGCCCATACGCTCCGGTTTGGACGTTTTGGCAAGCTAGGCCAATCTCACGGGAGGCCGACCATGCGGGGTCCGCGTCGGTTCGGCAGTGGATATTCCATACACCGCTGGGGGTGATGGAATTGATGCTGGGGTCATCCAATCATGCTTGTGGAGTTGGATCAGGATCATATCCGGGCCCGATACGGTCAGTCCGAATGCTCAATTGGGCTAGTATAACACACCGAGAGGGGCTCAATCGGGCTAGTATAACATACCGAGAGTCAGCCTATACGGGTATTTCGTACATGGTTTCATTATAATGCTTGGAGGTTCGTGTTGCTATGTAAGAGCAACACTCAGTCGTCATGCCGCACTGATAATGAGTACTGGAAATACAAGGCTGATTGCGCATTAATTAATAATGCTAGAAATTCACAAGGTATATGGGATTGTTGCTACATTCTCCAACCTGGATGAATTTCGTGTATTCACAGAATGGGATTGTTGCCACATGCTCCATTCTTGGTGAATTAAGTGAGGGAGTATCCAACACTTATTAATGGCTTTATCTTTTACAAGATGTCAGCGCATAATTTTCTGGTTTTTTACAACTTTAACCTTAAATGAAAATCCACCATCAACAACCGGTTACCATATTCCTATGGTATTGCTTATGATCGGTCACACCAGTTACCAGGATCGATTACACCAATTACCAGGACCGGCTACCAATTACAAGGATCGATTACACAACACTCTGTGATCGGTCACACCAATTACTAGGATCAGTTACACCAATTACTAGGATCGGTCACACCATTTACAAATATTGATCATACCATCTCATGGTGATTACTTAGGATCGGTGACACCAATTAATAAAAACTAGTCATACCAAATCATAAGTCAGGCTATATGATTAGTTATACCAACATACATAACAAAGTTACGATCGGTTCTACCAACTCACACATATTGGTAATCCAAAGATTTGCAATGAATAACTGAACCAATAAGCCTAATGATTTCCCTTTCGATTCATAAAACAAGTTCATGAATGTACTTCCTTTAAACGAATGTAAAACATTGTTTCCTAGGATTAAATCTTCACCATAACCCATTCACATAATCATAACAGTATATACAAGATTATGTCGATGTCATATCTACGAAGTTCAAAAGAAAAGCGTTATATTTCGTAGTCTAATTCCCTAATACTATGATCATGTCACATCACTAGAGCATTATACAATATGTACGGTATATATGTCTGACTTGATTATGTTTTCAATATAGCACGACTTGAAAGATACGTTAGGAATGAAACAGTTCAAGTCAATATTACTAACCTCAAGTGGAAGGATGATGTCGTTATTGTAGTTCGCTACTTCTTCACATTTTCAGGTCTTCGGAGTAATACTTGTATGTCTCAACATTCCTAGACTTTCTAGTCTAACCTAAACGAAGTTGACTCTAGTATATAATCAAGCGACTTTAGATGAGCTTTGACACACTAAAATATGACAACCAAACTTGACATACCAACTCTTGGTGATTTCAACCGAGCTATGCTCTAACAATCTCCCCCATTGTCAATTTTAGTGACAAAACTCTTATTACATATGGATAAACAAATTATATAAGAATTCATTTTACATACGCTTGATTCCAAGTTTCAATAACACAGTAATGTGCATATATTCAATCAATAAATGCCACTGTTGACATTTGAATAACAAAAGCTTTTACTCCCCCTAAAGGTACGCTAGGTAAATATTCAATCCGAACATCTTTGTTATTCCCCTTTTTGTAGTCATAATACTACAACAGCAATATGATATCCCCACCCCCCCCCCCCCAGTCAATGCTTTACTCTTTCGTTAGATATAACGTTTAAGCATAATTGTCCTTTCATTAGTGATTGCAAATCACTTGTTTACTCCATATGTTTCTCTCCCTTTTTGTCACAAAATGACAAAGGTTCGAGCAAATAAAGGATAAACCGAAAGAATCTTACAAATATAAAAGACTTGTAAACAACCTATAAGAGTTAAGAACGAAGGTTTCACATACCACTTTAGATAACCAATATTAAAACCAAAACTACAAGTAATTTAGTTTTAATATGTTATCAAGGAAACAATTTCCCGAAGTAATTTTCCCTAATAGTTTAACAATTTGACTAAGAAATTTAATTCTCTTGTTAAACCGATTGCGTATGTGCAATCGCTTATTTCGATAAGACCAAAATAAAGATCAGAATTAACTTTATTTCTCTCATCAGGCTCTAATTTTTTAGACAATAACTTAGACCTTTCCCTTTAGACAAGACAAACATTAGGTTAGTTAACTAGTTTTTCTTTTCAAGGCATTCGATTAGACTTGAATAACTGAATCCTCCAATTTGATGAGTCTAACTAAGATCAGAATTAACTTAGTTTCTCTTATCTGGAATGGATTTGGACTAAACAAATGATTACGTATTTTGTTAAGCCATAAACAATACATACAAACCAAAATAAATTGACTTGCACAATTATTTTCTTAACCTGAAGCAATTGAAACAAACATAGACATTATAGCACCGCAATTGCACCGAATTTCGTTAGGCAAAAACACTTGACACCCAACAATAAAGAAGATACCAAACAAAATAAATTGACACATTTTTTCTTAACCGGAAACAATTGAATCATACACACACACACATCCATACACAATAATGGAACATATCAATTGTACCGAAATTTTGTTAAGCAAAAGCAAAATATATGCAATATTAACAGGCTTTTCTTAAACAGGAAAATGATTAACTAACAAATTTGTTACCTCAGATTCCGCAGCCTCTTCTCCCTATACAGATATATATCATTAAGCACAAGTTCAAATAAGAACTCTCCCCCAGTGTGTTGTCATCCTCTCGCAAGAACAGAATAACAAAAAATGCAACCTTTACCGGAGAAAGGTTGAAACGGTTTTAACTAATGCCTGCCAATAGGAAAAGCTGAAAACCCGAAACACATATGTTATGCTAAACACAACTCATGTAAACATAAATTCATTCAACATATTACGACTTTTCACATATGAGTTTCAATCGTAACACCTTATGATCCTTTGATAAAGCCTACCAACATGGGATAGAACTTAATCCCGCTAAATCAAAAAGCCACACAAACCATAAGGGTTACATCATATGAGATAGAATATTAAGGTTAATGAAAACCGAAATCAGACACCCCATAAACCGAATACACATAGCAAAAATATAAACATTCATTCACAGGCTATGTAATCGGTAACTATCACAAGAAAAATTATAAAGAAATAATTTTATTCATTGAGTTTTATTCAAAAATAGACCTTATACAATAATTGAAGCAAATCAAAACATTGATGTCTTTTTTATGGATCAAGTATTACAGCATCTAACTTAATCCTTAGAAGTGCTTTGATTATTCACTGAGGTTTCTTCAGTGTTCAAGTTCTTGAGTCTTTTGTTTTCTTTCAGATGATTGAGTTTCCTCTTCAAAAGATTCACCTCCACAATCAACTTCAAAAGATTTGACTCAAGCCACTTCTCATTCTTTTCAGAAGCTTCCAATTGTTCACGAGCAATTTCAAAATCTCGCATTATCAAAAGCATGAGCTCAAAAGATATTTGATTCCTCCTATGTTCCTTTGATAAGTAGCACTTAATCTCAGCAGGAAGACAAGTTTCAAGCTTCTGTAATTGAGAATCAATATCAATAGTATTTTCATCCATCTTGAACCATGAGACTAAACGTGGAGGAAAAAATTAATCATTTCTTAAGATGTTTTATATATCAAAAAATAAAACTTGGTTTCCTAGCAATGTATTTTTATTTGATTAAAATAGTCGTGAAAATATACAAATTCGGAAATAAAATCAAGAAGGATTTTCCGAAATATTATTGTCAAGAGAGTCCGAATATATATTGTACAATTTTTATCATGAACTTTCCTAAGATCGAAAGTATTCTTCTAAATAGAAAAAGGATTCCAAGTTTAGAAAAATACTCAAGTGGTTCATGAGACAGATAGATCTAGTATAGTTTTTATACTTTTCATATGTTCCCCAGTGCTCTTTTAAGAACTTCTCATTTATTAATACTGAGCAAAAAAATTTAGGAAGTTCTGATCAACAAGCTTAGTTGTTGAATTGAGCTCTCAATGGCTCAAGGAAACATAATTTATCTTTATGTTCATGGACATCTTCTTTTTTGGAACAATTCCAAGAATAGGTTTCACACATCTGTGAGTCACAACCTGAGTTACCTGATTCAACAGATAAATCTATTCGAGTATGAACAGGATTGTAAGTGTCACTAGAACCCTTTTGAGTCATGAGTTGAGCAGAACTCTTATATCGACCCAGATATTCCTTGGAATATGACAACATCTTTTGATGAGATTGTTTCCTTGATTTTGATTTGGACAGAGGATCATCAACAAAACAAAATGATCTGAAATCATTTGTTTGTGTGCATTTAAGCTGATCTTTGTCACTTTCAGAGAGATAATCCTTGTCACAGTGAATGACAGTTTTTCTTGACCGGATATTAGTCACAGGATTATTCTTTGAAACACATCTCTTTTGATTCTTGCAAGTGGTTAAACTACTAGAATCCAAATGTTGTTTATTAGTTAAGAGATTCTAAGAGATAAAATCACACACCCTTGTCTTAACTAATAAATCTTTTCTGACTTTAGGATCATTGTCAAAATTTTCAGATTCAGTTTCAAGAGAAAATGGAACTGTATTTTCATCTTGACATAGACTAGATGTGATTATCATCATGTCAGGAGATTCATGAATTTCAAGATTTTCTTGAGACACAGCTTCTTCATGGGACTTGTTTTTTTATCAAAGAATATTTGATAATCCTCTTGAAAGATGGATAATATATATTATCTTTTAGATTATATTTTCCAACAAGCTTTATGAAAAATTTAATCTCATCACTGTCATCTGAAACTGACTTGTGCATTACAGGTGTTTGTTTTCTTATTAACACATCATGGTTAATATTTCCTGATTTGTGTTCAACCAGTGAACTAACAGTGTTGAGCTGTTTATCAGGATCTGAAAACAAATTGCCTTTCTGAAGTTCTTTGAGGGTGAAAACGGTTTCTACTGATTTTGGTAATTTCGGGTGTGTGGGTGAGAAATGAATTTAAACCCTAAACAATGTACTGCAAGGGAGTACTTTAGATTCAAGAGATCAATCTGTAAAAATCCGGCATAAACCAAGAAATGGCCGTTCCAGACTTGCTTCGGTCATAAAGTGAAGGAGAAGGGTTGGTTTTGAGGAGGGAAGCGAAGAAAGTTTTAAGACCAGAATAGTTGATTCTGGAAGAGTAGTTGTTTTATGACTTGTATCAGAAAGTGGGAAGCTCACAGATAGAGAGCTAGCAAATGTTTTCTGAGTGTTGTATGCTCCTGACCTGAACTTGTTATTCGGTGGAAATAGGTAATGCCTATTTATACAAGTCGAAGTGAAATGTACTCTGGTCTCATTAAGAAATGGAAAATGGGTGAGTAAATGGGAGGAGGTGGTAACTGGTAACGCCTGGAATTGATGTTCCATAAAATAAAGCCTTTCACCATTACTCCCTGTATTTACTAACCGCCTCATCCTTATGACATTCTTATAACGGGCGTAGTACGCCGCACGCTGTAAACCGCCAAACCAATACCCAATGAGCATCCCCCAGTTTGTGACATGCGTTGATGTCTCGAGTGTTTTCGTGGAAAACGCGTAGCACGTTGTTGTTGTCTGGCAAGTTGAGCTTGGGAGACTTGCCGGCTCGGTGGTGACCCTCGGCGGTCGAGATTTTGCATCTTAAGAGGAAAGGTAGCCGTTGATTATTGCAACCCTTCGTTTGGTAGCCAGTGGAATGAAAGCATGATCAATATGGCTTTACTATGGCCTGGTTTAGGCGCGGCCAAAAGTTAGGGTTTTGGCTTTGTTTAGGCGTGATCAAACTAGGGCCAAAGGTTGCCATGCGTTAGCTGGTAACCTTGGACGGCTAAGATCTGCACCTTAGATGAAAAAGTGGTCATTGATTGTTGCAGGCCTTCGTTTTGGTAGCCGCATAGGGAAGGCCGGTGTGGCATGATGCGGCAAGGTGGTTGGTATGCCATTGGCGCACGTGGTATGGTATGCCTTGGCGCGGTTTGGCGTGGCCAAAACTAGGGTTTTAGGCCAAAGGTTACCATGCGTTGTTTGGCAACCTTGACGGCTAGGATTCGCATCTAGGATGGAAGGGTGGCCGTTGATCATCGCACTCCTTCGTTTTGGTAGCCGCATAGGGAAGGCTGACATGGTATGGCGCGGCAAGGCATGCCATTGGCACATGTGGTATGGTATGCTTTAGCGCGGATTGGCGTGGCCAATACTAGGGTTTTGGGCCAAAGGTTACCATGTGTTGTTTGGTGACCTTGGACGGCTAGGACTTGCATTTTGGATGGAAGGGTGGCCATTGATCTTCGCACGCCTTCGTTTTGGTAGCCGCATAGGGAAGGTAGGCATGGTATAGCGCCAAGCAAGGTGGTTGGCATGCCATTGGCACGTGTGGCATGGCATGCCTCGGCGTGGCCAAAACTAGGTTTTTGGGCCAAAGGTTACCATGCGTTTTTTGGCGACCTTGGACGGCTAGGATTTGTATATAGGATGGTAGGGTGGTCGTTGATCGTCACACGCCTTCGTTTTGGTAGCCGCAATAGGGAAGGCAGGCATGGTGGGTCCAAGGCAAAAATGGCGCGGATGGTATTGGCATAGTGGGGCCAAGGGTTTGGCATGTGACCGGCTTGGCATGGTGGGGCCAAGACAAGGTGTGGTTGGCGTGGCCAAAACTGGGTTTTGGGCCAAAGGTTACCATGTGTTGTTTGGCGACCTTGGACGGCTAGGATTTGCATCTAGGATGGAAGGGTGGCCGTTGATCGTCGCACGCCTTCGTTTTGGTAGCCGCAATAAGGAAGGACGGTATGGTGGGGCCAAGGCAAAAAAATGGCGCGGATGGTCTTGGCATAGTGGGGCCAAGGGTTTGTCACGGACGGCTTGGCTTGGTGGGGCCAAGGCAAGGTGCGGTTGGCTTGGCATGGTGGGGCCAAGGGTTTGGCATGCCATTGGCGTATGGTGCGACTAGCATGGTTGGGGCCAAGGCAAGGTACGGTTGGCTTGGCATGTGGGGCCAAGGGTTTGGAATGCCATTGGCGCATGGTGTGGCTAGCATGGTTGGCATGCCTTGGCGTGGAGATGTGGCTGGCATAGTTTGCCATTGGCACAGTAGTGCGGCTGGTATGGTTGGCATGCCTTGGCGCGCAAGATGTGGTGGCATTATTTTCCATTGGCACAAAGTGGTGCGGGTGGCATGGTTGGCATGCCTTGGCGCGGAGATGCGGCGGCATGGTTTTCCATTGGCACAGTGGTGCGGGCGGGCATGGTTGGCATGCCTTGGCGCCAGAGCATGAGAATTAGGGTTTGGCATAGATGATGTCGGTCATGTTAAGGGTTCTGCCGTGGAACATGACACGTGAAAAAAAAGGTACCCTAGTAATTCTTATGTAGGCATGCTGATCGATTCAATAAATGGCCATAGTGACGTCATGTTAGTTGTACAGTTTTACGATTTTAACCCTAATCTAAAACCCACCATCAACATTAAGTCCCCTGCTTAGCTCGGAACAGGAGAATTGTTACGAGTTAAGCATAAGATGGTGACGGGCAAGGACAAAAATCGAAATGACAAGTCGTGAAAAGATGGTCAGGAAGGTCCGACTAACCTTTTTCGAGAGGGAAGGAGAGTTCATGATCCCCGTGTTTGGCGGCCTTGCATAGATTCTATTTGTGGTGTAAACCGTGAAGTGGTGGGATGAAGATCGTCGGCTTAGTTTGGCTATGCATCATCTTGGCTGGGTTAGGGAACATCATGACGCTAGCTTAGCGAGTTGTTGGTGTTGGCGCGGCAAGTCATGGCGCGGACGGCTTGGCATGGTGGGGCCAAGGCAATGGCGCGGACGGCTTGGCGTGGTGGGCCAAGGCAAGGCGTGGTTTGATGAGGCAAAGCATGCGCGGACGGCTTGGCACAGTGGTGATTTGTCTTTGCAGGCCCGATTGCCTCTTTTCCTTACTCGACTCAAATAGGAAGTCCTTTCCTCATTCAAATGTCAAAGTATCACGCCCTCCTGTCTCGTTTGACTTTCATTAGTTTTTTTTTATTTTTGATGAGGGGTTTCGTTTGAGGCAGATTTCCCGGTCGTGATGCAATCATGTTCCGCTTATTCAGTCTGTGTTTCTCTTTCTTCCTTTAGGGTTTCCACGGTATTTCTATTTGGTAAAGTTGCATCGTCTTCCCAGGTTTACAACAAATATCTCTCTTGATGAGTCCACCTCTCTTCATCATGTCGATCGAAGTGAATCATCCTCGAGCCGAGTTAGATTCTCCAATCAAACGCGTGAGTCCCGACTCTTGCAATAATTCCCTATCCGGGTTATTCGAGTCAAGAAGATTATACCGGTATGTTTTTATTGATCAACAAGTGTTTCATTGTTTTCCAATAAGTGACAAAAGTTTTCTTCTGTGTAGAGATATCCTGTCGGAGCGTGCGTTACCATCATTGATGAAGATGATTTGGTTACCCCTTTTCCTTCAAGCCCGATCCCACCAACTGCTAAAGATCTGGAGAACGCCGACTTAGAAATTTCTTGTCATGAGTATCCCAATGCAGGTTTGTCGTTCGGAACCCGCATGAGGTGTCTTTCTTCTAACTACCGGAACGTGATGAGTGCCAAATAGTGCATATTTATACACCTTTTTATTGGCATTTTACTCATCTTTTGCGCTTAGAAATCAGATATTATCCCAGTCTCGTGTTTTCTTTGTTTTCAAGAATAAATATTTGTTTTAATTAATTTTTGTATTTTTAGGTACTAAATAAAGTCCGGAGAATACGAGGAGCCAAAAGAGCGAAGAATTGAGTCGAGCATCTATGGAGCAGATAGCCAAAGCTCCGCGCGCGAATCGGTTGCAACCCAACAAGGAAGACATGGGCTAGAGCTACCCACGACCCGTATCCGAGCCCGCTCACTCTGAGCCGTCAAGATCTCGCCTGGCTACATCCAACGGTCGCTCCATCGCTTACATCTATGATCCCGTACAACACCAGATCACACCGAGACCGGCTACCATTCTCGTCCGTTCAGATCTTCCCAGCTAAATCCTACGCTCGCTGAGGCACTCCCATCAAACCTCTGATGCACCCGCCTCACAGCAAAATGCCCATACACCTATACCCTATCGACCCATTCTCTTTCTTCTTACTTCTTCTCTTTCTTCTCGAACAACCCTCTCGCAAAACCTGCAGCGAGCTCTGCTCCTCCATCTCCTCGACCCGACCAGCAGCCCTCACCGCCTCCATCACCACCTCACCTTCCTGACACCATCCTTCAACCACCTCCGTACCATCCCTAGGTCTAGTTATCTTTCATTTAGCTTCTATCAACCCTAGAAGCTAAGTTAAAGATAATTGGGACTAGGGTTTCTCACACATCAAGTCAGAGCCGATTAATCAAGAGGGAAGCTCGATTCGAGAGGATATCGAGTATGGGTACTCTATTTTTTATTTAATTTCTACTTTTGAGAAATTTAGGGTTTGGTTTTAGGGATATGGTTGCATGTATAAATAGAAGCTGTGGAAGATGATTTTAGTTACGCCTGGATTAGCCAGGGCAGTCAATAGTTGTATTTTGTGTTAATTTATGTTATAGTTTGGTGCTAGGGTTTCAATGAAACCCTAAATCCACTTTGTGATGTTAACTGTGTTGAACTATTCTTGTATGCTTAAAGATTAAAATAATTTCAATCCTAGCATCTAACATTCTTCTCTCACAATGCATACCAACGCCATGGATGCATTGTAGTTAGGTTATACTTATGTTTAGTATCTTTGACTCAATCCTTAGAGTTATAGGTTAATTCCTTTGATTAGTTATACTTAATTAGATAACTAATGCTCGGGGTTAGCACCTTAGCTGTGTATTGAAGTTTTACAAGGAGAAACCCCTTAGATAGGTGGTGGGTTTGACACCCGCCCTTATCGATCACAAAGGCAAGAATGCCTCAACTCAAAGTGAGCACACAAGAGGAGTTAGAGGTGAATTTGAATACCTTAGCAACCTTTTTGTCCTTGTTTACCTTAGTTTAGGTTCTCTTCACTAAAAATCAGCCGTATTGGCACAAAAATATCTATGTTACAACCCTTTTGTTACTCTGTCACTTGAAACTCAGTTTAGGCAAGCCTTTGATCAATACAAGAGCACCACAAGTCTCTGTGGTTCGACTCGTACGTGCCTAGTTTTACAACCAAGACACCGTGCACTTGCGGTATTACCGTAGGCCGTAATTTAAACATCTTCTCGGGCCTACCAAGTTTTTGGCGCCGCTGCCGGGGACTTGGCGCGTGCCTTGCTGATTCATTGGCTCGCTTCTTGTTTTCAATTATCCCTGTATATACATGTTTTGTTTTGTTTCTTTTAACTCTTTGATTATTATAACTTAGCATATTAGTGTAACTTAGTGTAACTTAGATTATCATATTAGTGCACTTAGCTGTAGTTTCCATTTCTACATTTTTACCTTGCATTCTCTTAGTGCATTGTTGCATATTGAATCAGTTTTTCCCTTGTGACAGTCCAATTCCCAGGCTTATGCCAGAGTCTACTCTCTTTGCTTTAACTGTGGGAACTAAAATTCTTTGTTGAGCTGCAGGTACTTGCTGAGCTTGTTGTGTTGCTGTGCTTGCGGAGCGGTTGAGCTGCTAAGCAAGCCTAAGAGGCCAAGGAAACGCGCAGGGCCTCGAGCATCCACTTTCGCCGAACCTAGTGTTTGCTGTGAGTGTGCAACCAAGGAAGAGGAGAAAGGAGCAGAACTGGTGGATTTGCCTAAACCCAGTCTTGTACCGGTGGTTTGTGTCTCAAACTCGCAATTTGTATGTGAATCCACTTGTGAATCCACTTGGATGTATGTATGTATGATTTGCCTAAACCCGGTCTTGTCTTGCTGAGTAACTCTCCTTGTGCACTTGTGAGCCCATGCAATGGATGATTTCCATCCGAATGATTGATAAGCCATCTCCCGCCTATGCACCCGTAGAACCATCTGCACCTTTGAGTGAGCTCTTGAGCCAATTATTTGTCAAACCAACCTGTGCTAGGTTAGGTGTTGTGTACTTGTGAAACGTGCACTTGTGAATCTGTGAGCTCGTGAGCTTTGTGAACCATCCCCACCTTGCTAGCCCCCGGCGGCAAGTGTGGAGCGTCCCTGCTTTGCATGATAGGCTAGAGACCTTGCGGCATATTGCTCCACCTCTGAACTTTGTGACCATTCTATAAACTTGAGTAAATTTTCTAAGTTTGAAGCCGGTGGGTTAGTGTAATCTGCGCGTACCCTGTGAAAACCTTGTACAAGCTGACCTGCAAACCATTGTTAACTGTGTCGCCACTTGCTTTCCCTTGCTAGCCCCTGCAGCTACAAGTTGAGATAATCTATGCCGGTGCTGACCAAGCTCATTCAATTTACCCAATTGTTAATTTTTGTGTCTTTGTGTCTTTGTGTTGCAAAGTCGCAAATTGTCTTTGTCATTTTCTAGTTGTGAATCGCTTTCCCTGTCTTTGTGAAGTACAAGGTCTGTCTTTGTGCACAAACTCGAGCCCCGCCCACTACTTGGCTGTGCAAAAGACCAAGGTTCTCATACACTAGGCTTCCTTTGGGTCGTGCAACAACATTCACCCCCACATAAGCCACAATCGTTGGATCTGTTTGAAAACAAACCGAGCCCCGTCTGTTGGGCTGTACACACAGCTAACCAACTTTCAGCTCACCCAACCTGGGCCAGTCAACCAATCAAAGCCCACAACCCAAGCTAAACCAAATCAGAAATCACGCGCACAAAACTCAGCCCAACTCAATCAACTTCTGGGCCGTGCCTAAGCTGGGCTCTGCTCGCATCTGGGCTCTGCTCGCATCTGGGCTATACTTTTTCAAACACAACCTGGGCTGTGCACACAACTGAGCTGTGCAGTTTTCACTAATCCTGGGCTTCAAACAACAAAACCCAAACAAACCAAAACCCAAACAAACCAAATGAAGCCCAATAAACCAAATTCCCACATAAACCAAAGCCCATTTTTATGTTAGATTTGTAAGAATGTTTCTGTACATTATCTTTTGGGTTGACCCTCAACTCTTTAGATTATTAGTGTATGGTAAAAAAATTTGTAGGACTTGTTAAATTTTTCTTTTCTTGAATCGGTTGAGTTTTCTTGTGCATTTATTGTGCTAATCCGATATGATCTCCACTGAGAATGTTGGATTCTAGCCTTGATTAATGAAGCTCAACCTTGCTCCCGCCGACATACCGGTAATCTCTTCCCTTTTCTCTACTCAACATAGTTCTCATGGTATGTGACTGTTTAAATTTTTTCTATATGTAAACACATTGAGGACAATGTTCGATTTAGGTTTGGGGGTGCATTTGCATTTAGAGTTTTTAGTTTTTATTTTGCATTTAGAGTTTTTATTCTTTTATTTTACCTTTTATTTTCAAAAAAAAAAAAAAAAAAAAAAAAAAAAAAAAAAAATCAAAACTCTTTTTGTAAAAACCTCCAACTTTAGAGATTTTAGAGTCACTAGCATGCTTTTAGCTATGTTTACATAGAGATTCTGACCGAAATAACGAACTTGGAAGTACCGGAAAACGCAATCGGGTTCCTTAGTTGATTAGAGCGTTAAAGTTGGATTTAACCATACCGGAGGCTAATTAGTGTCTTGTTTAGATATTCCTAGTAGTAGAATTGTGATCACCCATAGTGGAGACTACCCATTTTACATCAAGTGAGGCACCAACCTTCAATTTTTGCAACTTTCTAGAAAAGTTTGTTAGAGTGTGTGTCACCTTACGTAAATTCCGGGTAGGAATGGTGAGCTACCCAACTTCGCACCAATTTCAGCACTACTTTTGATCTCTTGAGTGCTAGTTTTTGTCAATCATGAGGGTGACGTCTAAAGATGAAAACTCCTTCTAAATAACGATTTGCAGTTAGCATCATTCTCTCTCTCAATCAGCAAGACCCATAGAAACACATCATCGTCAGCAACCGGAGCAGAATCAGAATATTGAAAGAAAAATTGATATAGTCCAAGGTTTATGTGCAACAAAGAAAAAGAAAAGAAAATAGGATGAGAATTAATAAAATTTATAAAATCAAGACAATACAAGTTGTGGAAAAATTGAGTGATAAAGTCCTTTGTCCATGGAGTTAGTTGTTTCACTATTTGTATTTGTATTTTTATTTTCACTTAAAAAAAAAAAAAAAAAAAAAAAATCAAAAAAAAAAAAAAAAAAAAAAAAATCAAAAAATATTGTAGTTTATTTTCTTATTTTTGCTACCACCATGGTAAAGAAGAGTTTAAAAAGAAAAATCCAAACAACAAGGAATTTGAGTAGAAAAGTTAAAAATTGTCAAGTTTTGTGAAGTTTAGAAGTTCGTCATCAACATTTGAAGACCGAAGACCGAAGATTGAAGACGTTTCTATGGTTTCTTATGAGAGAGTGATATTAATTGCCGATCGGGTGAAAAGTGAGTGAGTACTCCCATCCTTGCTAATGGTTGATTTCCTTTCTTAGAGATCATCAGAAAAGATTCTTTTTGTCCAAACTTCGTGGAGTCTCCAGATTTTACTTGAAGGTTATCCTTCTTACCTACAACGTGTGCGGGATTTCTCTCTTTACTCCCGCCCGCACACATGAGAGACTAAAAAGCGATCTTTTTGAGTGCAATTATCATAAAACCTTAATGGTGAGGCGAAGTCGAGGCTTATGATCACAATCGAATCCAATTCTTTCATATGGTATGGTTACTTCTCGCTCAAAGACTTAAGGATGAGAATGCGTTCTTCGATAGTTCTAACTTTACTAGCATGCGAAACTCTATGTCCTCATAGCTTCTTGGAGGCTTGAGACTCTTTTACACTCGAAGTTGGAGAAGGTTTTGTGGGTACACCTCCGGTAAACCCTCACGAGACTACAACTCGTCCACTAGGGACACCTAGGGGTTTAAAGGCTTAGTGCATACGCTAAATGCATTCGAGAGACCTGCGACGGGGTATAGTTAGGATTTCTTATTTTTGTTTTACTTGAGGACAAGTAAAATTCAGGTTTGGGGGTATTTGATGAGTGCCAAATAGTGCATATTTATACACCTTTTTTATTGGCATTTTACTCATCTTTTGCGCTTAGAAATCAGATATTATCCTAGATTCTGTGTTTTCTTTGTTTTCAAGAATAAATATTTGTTTTAATTAATTTTGTATTTTTAGGTACTAAATAAAGTCCAGGAGAATCCGAGGAGCCAAAAGAGCGAAGAATTGAGTCGAGCATCTATGGAGCGGATAGCCAAAGCCCGCGCGAATCGGTTGCAACCCAACAAGGAAGACATGGGCTAGAGCTACCCACGACCCGTATCCGAGCCCGCTCACTCTGAGCCGTCAAGATCTCGCCTGGCTACATCCAACGGTCGCTCCATCGCTTACATCTATGATCCCGTACAACACCAGATCACACCGAGACCGGCTACCATTCTCGTCCGTTCAGATCTTCCCAGCTAAATCCTACGCTCGCTGAGGCACTCCCATCAAACCTCTGATGCACCCGCCTCACAGCAAAATGCCCATACACCTATACCCTATCGACCCATTCTCTTTCTTCTTCCTTCTTCTCTTTCTTCTCGAACAACCCCTCTGCAAAACCCAGAGCAGAGCTCTGCTCCTCCATCTCCTCGACCCGACCAGCAGCCCTCACCGCCTCCATCACCACCTCACCTTCCTGACACCATCCTTCAACCACCTCCGTACCATCCCTAGGTCTAGTTATCTTTCATTTAGCTTCTATCAACCCTAGAAGCTAAGTTAAAGATAATTGGGACTAGGGTTTCTCACACATCAAGTCAGAGCCGATTAATCAAGAGGAAAGCTCGATTCAGAGGATATCAGAGTATGGGTACTCTATTTTTTATTTAATTTCTACTTTTGAGAAATTTAGGGTTTGGTTTTAGGGATATGTTTGCATGTATAAATAGAAAGGGGGGAAGATGATTTTAGTTACGCCTGGATTAGCCAGGGCAGTCAATAGTTGTATTTTATGTTCTAGTTTGGTGCTAGGGTTTCAATGAAACCCTAAATCCACTTTGTGATGTTAACTGTGTTGAACTATTCTTGTATGCTTAAAGATTAAAATAATTTCAATCCTAGCATCTAACATTCTTCTCTCACAATGCATACCAACGCCATGGATGCATTGTAGTTAGGTTATACTTATGTTTAGTATGCTGCAGCTCAATCCTTAGAGTTATAGGTTAATTCCTTTGATTAGTTATACTTAATTAGATAACTAATGCTCTGGGTTAGCACCTTAGCTGTGTATTGAAGTTTTACAAGGAGAAACCCCTTAGATAGGTGGTGGGTTTGACACCCTGCCCTTATCAGTCACAGGGCAAGAATGCCTCAACTCAGTGAGCACACAAGAGGAGTTAGAGGTGAATTTGAATACCTTAGCAACCTTTTTGTCACTGTTTACCTTAGTTTAGGTTCTCTTCACTAAAAATCAGTAGTATTGGCACAAAAATATCTATGTTACAACCCTTTTGTTACTCTGTCACTTGAAACTCAGTTTAGGCAAGCCTTTGATCAATACAAGAGCACCACAAGTCTCTGTGGTTCGACTCGTACGTGCCCAGTTTTACAACCAAGACACCGTGCACTTGCGGTATTACCGTAGGCCGTAATTTAAACATCTTCTCGGGCCTACCAGAACGTAAGTGGGTTTCTGGTGCGGAAAGAATTCGTGACTCTTTACACAAATATATGGAAGATATATGGCCACATCGCCACCAGGAGCGTGGTGCAATATTATTCGTCCACTTTAGTTTCCATAGTGAATTGTCTCTTGCCGATGGTCGTCGAAATGGAGAGTATGTCTATCCGTGCTGTCGCGGAATCATTTATTCAAAAGTGGGAGAATATGGTGTCTACCTGTGAATCTCTGAAGTTCAACGTTAGTTGGTTGCGACATCATCTTGATATTGTGAAAGTCGACAGAGCCGGTATTCTTGCTGGCGTGGTCCCTGCTACGAAAGCTATTCTGGAAGAGGAGAAAGCTCTAGCCATGGAGTCACAGAAGGTGGAAGAGTCAATCCGGAACTTGGAGAGTAGGACTGAAAGGTATCAAAGCCGGTTAAATATGATGCTTTCGAGGGATTACAATCTGTTGGATGGGCTTTTCTGAGTTATGTGGTTGTGAGATGTTTGGTTTCTTTCTGGGTTTTAAGTATGTTTTTGCTCTCTTTTTTTTTTTTTTTTTTTTTTTTTGAAAGAATAAGAGAATTTTATTGATTTACTTCAATCAAACAAAGGAAAAGAGACTTGATATTTGAGGTGTGGAAGAAAAGTGGAAAGATGCCTGGCTATCCGTGTTTGTGATACGGCGGGGCGCGAGGTGGTGGTCAGGCGTAGTATGCCTTAAGCCATTTTTCGTTGATGACTGCTTCCAGTTTTCCTCCATCTTCTTTAATGACCTTGTAGTACCCACTGTTGTACGCTTTTGTGACTATATAAGTACCTTCCCACTTTGAGGAGAATTTTGGTGCGGACGCGTCTTGCTGAATGTGTTTGGCAGTCTTCAGTACCAAATCTCCCACTTGAAAAACCCGAGGCTTCACGGTTTTGTTATATGCTCTGGAAACCCTATTTATGTATGCTTGTGCGTGTTCTTCCACCTTGGATCTTCTGAAATCTACAGTGTCCACCCCGCAACTCGCGCTCAATGCTTCAGCTTCATTCCATCGAACTCCGCTTGCTTCGGCAATCCTAGCCGACGGGATTTTAACTTCCGCTGGGAGGATGGCGTCTGCGCCGTAAACAAGGGAGTAGGGAGAGGCCCCGGTGGAACTTCTTGGTGATGTCCGGTACGCCCAGAGTGCCATTGGCAATTGCTCATGCCATGTCCGAGGATTATCATGCCTTTGTCAGGCGAGGATTCGGATCGAGTTTTGTTGGTGCTTTGACTGTCCAGTTCCCTTGGGGGTAGTACACGGTGGAGAAGACTTGCTTAATTTCGTATTCTTCGAGTAATTCTCGTACTTGCTTGTTTGCGAAAGGAGTGCCGTTGTCGGTGATGATATGTTTAGGCACGCCAAATCGGCGAGATAATGTACTCCTTAATGAATTCGCGATTGTGGTTCCATTCGTCCCTCGTATGGGTATGGCTTCGACCCATTTGGTGAAATATTCGATTTATGTTATTATGTACTCGTGATGCTTTGAGGACGACAGATTGATCTTTCCAATGATGTCGAGTCCCCAGCTGTGAAAGGGCCACGGACTGCTTATTGAATGCAGGGGATTCGACGGTACATGGATAAGGTTTCCGTGAATTTGACATTTTTTGCACCTCTGGACGAAAACGCTGCATCATCCTCCATGGTTGGCCAGTAGTATTTCTCGTGTATCTGAAGAAATAATTTCCGTCTTCCTTGATGTTCGCCTTCGTGCATCTCTTTCACCATGATTTGGATTTTTGCTTCGTTCAAACATCGTAGCAAACTTCCTCCAAAGCTTTTACGATATAAGATTCTTTCGTGGAATACGAATCTCTCGAACCTTTGTTTTATCTTGGCTGCATCCTTCTTATTGGTGGGGAGTATGTCGTCGCGAAGGTAACTGATGTATGGCTCTTGCCAGTCCCCAGCGTGACCAATATTGAAAACATATAATTGATGCGGCGGCACTTGACAGTTGGAACAGGTTCTTTGAAGTAACCGAGATTGAGCCTCTATTTCTGGCCAGTAGTAGCCAAGGCGTTGCAAACGGCGATAGAGTGTTACCACTAATGTTTGCCCGCAGATATCATCATGGACGCAGTTGAGTTGTAGTTGTGCTTATCCCTCTCCAAGACATCTTGACAAGGAACCGTCTGGATTTCGATGATATAGCACCCCTCGGAGAATGAAAAATTTTTGTAAGGTTTTGAGACTGACCTTTCCCTGGAAAAGTGAGCTGTTAAGTTCTAGGATAATTAGTGTTCTCCAGTCACCAGCTTCATCCTCTTCGGGTTGTGAAAGCCATGTTGAAGCCACGGTTCGTCTCTTCACTGTCAGGGTTTCCTCAAAACCTTCAAATTGCAGTTTTGATGCTAGCGTGGCTAGGAAATCAGCGTGTTGGTTGTCGTTGCGCCCAATATGTGTTATGGTCGCGTCGGCGAAGTAGTTTAGCAGTTTTTGTGCCTCGGCTCTGTATGGGGCCAAGGTTACTTCTTTAAGTGCGTATACTCCGTTTACCTGGTTGACAAGTAATTTAGATTCCCCTCTTATTTCCAGACGCGTGTCTCCATCTCGTTTAGCCAAGGACAATCCGATGAGAAAGGCTTCATATTCTGCTGAATTGTTGGTGTAGGGGAAGTCTAGCTTGAAGGAGTGCGAGAATACTTCACCAGCTGGGGATACTAGAACCACACCTGCTCCTCCAGAACCGTTGTTAGGAGTAGCGGGGCCGTCGAAGAATAGTAGCCATGTTTCTTCTTGGATGAAAGAGATTTCCGGAAAGTCTCCAGGGAGTTCCTCGTGTAGTGCCATGATATTCTCTCCCGGAAACGCCGCCAGTAAATCCGCAACTGCTTTCCCTTTAATGGATCTCGGGGAAGGGCATGTTATGTCGAACTCTGACATTTGGAGGAGCCATTTTGCCGGTCTTCCTATCATGACCGGTTTTGAGATGAGGAACTTCACCGGATCGGACTTAGATATCAGCACCACTTTATTGGATAGTAGGTAATGCCTGAATTTCTGGATGGAGTGGATCAAAGCTAAGCACGCCTTTTCCGCTTTGGGATATCTGAGTTCGGCATCTCTTAAAGTTCGACTGAAGTAGTATATGGGATGCTCAATCCCTTCGTCATCTACTTGGGCGAGGAGAGCTCCGACAGCAGTGTCGCTAAAAGCAGTGTAGAGGTGTAGCGGTCTTCCTTGTATGGGTGACTTCATGACAGTTGGGGAAGATAATGTTTGCTGAATTTTCCGGAATGCTTCCTGTTGTAGTGGGGTCCAGACAAAGCTTGCTCTTTTCTTCAGTAAGGGGGTAAACGAAGCAACAAGTTGAGCCAATCCTAGTATGAAGCGGCGAATGTAGTTTATTTTACCCATGAAACTCTGGAGTTCTTTCACGGTTCGCGGTGGTGGCATCGTGAGAATGGAATGTGTTTTGCCTGGGTCAACTTTAATTCCCTCGGCAGTCACCTAGAAACCTAGGAACTTGCCCGAAGAGACACCAAAAGCACACTTCAATGTATTTATCTTCAGTTTGTACTCGCGACATCTTTCGAACACCTGCCGCAGAATTCTTGTATGGCCTGCCCGAGTTTTTGAATTGACCACTATGTCATCTACATAATCTTCGACTTGCTTGTGCATCATATCGTGAAAAATGGTGGTCATGGCGCGTTGGTATGTGGCACCAGCGTTTTTCAAACCAAAGGGCATCACAGTGTAGTAAAAGTTTCCAAGAGGAGTTCGAAAAGCCGTCTTACTTGCTTCGTGTTCGTACATCTTTATTTGGTTGTAGCCGCTGTATCCATCCATGAAAGAGAACATACCATGTCCACTGGTGGCGTCTACTAGCATGTCAATGTTGGGGAGCGAAAAGTCATCTTTAGGGCAACATTTGTTCAAATCTCTAAAATCGACACAGCACCTGATCTGGCCATTCTTCTTTTTTACCGGAACAACGTTGGCCAACCAAGTAGGGTGGTGAATCGGTTTGATGAAACCAGCCGCTAGTAGCTTTTGAATCTCTACCTTAATCTGTTCTTCTACGTCGTGCCGGAATTGTCTCGGGGTTTGCTTGACCGGTTTGGATCCGGGTATTACGTGTAAATTATGAGTGACCAGCCTTTCGTCCAAGCCGGTCATTTCCTCGTATGTCCATGCGAATACGTCTTGATATTCCTTGAGGAGGTCTACCAGCTTTACACGTTCGTCTGTGCACATAGTCGAGCTTATCGAGATGGGTTGCGGAGATTCTTCACTCCGACATTAACAACCTCAAGTTCGTCCATGGTAGAGTTGGTCCCGTCTTGTAGCTGTCGTGGTGCATCAGGTACTTCCTCCTACGACTCGTTACTACGTTGGCGTTCCATTGGGCGGATAGATTGTGTGGTAGTCTCCCTTGTTAATTGCTAACAGCGGCGCTGATATATGGTTTTCCCTTTTTCATCATGACCCATAATAAAAGCCCGTCCTCGCTTGGTATGGGTGTAAGCCGAACCCAGGTTCGGCGGGTGGAGGATGGTGTGTCTATCTTTCGAAGAGGTGATGTGAGACCGGGTTTCTCCATGGCGGTGCAAGACCATCACTTTCTTCAATGGACATCCACTTTGGCAATGGAGTGTGGTGAGTCTTGTTGGTTGTGGCTGCATGTCCTTTCTTGGCTCAAAAATCTCTATTCCACAGATCGGCGCATAAGGAGATAATGATGCAGCGATACGAACGACTTCTCCGTTCAACATGGTTTTCAAGCACTGGTGATACGTCGAAGGGATGATTCTGTTGTCGTAGAGCCATGGTCTTTCCAGTATCATGTGGTGCTCCTTTTCGATTACCTCGCACCTTACTTTTGACCGGACGGGTCCTACTGATAGATTCAGGTTGACGTACCCATACGTCTTTGGTTTGGTTGCCTTCGAAATCAGTCATTATAGTGGACTGTCGCATGACTTTGTTCGGCCGTACCCTGGCCGTTCTGAGCGTCCTGAGGGTAACAACGTTGGAAGATGCTCCCGTGTCGATGAGAGCCCTTTTGAATTCCACGTCCTTGATACGGGTCGTGACGTGTAGGGCCCGGTTATGGCCTTCATCTGCCATCATGTCGTCGTCGGTAAACGTGAATTGTTCATGGACATCTCTGGCGTTCTTGATGTTTCCAAGCATGAAGGAGTCAAGGACGCGCTTAATGTTATTCGATTGATGGCAGTGAACGTCTCCATCCGTTGATCTTTTGAAAGATGTAAGAGTTCACATAAATTTTCCACCAGTGAGGCCGCTTCCTGGCCTAATGGTTTCTGATTAGTAGTGAAGTTGTTGACTTGGGAGTGATCATTTGGGATGTTAGTCCCCAGTCCTGGAGTTTCCGGGGCAAGTGAACCGTTCAACTCTGCCGTTAAGTTGATGAGGATGTCCAGTATGATGTTAATTGCATCTTTCATCAGACCCATGTTCTTGGTGTGGATCTTCTGACTCCGCACCAAGTCAGTCAGTCTTGGAATTCCTTCGTCGATTGCGTCGTTGGGCGTTGTGTTGGAGAAGGAAACATTTACGTTCGCCTGAGTGGAACTTGAGGACACGGATTCAGCCCTAAAACCGACCATCCTTCTGAGTTAGAGAAACGTATTCTGAAATTGATATTGGGACCGAGAGATTGACCTCCCTTTGTGCGCCAATTGTTTGAGGGTGAAAACGGTTTCTCCGATTTTGGTAATTTCGGGTGTGTGGGTGAGAAACAATTTAAACCTAAACAATGTACTGCAAGGAGTACATTAGATTCGAGAGATAAATCTATACAAATCCGGCCTAAACCAAGAAATGGCCGTTCCAGACTTGCTTCGGTCACAAAGTGAAGGAGAAAGGTTGGTTTTGGGGAGGGAAGCGAAGAAAGTGTTGAGACCAGAATAGTTGATTCTGGAAGAGTAGTTGTTTTACGACTTGTATCAGAAAGTGGGAAGCTCACAGATGGAGAGCTAGCAAATGTTTTCTGAGTGTTGTATGCTCCTGACCTGAACTTGTTGTTCGGTGGAAATAGGTAATTCCTATTTATACAAGTCGAAGTGAAACGTACTCTGGTCTCATTAAGAAATGGAAAATGGGTGAGTAAATGGGAGGAGGTGGTAACCAGTAACGCCTGGAATTGATGTTCCATAACGAAAGCGTTTCACCATTACTCCCTGTATTTACTAACAGCTTCATCCTTATGACACTTTCTTATAATGGGCGTAGTGTACGCCGCACGCTGTAAACCTCCAAGCCAATACCCAATGAGCATCCCCCAGTTTGTGACATGCGTTGATGTCTCGAGTGTTTTCGTGGAAAACGCGTAGCACGTTTGTAGTTGCAGGAAATCCCAAAACACACCCCTTATGACATTATGATAATATTTTCTAGATCTAAACTTATTTAATAATCAAAATAAAGATAAAAGTGCTAAAATTATAAATGGAGACACAAGATTTTTTACATGGTTCGATCAATGTGATCTACATCCATGGTTCTTCACTAGTGATTTTTGTAATTACATGAGTTTACATTTAGAATCTCCATTAATGAGTATTTGGAGCTTTCTAGATCTAGTTTTGAGGAAGAAGATGATAAAGAAAATAAATCACTCTCTAAAAAAAATATCTCTCTCTAAAATAATATCTCTCTCTTAACAAAATGTCTCCCCCCTTTTCTCTCTCCTGCCTTTCTCTTTATATAGGTGTTTACATAGTGGATGACAGCTCACATACAGTGGAGTACAACTCATATTCTCGCAAGCTTTGCTACATTCTCGCAAGCTCTCACTACAATTTCGCAAGCTCTTAACGTTGTGCGATATTTGGACCCTACATCTTGCCTCTTTTTCCTTGAATATTGCTTGAAGAGTGATCTTTAAGGAAAAATATGTTGTTGTAGCAATCTTTGATCTTTGTTGATGAAGGAACGAGCGAAAGAATACTGGACTTGAAAAGTACGTACTTGCCTCTATTCTTTTGCGAAGTTCCGAAATATTAAGAAGTAATTAGAAGTATCATCCTGAAGTATACGAAGTATGAAGTATGAGTATGAAGTATCCTTGAAGAAGTATATAAGAAGTACTTAATCCTTGAAATATATAAGAAGTATGAAGTATCCTTTGAGAAGTATAAGAAGTATCCGTCCTTGATTGTGAGTAATAAGTATTGCCTCTATTCATGCGAAATTATTACTTCATTTTTGGTGAGAATTCTTGTCCATTTTGGAAATGATTCTTCCAGAGAAGATAAAGAACGTAAAATGTTTTCTTGGTAATCCATAGTTGCCTCTGTTCTTTATCTATGAAGGTAGAATCCTTGAGAAAATGTTGAATGAGAGAATTGTTTCTTTATTCTTATCTTGCCTCTGTCTCATGCTTTGTGCTTATGCGATAATATAATCTCTTCAAGTTGCTTATAATTTTGCGAAATAACCACATTTTGCAAAATAATCACATTCTGAGAAATTCTGACTTATTCTGCGAAATTATGAACACTTCTGCGAAATTATGAATATCTCTGCGAAATTAAGAATACCTCTGCGAAATTATGAATACCTCTGCGAAATTCTGAATAATACCCTGAGAGATTCTGAATAATACTCCTGAGAGATTCTAAATAATACTGCTGAAAGATTCTGAATAACACTCCTGAGAGATTCTAAATAGTAATGCTGAGAGATTCTGAATAACACTCCTGAGAGATTCTAAATAGTACTGCTGAGAGATTCTAAATAGTACCGTTGAGAGATTCTGAATAATATTTCTTTGTTATTTTCGCTGTCTCAAACTCATTTCCATGTATACATTCGCAAACTTATTTGTTTGCATATAATCATTTTTGCAAGCTTATTTGCTTACTCATTTTCTTGTGTGGTCTTATTTTGCCTTCCTAGTTAAAGGTCTTATTGTGCCACCCCTCGTCATTGCGACAAAATCGCAGGACGTCTTTACACTTTCATGTAAAGACCCATTGATCTTGCCTTATCATTTCTTTAGTATTATTGCCTCTGCAGGATGTTTTTATTGCGACAATATGACAGGCCTAGAAATTCTTGCGAACTTGAAGCCCCATGACATTGCCGTATTGCGACGAAATCGCAGGACGTATTTACACTTTCATGTAAAGACCCATTGATCTCGTCTTACCCTCGCGTTTTGTATTATTGCCTCTTAAGGATTATCGCACAAATATGACAAGCCTAAATTTTCTTACGAAAATAAAGCTTCATGACATTTGCGTCTTAAGACACTTATCAGCTCCCTAATGGAGGGTGCCGCCCTTATCATCTCCCTGGTTGCCCCTTCAAGGAGGCGTACATCGGCCATACAAGACTAGCTCCTCCCATCCGGTCTTAACAACAACCAGTTGTTTTCGCAGCCTCTTATCCCTTATACCTATAGGGCTTATGGTTACGAGACTGCACCCTAAGTGGAGTTTTCTTGGTAGCGAAGCATGTGCCAAGACTTGCCAAGAATGGCCGAGACACTTCAAATGCCCAGGCACTCTTGGCTCAACCGTGTACCTCGCGCCTTGGTCATACACCGACTCCTTAGGAGAGACCCTCGGTCGTCCAACCAGGGTATAACCTTATATATATATAGTTGGAAATCCAATGTATCTCTCCTGGATGGGCTTTATTGACCCCAAATCTCCATGACTCAGGTTCCAGGAGCGGTGTAACCTTTTCCCCGAGCCATGTCAAGAGATACCCCCTTATATGACGCACTTTAGGTCTTACATTTGCCTCTTACGAAATATCATTCGCGAACTAGGGTGTACACCATAAAGGTTCGTCCCATTCGTATAAATCATTGATTGTCTCTATGAAATTTTCGCGTTTCTTTACTCTTTTAATTTATTCTTTCATTTCTGTCAATTATTTCAATCATTCTTTGCGAAATAATCATTCTTTTCTTCATTCTTTGCGAAATAATCATCAACTCTCTTCTTTGCGAAATATCAAAGATCCTTTGAACTAATGAATGAAATACCAAATTCATGCCTCTGACCAACCTGTACTAGTTCTTATGTATGCAAAATAATTCTCTTGTCTACGAAATTCCTCTTGAAGTGTATAATGCCGCACGCACATCTCTCTTGAATATATAAATGCCGCAGCAAAAATAAATTTGAAAGTATCAAGAGTTGAACCCGCGACCTGCTACTTGCATTTTCTCGCACCATACCAATGTGCTAACCCTCTCTTGCGAAATTAATTTGCGAGATAATCATCAACTTTCTTATTTGCGAAATAATCATAGTCCGTGCGAAATTTCGCATAACAAAAATAAATGTGCGAGAAGCAAGAATTGATCTGCGACCTTTGCTTGCATTCATGCCTCTTGACCAAGCTGTTCCGTTCTCTTATGCGAAATTATCGCACACTTGTTAAAACTTGATTTGCTCTTCGCTGGTAGCAACCCAAAAATATGTAAAATGTGCGAAAAATTCGCAGGAGGTGGGAATTGAACCTACGTCCTTCTTCATGCATCGAATCAAATGAACCATCTGTGCCAACCCTCATTTGCGAAATTTCTATGCGAAATAATCATAAACTCTCTTCTGTGAGAAATACTCTTGCGAAATATCCATGCGAAAAATACACATTCGTTGGGATTTGATCACACAACCATGAACTCATTAACTTCAGGTGACCAACTGTCTTTGCCTCTTATTTGCGAAATTATGAAACAACTTTGCGAAATTATTCATTTTTTCGTCCTCTGTAAAAAGAGGAAAACTATGCTCGCAGGCGAATTCGAACTTGCGACCAGAAACACACATGTTGTTCTCTGGACCAACTGTTCAAGAACTTCTCTGCGAAATTAACTCATAAATTTTTTCCTTATTCTCTTATTCGCCACTGAAGATGATAATAAAATGAAAATTATGTATCTCTGCGAATTCGAACCCATGACCTATTGTTTGTTCGCTCAGCCTTGAACCATCTGTGCGAATTTTTATTTGTGATAGAAATTGCAGCGTCTGCCTCTTATATTCTCTTCGTCCTTCCTTAATTTCTTTCAACAATTTGCCTCTTGCTTTTTCTCCGGAACATGGAAATCTTCTATTGAAACCTTGGTTTTCTTCCCTGAAAGTGTAATTTTTTCCATGAAATTTCCATTTTTGAACCTAAACTTTGTAGATCTAGAAAAATATGAACAATAGCTAATCTTCATGGAAATTTATTGAACCAACAAGTTACAGGAAGGATAAATCCTTTACTCCTCCCTGTTTCTAGCGCCAAAATGTAGTTGCAGGAAATCCCACAACACACCCCTTGTGATATTATGATAATATTTTCTAGATCTAAACTTATTTAATAATCAAAATAAAGTTAAAAGTGCTAAAATTATAAATGGAGACACAAGATTTTTTACATGGTTCGATCAATGTGATCTACATCCATGGTTCTTCACTAGTGATTTTTGTAATTACATGAGTTTACATTTAGAATCTCCATTAATGAGTATTTGGAGCTTTCTAGATCTAGTTTTGAGGAAGAAGATGATAAAGAAAATAAATCCTCTCTAAAAAAAATATCTCTCTCTTAACAAAATGTCTCCCGCCTTTTCTCTCTCCTGCCTTTCTCTTTATATAGGTGTTTACATAGTGGATGACAGCTCACATACAGTGGAGTACAACTCATATTCTCGCAAGCTTTGCTACGTTCTCGCAAGCTCTCACTACAATTTCGCAAGCTCTTAACGTTGTGCGATATTTGGACCCTACAACGTTGTTTTTGTCTGGAAAGTTGAGCTTGGGAGACTTGACGGCTCGGTGGTGACCCTCGACGGTCGAGATTTTGCATCTTAAGAGGAAAGGTAGCCGTTGATTATTGCAACCCTTCGTTTGGTAGCCAGTGGCATGAAAGCATGATCAATATGGCTTTACTATGGCCTGGTTTAGGCGCAGCCAAAAGTTAGGGTTTTGGCTTTGTTTAGGCGTGATCAAACTAGGGCCAAAGTTTGCCATACGTTAGCTGGTAACCTTGGACGGCTAAGATCTGCACCTTAGATGAAAAAGTGGCCGTTGATTGTTGCAGGCCTTCGTTTTGGTAGCCGCATATGGAAAGCCGGTGTGGCGTGACGCGGCAAGGTGGTTGGTATGCCATTGGCACACGTGGTATGGTATGCCTTGGCGCGGTTTGGCGTGGCTAAAACTAGGGTTTTGGGCCAAAGGTTACCATGCGTTGTTTGGCAACCTTGGACGGCTAGGATTCGCATCTAGGATGGAAGGGTAGCCATTGATCGCCGCACGCCTTCGTTTTGGTAGCCGCATAGGGAACGCCGGCATGGTATGGCGCGGCAAGGTGGTTGGCATGCCATTGGCACGTGTGGCATGGCATGCCTTGGCGTGGCCAAAACTAGGGTTTTGGGCCAAAGGTTACCATGCGTTGTTTGGCGACCTTGGACAGCTAGGATTTTCATTTAGGATGGAATGTTGGTCGTTGATCGTCGCACGCCTTCGTTTTGGTAGCGTCAAAGGGAAGGCCGTCATGGTATGGCGCGGCAAGGTGGTTGGCATGCCATTGGCACGTGTGGCATGGCATGCCTTGGCGTGGCCAAAACTAGGGTTTTGGGCATGCGTTGTTTGGCGACCTTGGACGGTTAGGATTTGTATATAGGATGGAAGGGTGGCCGTCGATCGTCGTACTCCTTCGTTTTGGTAGCCGCAATAGGGAAGGCCGGTATGGTGGGGCCAAGGCAAAAAATGGCGCGGATGGTCTTGGCATAGTGGGGCCAAGGGTTTGGCACGGACGTCTTGGCATGGTGGGGCCAAGGCAAGGTGCGGTTGGTGTGGCCAAAACTAGGGTTTTGGGCCAAAGGTTAGCATACGTTGTTTGGCGACCTTGGACGGCTAGGATTTGCATCTAGGATGGAAGGGTGGCCGTTGATCGTCGCACGCCTTCGTTTTGGTAGCCGCAATAGGGAAGGCCGGCATGGTGGGGCCAAGGCAAAAAAATGGCGCGGATGGTCTTGGCATAGTGGGGCCAAGGGTTTGGCATGGACGGCTTGGCATGGTGGGGCCAAGGCAAGGTGCGGTTGTCTTGGCATGGTAGGGCCAAGGGTTTGGCATGCGATTGGCGCATGGTGCGTCTAGCATTGTTGGGTCAAAGGAAAGGTGCGGTTGGCTTGGCATGATGGGGCCAAGGGTTTGGCATGCCATTGGCGCATGGTGTGGCTAGAATGGTTGGCATGCCTTGGCGCGGAAGACGTGGCTGGCATGGTTGGCATGCCTTGGCGCGGAGATGTGGCTGGCATGGTTTGCCATTGGCACAGTGGTGCGGCTGGCATGGTTGGCATGCCTTGGCGCGAAGATGTGGCTGACATGGTTTGCCATTGGCACAGTGGTGTGGCTGGCATGGTTGGCATGCCTTGGCGCGGTGGTGCGGCTGGCATGGTTGGCATGCCTTGGCGCGGTAGCATGAGAATTAGGGTTTGGCATAGATGATGTAGGTCATGTTAAGGATTCTCTTCCGTGGAACATGACACGTGAAAAAAAAGGTACCCTGGTAATTCTTACGTAGGCATGCTAATCGATTCAATAAATAGTCATAGTGACGTCATGTCAGTTGTACAGTTTTACGATTTTAACCCTAAGCTAAAACTCACCATCAACAGTTAGATATTGGCTTTAACAATTATGCTATATATCCTGTTAACAAATACGAGTTGGCCTCTCGGTTTTTGACTATATTTCTATTGCCATAGTTTTATAGAAACCCATTTCAGGATTGATAAACGTCACAGCTCTCTGCCATTGTCACAACAGCTTCATTTTTAATTTTTCTTGTTAGTTCTTATTAATATTGTGTGTTGTGTTTAGCCCTAGTATCTTATTTATAATTTTTGCATGCATCATTCTGTTTAGGGTCTGGTAGAAGCATTTAGAATAGATTTATTTTATTTTGCTTTATCTAAAAAAAAAATGTCAGGATTTTGGTCTGCAATTGGGGATGAGCACAAATCCATTAGAGAACTTGCTTACGGGCATGCTTCACATTATGAGCCTCCCACAGACCATGATGTCAATAGTTATAGGGATTGTTATGGACATTTTCATAGTCATGAGCCTCAATACTTGGACCCTAATGACCATTCACACATGCATCATTCACCACAGTGGGAAGTTGAACAAGTTTGCACTCCCCTTCCCCCTTGTATGCAATCTGTGGAGGAAAATCACAAACTCATTGAACAAGACAATGCTGAATTTGAATTGAAAGCATTTCAGAATAAACCATATAACATTGCTTATGAATTTCCTTTTTGTAGTGACCCTTATGCGCAACCATGTACTGAATACCCATATGCTATGAGGATACCTACTGTTGAAAACTCTTCTTCCATGGGACAAATTAATGCATATTTAGATATAATTTTTCTTCATGTACAAAAGGAGGGAAGGGAGGAATTTCATGATGAGATGTTTGTTATTCCTAATGAGGTAAATATTGAAAATAGTGTTTATAGTCCTACTCATGCAACTAATATTGAATATGGATCTAATCTAGAGGTAAATGAGTGGACTAGAGATACTATGATCATGAATAGGGCATCGCATTTCTGTTACGATGATGATGATGATTTAATGTTGGAAGAGCATGTATACTCTGAAAATGTTCTTACGAAATCCCCTGTTTCTGAGACATTAGATTCTGTTACTGCTTCTTCTGATTCTCTTATTCGTAACTGTAGGATCAGAATATCGCCAGAAGGACATATTTGCGAAGTGTTCATCTACAACACATTGCGAGTGTCGCAGGTTGATTTGAAGAACGACGTAACAGATGGCGATGGCAGAAACAGGAGAAAAGCGTGACGATCCTGCGAAGTTTAGAGTGTTTGCGAAGATTAACATTAAAGCTCTTGCGATATTGCCGCAGGCTAGATCCGAAAATAAGGGACAACATAGCTGTCACCCACTATGTAAACACCTATATAAAGAGGAGAGCAGGAGAGAGAAAGGGGAGGATAATTTTGGTAAGAGAGAGAGAGATATTTTAAAGAGAGAAAAACTTTATTTTCTTTATCATCTTCTTCCCCTAAAATTAGATCTAGAGCTCTACAAAATATTCATTAATGGAGATTGTAAATGTAATTCTTATGTAACCTCAACAATCATAGTGAAGAACCATGGATGTAGATCACATTGATCGAACCATGTAAAAAAATCTTGTGTCTCCATTTATAATTTTAGCACTTTAATCTTTATTTTGATTATCAAATAAGTTTAGATCTAGAAAATATTATCATAATATCACAAGGGGTGTGTTGTGGGATTTCCTGCAACTACATTTTGGCGCTAGAAACAGGGAGGAGTAAAGGATTTATCCTTCCTGTAATTTGTTGGTTCAAGAAATTTCCATGAAAATTAGTTACTGTTCATACTTTTTATTTAGATCTATAAATTTTAGGTTCAAAAATGGAAATTTCATGGAAGAAATCACACTTTCAGGGAGTAAACATCATCAACAATTCAAAGATATGAAAAGAATAAGAGAAAAAAATAGTTTACGTGGTGAAATTCACGGAAGAAAACCAAGGTTTCAATTGAAGATTTCCATGTTCAGGAGAAAAAGCAAGAGGCAAATTGTTGAAGGAAATAAAGGAAGAACGAAGAAAAGGATAAGAACAAAACGCTGTGATTTTTATCACAAACAAAAACTCGCACAGATGGTTTGAGTTGGAGCGAAGAAGCTTGATGTCGCAAGATCGAATCTCGCCACAGTCATATTTTTTCACATTTTTTCTACAGCCTGGAGAGGAGAAAAGAATAAGAGGTGGCTACATGCATATCTTCGCAAACAAAAGCTAGCAGAGATGGTCAAAGTGGGAACAAACAAACCTGTGGTCATGTGTTCGAATTGACCACACAATTTTTTTCAAATATTTTTGAACTTTCAAGTGCGAAAAGAAGAAGTATGCAAACCCAGAGGACTTGGGTTCGAATCTCCTTCCTCGCAAAGAATTTTTGCTTCGCAAAGAGGAGAAAAAATTGATAATTTCGCAAGGTTGTTTCATTATTTCGCAAGCAAGAGGCAGCACAGTTGGTCACCTGCGAGGTTAATGAGTTCATGGTTGCGAGTTCAAATCTCAACGAACGTGTATTTTTCGCAAGAGTATTTTGCAAGAATAAAATAGGTGATTATTTCGCAGAAACACTTCACAGAGGCAGGTCTAGCACAGTTGGTAACAAGCAAAGAGAATGGGTTTGAAGACGCGGGTTCGAATCTCGCATTGAGTGTATTTTTTCGTGAATTTTTTGAGTAACATAGAGATGAAGTTATCAATAAACAAAACCATTGTTCCATTATGTCACAAACAGGAAACTAGTACGGTTAGTGCAGGCGATGGAATACAAACATAAGGTCGCGAGTTCAAGTATCGCCACATGACCTTTTATTTTTGCTACGGCATTTATGCATTCAAGAGGGATTGTCAAACGGTGCTGCAAGAGACAACTTCGCAAGAGAAGAAAAAGAATAAGAAGGCAACTTCGCCAACTTTATCAAAAATAGAAGTTGGCACATATGGTAAAGTCAGCAGAGTATGCGTTCGTGTTCGCAGGATCAAATCCCAACTTTCGAAGACTTTTTGCATGTTTTTACTCGAAATGCTAGAGACGAAGATCACATTAAAAGAACGATATGGTCACATTCTTTCACAAACAAGAGCTAGGAAACTTGGTCAGGAGACATGAATGCAAGCAGCAGGTCGCATGATCAATTCTTGCTTCTTGCACATTTATTTTTGTTATGCGAAATTTCGCATGGACTTTGCCTATTTCGCAAAGAAGAAAGTTGATGACTATCTCGCAAATTAATTTCGCAAGAGAGGGTTAGAACAATTGGTATGGTGCGAGAATATGCAAGAGGCAGGTCAAGGGTTCAAATCTCATTTCTCACACTTCTTTTTGCTGCGAGCTAATTATATTTTGTGCGATGTTTATACATTTCAAGGATGCTAGCTTCGCAAGCAAATCATATACTTCGCAAGAGACAACAACATCAGCAAACCACAAAAGCTAAGTACCAATTTCCTTGAACATTTTACTTCTACAGAAAATAAAAGATTTTGATTTGATTACAAAAAAAAGCGATTCAATCGCAAGATTACAAATATTACTAAGATTTCTAGATTATAAAGACTTCAAAATTACAAAGATTTCTAGATTTCAAAATTAAAAAAAAAACCTAGAAAATTCAACTTGAATATTTCTCTAGAATATTTCTTTTATAGACAATAAAAGATTTTTGATTTGAATCACAAAACGCGATACGATCGCAGAATTATAAAGATTTCACAACTACAAAGATTTCAGGACCATAATGTATTAGAATTTCTCTTGAATATTTACTTTGTTTCAAATGATATGATATTATGAGAATGAATGAAAGAAATGACATGAATGAAAGAATGAGTGAAGGAAGTGACAGAGAAATGAAGGAATGAATGAAAGGATGAATGAAAGAATGAAGACATGCGATAATGGAAATGCGAAAATTTCGCAAAGATAATGAGAAGAGATAATCAAAAATGAATGAATGAGTGAATGGGACGAACCTTTATGGCGTACACCCTAGTTCGCGAATGATATTTCGTAAGAGGCAAATGTAAGACCTAAAGTGCGTCATATAAGGGGGGTATCTCTTGACATGGCTCAGGGAAAAGGTTACACCGCTCCTGGAACCCTGAGTCATGGAGATTTGGGGCCCATGAAAGCCTATCCGGGAGAGATACCTTGGATTTCCAACTATATATATAAGGTTATACCTGGTTGGACGCCCGAGGGTCTCTTCCAAGGAGTCGTGTATGACCAAGGCGCCGAGGTACACGGTTGAGCCAAGAGTGCCTGGGGCATTTGAAGTGTCTCGGCCATTCTTGGCAAGTCTTGGCACATTGCACTCGGCCCGAAGAAAACTCCACTTAGGGTGCAGTCTCGTAACCATAAGCCCTATAGGTATAAGGGATAAGAGGCTGCGAAAATAACTGGTTGTTGTTAAGACCGGATGGGAGGAGCTAGTCTTGTATGGTCGATGTACGCCTCCTTGAAGGGGCAACCAGGGAGATGATAAGGGCGGCACCCTCCATTAGGGAGCTGATAAGTGTCTTAAGACGCAAATGTCATGAGGCTTTATTTTCGCAAGAAAATTTAGGCTTGTCATATTTGTGCGATGATCCTGAAGAGGCAATAATACAAAAGACAAAGATAAGACGAGATCAATGGGTCTTTACATGAAAGTGTAAATACGTCCCGCGATTTCGTCGCAAGACGACAATGTCATGGGGCTTTATGTTCGCAAGAATACTTAGGCCTGTCATATTGTCGCAATAATAAGGGGTGGCAAAATAAGATCTTTAACTAGGAAGGCAAAATAAGACCACACAATATAAATGATAAGGCAAGATTAATGGGTCATTACATGAAAATGTAAAGACGTCCTGCGATCTTGTCGCAATGACAAAATTCAACATAAACAATTTGGATGCAGGTAATACAGTTCTTTTATCGCAAAAAAGATTACATGATAAGCTTGCGAGCTTGAGAAAATGATTAAATGATAAGCTTGCGAACATATACATGATAATGAGGCCGAGGCAATGCAAACGCCGCACAATTGATATTATGATCATATTATTATGCGATACTAATAGTGCAGGAATAAGAAAAGATGAAGCACAAGTAAGAACTTACGAGAAACAATAAATACGAAAAGAGGAATGCATATACTAGAGACAAAATCATAGAAATGAAGAATGGAAGCGATTTAAAGCTACATCAATTCTAGAGCGGCAAAATGAGATAAGTAACACAAACATTAGCTATACATTGCAGTAGATAAGCATTCTCATCATACAAGCATCATACTTGCATCATGAAAGCATCGCATAAGCATTTCATGGCATAAACATCGCATACACATTTCATAACATAATCATTACATAAGCATTATATTCGAACAAGTATTTTATAAAATTTCGCAGAATTATTCAGAATTTCGCAGAGTTATCAGAATTTCGCAAAATTATTTAGAATTTCGCAGAATTATTCAAAACTTCGCAGAGATATTCAGAATTTCGCAGAATTATTAAAAATTTCGCAGAATGTGATTATTTCACAAGATAAGATAAGCAACTTGAAGGGATTATATTATCGCATGAGCGCAAAGCATGAGACAGAGGCAAAATAAGAATGCAAAAACAATTCGCTCAGTCAACACTTTCTCAAGGATTCTACCCTCATAGATAAAGAACAGAGGCAACTATGGATAACCAAGAAAACATTTTATGTCCTTCATCTTCTCGGCAAGAATCATTTCCAAAGTGGATGTTCACTAGTGAATCGCAAGAATCCTCACCAAAAATGGAATAATAACTTCGCATGAACAGAGGCAATACTTCTCATTCGCAATCATGGACATATACTTCTTATACTTCTTCAAGGATACTTCATACTTCACATACTTCAAGGGTTGATACTTCTTATTTATTTCGCAAAGCTTCGGAACTTCGCAAAAGAATAGAGGCAAGTACGTACTTTTCAAGTCCAGTATTCTTCCGCTCGTTCCTTCATCAACAAAAATCAAAGACTACTACAACAACAGATTTTTTCTTAAAGATCGCTCTTCAAGCAATATTCAAGAAAAAAGAGGCAAGATGTAGGATCAGAATATCGCCAGAAGGACATATTTGCGAAGTGTTCATCTACAACACATTGCGAGTGTCGCGAGTTGATTTGAAGAACGACGTAACAGATGACGATGGCGAGAAACGGGAGAAAAGTGTGACGATCTGCGAAGTTTAGAGTGTTTGCGAAGATTAACATTAAAGCTCTTGCGATATTGCCGCAGGCTAGATCCGAAAATAAGGGACAACATAGCTGTCACCCACTATGTAAACACCTATATGAAGAGGAGAGCAGGAGAGAGAAAGGGGAGGATAATTTTGGTAAGAGAGAGAGAGAGAGATATTTTAAAGAGAGAAAAACTTTATTTTGTTTATCATCTTCTTCCCCTAAAATTAGATCTAGAGCTCTACAAAATATCCATTAATGGAGATTGTAAATGTAATTCTTATGTAACCTCAACAATCATAGTGAAGAACCATGGATGTAGATCACATTGATCGAACCATGTAAAAAATCTTGTGTCTCCATTTATAATTTTAGCACTTTAATCTTTATTTTGATTATCAAATAAGTTTAGATCTAGAAAATATTATCATAATATCACAAGGGGTGTGTTGTGGGATTTCCTGCAACTACAGTAACACTGAATTTTTGGGTGATGTGGTTACTCATCTTGAGTCTGTGCAACTGTCCTGTGAAGAAGAGCATAACACACAACTTGTGTGTGACTTAGGAAAGGTTGAATTATCTGTTGACACTAATGTTCTTATGCATGAAAATATAAATAATGTGTCTGATTCTCTGCCTGGTTCACATTGTGATGTTTCTACTGATTTGCCTATGCTTGAAACTAAAAATGATGCTGATGATAGTGAATTGGGGTTTGCTGATTTGTTCAATGACTACTTGTTTCTGACTTGGGAAAAAATAGACTGCATTGTGATATTTTTGAGCCTAAAAATGAATGTAACTTAAATGCATCTGATTCCATTCCTAGAACACAGTGTGTTGCTCCCTCTGATTCTCTTATGCATGACACAAAGGTTTTGGATGATGATGATTATGAACTAGGGCTTGATGAATTGTTCTATGAAAATGAACATGATATGCCTTTTTCTGACTTTAGGAGAGTGTGTGTTGGTACCAATGATTATATACACGAAAATAACTTAGACGTACCAACTTCCCTGCCCATGTCACAAACTGGTAATCTTGCACCCAACCTAGATTTGGTTTGTAACAACATTGTAAAACCAAATTTTCTAAGAGGACCTAATCTACGATTGGAACTTTGTGCCTTCCAAGTCCTCTTGGACTATTTTGCATCAAAATATAATACCTTTAAGGAGCCACAGTTGGAATGTGTATATCTGCATTTTCTTAACAAAACTCATTTTGAACTAGACCTTGTGCATGATGAACCTCCAAAACTACGAGATTTTGTGTCCAAAAGTATATTCGTTGAAAAATCCAGGTTTGGGGGTAGCTCATTTTGTTTTGCAGTCTCACTTTGATTTCTGTCCTATTATAATTGTGTGAGGCTGTTAAAATTTCTGCATCCCGTCTTTTGGGTTGATCCTCAACTCTTTCGATTGTTGGTGTATGGTGAATTTTCCTTGTATATAATCCAGTAGATAATTATATTTTCTAGACCTTCTTGTATATATATGTGCTAATCCAATGTGACATCAACTGAGTTCTCGTTGGATTCTAGCCGTGAATAATGAAGCTCTAATCTTGCTTTCGCCGACATACCGGTAATCTCTTCCCTTTTCTCTACTCAGCATGGTTCTCATGGTATTTGGCTGTTTAAATTCTTATCATGTTTTGAAACATTGAGGACAATGTTAGATTTAGGTTTGGGGAGTATTCCGCATATAGAGTTTTTAGTCTTTTGCAATTAAAAAAAAAACAATTTTTTTTTCAAAATCTTTGTAAATATTTGCATAAAACCTCCAACTTTTAGAGATTTTAGAGTCACTAGCATGCTCCTAGCTATGTTTACATAGAGAGTGTGACCGAAATAACTGAAATTGGAAGAACTAGAGAACACAATCGGGTTTCTTAGTTGTTAGAGCGTTAAAATTGGATTTAACCATGCCAGTGGGCAAATTAGGTGCTGCAAAGATATTTGGTAGTAGAGTTGTGATCATCCTTAGTGGAGACTACCTATTTTTACATCAAGCGAGGCACCAACCTTCAATTTTTGTGACTATCTAAAAAGTTCTTTTAGAGTGTGTGTCACCGTACGTAAATTCCGAGTAGGAATGGTGAGCTGCCCAACTTCGCACCAATTTCAGCACTATTTTTGATCTCTTGAGTGCTAATTTTGTTGATAATGAGGATGACGTCTAAAGATGAAAACTCCTTCTTGTAGTTTGATTTGTAGTTAGCACCATTCTCTCTCTCTCTCGACAACATCAAACAGATCCATAGAAACACATCATCATCAACAAGGAAAGTAACGTCAGGTTCCATGAAGACAGTTGAAATAGTCCAAGGTTATGTGCAACAACTCAGGGAAAAGAAAACGTCTTATGCAAAAGTGAAGATACAGTACAAAGAGCATAATTATATACACATTTGAAAAGGTATTTTAAAAGAGCAAAGAAAACAGAAAAAGATGAGAAATAGTGAAGTTCATGAAATCAAGACAATACAGGTTGTGAAGAATTAAGTGATAAAGTCCTTCATCCATGGCTTTAGTAGTTTTATTATTCATTTTGTTATTTTTATTTTGTCATCTTATCTAAAAATAAATAAAATTATTACAGTTTGTTTTTAGTTTTGTTTAATAAACATCATGGTAAAGAAGAATTTAAGAGGAAATTTCAAGCAACAAGGGAATTAAAGATAAGAATTAGAAGTTGTCAAGGTTCTTAGTAGTTCAAGAGTTCATCATCAACAGTTGAAGACCTAAGACCAAAGATTGAAGACGTTTCTATGGATGCTATGAGAGTGGTGTTGATTTCCGATCAGATGTGAAGGTAAGTGAGTACTCCCATCCTTACTAATGATTGATTTCCTTTCTTAGAGATCATTAGGAAAAGATTCTTTTTTTCCACGATTCTGTGGAGTCTCCAGAAATTATTTCGGAAGGTTCCCCTTCCCATCATTCAACGTGTGTAGGATTTCACTCTTTATTCCTATCTGCACACATGAGAGACTAAAAAAGCGGTCTTTTTGAGTGTAATTATCATAAAACCCTATTGGTGAGGCAAAAGTCGAGGCTTGTGATCACTCTCGAACCCGAATTGTTTCATATGGTGTGGTTACTTCTCGCTCAACTCTTAAGGATGAGAATGCGTTCTTTGGTATTTCTAACTTCTTATTACTAGCATGCAGAAACTCTATGTCCTCATAGCTCTTTGGATGCTTAGGAATCCATTACGCTCTGAAGTTGGAGAAGGTTTTGTGGGTACACCTCTGGTAAACCCTCACGAGACTATAACTCATCTACTAGGGACACCCAAGGGTTTAAAGGCTTAGTGCATACGCTAAATGCATTCGATAGACCAGCGACAGTGGTATAGTTAGGATTTCCTAATTTCTGTTTCACTTGAGGACAAGTAAAATTCAGGTTTGTGGGTATTTGATGAGTGCCAAATATTGCATATTTCTATACCTTTTTATTGGCAATTAACTCATCTTTTGCGCTTTAAAATCATATATTATCCCAAATTTTGTATTTTCATTGTTTTCAAGAATAAATATTTGTACTAATTAATTTTGTGTTTTTAGGTAATAAATAAAGCTTGGATGAATGGAGATGTAAAAAGAGCAGAAAAGTAGAGGCAATGAAAGAGAGACAACAAAGTTTCCGCTATAAAGCAGTGAAGAATATTGTTTGCACCTCATCCGTAAGTAAAGAATGTTGTTTGCAAGACTCAAAACTAGGTGTGGGCTTGAGATGTTAGCTTTGAAGAAGCATTGGGCCTGGCAAAATTAAAAGAACCCAAAACCATATTTGTGCCCGAGACATCAACGGTTGCTACTCCTGCTCAACACCCTATCCTCCTATTTTCTCCCCTAAACCGAGCAGAAGCCAAACACTTCCTTGATGATCGTTCTCATCTTCTCCAAGCTCTGCAAAACTATCAGTTCACTTTCTCCCTCCATCACTTCCATTACTGACCACCACTGAGCATAGCCAACCTATCAGCCACCCTATGCAATCAATCAACCTTCTAATCTCTATCTATCTCCATCTTAGATTCTCTCTTATCAAAAACAGTAACCCTAGAAGCTAGGATTGAGAGAGATATAGTTAGGGTTATCTTCAATAGCTAAAGTAAACATCAAATCAAGAGTTGCAGGTCTGATTTGCAGAAGGGGTTTGTCGGAAAACATCTTTTGGGTGAGTGGGTATTCTCTAATTATCAAATTCTAAGTAATTGAGTGAAAATTGTGTATAAATAGAGAAGGAATTGTGATGTAAAATTCATGCCCGGAGTAGCCGGTGCACCAAGCAGTAGTTTAGATTTGATTCCATTATCTTCATGCTGTTCAGAATTCATAGTTATGGTTTAAATGAAACCATTAATCTATTGCTAAGTTTGGTTCATGTATTGATATTGTTCTTGCTGTGCTATAATGTTTTAGATAAATATAAACTGAGCCTTCAGCATTTTGCTCTCACAGTGTATGCCATGTATCCATTGTAGTTAGAATAACACTATGTTGATTGTGCTACAACTCGTGCTTAACTGATTGTTGTTCGATCCTTAGACTAGTTGTGCCCTGAGAAGACAGTTAGTACTTTGGAGGGATACCTTAGTTGTGATGAGAATATCCATATCAGTTTGTTTAATTATCTAAGTGATTGATATGCGGTTAGTTTGTTTTGTGAGAGGGCAGCTAATACTGAGATTAGGAATCATCTTAGTGACACTAAACCATCCTCCTGAAACTGCCCTGGATAGGCGGAATACCACCGGTGTCCATTATAAGGTATAAGAATAGTATTGAGACTGAATTGACTTAATGTAGGTTAAGCGGTGGATTCGACTGCCCTAGCACCTTATTTATATGCTTGTAGATTACTCTTTACTTTCGTTTTTGTTATTTCAGTCACTACCCTCATCTAGTCGTATCAGCAACAAAACCCTCTTTTTAGTTACTATTGTTCTAAGTCAGTTGTAGTGAGACCATAGCTTCAACTTACACCAACCTTGTCCCTGAGGATCGACCTGTATTTTCACTATATACAATAAGGCACTGTGCACTTGCAGTCATTGTAGGTACTGTTTATAAGCCTATCAATAACCGTTAGTCAATCAAATTAATTGAAAACTAATAACACTGCAATTATCTAGTTTCCCACCAATGGTACTCGTAGAGCTTCTTGATCCTATACGGAAGTCTTTAAACGAGCGGTCGTAAGAGATTTCACCTAATCAGGATACTTTCCTCTCCGAATAGACGGCTCCACCAGAAGCAACAAGAAATGAAGTTTTCCTGGCTCTTAGGATAGTTTGCTAGAAATGTAAACTTAGGTATTTATAAACCAAGGATATTTGGACACCAAGGAATTTCCAAAACCGAAAATATTCTCAAGATATGCAATGAATAGCAAAATTCGATGTTCCTAATTCCAATAAATGCTTGTCCAAAATTTCTGAAATCTCTGAATAGAAAATCTCCAATTAGTAAATGCACATTACTAATCTTTATTCTCTAGAGATATGCATTTAATTTCTGGTATTTAAATAATATAAAACCAAAAACCTTAATTAAAAGATTCTCAATTTATTTCGGCATAATGATGAGTGCCAAATAGTGCATATTTATACACCTTTTTATTGGCATTTTACTCATCTTTTGCGTTTAGAAATCAGATATTATCCCAGATTCTGTGTTTTCTTTGTTTTCAAGAATAAATATTTGTATTAATTAATTTTGTGTTTTTAGGTAATAAATAAAGCCCGGAGAATCGAGGAGCCAAAGAGCGAAGAATTGAAGTCAAACATCTATGGAGCAGTTAGCCAAAGCCCGCGCGCAAATCAGTTGCAACCCAACAAGGAAGACTTGGGCTAGAGCTACCCATGACCCGGATCCGAGCCCGCTCACTCTGAGCCATTGAGATCTCCCTCAGCTACATCCAACGGTCGCTCCATCACTATACATCATCTCTTGATGCTCCGTGCAACACCAGATCGCTCCAAAACCGCTTACCTCCCTGAGCCGTTCAGATCTCCATCAGCTCCATCCGACGCTCGCTAGGCCATTCCCATCGACTCCCGCTGTTCATGCCTCACAGCAAAATTACCTACCCTATACCCCCACTCGAGCGGACCCATTCTTCACTCCATCTTCTCTTTCTTCTCCTCTGCTCTCTCCCGTCTCCATCAGAGCAGAGCTCTGCTCCGCCACCTCCTTCTTCACCCATACCTCCACCGGAGACAACACCATCACTCAACCACTCCATCATTACCGCCATCACTCTCTCTCTCTGTTTATCTCTTTCATGACTTCTTTACAAACCTAGAAGCTAGGTTAAAGATAAATAGAGTTTAGGGTTTTCACCAACTCAGTTGCATGTTCGATTCGGAAGTCGAGAGATGATTGAGTAGAGCCATCACGCTAGTGACAGAGAAGTGGGTGAGAGTTTATTTCATTTTTAATTGATGTTTTATCAAGAACTAGGGTTTGGGGTTTGTGTATGTATAAATAGAAGTGAACTGAGTTTGTTAGGGTTACGCCTGGGCTAGCCAGTGCTTCATTTTAGCTTTAATTTTGTAATCTGTTATTCTATGATGTTTTAATTTAAGTGCTAGGGTTTCACTGAAACCCTAATTCCCAATTATGTTTTGAACTGTGTTGAATGTTCTTGAGAGATTATTGTTTTAGATAGCTTTAAATTTTATCACCTCAACTCTTTTCTCTCACAGTGCATACCAAAGCCATGGATGCAATTTGTAGTTAGGTTAAGACTGAGTTGAGAGTGATTCAGCTCTTGCTTTTAATGTTAATACTAATTCCCCGACTAGTTGTGCTAAATTAGACAACTAGTACTTAGGTTAGTGCCTTATTTTGCTATTTAAGTTATCACTTGGAGAAACTCTTAGATAAGTGATAGAAGTGACAAGCTTCACTTGTCTGGCATAAGAACAAGAACTCAAACTAGTTGAGTACATAATAGGAATTCAGAGGTGGAATTGATAACCTTAGCAACCCCTTTCTCACTTTTTGCCTTAGCTTAGGTTCACACCATTTCAATTCAGCCGTTTCGGCAAAACAAACATCTGTAGTCACTTGTTACATTACATTCACTAGAAACTCAGTTGAAGAAGCCAAGCCATAGATCATTGTAAGCACCCCTCGTCTCTGTGGATCGACCCGTACTTGCCGCGTCTCCAATAGACGCCGTGCACTTGCGGTATAACCCGTAGGCCGTATAAATTTATACATCTTCTCAGGCCTACCAAGTTTTTGGCGCCGCTGCCGGGGACTTGGCGCGTGCCCTGTGATCCATTGCTTGCTTTGCTAAGTTCCATCTATCCCCTGTACATTTTCACATATTGTTATTTTCAACCCTGTTTTAGTGTAACTTAGTTAAATTTTTGAAATCTGCATCTGTTCTAGCTAGTTTTGCTTCCCTGTATATCTCTGCATTTAACTTTTGGTTTTAGTCTTTGTAGGTAGTTAACCACCTGTGCATTTCCTTTTCATTTTCTTAGTGCATTTTGGTATTGCATTTAGACATCTGCTAGTTTTCATCCATCCTTGTTACCACAGCTATAGCTAAGCATCTGCAGCTGCATCTGTGAGATTGAGCATTGGCTTTATCAGTGAAACTTTTCAGCTGGTGATAGCCATTGCTGGTGATAGCCATTGCTGAGTTTCACTTTGCTTTAATTTGTACATTGCTAAAACTTCCTTGTTGAGCTAGCAGGTGCCTCTTGTGCCCCTGTGCTGCTGTGCTCCTGTGCCGCTGTGTTGCTGACTTGCTAAGCTGCTGAGTAACTCCTGCACTTCAGGTGCTCGCTGTGAGCTGTGCAACCAAGGAAGAGGAGAAAGGAGCAGAACTGGTGGTAATGTACCTCTGACCTTGCTTGAATGAATGAAAATTATAACCATGAGCATCTGGTCACCTTGTGCATAAACCCTGTAAGCCATTACAGCCCCTGTTGCTGCCTTGCCTTGGCTGATAGCCAGTAGTGCGCAACCTTGACCTTGAGCTGCATCCTGTGCTGTTAAACCTACCCTTGTGTGGAATATGTGCATAACCCCGTGAGCCTTGTGAGTTATTTATGCATGCTAAACCTTGCTTAAAAACTTGTATGAGCCATCTACACACTCTAGAGGGAACAATTGAGCCAAGTTCCATTGTGAATGTGTGAACCATCCGTGCATTTTGAGCATTGTGTTGTTTAACCATTGTGCAACACATCACGTCCCCGTGAGCCATATGCCATTTGCATGAGCCCTAAGCCACAGTGAGCCTTCGATCTCCTGTGTACCTGTTGAGCCACACTCCAGCCTGGAGGCTGGGAGTTGAGGTTTGTAGTTGTGCTTGTGAAACCCTAGGCCTTGACATAACCTTGTCTTTGTGTCAACCTGGCCTCGCACATCTTTGTCAATCTCTGACAATTTCAAGTATTGCTATGTGCTAAGTCTTGAGAAATCAAGAGTCATTGAGTGTGAGTTTTGATTATCTTGTGCTGTTTTTCACCTGAGCTGCTGGCTCTGATCAAACTTGACTAAACTCCCTTTAGGCTTTAAACCCTGCCAAGCTAAGCTCAACAACTGCAAGCCCAACCACTGGGCTTGCACTCTGCATAACCGAAGCCCACAATCAAATTCTTTGGAAAGTCAAGACCAAGACCCCTTCATTGGGCTGACTGCACACAGCTGGGCTGTGCGACCAATCTGGGCCATTTAACTGATGGGCTGACTGCACACAGCTGGGCTGTGCAACCAATCTGGGCCATTTAACTGTTGGGCTGAACACTTTCACTGGGCTAACTCAACCCAAGTTTTGCAAACACTTTGGGCTGCAACCACACATAATCCCAATAAACCGAACCGAGCCCACTTCAACCTAAACTGGTTTTTACTTCTAGAGCAATTTCATCCCACATAGATTAGCCTCCACTGCTGGGCTGTGCAACAAAACTCAGCCCATCTCAACTTACTCTAGGCTATACTCATTCAATTGCTGGGTTACACTTAGACCTACCTGGGCTTCCCACTTAAACCAAAACCCAACAAAACCAAATGAAACCCAATAAACCAAACCAATCCCACCAAAACCAAATTAGATTGTGAGTTCAATTTGATTTATTAAATCATGTCAGGATTTTGGTCTGCATCTGGGGATGGAAACAAATCCCTTAGAGAGCGTGCTTACGGGCACGCTTCACAGGATGAACCCCCACATACCATAGTGACTTTAGGGAATTTTATGCGCCTTCTCAGGGCCCTGACCTCACATACCCTAATCACTATGAGCACATGTATCATCCATCATAGGTTGAGAATGAACACTCTCCTCATACCCAGTCATCACTTTTAGATCAATTAGAAGCTCGACTATCTGCTTTAAAAAGGCAATCTGTCAAACCATGATAATCCAATGAACGAAGTGTCTAGAAGTGACTATTGGGACCATAATCAACCTGCACACATGCATCATTCACCACAGTGGGGAGATGAACAATTTTATACTGCCCCAACTCCTAGTTTGCAATCAACAATGGATACACTCATGGAGCTAAATGCTAGGCTTGAAATGAATGCAATGCATGACCATCCATATAGCAACATGTCTGAATTTACCTTCTCTAGTGAACCTCATGCACAACCATACAATGAATATCCATATGAGGAATGCATACCCACTAGTGAAGACTCCTTCAATGGAACAACTCAAGATGATTCTTCAAAGGAACTGATTGAGTTACAAAATGATAGGATTGAAAATAGTGTTTCTAGTCTTACTCATGCAACTAACATTGAATATGAACCTAATCTAGAGGTAGATGAGTACACTAAAAATGCTACAATTTTGAATGGAGAGATGGATTTTTGCTATGATGATGATGATGATGATGAATATGAAGAGCATGTGTATTTTGAAAATGTAATAGAATCTTTAGGTTCAGAGACATCAAGTGTCTCTTCTGTGAACCCTATGAATGATGCTTCTTCTGATATTCATGCATGTGATATTGATGTGGAACCTGTGCACTTGTCCTGTGAAAATGACCATGATTTACCCTCTTTTGACTTTAGGAAAGTGTGTGATGGTACAAATGATTTTAAAAATGAAAACAACTTAGATGTACCTAACCTCTCTCCTGAGTCACAAATTGAAACTCATCCACCAAACCTAGGTGTAGTTTGTCACAAAATTGCAAAACCAACTTTTTCTGAAAATGCCTAACTTAGGCCTAGAACTTTGTGCTTCCCAAGTCCTCTTGGACTATTTCGCATCAAAGTATAACACCTTTAGGGAACCACGGTTGGAATGTGTATGTTCACTTTTGTAATTAGCAAAACTCATTTTGAGTTAGACCTTTTGCATGATGTACCTTTAATTTTGCAAGATTTTGTGCTGAAAAACACACCCGTTGATAAGTTTAGGTTTGGGAGAAACTCCTTCCCATTTGCAGTCTTACTTGCACTCTCATATTATATTTGTGTAAGGCTGTTAATGTCTGTATATATCTTCTATTGGGTTGATCCTCAACTCTTTATTTGTTGGTTTATGGTGCATTTTCATTGTATATATCCAGTGAGGGACTTGTTAAATTTTTCTTTTCTTGATTCGGTTGAGTCTTCTTGCACATATATTATTTAATCCGATATGATCTCCGTTGAGAATATTGGATTCTAGCCTTGACTAGTGAAGCTCCAACCTTGCTTCCGCCGACATTTCCGGTAATCTCTTCCCTTTTTATCTTATCAGCATAGTTCTCATGGTATGTGACTGTTTAAATTTTTCCTATCTGTGACACATTGAGGACAATGTTTGATTTAGGTTTGGGGGTGCATTTGCATTTAGAGTTTTAGTTTTTATTTTGCATTTAGAGTTTTTAGTCTTTTATTTTACCTTTTATTTTCAAAAAAAAAAAAAAAAAAAAAAAAAAAAAAAATTCAAAACTCTTTTTGTAAAAACCTCCAACTTTAGAGATTTTAGAGTCACTAGCATGCTTTTAGCTATGTTTACATAGAGAATCGACCGAAATAACGTGAAATTGGAAGTACCGGAGAACACAATCGGGTTTCTTAGTTGATTAGAGCGTTAAAGTTGGATTTAACCATACCGGAGGGCGAATTAGGTCTTGTTTAGATATTCGGTAGTAGAATTGTGATCACCCATAGTGGAGACTACCCATTTTACATCAAGCGAGGTACCGACCTTCACTCTTTGTGACTTTCTAGAAAAGCTTTTAGAGTGTGTGTCACCGTACGTCAATTCCGGTAGGAATGGTGAGCTACCCAACTTCGCACCACTTTCAAAGACTACTTTTGATCTCTTGAGTGCTAATTCCGTCAATCATGAGGGTGACGTCTAAAGATGAAAACTCCTTCTAAATATCGATTTGCAGTTAGCATCTCTCTCTCTCTCAATCAGCAAGACCCATAGAAACACATCATCGTCAGCAAGCGGAGCATTAGCAGAATATTGAAAGAAAAAATTGATATAGTCCAAGGTTTATGTGCAACAAGGAAAAGAAGATGAGAATTAATGAAGTTTGTGAATATTTAAATTTTATCGTTGTTAGTGTTTGTTGATAAAAAAAAAAAAAAAAAAAAAAAATCAAAATGTGTTGTATTATTTTTATTCCATGTACTTAAAAAAAAAAAAAAAAAAAATAATAATAATAATAATAATAATAAAAAAAAAAAAAAAAAAAAAAATTTATTATTAAGTTTTTGTGAAGTTCAGAAGTTCGTCATCAATAGTTGAAGACTGAAGACCGAAGACCGAAGATTGAAGACATTTCTATGGTTCTTATGAGAGATTGATGTTAATTGCCGATCGGGTGAGAAGTGAGTGAATACTCCCACCCCTTGCTAATGGTTGATTTCCTTTCTTAGAGATCATCGAGAAAAAGATTCTTTTTGTCCACATTTGTGGAGTCTCAGATTTTATATCGGAAGGTTATCCTTCTTACCTACAACGTGTGCATGATTTCTCTCTTTATTCCAGCCTGCACACATGAGAGACTAAAAGCGATCTTTTGAGTGCAATTATCATAAAACCCTAATGGTGAGGCAGAAGTTGAGACTTATGATCACAATCGAATCCGAATTCTTTCATATGGTATGGTTACTTCTCGCTCGGCACTTAAGGATGAGAATGCGTTCTTCGATAGTTCTAACTTCATTACTAGCATGCGAAACTCTATGTCCTCATAGCTTCTAGGATGCTTGAGACTCTTTTACACTCTGAAGTTGGAGAAGGTTTTGTGGGTACACCTCTGGTAAACCCTCACGAGACTACAACTCGTCCACTAGGGACACCTAGGGGTTTAAAGGCTTAATGCATACGCTAAATGCATTCGAGAGACTGCGACGGGGGTATAGTTAGGATTTCTTCATTTTGTTTCACTTGAGGACAAGTAAAATTCGGGTTTGGGGTATTTGATGAGTGCCAAATAGTGCATATTTATACACCTTTTTATTGGCATTTTACTCATCTTTTGCGTTTAGAAATCGAGATATTATCCCAGATTCTGTGTTTTCTTTGTTTTCAAGAATAAATATTTGTATTAATTAATTTTGTGTTTTTAGGTAATAAATAAAGCCCAGGAGAATCGAGGAGCCAAAGAGCGAAGAATTGAAGTCAAACATCTATGGAGCAGATTAGCCAAAGCCGCGCGCAAATCGGTTGCAACCCAACAAGGAAGACTTGGGCTAGAGCTACCCATGACACGGATCCGAGCCCGCTCACTCGAGCCATTGAGATCTCCTCGCCTACATCCAACGGTCGCTCCATCACTATACATCATCTCTTGATGCTCCGTGCAACACCAGATCGCTCCAAAACCGCTTACCTCCCTGAGCCGTTCAGATCTCCATCAGCTCCATCCGACGCTCGCTAGGCCATTCCCATCGACTCCCGCTGTTCATGCCTCACAGCAAAATTACCTACCCTATACCCCCACTCGAGCAGACCCATTCTTCACTCCATCTTCTCTTTCTTCTCCTCTGCTCTCTCCCGTCTCCATCAGAGCAGAGCTCTGCTCCGCCACCTCCTTCTTCACCCATACCTCCACCAGAGACAACACCATCACTCAACCACTCCATCATTACCGCCATCACTCTCTCTCTGTTTATCTCTTTCACAGCTTCTTTACAAACCTAGAAGCTAGGTTAAAGATAAATAGAGTTTAGGGTTTTCACCAACTCCGTTGCATGTTCGATTCAGAAGTCAGAGATGATTGAGTAGAGCCATCACGCGAGTCAGAGAAGTGGGTGAGAGTTTATTTCATTTTTAATTGATGTTTTATCAAGAACTAGGGTTTGGGGTTTGTGTATGTATAAATAGAAGTGAACTGAGTTTGTTAGGGTTACGCCTGGGCTAGCCAGTGCTTCATTTTAGCTTTAATTTTGTATTCTGTTGTTCTATGATGTTTTAATTTAAGTGCTAGGGTTTCACTGAAACCCTAATTCCCAATTATGTTTTGAACTGTGTTGAATGTTCTTGAGAGATTATTGTTTTAGATAGCTTTAAATTTTATCACCTCAACTCTTTTCTCTCACAGTGCATACCAAAGCCATGGATGCACTGTAGTTAGGTTAAGACTGAGTTGAGAGTGATTCAGCTCTTGCTTTTAATGTTAATACTAATTCCCCTGACTAGTTGTGCTAAATTAGACAACTAGTACTTAGGTTAGTGCCTTAGTCTGCTATTTAAGTAATCACTTGTAGAAACTCTTAGATAAGTGATAGAAGTGACAAGCTTCACTTGTCGGCATAAGAACAAGAACTCAAACTAGTTGAGTACATAATAGGAATTCCAGAGGTGGAATTGATAACCTTAGCAACCCTTTCTCACTTTTTGCCTTAGCTTAGGTTCACACCATTTCAATTCAGCCGTTTCGGCAAAACAAACATCTGTTGTCACTTGTTACATTACATTCACTAGAAACTCAGTTGAAGAAGCCAAGCCATAGATCATTGTAAGCACCCCTCGTCTCTGTGGATCGACCCGTACTTGCCGCGTCTCCAATAGACGCCGTGCACTTGCGGTATAACCCGTAGGCCGTATAAATTTATACATCTTCTCAGGCCTACCACATAAGATCTCCATGAGTACTAAGGAATATCTTTGAACAATAAATGATAAGAGTTACTGTACGTGTTCAAAGTATGTTGACATCTCTTCACTATAAATCCTTATTTATATTTACATGGATTTACATTCTTGGAATCGGTTATACCACACTTCCAAACACGTTTAGAATTGGTTGACCTGTATTCCAAGATAACTATGTGATTGATCAAACATCAAATCACATACATGGGTTCAATCGGTTCTACTAATCACTAGGATCGGTTATACCTTAATATGGAAATACTTGTGATCGGTCACAAAAGTTATTAGGACCGGTTACATCAGTTCCCAGGACCGGTTACCATATTCTCATGGGCTTGTGATCGATCACACCAGTTACCAGGATCGGTTACACCAATTACCAAGACCTGTTACCAATTAGAAGGATCGATTACACAACACTCTGTGATCGGTCACACAAATTACTAGGATCGGTTACACCAATTACTAGGATCGGTCACACCAATTACAAATATCGATCATACCATCTCATGGTGATTACTTAGGATCGGTTACACCAATTAATAAAAACTAGTCATACCAAATCATAAGTCAGGTATTGTGATTAGTTATACCAAGATACATAACAAACTTACGATCAGTTCTACCAAGTCACACATATTGGTAATCCAAAGATTTCCAATAAATAGCTGAACCAATAAGCCTAATGATTTCCCTTTCGATTCATAAAACAAGTTCATGAATATACTTCCTTTAAACGAATGTAAAACATTGTTTCCTAGGATGAAATCTTCACCATAACCCATTCACATAATCATAACAGTATATACAATATTATGTCGATGTCATATCTACGAAGTTCAAAGATAAGCGTTATACTTCGTAGTCTAATTCCCTAATACTATCACTAGAGCATTATACAATATATATAGCTTCGCAGTTATGTTTTCAATATAGCACGACTTGTAAGATACGTTAGGAATGAAATAGTTCAAGTCAATATTACTAACCTCAAGTGGAAGGATGATGTTGTCGTTGTAGTTCACTACTTCGTCATATTCTTCAGGTCTTCGGAGTAATACTTTTATGTCTCAATATTCCTAGACTTTCTAGTCTAACCTAAATGAAGTTGACTCTAGTATATAATCAAGAGACTTTAGATGAGTTTTGACATGTAAGATCAGAATATCGCAACATCAATACTTCGCGAGATTAATAAATGACGACATTGCGATGGAGTCGCAGGGAAGTAAAATAAATGACGCAATGAATGACGACAGCCAGAACATGAGGAAGATATGAAAATATGGCGAAGTTTAAGAGTGTCGCGAGATTGTATAATTGTACGCTTGCGATATTTCGCAAGCCATTCCCGAAAATAAAGGACAGCTTAGCTGTCATCCACTGTATACTACCCTATATAAAGGGTTGAGTAAGTCCGTTGAAGAGAGGGTTCTTTTGAATTGTTAAGCAAGTCATTAGGAGAGAGAAAGTTTTAGAGTGATTATAATTCTATAACTCATTTCTATTTCATATTGTAAAGATTCAAGTATTCAATCAATAAGAATCATAATCATTCATCTTAAAATGACTTAATTGTGTATATTCTAGTGAGGGGTGTAGTGTAGGATTTCCTGCAACTACATAATGGCGCTAGAAACAGGGAGTGAGTAGAGATCAACCTTGTGAATTAAAAGAATCAGGAGTAGCAAGAAAGAAATTTCGCATAATTTTCAACAACTTACTGAAATTGAGAAATGGCTAGAAGAAGGAATGCATCATAACAACCAACAATTGTTAGAAGAAGCAGGAGATTAGCTGGAGAAAGGAGAAATGAAGTAGGTGAACCATCAAGAATAAACGAAAGAGATAGAGAAGAAGGCCAAATTCAACCACCAATTCAACCAGCACCGAATAGAGTAATAGATTATGATAGGGTGAGTGTGCATACATGGAGATCAGATTCTATGGAAGAAAGAGAAGAAGTGCAACAATTGATAAATAATAGACAAGAGGAGAGAAATCGAGAAGAGATGGGAGAAACAATTCATGGAAATGAAGAAATCGCAGCATTAGAAACATTGAGGCAAACAATACATGAAGAAAGGCGATTAGAAGCGGAAGAACGTGCAAATTTAACAAGGCAAAACCATGAGTTAAGAATGGAAAATATGAGGTTGCAGAATAGAAGGTCGAGAAGTAATACCAGGTTAAGATCATGATCGGTTAGAGAAGATATGAGGAGAGCATTACCTGTGGAAAATATTAATGAAGATAATCTAGAAAGAGAGCCAAATCCCGGTGAAGGATGTTGCGAAAGAAGAGAAGTGGTGTGTATTCCACGTCATGAAATTCTACAGAATGAACAAAATGAAGAAAATCAAGAAAATAGGCAGCGTCAAGTGCAGAATAATCCAATTGGTGAAGAAAATCAGGAAGAAGGAAGAAGAATGCTGCATGGGAGAGAAACACGGAGGAAACAAAAGGAGATTGAAGATGACATCGAAAAATATTATATTGAACAAGCGCGTCTAGCTTGCGAAAGGGAAAGATTAAGAGTAGAAATGGAAGAACGGGAATTGGAGGAAGCAATTCGGCAGAACAATCATGACAATCGAGAGAGAAGGCGCGAGCAAAATCGCAACAATGGAAATATCAATGAAGAATATGAAAGAATACAAAGGAGAACTGATAGACAACCAAGAAGAGAAAATGATAGATATAATGGTGTGCGAATTTGTGAACGAGATGAAGGAGAAAATCGCAGAGAAAGAAGAGAAGAAAATGACGAACAAGAAAATCAAAGTAGACATGAACGCAGAAGGAGAGAGGCAGAACTAAAAAGACCAATAAATTCGAATCCTGATGTAAATGAACAAATCTTGAGAGAGTTGGCAGAGATGAGAGGAATGTTGAACAATAGAAGGGGAGGAGGAAGAAGACAAATGGATGAGGCCATCGAAGAGGCTGCGAAAACCCCCTTTACACTAGAGGTGCAGTTAGGAGGAACACCCCCAAAGTGCAATTTACCCGCATTAACCAGCATTTTTGATGGAACAACTTGTGCAATACAACACATCAAAGCGTATGTGAGATGTATGCTACAATGGGAAAATCATGATGCCATATTGTGCAAATATTTTGCATCAAGTTTAACAAGAGAAGCACTGAAATGGTTTGAGGGTTTACCAAGAAACACAATCACGTCATTCAACCATTTACAAGCTATATTCTTAGGGGCATATATAAGTAACAACTCCTCGCGACCAGGAATTGAAGATGTATTTGGGCTGAAACAAAGAATTGGCGAAAGTTTGAGACACTTAACTGTGAGATGGAAGACAATGTGTAGCGAAATGGCTGGACGAGTGGATGAAAGATATCTCATTCTATCATTCATAAACGCTATGTTCGCAACCAATTTGTTATATATTCAAATTTTTAGAGTCAAGAATACAATTACAATGACTGAGTTGCGAGAACTTCAGGAGGAATATATTGCTCTAGAGGAAAAGAAAAATGAGATGGAATCATACCCAGTTGCGAATACAAATTCAAATGCTGTGAATGCAAGTTTATTACCCAAATTGATAAACACAGTAGCGAGCACTTCGCAAGGGGAACAAGAAAGGATAATAGATGATGGACAGCCAAATATAGTAGCTATGGGAAGCCGTGATCAGGAAGAATTTGAAAGGGAAAGGAACTACTACAACCGTGGCGGCAATAACAAAATTCAAAGACTTGATCATCCGCAAGAAACTTGTGGAGGTCGAAGGCAGAATTACCACGGAGGGCAGCGAAGTCACAGAGTAGTATGGGAGGAAATCAAAATGCCACCACTAAATACTAGTGTGGAAAAAATATGGGAAGCTATACTCTTGATGGAAAACATACCTGCACCATGGAACATGGGGAATGAGCCACCACCAAGTGATAGAAGTCACGAGTTTTGTTCTTACCACCGCTTTCATGGACACCTAACAAATGACTGCAGAAATATAAAAAGAATCATCCTCAGAATGATTGACCAAGGAAAGTTGAATCATTTTCTAAAAAGTGAAGAGAAGGTTCAACCATTACCACCACCACCAGAAATGCACAGGACAAACTCAGCAAAGGGGAAAGAAACATTCGTAATAGAAGTTGGAGCGAAAGCTAAAAATTTGTTTTGCAACTCCATTGTACATTCATACCGAACAATTGAAGATTTTCATGATAATATTCTCAAGTAGAGTTTTTGCGAGGATGCGATAATAAAGAAGTGATGAACATCGCGAAGACATCGCAGATTAAAAGGATGGCAAATGCAGATTATTTCGTTCACTGCGCAGAAGAGATTCTGAAAGGCGAGAGACGCATGATAGCCCATTGGTCGTAAAATTGGAAATTAATCCAAAACCTCAGTAGATGGCGAAGATGATGAAGCGAGAAAATTCTGGGCAATCAATAGAATCTTAATTGATACGGGAGCTCATGTAAACATCCTTTTTACCATACTTACAAGACTATGGGTGGGAAGGATGAAGATTTGATACCTTCGACATATAAGATATATGGTTTCAATGGCACAGCGAATAAGCCTAAAGGAGAAGTTCATATGAGAATACCCTTGCAAGGATTATCAACTGAAGTTTTGTTCTGTGTAGTCGATGTGGAATCCCCTTATAATGCATTGATTGGACGGCCATGGTTGCATGAAATTTTGGGTGTAGCGTCGACTTATCATCAGTGTATAAAGTTTCATCATCTTAGCGGTGTTGGAGTTATAAAGGGAGACTGGATGGAAGGACAAAAATGCTATGAGATTGATGTGGAGAGTTGTGAGGAAAGAGCTGCAAAAAGGAAGGGCTGGAAGCAAAATATAAAATATGAACAAAGAAGAGAAAGGTTGATGGTGGATACCATAGATACAAGAGGTGAAGATACATTGCGAAGCAAGTGCATGAAAACAGTTGAAAATTATGATGGAAAGAAACCATTAAGAGGTTTGAATGGTGCAGAGGCAGAGAGCAGCAGGAGCAAAAAGTGTAAGAAATGAATAATCATTATAATCAAAATTAATGACAAAGGCGTATCAAGAGTAGGAGGAAGAAATAATAATTGAAGAAGAAATGCGCGAGAATCTCGCCATCAAGAATGTATGAAAATTTGATTCAAGAATTGAAATGAGATTACAATAAACAAAGCAAGATTGTGCGATAGCTTCGCAAACAAAATAGCAAGAGAAAACCAAAAATGAATGATTGAATGAATTAACAAAAATGAAAGAGTGAGTGAATGGGACGAACCTTTATGGCGTACACCCTAGTTCGCGAATGATATTTCGCAAGAGGCAAATGTAAGACCTAAAGTTCGTCATATAAGGGGGTATCTCTTGACATGGCTCAGGGAAAAGGTTACACCGCCCCTGGAATCTGAGTCATGAAAATTTGGGGCCCATGCAAGCCTATCCGGGAGAGATACCTTGGATTTCCAACTATATATATAAGGTTATACCCTGGTTGGACGCCCGAGGGTCTCTTCCAAGGAGTCAGTGTATGCTCAAGGCGCCGAGGTACACGGTTGAGCCAAGAGTGCCTGGGACATTTGAAGTGTCTCGGCCATTCTTGGCAAGTCTTGGCACATCTTTCGGCCCAAGAAAACTCCACTTAGGGTGCAGTCTCGTAACCATAAGCCATATAGGTATAAGGGATAAGAGGCAGCGAAAACAACTGGTTGTTGTTAGCTAGTCTTGTATGGCCGATGTACGCCTCCTTGAAGGGGCAACCAGGGAGATGATAAGGGCGGCACCCTCCATTAGGGAGCTGAAAAGTGTCAAAAGACGGCAATGTCATGGGGCTTTAAGTTCGCAAGAATTTTTAGGCCTGTCATATTGTCGCAACATAAACATCCTGCAGAGACAAAAATATTAAGAAACTGATAAGACAAGATCAATGGGTCGTTACATGAAAGTGTAATGACGTCCTGCGATTTTGTCGCACGACGCCAATGTCATGGGACTTTATGTTCGCAAGAATATTTAGACCTGTCATATTGATGCAAAATGAGGGGTGGCAAAATAAGACCTTTAACTAGGAAGGCAAAATAAGACCACACAAAAACCATGATAAGACAAGATCAATGGGTCATTACATGAAAGTGTAGCGACGTCCTGAGATTTTGTCGCAATGATGAATTTCAACATACATGATGATAAAATAACACAAGAAATTGAGTAAGCAAACAAGCTTGCGAATACGACTATATTTCTTCACTTATTTGTGGAGAATCAGCAACAACAGTTGCGAAATTAAGAAGTATCATTACTTAAAGATTATCAACTTAATTTCTCTCATGTGAAAATAAATAACAGAGGCAAGTATGGGAATGATTAGAATAAAAACTTGTTATTTATTTTCATATGATAGATTTATAGTAAGAGATTACAAAATGGAAGGTTAGAAGGATAAATGTACAAGTGTCGCAGGAAGAAAAAAAGGAAAAAAGAACAATCTTTCAACTTATTCTTGTTCTTCATCAGATTCTTTATCAGATTCTTCTTCTTCGCTTGCATCACTATCAGAGACATCTGAGGAAGGCATATTTTCAGCAATTTCATCGAGAAGACAAGGATATGAAGAAAGAGGAATGTTGTGGTCATTGCAAATTGCTTCAATAGTTTGATTGCGAAAACGCACAAGTGACATCATTATTGAAATAATAAACAACCTTCCACGGATAGTTTGTAGTTGCTTCTTGACTTAGAATATTTTTTCATTGCGAAGAGAGAAGTCTTTTGCAAGTTGTGCTTTCTCAGATTCAAGTTCCTTGATTCTAGTTTGAAACCTGTAGGATCATAATATCGCAACGTACAGGGCTCGCGGGGTTAATAAACAACGATGTCGCGAGGTAGTCGCAGACAGCTAAAATAAACGACGCGATGAATAACGACACACAAAACAGCAGAAAGACATGGAACCTGGCGAGGGTTAAGAAGTGTCGCGAGATTGAATAGTCACACACTTGCGACACTTCGCGAGACATTCCCGAAAATAAAGGACGGCTTAGCTGTCACCCACTATGTATTACCCTATATAAAGGGCTGAGTGGGTCTGTTGGAAGGGGAGATCTTTTTGGAGTTGTTGGGCAAGTCATTAGGAGAGAGAAAGTGAAAGAGTGTATGAACTTCTAAGTGTAATTCTATTTTCCTTGTGTAAACAATTCATGAATTCAATCAATAAACATTCTTGATCTTACATCTTTCAATAGGCTAACTAAGTAAAATTGAGTGAGGGGTGTAGTGTGGGATTTCCTGCTACTACATATGCGCTAGAAACAGGGAGAGAGCTGGGATTGACGAAGCAATCGAAAGGAATTTGGATTAATAGAGAAAAGATTTGGAGTGATACTCAAGAATTCAGTGAAAAAGAAAAATGGCTAGAAGAAGAAATGTACAAGGGCAACCAACGATTGTAAGAAGAAGTGGGAGACTTGCTGGAGAAAGGAGGAATGAAACGGGGAGAATCATCAAGGATGAATATGAGAAATGATGGAGAAGGTCAAAATCAGCCACCAATCTCCCCAAAGAGCAAACGCGGCTGTGGATTATGATAGAGTGAGTGTACATACTTGGAGGTCTGATTCTGAAGACGAGAGAGAAGAGGAGCAGCAGTTGGTGAACAATGGACAAGGAGAGCAAGGGATGAATGGAGAAATGAATCCAGGAAACGAAGAAATGGCAGCGTTAGAAAGATTGAGACAAACAATACACGAAGAGAGACGATTAGAAGCGAGAGGAGCGAGCAAACTTGACAAGACAAAATCATGAATTGAGGATGGAAAATATGAGATTGCAAAGTAGGAGATCTAGAAGTAGCGTGAGATCAAGTTCTAGATCGAACAGAGAAGAAAGAAGGAGAGTTTTACCAACAGAAAATGCCGAGGAAGAAACACAAAATCCGAATACAGAGCATGGCGAGAGAACTGGGGAAATAGAAGATCGTTATATTCCCCAGCCCGAAAATCTTCAAGATGAGCGGAATAGGGAAAATCAAGGAAATATGCAACTCCAAGAACTGAATAACCCAGTTCTTTGAAGGGAGAATAATCTTGCACGGGAGAGAAGAATTGAGAAGAAACCGAGAGATCGAGGATGACATTGAGAGACACTACATTGAACAAGCGCGACTAGCTCGCGAAAAGAGAAAGAATAAGAGCAGAGAAATGGAAAATCAAGAGATGGAAGAAGCAATCCGGCAGAATAACCATGACAACCGCGAGAGAAGGAGGGAACAAAATCGTACCAATAGAAATATTAACGAAGAGTATGAGAGGGTGCAGATGATGAGAGCTGAGAGGCAACCAAGAAGAGAGAACAACCGATATAATGGCGTGCGAATTAACGAAAGAGACGAAGAAGAGCATCGCGAGGAAAGAAGAGGAGAAAATAATGAGCAGGAAGGTCAAAATAGGCACGAGCGAAGAAGGAGAGAAGCAGAGCTAAAAAGACCAGTAGAAACAAATTCTGAAGCAAATGAACAAATCTTAAGAGAACTAGCTGAGATGAGAGGATTACTGAACAATAGAAGGGAAGGAGGAAGGAGACAACTGGACGAAGCCATCGCAGAAGCCGCGAAGAATCCCTTCACGCTAGAAGTACAAATGGGAGGAATACCTCCTAAGTGCAATCTACCTGCATTAACCAACATCTTTGATGGAACAACCTGTGCGGTACAACATATCAAGGCTTATATGAGATGTATGTTACAATGGGAAAATCATGATGCCATATTGTGCAAATATTTCGCGTCAAGCTTAGTAGGAGAAGCATTAAAATGGTTTGAAGGTCTGCCAAGGAACACAATCACATCATTTAATCATTTACAAGCCACATTCCTGGGAGCATACATAAGTAACAACTCTTCGCGACCAGGTATTGAAGATGTATTCGGGTTGAAACAAAGGGTTGGCGAGAACTTAAGGCAGTTGACAGTAAGATGGAGGACCATGTGTAGCGAAATGGCAGGGAAGGGTTGAGGAGAGATATCTCATACTCTCATTTGTGAATGCTCTCTTCGCGACTAACTTGTTATACATTCAAATTTTTAGAATCAAAAATACAATCACGATGGCAGAACTGCGAGAATTACAGGAAGAATATATTGCCTTAGAAGAAAGACAAAATGAAATGAATTCTTACCCAGTCGCGAACACAAACTCGAATGCTGCGAACGCAAGCTTGTTGCCTCAATTCATAAATACAGTGGCGAGCACTTCGCAAGGACAGCAGGCAAGGAGAGGCGATGAGGGACAACGAGAAGATAGTAGCTATGGGAAGCCACGATCAAGAAGAGTTTGAACGTGAAAGGAACTACTACAACCGTAACAGCAATAATAAGATTCAGAGGCTAGATCATGTGCAAGAAACTTATGGTGGACGAAGGCAAAATAACCGTGGAGGGCAGAGAAGTCAAAGGATAGTATGGGAACAGATTACGATGCCTCCATTGAATGCTAGCGTTGAAAAGATCGGGAAGCTATACTTGTGATGGAAAATGTACCAAAGACCTTGGAATGTGGGAATGGAACCACCGCCAGTGATAGAAGTCATGAGTTTTGTTCTTACCATCGCTTCCATGGGCATCAAACAAACGATTGTAGAAACATAAAGAGAATTATTCTCGGGATGATTGATCGGGAAGTCTGAATCACTTTCTAAAGGGAGAAGAAACAGTCGACATTACCACCACCACCAGAGATGATGAACAGTGTCAGCGAAAGGAAAGGAAACATTTGTGATAGAAGTAGGAACAAAAGCTAAGAATTTGAACTGCAACTCTATCGTCCACTCCTATCGCACCATCGAAGATTTCCATGACAACGTGCTTAGTAGAGTCTTTGCGAGAGATGCTAATGATAAAGAAATAATGAGTCTGGCGAGAACGACGCAGTTAGAAAAGTGGCAGTTGAAGACTATTTCTTTCTCTGCAGATGAAGTACCAAAAGGAAGAGAAACACACGATAGCCCGTTGGTTGTGAAACTAGAGATTAACCCGAAACCAGTCGATGGAGAAGATGATGAGGCAGAAGCTTGCTGGGCGATCAACCGAATTCTAATCGACACCGGAAGTTCGGTGAATATTCTCTTCTACCATACTTATAAGACGATGGGAGGAAAAGATGAGGATTTGATCCCCTCGACATACAAGATATATGGCTTTAATGGCACTGCAAACAAACCAAAGGGAGAGGTTCACATGAGAATACCTCTACAAGGATTATCAAGCGATATTTTATTCGTGTGGTTGATGTGGAATCCCCGTATAATGCACTAATTGGGAGGCCATGGCTTCATGAAATCTTGGGGGTCGCCTCAACATACCATCAATGCATAAAATTTCCACACCCAAGTGGCATTGGTATCATACGGGGAGATTGGAAGGAGTCGCAACAATGTCATGAGGTCGACATAGAAAGCTGCGAAGAAAGAAATGCCAAAAGAAAGGGTTGGAAGCAACATGTGAGAAATGAACAGAGAAAGGAAAAACTGATGGTAGATGCTATAGAAGTGAGGGCTGAACATATCTCGCGAGGTGAATGCCTGGAGACAGACCAACATTATGACAATGAAGAAGCAAAAGATATGAGGAACAAAAGGCATAAGAAGTGAATAATCAATAAAAGCATGACGCAAAGTAATAGCTGAAGTAATGATGTGCGAGAATCTCGCAGCTAAGAGTAAAATGAGAATTCAACTAAGAAAGAAAAGTGAAATACAACAAGTGAAACAGAACTGTGCGAATACTTCGCAAACAAATATCAGCAAATAATGAAACATGAATGATTGAATGATTTAACAAATATGAATGCGCAAAAGAATGGGACGAACCTTTATGGCGTACACCCTAGTTCGCGAATAACATTTCGTAAGAGGCAAATGTAAGACCTAAAGTGCGTCATATAAGGGGGTATCTCTCGCCATGGTTCAGGGGGAAGGTTACACCGCTCCTGAGGCTCGAACCATGAAAATTTGGGGCCCATGAAAGCCTATCCGGAAGAGGTACCTTGGATTCCCAACTATATATGTAGGTTATACCCTGGTTGGGCGACCGAGGGTCTCTTCCTAGGAGTCAGTGTATGCTCAAGGCGCCGAGGTACACGGTTGAGCCAGAGTGCCCGGGATGGATGAACCTACCCTGGCCATTCTTGGCAAGTCTTGGCATGCGTTGCACTCGCCCGAAGAAAACTCCACTTAGGGTGCAGTCTCGTAACCATAAACCATATAGGTATAAGGGATAAGAGGCTGCGAAAACAACGGTTGTTGTTAAGACCGGATGGGAGGAGCTAGTCTTGTATGGCCGATGTTTCGCCTCCTTGAAGGGGCAACCAGGGGAGATGATAAGGGCGACGCTCTCCGTTAGGGGGTGTCAAAACAGACGCAAATGTCATAAGGCTATGTTTTCGCAAGAAAATTTAGGCTCGTCATATTTGTGCAATGATCCCTGCAGAGGCAATAATACTAACGCGAGGGTAAGGCGAGATCAATGGGTCTTTACATGAAAGTGTACGGACGTCCCGCGATTTCGTCGCACGACGGCAATGTCATGGGGCTTTATGTTCGCAAGGATATTTAGGCCTGTCATATTGTCGCAACTAAAACATCCCGCAGAGGCAAAAATACTTGGAAAATGATAAGACAAGATCAATGGGTCTTTACATGCAAGTGTAAAGACGTCCCGCGATTTTGTCGCAATAAAAGGTGGCGGGGAAGACCTCTAATTAGGGAGGTCTAACTCTAAGACCACACAAATATGATAAGGCAGGGTCAATGGGCCCTTGCTTGACAATGTAGGGCGGCTTGCGACCTTGTCGCAATGAGCAGAGATAAAATACATTTATAAAGATAAGGCAAGGTCAATGAGCCATTACATGAAAATGTAAAGGCGGTCTGCGACCTTGTCGCAACAAAAAGAGATAGAATTCAAAATTCATGAAGATATCCGCGAATTCATCGCGACGATCCATTTCAATAACAATAAAATACATGATAACAGCTAAAATCTTCCATCAGAAGATCAATAACAGAGGCAAGTATGGGAATGGAAAAGATGGAATATTGTTATTCATCTTCCGATGAAAGAGTTATACATCAATAAGGATAGCCAATTATATTACAAGGAAGAATTGCCAAAAAAGGGGAGTGAAGGTTGAATTCAGGGGGGGAAAAATCCAAGAAGTACACTACAATAAAGATACAGAAGTATACAGATATTACAGGCAGCGAAAGAAACAAAAAGAGTTATCTCTTGAGTGATTCTTCTCCTTCATCTGATTCTTCAGTTCTATTATTTTCATCGCCAGAAGCTTCTCCCTCGCTAGCCTCACTATCAGAAACATCTGAGACAGGCAGATTCTCAGGGACCTTTTCGAGGAGCCAGGGGTATGAATGAAGAGGGATTTTGTGGTCTTTACAAACATACTCCATGGCTCCATTGCGATAACGAATCGCATCGTTATTAAAATTCGCCACAGTCGTTTCAAATTGTTTCTTCAACTTGGAATACTTGTTATTGCGAAGGGAGAGACTCTGTGCGAGCTGTTGTTTTTCAGATTCAAGTTCTTCAATTCTCGCTGGAAAATTCCTGGCGAGTTGTTCTTTCTCAGATTCAAGCTCTCTAATTCTAATCTGAAGCCTCTTCTCGATTCTCGCAAATAAGTAACAACAAGTTAATAATTTACAAGCAATACTATAGAAGTAAGAAAGCGATGAAGGTATAATAAGTAACCTTCTCTATCGGATATCATATCTTTAATCAAGGAAGTATGCTCAAAGATGAAGACTAACATCAACACCTAGGTTATTCCCTGGCATTATCTAAAACTTTCGCAGCCTGTGCGAATTCATCATCACTATTAATAACAAGAAGAGAACGAACTTGCTCTTCTCGCTGCTTAAGCATAGTATTTTGATGAAGGAGTTCATCTCGTTCAACTTGCACACCAAGAAGAGATTTGTGGAATTCTGCTAATGCCTGTGCACCTCTGTTAGTGATGCGATCGTTCTCATCTATGAGATCACTAATTTTCTTCCTTAAAGTCTTGATTTTATTCTCGGAATCAAGGTACATTCGTTTAAAGCGGTTAGTTAAATTTAAACTAGATCTGTGTTCGATTTCTAGAAGCTGATATTTGGATTGAAGATCCTTTAATGAAAGGAGGTTAGTTTTATCTGAGGAGCTACTTAGAGATTGATTGAGGTGAGCGAGAAGAAGGTCATTATCCATAGGTTCAGGAAATGTATGGAGAAGAATAGCCTCATCGGAGAGATTATATACATCTGCGAAGGTAATAAGTTAGGTGGCAATATGCGATCGATAAAATAGAAATAATAAAAAGGAAAAATCTTATACCATAAAGTTGCTGATTCGCGTTCTGAAGAGTGGACACCCTATCCCTTTGAGAGTCAAGTTCGGTATTTAACTTTTGAATTCTCTCATCTTTATCGCGAGATGACGCAGCTTCAGTCTCTAATTCTCGAATCTTCTTGCTCAATTGCGAATTCTTCTTCTCAAGATTGTTGCGTCTTCTCTCGAGATCTGAGGCGACTACAAAGGAAGTTCTTCCAACCTATAAAAGAAGATAGAAGAATCATTAATATACATATATTTAAAAATATAAAAAAGGGAAATGTGACGGCATACGTACCAAAGATCCAAGTGCATTCAACAAGTCAGGAGACACGACTCTAGAAGCTCCATTAAAAGAATCATTGCCTTCTAGTAACGCAAAGATTACACACATTTGCGAGAGTCCCGCAAAGAGAAGCTAGGGAGCATCTCCCATTCCTTGGAAAGAGTCTGAGAAGATGCTAGACAACCGATCCATAGGAGAACCAGCCAATGGAGTTTCTTTAGCAAGAGAGCGATTCGAATCATGGTCATCCTCATCGAAGATTCGGAGTTTGAGTTAAGGCGAGAAGAAGATTGAATCTTTCGCTTTTTAGTTAATGGAGCGAGAAGATTTATTTTTGCGAGCGACGTTTTGCCCTTACTTTTACCCTTCGCGGCCACTGACTTCTTCAACTCCAACCTTCGCATACGGTTAAAAATAAGAAACAGAGGCAGCAATATTGTAAAAATGATAAAGGAAATGTTTCTTACTTCGCCCGTAATCGATCGAAGTCTCATCAGAGTGCTCTCCAACGGATTATCCTTGTAGCTTCTTCTCAATTTGTTGATCTGAAAAAATTCCACAAATTCAGCAAATATAAAAAGAAAATTGCGAAAGCAAGATTTGAGGTTGAAAACATACCTCTTTTGCCCTATCAGGCCATTTGAATTCCCAAGGATGATACCCTGCGAGATTCGCAGGAAGAACGTGCGAACCCGCGATATAAGGGCCATTTAAAAACAAGGGGACAACCCACCACTTCTCATCTTTAGAGTGGCGAGGAGTAGTGTTATTGCCCGGGTGCCAATCAATATCCTGCATGAGCAATTTATCCTCAGGGACATTATCCTTCTTTTTCAGGCGAATGCCCCAGCGAGATTTCGCGTTAACCATTTGTATCACTGAATAGTTTTCAAAAAAGTTCTCTCTGAGTGTATTTCTCAAAGATCTATTTCCAAGTCTGCGTATTCGGGGTTTCTAACAAGTAGTAGAGTATAAAGATCCTTTGCCAAAGACCACGATTCGCATACTCAAGCATTAGGCGAATGCAATCGCCACTCAATTGATAAATAGCCCGAGAGAATTTTTCATGGGCCAAGATTTCATAAAATAGAGGCAACTCTGGATCGTATAAGGGAATGGGAAGTCCCGCGAGAAGATGACCTAGCGAGACTATAATCCTTTGATCATCACATTGATGATCAGAAAATAACTTTGCATAAAGAATGGATGAAGGTTCTTGATCGGGAATGGTCGATGAGTGAAACCCTTCTCGAGCAACTTCGTTGAACTTCATCAAAAGAAGCTTTGTATGCACGACTAATGGCAGCCATTATCAGTATGGGAATGGATGGGAGGTTAAAGGTTAAGATCGATGCTAGAAAAGACGAAGAGAAGATTTGCAGTAGCAGGAGCGCAAATTGCGGAAGGAGAAAATCAAAGAAGTTGCAGAGAGAAACTAAAGAATGAAAAGGAGGGGAAAAGAAAACTATATATAGGAAAAAAGATCCTCGAGAAAAACGAGGTCATTTAATGCGAGAAGAGACATGAACGGTCAAGAATAAACGGTTGGAAGAGACGTGTCGAAAAAGGGCTTTAATGGTTACAAACTGTGTACGGAACTGAAACAGATAAAGATAAGCAGTCGCGGCAAATCAAAAGCATCGCTCTCATGATATTCTTCCCTTCGCAAGAAAAGTATGAGGAGAGACAGGAGATGCAAAACTTCGGAACATCGCAAAAGAATAGAGGCAAGTACGTACTTTTCAAGTACAGTATTCTTCTGCTCGTTCCTTCATCAGCGAAGACCAAAGATTATTACAACAACAGATTTTTCCTTAAAAATCGCTCTTCAAGCAATATTCAAGGAAAAAGAGGCAAGATGTAGGATCATAATATCGCAACGTACAGGGCTCGCGGGGTTAATAAACAACGATGTCGCGAGGTAGTCGCAGACAGCTAAAATAAACGACGCGATGAATAACGACACACAAAACAGCAGAAAGACATGGAACCCGGCGAGGGTTAAGAAGTGTCGCGAGATTGAATAGTCACACACTTGCGACACTTCGCGAGACATTCCCGAAAATAAAGGACGGCTTAGCTGTCACCCACTATGTATTACCCTATATAAAGGGCTGAGTGGGTCTGTTGTAAGGAGAGATGTCTTTAGAGTTGTTGGGCAAGTCATTAGGAGAGAGAAAGTTTAAGAGTGTATGAACTTCTAAGTGTAATTCTATTTTCCTTGTGTAAACAATTCATGAATTCAATCAATAAACATTCTTGATCTTACATCTTTCAATAGGCTAACTAAGTAAAATTGAGTGAGGGGTGTAGTGTGGGATTTCCTGCTACTACAAAACCTCTTCTCAGATTCTGCGAACAAATGACAATGAGTTAGCAACTTAATAACAGTTTCATAAAAAAGGAGCGGAAAAGTAATGAAGAACAGTAAACAACCTTCTCTGTCAAAAATCATATCTTTATCCAAGGCATTATGCTCAGCATGAAGACTAACGTTAACACCTAAGTTATTTCTGGCATTATCTAGAACCTTCGCAGCCCAAGCGAATTCATCATCATTATTTATGACAAGAAGTGAACGAATTTGATTTTCTCGCTCATTAAGTATGGCATTTTGGCGAAGAGATTCGTCTCGTTCAATTTGGACTTCAAGAAGAGTTTTTGGAATTTTGCTAATGCTTGTGCACCTTGATTAGCAATGTGATCCTTATCATCTATGAGGCTGCTAATTTTCTTCCTTAGAATATTATTACTCTCCTGGGAGTCAAGATATAAATGTTTAAATCGGTTGGCTAAACCTAAACTAGATCTATGTTCAATTTCTAAAAGATGAAATTTGGTTTGAAGTTCATTTAATGAGAGAGAATTAGTCTTGTTTGAAGAACTACTTAAAGATTCATTGAGATGAGCGAGAAGAGCATCATCATCCATAGGTTCGGGGAATGAATGGAGAAGGATGGCTTCTCGGAAAGATTATAAATGTCTGCGAAAATGATAAGTCAAAAAAAAAGAAAAATAAATGACAAAGTAGAAATGAAGAAAAAGAAGGGTGTTATACCATAAAGTTGTTGATTAGCACTTTGAAGAGTAGATATTTTGTCCTTCCGGGAAGAAGACTCAACTTCCAAGCTGTTGAATTTTAGCATCCTTCTTGCGAGATGTCGCAACTTCAATTTCTCGTTCTTTGTTCTTCTCCTTAAGTTGAAGATTTTTCTTTTCAAGATTGTTGCGTCTTTTCTCGAGGTCTGAGGCAACAACAAAGGAAGCTCTCCCAGACTATAAAGGAAAGTAAAGAAATTGTTAAGATAAGGTTTATAATCGAAATCACAAAGAAATAAAGAAATATGAACATACCAAGGCATTGAGTGCATTTAAGAAACTGGGAGTCATTGTTCGAGAAACTCCACGAAAAGAATCATTATCCACTAGCAGGAGGGCATCGCAAATATTAGCGAGAGCTTCGCAAGTAGAAGATAAATGATCATCTCCCAATCCTTACATAGAATCAGAGAAGACACTAGACAATTGCGCCATAGCAGATGCGACCGAATGATTCTCCTTTGCAAAAGAAGTATCAACCTCATTTTCATCTTCGTCATAATTCTCGCTGGTTTGGGAACTAGAATGAGAAGAGGGATGGATTTTCCGTTTTTTTAGAAGATGGAGCAGAAGATTTATCCTTGCGAAGAGTGATTTTATTCTTGCCTTTAACTTTCGCAGCTTCGGGAATGTCTATTTCTTCAACGCCAACCTTCGCACACGAATGAAGATAAGAAACAGAGGCAACAATATTGTTAAAAATAACAAAAGAAAGTATTTCTTACTTCATCCGTGATTGATCGGAGTATCGCGAGTACTCGCCTTTGGACGTCTTCTATAACTCTTTTCAATTTGATAATCTGAAAATTTTGCAAGCCTAGTAAATATAAGAGGAAGGAAATATCATAAAGCAAATCTAAAATAGGAAATATACCTCTTTTGCCTTCTCGGGCCTTAAATTCCCAAGGATGGTAGTCTCGAGATTCGCAGGAGTATATGAGAACTGCAATATAAGGTCCGCTCAAAAATAGAGGAACAACCCACCACTTCTCATCTTTGGAGTACCGAGGAACATTATTTTTGCCCGAGTGCCGGTCAATATCTTGCATAAGCAACTTATCACATCGGGAATATTATCTTTTCTCTTCAATCGAGCACCCCAGCGAGATTTATCATTTCTCATATTACTTCATAATTTTCAAAAAAGTTTTCTACGGTATACTTCTCAGCGACTATTTTTAAACTTGCGAATCTAGGATCTTTGACATCGTCAGGATATAAATATCCCTTACCAGCGCCACGGTTGGCGAATTCAAGCATTAGACGGATGCAATCACCGCTTAATTGATAAATAGCTCGCGATAATTTCTCATGAGCAAGAATTTCATAGAATAAAGGCATCTCGGGATTGTAGAGAGGAATGGGAAGGCCTGCGAGGATTTGACCTAGCGAGATTATGATTTTCTGATCATCACATTGATGATCAGAAAACAACTTTGCAGAAAGTATAGATGAAGATTCTTGATCAGGAATAGTTGATAGGATGAAGCCCTTCTCTTGTAAATTCTTTTGAGCTTCATTAAAAAGGGTTTATATATACGACCAAGTGAAGCCATTTTTAGAGTATGGGAATGATTAGAGAATTGAAGATCAAGAGAAAGAAAGAAGGGAAGATTTACTGATAGCGAAGCGCAATTGCGGAGGAAGAGAGTTGAAGAAAAGTTGCAGAGGGAAAATAAAAGAGAAGAAGAGAAGGGGGAGAAAAATATATATAGAGAGAAGAATCCTAGAGAAAACAAATGCATTTAATGCGAGATGGGACATGAATGATCAAGAATAAAGGGTTGAAAGAGACGTGTCAAGAAAAGAGTAGAACAAGAAACATCTGTAATAAATTCCGTGTAAAAGTACGGGAGTGAAACAGATAAAGATGAGCAGTTGCGGCATTTCAAAATGTTGGTTCTCATGACATTCTCTCCTTCGCAGAGAAGACATGAGAAGAGGCAAGATGTAAGATCAGAATATCGCAACATCAATACTTCGCGAGATTAATAAATGACGACATTGCGAGGGAGTCGTAGGGAAGTAAAATAAATGACGCAATGAATGACGACAGCCAGAACATGAGGAAGATATGAAAATATGGCGAAGTTTAAGAATGTCGCAAGATTGTATACTTGTACGCTTGCGATATTCGCAAGCCATTCCCGAAAAAAAAAGGACAGCTTATTTGTCATCCACTGTATACTACCCTATATAAAGGGTTGAGTAAGTCTGTTGAAGAGAGGGTTCTTTTGAATTGTTAAGCAAGTCATTAGGAGAGAGAAAGTTTTAGAGTGATTGTAATTCTATAACTCATTTCTATTTCATATTGTAAAGATTCAAGTATTCAATCAATAAGAATCATAATCATTCATCTTAAAATGACTTAATTGTGTATATTCTAGTGAGGGGTGTAGTGTAGGATTTCCTACAACTACATGACACACTAAAATATGACAACCAAACTTGACATACCAACGCTTGGTAAGTTCAACCGAGCTTTGCTCTAACAGATGGTACTCAATATGATAGAACAAGTAAGATCGGATACGCAACTACAGAGAAAATAGTTGGATCTGGCTTCACGAATCCCAAGTGAAGTTTTCAAGTCATTAACCTAATATGGTTTTAAAAAAAAACCTAGGTTAAAGGAGAATCAACTCTAGTACGCAACTAGGACACAAGAAAGTGTCAGGATTAGATTTTCCAGTTGCTAGAGTTTACCCTTATATAGTCTTTCAAATCAGGGTTGCTTACAATCAAAGCTAAGATAGCTTAGTAACAAAGCATTCAATATTCACCGTTACATGAATTCCTGATTTAAGATTCAAGCTAAGTTTGCTTAAAAATAAAGCAACTAATCTCATTGTTAGATGGTCTTAGCTTGTTACAAACAAATGAAATATACCTTCATTTAGATATGGGTAACCGTACCTAAACGTGTATATTGAGTTGGCTCAATAATAGTTAACTGAAGTTAGCTATATGAACACTTTTGTCTTAACCACATTCATGTAACACTTCTAGATCAAATATGATGATCAATCAATCATGAAAGATAATCAAATGAATCTAATTGTGTTTCACATAGAGTTGTTCAATTGTTCACTATCTCATAGAAATATATATGAACAAATTGATTCGTAACCGTACAAAGTACTTATACAAGAATCAATTCATGAACATTAAGCCACGGTTTGCAAAGTTTGCATTCCTTAATTCATAAATGTTTTATTTCATGAGTATGAGAATCTTACTTAACCGACTTTAGAACTTAACCACTGTGTTCGCAAACCAGGTATGCAAACAACAACTCCTGACCTTGGTCTGTCCAGCCGTTCGCAAACCAGGTACGCGAACAGCCATCCTGGACCCAACTCAGGTAGAATCGTTCGCATACTAGGTACGCAAACAAGGTTCCCGGACCTGAATCATAACAATACAGTTCGCATACTAGGTATGCATACCGTGTTGTATCCATACATGGTTAATTGTTCTAAACTCCCATTTCAATCATATTGAAACATCCTTAGAAGACGACAATGGTTGTCTCACACAAACCATTAGCTTCAAGTAATTTTCAAGTGATCGAATGATCAATATACGAAACTTTCCAAGTCGACATCAAATGATTGTCTCACACAAATCATATAAGATGTTTCAAGGCAATTTTCACATAATCATCTTTTGACTTAATATTTAGTTTCCAACAAATAAATTATCTTCAATTAAATTCGTCAATAATAATGATGAACATAGTTAAAGCAAAAAGCTTGCAACACATATTTCGAGAAATAGATAAGCGAGATAAACTCGGCTCGAAATATCAAATGTGCATAATGTAAAAGTCTATATAGCTATACGACTTAGTCTCATTAGAAGATAGAATAGAATAGACTTCTGAGTGATAGATAAGTTTTAGTCTCCACATACCTTTTGTTGATGAAGTTCCTCCAAGCTCTTCTTAGTAGATCTTCGTCCGTGAAGTCTAAAGCTCAACTACACATTTTATCTTAATCCGAGACATAGCTATAAGTAGACCAGTGAATCGTTTTCACCCATCAAAAAATTTATAGATCATTTAGGTGTGCAACTAAATTGATTTGTTAATTCAATCTAAAACTAGTAGGGGTTCGGAAATAAGTAATTGTTTAATAACTCACTAGACAAGTAGGAAACACAAGACCTTGCGAAGGGATTTTGTGGAGCAATTGTGTGTAAAAAAATGCTAGAAAGTGAACCGAGCAAACCCAGTTTAACTTCTAGTACACAACCTAAAAATATTAATGCGTTCAATTGAATTACATCTTGTAACGAACTTTAAGGTGGTTCTTTAGAATAGAATCTGATAACTGAGCGAACCTGTTATCCAGTGAAACAGGGAATTTTGGGGTTAGCTATGCAAACCTGCTTTCCCACGGTTCTGTGACTAATAACAAGTATATGAATACATAACTTGAATCATTGTTTTGTAATGAAGAACGATTCTTTGATCTTATTTCTCTTATTGATTTCAATGCTTTTTTTTACTTTTGCTTTTCAAAACTAAAACGAAACCCCCTTTTTGTGATAAATTTACAACTAAAACTTCTTGCTCCTCGTGGGAACGAACTTAACTACACTATTTTACTTGTTAAGTAAGTGGAAAAATATTCACTAATTTGTTGTGGTTACGACACACATCAAATTTTGACACCATACAGCCAGTTGCAGTGCTCTAACTCTATCAAACCTAAATGGGTACAAGACATTGGTAGTAGTTATGCTAATTATGATAAAGTTCAAGAACTTGAAAATACGAGGGTACCCAAATACATCACAACTTTTAAATATCAACCTATAAGTCCTTTGCCAAGTCTGATCGTCTATGGACAAAGTCGAGACAATACAACAACTATGGTATACACTTTGTGTGATCATCTATGGATATGAAATAGAGACAATACAACAACAAGGTGTTCACTTGATAATAAGTACGGTCTTAAACTGAAACACTATAGGATCAATATCAAGTGACCAGAATTAACGTACAAGTGTATTTACTTTAAATTATAATAAAAAATTATAATTGCGGAAAATCAAGTAAATGACACAATAAGATTTTGTTAACGAGGAAACCGCAAATGCAGAAAAACCCTGAAACCTAGTCCAATTTTGAATACTCTATGTAGGATCAGAATATCGCAACCTTAATACTTCGCGAGAGTAATAAACGACAGCACCACGAAGGAGTCGCGGGGAAGTAAAATAAATGACGCAATGGATGACGACAATCAGAACACGAGGAAGATGTGAAAATCTGGCGAAGGTTAAGAGTGTCGCGAGGACGAACACTTATACACTTGCGACACTTCACGAGTTATTCCCGAAAATAAAGGACAGCTTAGCTGTCATCCACTGTGTACTACCCTATATAAAGGGGTGAGTAAGTCTGTTGTAGGGAGGGTTCTTTTTGAATTATTGAGCAAGTTATTAGGAGAGAGAAAGTTTTAGAGTGATGGTAATTTCTTTAGCTATGTTCTATCTTCCTTTGTAAACATTTCAAGAAAATAATCAATAAAATCTATAGTTATTTATCTTCAAATGAATTAGTTGAGTAAATTCTAGTGAGGGGTGTAGTGTGGGATTTCCAGCAACTACATATGCGCTAGAAACAGGGACTGAAACAGGATTGAAGATAAAAGATTGCAATCAAAATTATTCGAATCAAGAAAATGGGAGAGAAAAATGTTAAATCAGGTGAGGGAGAGAAGTTAAAAAACAAGGAATATGATGAAAATATGGAGTACAGTACAATTACAAAAGCAATGATTAATGAATTTCATGAAAACATCGGAGGAAGAATACATAAACGAGATTTTGAAGGAAAGAAGATTATAGATGGGGAGAAGACATCGTCTTTGAAAGAGTGGGAAAAGCAGAAAATAACATTCACAGCAGCAGAGGTACCTAAAGAGGGTTTGAGCCATACATACCCATTAGTGATCACAATAAATGCATGCAAAAATGGAGAAGAACCAGCAAAAGCAGCGGAAGAATGGGCAGTAAATAGAACTTTGGTGGATACAGGGAGTTTGGTGAGCATCATGTTTTACCATACTTACAAAAAATTAGGATATAAAGATGAAGAAATGATTTCCCCAGCGTATTATATCCATGGTTTTGGTAAATCTATAACGAAACCTAAAGGAGAGGTAAAATTACTAGTTCCGCTTGGAGAAATTGAAACACAAGTGACATTGAGTGTAGTGGATATGGAATCTCCATACAACGTGTTGCTAGGGAGGCCATGGGTACATGCAATTAAGGCTGTAGCGTCAACATTTTATCAGCGTATCAAGTTTCCTATGCCAACTGGAATTTGTGAAATCAAAGGAGATATTGATAAAGGGAGAATATATCATCAAGAAGAAGTAAAGCATTATGAATAACGAGTGAAGAAGCGAAAAGATCGCAAGAAGATGGTAAAAGCAGCTAAAAAAGAAGAAGAATTTAAAATTTACATGATAAGAGCAAAAGAAGGAAAAGGAATACCTAGCGCAATCTCGCAGGATAAGGAAATGAAAGGACCAACCCCTATGGGAGAACCGAAAGCTAGCTATATCGCAGTTAGAACAAACAAAAGAAGTGAATGTTGAATCGAAGAAGAGCCCAAGATGTTAAAAATTGGGACTAAAATGGAAGTAGATGAAGAAAGAAGAACTATTGATTTGCTGCGAGATTATAAAGATATTTTCGCGTGGGATATGGATGAAATGCCTGGTATAGATCCATCTGTGGCTTGCCATAAATTGGAAATTGTGAAATGTAAGACCATTCAAACAAAGAATTAGAAAGATCGCAAACAAAGATATCATCCTCAAATAGAAGAAGAATTTAAAATGCTAGATGCGGGAATCATTAGACAAGCAAAATATCCCGAATGGATAGCAAATATGGTTATAGTCCCAAAGAAAAAAAAGGGATAAGAATTTGTATAGATTTTACCGATCTAAACAAAGCTTGTCCTAAAGATAGTTTCCTGTTACGGATATTCCGCAATTGGTTGAAGTCGGCGAGTAGAAACGAAAGGATATCATCTCTTGATGGATATAAAGGTTACAATCAAATTCCTCTCGCCAAGAAGATCAAGAACATACTTCTTTCTTCGCTCCAAGAGGATTCTTTGTTATACAAAAATGCCATTTGGTTTGCGAAATGCATAGGAGCAACATACCAAAGAATGGTGGAAAAGGTGTTCGCGAGATGGATACACAAAACATTAGAGGTGTATGTAGATGATATGTTAATAAAAAGTAAGAAAGCAAAAGACCACATACAAGATCCGAAAGAAATTTTTGAACAAATGAGACATTTCAACATCAAAGTAAATCGAGAAAAATGCACCTTTGGAGTTGCATCGGGGAAAATTTTTAGGTTACATCGTATCAAAAGAGGGAATCCAAGTCGACCCCAGAGAAAGTACAAGCGGTTCGCGATATGCCAACACCTGCGACAAGAAAAGATGTTCGAAGTTAAATGGGTTACTAGCTTCGCTAGGAAGGTTTATCTCGCGATCATCTGATAAATGCAAGCACTTTTTCAACATTCTCAAAAAGGGATCAAAGTTTAGATGGACAGATGAGTGTGAGAAAGCCTTACAAGGAATAAAGGAACATTTAATGGATATATCAATTTTACAAAAAGCATAACCAGGAGAAGAATTATTGATCTATCTTGCGACGACCTCGCATGCATTAAGTGCAGTATTACTGCGAATGAACGCAGGGGTAGAGAAACCAATCTATTACATCAAACCAAAACTTTCAATGCATGAGAAAGGAATTACTCAAAAATTGAAAAACTAATCTTGGCATTAGTTTACGTAACATTTAAACTTCGCATATACTTTCAAGCGCACATTGTTAAGGTAGTGACAAAAATACCAATCGAATCGGTAATGAAAAATTCAAAAAGATCGGGGAAGAGTTGAGAGATGGAATGTTCAAATAATTCATTGCAAACTCAAATACGAAATATTGTCTTCACCAAAATCACAAGTTGTCGCAGACTTTCTAGCAGAATTTCCTTTGGAAGCGGATGAACTAGTGGAAGAAATGATGGACGTAGAAGAAGAACATGGAGATCCAAAAGACTTGTTAACTGAGCCAAATAGATGGGAAATATTAGTAGATGGGTCATCTAATGGAGAAGGTAATGGGGTTGGAATTGTTGTGATATCGCCAGAAGGCAATAAAATAGCTTTTTCTTCCAGATTAGAGTTTGCGTCAACCAATAATAAAACAGAATATGAAGCTATAATACATGCTTTGCGATTCGCAATAGAAATGAAATTGGAAAATGTGAGGATTACCAGTGATTCGCAATTGGCTATTCGCCAAATAAAAGAGGAATATACTACAAATGAACTATCTTTGCAAAAGTACAAGAAACTTGTTGACGAGCTGTCGATGCAGATACCGAGAATAAAATGGAGACATATATCAAGGAGAAATAATAGACTCATGCAGATGCTTTTGCTTTTATGTCAAGTATGATGACAGATCCGATTGCGAGAAATATAAAAATACAAACACTTTTAACACCGTCAATTAATAAAGAAGAAGAACAGAAAAGATGTAATGCTAATAGAAGATGGAACAAAAACACTTTGCGAAGAAGATTGGAGAGCGAGAACTTCATGCATACCTGATGAAAGGGGAAACACCAAGAAATAGATTAGAGGCACACAAATTAAAAAGCCGTGCAACAAATTATGAATTAAGAGATGGAGTACTATACCGACGATCTTTTAATGGACCTTCATTCGAGATGTGTAACAAGGAAGGAAGGAGAAACCATATTGAAGATGTTGCATAGCGGGGATGCCGGGTAATCATAGTGGTGGAAGATCTTTAGCACATAAAGCAAAAATGCGGGCTATTATGCGGCCGTATATGCATGAGGACGCGAAACAAATATCAAGGCGTTGCGAAGATTGCCAAAGGCATGGGAAGAAGATAAATGCACCGGAGCGCCATTAAATTCTTCAACAAGTGTGTGGCCTTTTGGAAAATGGGGCTTAGATATTGTGGGACCATTCCTACCAGGAACAGGGACGAGAAGATATCTAATTGTCGCTACCGATTATTTCACAAAATGGGCAGAGGTGAAAGCGGTACAACACATTCGCGATAAAGATGTTTTTACTTTCATATTTGAGAACATTATATGCGATTTGGGATTCCAGACAGTTGGTATCCGACAATGGGAAACAGATTTGAAGGACAAAATATAGAATTGCCGCTTAATGCATTTCGATACGATGTGGAAAATCAACTCCTCTATACCCATGAGCTAATAATGGACAGCGAAGCGACAAATAAAACAATTGCAGACATATTGAAGAAGAAGTTAGAAGGATACAATAAAGGATGGTGCGAACAAGTGCACAATGCAAGAATGCATGGGCTTATAATACAACCAGGAGAGAAGCTACAGGAATGTCACCTTTTTGTTTAACATATGGGGTTGAAGCTGTACTCCCAACATAAGTTATGATTCCAACAACAAAGAAAGAAGCTTGGGAGAAAAATCTTAGTGTGGGGAACATTTTAATCAAATTAGATGAATTAGAAGAAAAAAGAGAGAGAGAGCACTACAACATATGGAGAATTATCAGCGAAGATTGGCCAGAGAATATAACAAACGTGTCAAGATACGTGAATTTAAACCAGGAGATCTGGTGCTGCGAGAGACACCAATATATCAGCGTGAAAGTGGTGGCAAGTTGGCAAGAAAATGGGATGGACCTTATATCATTAAGGAAATAGTTGGCACATGGGCATATAGATTAATGGATCCTGAAGGGAAAGATGTAGGACAAAGATTGGATAGACCATGGAATAGGTTGTATCTCAAGAAGTATTATCCATAAAAGATGGATGAAATGAAATGAATTTGGATGAAATGTTTTTGTGACAGAATGATTGCGAAGTTGAATAAAAAGAGAAAGATTGCATTTAATGTCTCAAGCAATACATTACGAGAAAATGAATGATTGAATGAATTAACAAAAATGAATGAGTGAGTGAATGGGACGAACCTTTATGGCGTACACCCTAGTTCACGAATGATATTTCGCAAGAGGCAAATGTAAGACCTAAAGGCGTCATATAAGGGGGTATCTCTTGACATGGCTCGTGGGAAAGGTTACACCACTCCTGGAACCCGAGTCATGGAGATTTGGGGCCCATGAAAGCCTATCCGGGAGAGATACCTTGGATTTCCAACTATATATATATAAGGTTATACCCCGGTTGGACGCCCGAGGGTCTCTTCCAAGGAGTCGATGTATGCTCAAGCGCCGGGGTACACGGTTGAGCCAAGAGTTCCCGGGGCTTTTGAAGTGTCTCGGCCATTCTTGGCAAGTCTTGGTATATCCGCACTCGGCCCAAGAAAACTCCACTTAGGTGCAGTCTCGTAACCATAAACCATATAGGTATAAGGGATAAGAGGTCTGCGAAAACAACTCGGTTGTTGTTAAGACCGGATTGGAGGAGCTAGTCTTGTATGGCCGATGTACGCCTCCTTGAAGGAGCAACCAGGGGAGAAGATAAGGGCGGCACCCTCCATTAGGGAGCCGATAAGTGTCAAAAGACGCAAATGTCACGAGGCTTTGTTTTCGCAAGAAAATTTAGGCTTGTCATATTTGTGCGATGATCCCGTAGAGGCAATAATACTAACGCAAGGATAAGACGAGATCAATGGGTTTTTGCATGAAAATGTAAAGACGTCCTGCGATTTCGTCGCAAAGACGACAATGTCATGGGATTTTATATTCGCAAGAGTATTTAAACCTGTCATATTGTCGCAAATAACATATCATGCAGAGGCAAAAATACTTAAGAAATGATAAGACAAGGTCAATGGGTCATTACATGAAAATGTAAAGACGTCCTGCGATCTTGTCGCAACGAGGGGTGGCGAGATAAGACCTTTAATTAGGAAGGCAAAATAAGACCACACAATCAATGATAAGACAAGATCAATATATTTCTTCATTTGTGAAGATATCCTGCGATCTTGTCGCAATGATAAATTTCAACATAAATAAAGGTAAGTGAACATGCTTGCGAGATTAGAATTGCAAATATAAAATGAGATAGAAAGAGAAAATAAGGGATTATTCATCAAGGGATTTAGTCTTTCCAATCAAAAAGAGTACTTCAACAGAAATTGAAAAGCATCTTATGCAAAAAAGTCATACAGAAAAAGAGACTGGAAGATGTAAAATTACACAAATAGTTTAATTCTCTACATCAACGTTCTCGACAACATGAGATGATAAATGTTCTTCAACAATTTTATCAGCTTCACCTTCGCTAGTTGGAGGATTTTCATCAGCAATTTTTTCATTTGGATTCTTATCGACAATTTCATTATTCACGAGATCTTCGCAGCTTTCATAATCGTAATCACTATCAGGAGAATTAGGAACTTCATCATCTTCAACTTCCAAAGGTTCAATAGAGACAGGGTCAAGGGATTTAGAAAGTAAGATCTCATTCACAAAAACTTCAGCTTTCGGATGAAATTGACGAAGAAGTGCCTTCTGTTGATTCCTACTTTGGATATCTTTAAGATGGCTAAGATAATTAAGCTTTCTTGCGGCACGATCACGAGAATGGGCAAGAGTAGCGACAAGTGTTGCATTTTCCTTGCGAATCTTGGCATGGGCGGATTCCAAAGTAGACGAGAGAGGTGCGAAGATCTTTCTCGGATTCTCGTGAAAATAAAAAGAACAAGAGTTACAAATAAAAAGTAATGTAAGAAATTAGAAAAGGAAAACGGCGGATGAGGCGGTCAAATTTTATGACTACCTTCCTTTTGCGAGATAAGATGTTGGGTCGGGGCCAGGCAACTATTCTCCAAATGATCCATGGCATTATCAAAACCATCACCGACAAGACCTTTTAACCGAAAAGCAAGCTTTTTCATTAGAAATCGTAAATTATTTTCCTTCGCAAGGGAGGAATGAGATTCTTTTAACTTGGTATATTCATCCTTGAGCTGGTTTGTTTTCACACTTAGAGTTATTCTACCCTGAATAAGCTTATCTCTTTCGGTAGTGGTTTCTTTGAGTTTATTTTTCAATGAGCAGATATATTGTTCTTGCTCATTCAGTGCTTTTCGACAAACATCAAGTTGTTGCGAGGATATCGCCACCTTGTCCAACAAAGCTCGCTTCTCTTGAGACAAAGTTCCATTTTCATCTGATAAGGTTTCCAATTCCAAATTAGATTTAGTCAAAGAATATGAGAGATGCGACAATTGTTACTTAATAATTCTTGCTTCGGACTAAGTAGGCGTTTTCTTGGGTTAGATTATTTATCGGTCAACTGTAATATGTATGGAGGTTATCTAATCGGTTATATTGCTCCATCCAAGCATCTCTTTCCGTTCGATTTTCTTCCACTATTTTTTCCACTTTATATATCTCCATTTTACGTTTCTTATTAAAAGCTTGAAAGGCTAACAAAGTCTTAAAAAAAAAAAAAAAAAAAAAAAAAAGGAAATGATACCTTTTAGTTCTTCATTCTTCCTGCGAAGATTATCACGATCCAAATAAGTATTATGAAGGCTATTCTTCAAGGTCTTAATTTCTTATTCCAAGGATGCTCGCGACATGGTATCGTAACCAAAATACTTACTCAAGGATTCATAAACACTAGATCCGATAGGATCGGTGGAAATTTTCTTAACATCATTCATGGTATCCGATAAAACTTTAAAAGCTACATCTATCCCTTCCAAGTTTTCTTTAGCAAGAGAGATAGATCCAGAGGAAGAGGAAATGATGGAGGAAGAGGGAAAGGTTGAATCATCTTTAGTCATAAGAATGTCGATTAAAGGAACCCGATTAACAAGCTGTGGGCGAAGTAGAGGTATTAAGGGTAAAAGTGGAGAGAGGTTCATTTTGAAGAATTTCATTAATCAAAATTCAGGGATTGATTCATCATGCGAGATCCTCGCATGAGAAGGTGAGTCATCATGAGAGGAAAGAATTGGTTTATCTTGCGAAGAAATCGCTAGAGAAGATGAATTACCCTGCGAAGGTATTGTAGGAGAAGCAGCAAACTTAAACCCGTGAAAAGAAACAGGAGGCGCAATGATTTAGAAGGGCGAGGCTTCTTGGGGGATTTATCAAAGATCTTGCGAATTACAAGCTAAATAAGAAACAGAGGCAACAATATTGTTATTAAAAGAGTAAATGTTTCTTAAATACCTTATTATTCGCAGGCTTTCTCTTAGAGGCAAAGGATTTCGGTTGTTTCGGTTGCGAACCCATGGAAACACTAGGATTCGTAGATTTATCCTTGCTGAAACAAAAATGGCAAGAGAAATATTAAAAGAAGAATAGTATCCAAATAAAAGATTTCAATAAGAGAAATCAATCATGAAATAATCAAAATTAGCAAAATCAACAAACTTTGATGCCATAGAAACAGTAGCAGAAGAGTTATAGCAGAAAGACGATGAAGAAGACGATGAAGGAAAACGGCAGAGAAAAGTTGCAGACAATAAAGAAGATGAAGTGAAAGAAAAGAAAATTTTTCATAAGGAATTCTCCTTTAAATAGATGAGTAAAGAGTAAACTTAGGATAACATTAAATGTGCTTAGGTAAAAAGTGAAATTTTAGATACGTGTAAAAAGTCATTCCTAAATTCACTAATCTTGTCGGTAAAAGAATGGATATAAAACAAATGGTTGCGACATTTCAAAATGTTAGTTCTCATGACATTCTCTTCTTCGCAGAGAAGACATGAGAAGAGGCAAGATGTAGGATCAGAATATCGCAACCTTAATACTTCGCGAGAGTAATAAACGACAGCACCACGAAGGAGTCACGGGGAAGTAAAATAAATGACGCAATGGATGACGAAAATCGAACACGAGGAAGATGTGAAAATCATGGCGAAGGTTAAGAGTGTCGCGAGGACGAACACTTATACACTTGCGACACTTCGCATGAGTTATTCCTGAAAATAAAGGATGACTTAGCTTGTCATCCACGTGCACTACCCTATATAAAGGGGTGAGTAAGTCTGTTGTAGGGAGGGTTCTTTGTGAATTATTGAGCAAGTTATTAGGAGAGAGAAAGTTTTAGAGTGATGGTAATTTCTTTAGCTCTGTTCTATCTTCCTCTGTAAACATTTCAAGAAAATAATCAATAAAATCTATAGTTATTCATCTTCAAATGAATTAGTTGAGTAAATTCTAGTGAGGGGTGTAGTGTAGGATTTCCAGCAACTATACTCTAATAATTAAGCCGCTATACAAAATCTAATGCCAACTTCGTATAATAGAGACCAATTAGACTACCCCTAGCTACTTACTTTCCTCAGTATCCCTGCGCCTTCGACTTCTAGAGTCACGCACGTGAATCACCACTCCTTTAGATCATATTCCAAACAACAAAGGAATGAATCTTTTTGGTAACCACTCTATTTAATCTTTTGTGAAAGATATGTATGATTTGTCAACAAAGGCTCTTCCGTTTAAACTAATAAACTCCTTTGTCTAGTTAGATATGTAGGATTCAAATATCGCACAACAGTAAGAGTTTGCGAAAATATAGCTTATCTTGCGAAATGCAACAAGAGCCTGCGAGCATGTGACAATATGAGTTGTAATCCACTATGTATGAGCTGTCATCCACTATGTAAACACCTATATAAAGAGGAGAGCAGGAGAGAGAAAAGGGGGACACAATTTTGTAAGAGAGAGAGGATACACATTTTTTGTAAGGGAGAGATATTTTTAGAGAGACTTTATTTTTCTTTATCATCTTCTTCCCCAAATAATTAGATCTAGAGCTCTACAAAATATCCATTAATGGAGATTTTAAATGTAATACTTATGTAAATTCAACAATCATAGTGAAGAACCCTAACCCCGTGGATGTAGATCACATTGATCGAACCACGTAAATCTTGTGTCTCCATTTATATTTTAGCACTTTAATCTTTATTTTGATTATGAAATAGATTTAGATTTAGAAAATATTACATGGGGTGTGTTGTGGGAAATCCTGCAACTACATTTTTGGCGCTAGAAACAGGGAGGAGTAAAGGATTTATCCTTCCTGTAACTTGTTGGTTCAAGAATTAGCTACTGTTCATATTTTTCTAGATCTACAAAATTTAGGTTCAAAAATGGAAATTTCATTGAAGAAATCACACGTTCAGGGGGTAAACATCATCAACAATTCAAAGACATGAAAAGAGTAAGAGAAAAAAATTAGTTGCTGTGGTGAAATTCAGGGAAGAAAACTAAAGTTTCAATAGAAGATTTCCATGTTCAGGAGAAAAAGCAAGAGGCAAATTGTTGAAGGAAATTAAGGAAGGCGAAGAGAAGATAAGAGGCAGACGCTGTAATTTCTATCACAAACAGAAATTCGCACAAATGGTTCAAGGCTGAGCGAACAACAAATAGGTCACGGGTTCGAATTCGCACACATACATATTTTTCATTTTCTTCTTCAAGGGAGAATAAGGAAAAAAGTTATGCGTAAATTTCGCAGAGAGATTCTTGAACAATTGGTCCAGAGAGCAATATGTGCGTTCGTGGTCGCAAGTTCGAATCCGCCGCAAGCATAGTTTTATTCTTTTTATAGAGGGCGAAAAAATGATTAATTTCACAATATTGTTTCATTATTTCGCAAAACAAGAGGCAAGCATGTTGGTCATCTCGCGAAGTTAATGAGTTCATGGTCGCGTGTTCAAATCCCAACGAATGTGTATTTTTTGCATGGATATTTCGCAAAGGAATTTCGCACAGAAGAAAGTAAGTGATTATTTCGCACATATATTTCGCAAACAAAAGCCAGCAAAGTTGGTCAGAGGTGAAGACAATGAGCTTGAAGACGCAGGTTCAATTCCCACCTCCTGTGAATTTTTCGTATTTTTTTTTGGACTACCAGAGGAAGACAAGTTGTAGTTGCAGGAAATCCTACACTACACCACTCACAAGAATCCACACAATCAAGCCATTTTAAGATGTAAAATTATAATTTTTATTTATTTGCTTCTTGAATGTTTACAAGATAAAATGGAAAAGAGCTAAAGAAATTACAATCACAATAAACTTTCTCTCTCTTAATGACTTGCCCAACACTCAAAAAGCTCGCCTTCCAATAGGCCTGTTCGGCTCTTTATATAGGATATTACATAATGGATGACATGCACTAAATTTGTCCTTTATTTTCGGGAATGACTTGCGAAGTGTCTCAAGTGTATAAATGCATAATCTTGCGACACTCCTAGTTCTCGCTAAATCTTCACACCTTTCTCGTGTTCTGGCTATCGTCATCCATTGCGTCACTTATTTTACTCGTCTGCGATGCCTTCTCTATGTAAACATTTATGGATTTCGCAGAGGTGTTGGTGTTGCGATATTCTGATCCTACATCTTGCCTCTTCTCGTGTCTTCTCTGCGAAGGAGAGAATGCCATGAGAATCAGTATTTTCAAACTGCCGCGACTGTTCATTTCTTTCCATCAAATCTACCGCCAGGATTCCGTGAATTAAGCGTAACTGCCTACACGTGTCCAAAATTTCCCTTTTTATCGGTACATTTAATGTTAACCGGTCACCTTTTTCTTGTCTATTTAAGGAGAAATTCTCCATGAGGATGTTTCCTTTATCTTCTTCATCGTCTGCAACTTTTTACTGTTATTTTTCTTTCTGCAATTCTTCATCGTCTTCTTGCTATTGTCTCTCTGCTACTGTTCTCATCATCTTTCTGCTACTGTTTCTATGGAGCCATCAAGATTTGTTAATTTTGCCAAAATTGATCTTTTTGTGATTGATCTCTTTTATCGAAATTGTTTTATTTTGATACCATCCCTTCTTTAATGATTCCCACGCTGTTTTTTGTTTCAGCAAGAACAAATCTAACACCAAATTCACTGTTCTGAACCCTAGTGTTCCCGTGGGTTCGCAACCAAAAATCGCTGTTACTAAAAGAAAACCTGCGAACAACAAGGTATTTAAGAAACATTTATTCTTCTAATAACAATATTGTTGCCCCTGTTTCTTATTTAACTTGTGATTCGCAGGATGACAAAAATGTTGATAGATCCCTCAAGAGATCTCGCCATTCTAGAAATGTTGAATCTTCTGTTTCCTTTCCTACATTCAAGCTTACAACTCCTCCTGTGATATCTTCACAGGATAAACCCACACCTCCTGCGATGTCTTCGCGGGATAATCCAACACCTCCTACGATATCTTCGCAGGATAATTCTTCTCTTCCTATTTCGTAAAATGCTACTACCGATTTTCTTCCTATACCCGAGTTTTCCATAAATGAAGTCCTCAAGACGAACCCCTCTCTCCTCTTCTATTATCAATGCCTCTCGCCTTACCCCCAATCATTAACCTTCATCGATTTCATCTTCTCATGACATTTCTATGACCAAGGATGATTCAATTCTCCCTTCTTCTGTCATCATTACTTCTTCATCTGAGTCTATCCCTCTTACTAAAGAGAACCTAGAAGGAGTGGATGTGGCTTTCAAAGTTTTATCAGATATTATGAATAAGGCCAAGAAGACTTCCATTGATCCCATCAAGTCTAGTGTTTGCGAGTCTTTGAGTAAATACTTTAGTTCTGACAAGATGTCGCAAATGTCTTTAGAACAAGAAATTAAAGTGCTGAAGAATAATCTTCAAGATATGACTGCGAAGTGTGACACTCTCCATCTTGAGAATCAGAAACTTCAAAATGTTTCATTGGATCACGATAATCTTCGCAAGAAGAACGAAGAATTAAAAGGTATTACACTCTCCATTTTTTTTTTTTTTTTTTTTTTTTTTAACAAACCTTGTTCGCCTTTTAAGCTTTAAACCAGAAGTGAAAAATGGAGATATATCAGTTGGAATCTGTCGTTGAAGAAACTCGAATGGATAGAGATGCTTGGATGGAGCAATATAACCAACTAGATAATCTTCATTCATACTCTGTTGATCAAATAGATAACCTTACCAAAGAGAATGCTCACCTAGTTCAGAAGCAAGACTCGTTAAGTAATAAATTATCTCATCTCTCTTATTCTTTGGCTAAATCTAATTTGGATCTGGAAAACTTATCAGATGAGAACAAAACTCCATCTCAAGATAAGCGAGTTTTGTTAACAAGGTGGCGATTTCTTCGCAACAGCTTGATGTCTGTCAGAAAATATGTAATGAACAAGAAAAATCTCTCTGTTCACTGAGAAGTAAACTCAAAGAAGTCCTTTGTTGAGAGGGATAAGCTTATTGTGGTAGAATAACTTTAAGTGTGAAAACGAGCCAACTCAAAGACCAATATTCCAAGTTAAAAGAATCATACTCTTCCCTTGCTAAGGAAAATACCTTACTTGTTTCTAACGAAAAGAGTTTACACTCTCGATTAAAAGGTTTGGTTGGAGATAATTTTGACAGTGCCATGGATCATTTGGAGAATAGTTGCTTGGCTTTGACCCAACATATTATCTCGCAAAAGGAAGGTAGTCATAAAATTTGACTGCCTCATCCATTTTTTCTTTGTCAAATCTTCTTATAATAATTCTTTGTTTGTATAATTCTTTTTGTTCTTCATTTTTGCAGAATCTGAAAAAGATCTTCGCTCCTCTCTTTCTAGTTTGGAGTCTAGCTATGCCAAGATTCGCGAAGAGAATGCTCTACTTGCCACTACTCTCGCTCGTTCTCGCGATCGGGCCGAAAGAAGATTTGATTATCTCACTTACTCCAAAGACATCCAGAGTAGGAATCACCAGAGGGCACTCCTTCGCCAATTTCACCTCAAAGCTGAAGTTCTTGTGAATGATGTCTTATTGTCCAAATCTCTTGACCCTATATCTATCGAACCTCTGGAAGTAGATGATGATGAGATCCCTAATTCTCCTGATAGTGACTATGAATACGAAAGCTGCGAAGATATCGCAAAGGAAAAGGTGATCCCATCCAACAATGAAGTTGTCAATAATGAACCAGGTGAAGGGGGTTCTGGCGAGAAGCAACCAACTGGTGAAAGTGTGGAAGTTTTTGACGCTGATAAAATTGTTGAGGAGCGTTTAATATCTCCTTCTGGCGAGAAGAATAATGTTGAGAGTTGAACTTCTTTTGTAATTTTATGTCCTTTAGCCTCTTTATCTATATAACTTCTCGCATAAGACGCTTTTCAATTCCTTCTGAGATGCACTTTTTTATAAGAAAGATTAAATCTACTGTTGAACAATTCTCATATTGCTTTGAAAAGTAATTAGAAGTATCATCTTGAAGTATAAGAAGTATGAAATACGAAGTATCCTTGAAGAAGTATATGAAGTATCCATCCTTGAATGTGAGTAATAAGTATTGCCTCTGTCTCGTGCTTTGTGCTCATGCGATAATATAATCTCTTCAAGTGGCTTATAATTTTGCGAAATAATTGTGCAAATAACCACATTTTGCAAAATAATCACATTCTGAGAAATTCTGACTTATTCTACAAAATTATGAATACCTCTGCGAAGTTATGAATACTTCTGCGAAGTTATGAATACTTCTGCGAAATTATGAATAACATTCTGATAGATTCTGAATAATACTCCTGAGAGATTCTAAATAATATTGCTGAGATATTCTGAATAATATTTCTTTTTTATCTTCGCTATCTCAGACTCATTTCCATGTATATATTTGCAAACTTATTTGTTTGCATTAAATCATTTTCACAAGCTTATTTGCTTACTCATTTTCTTGTGTGGTCTTATTTTGCCTTCCTAGTTAAATGTCTTATTGTGCCACCCCTCGTCATTGCGACAAAATCGCAGGACGTCTTTACACTTTCATGCAAAGACCCATTGATCTTTCCTTATCATTTCTTTAGTATTATTGCCTCTGCAGGATGTTTTTATTACGACAATATGACAGGCCTAGAAATTCTTGCGAACTTAAAGCCCCATGACATTGCCGTCTTGCGACGATATCGCAGGACGTCCTTACACTTTCATGTACTGACCCATTGATCTCGTCTTATCTTTGTCTTTTGTATTATTGCCTCTTCAGGATCATCGCACAAATATGACAAGCCTAAATTTTCTTGCGAAAATAAAGCCTCATGACATTGGCGTCTTAAGACACTTATCAGCTCCCTAATGGAGGGTGCCGCCCTTATCATCTCCCTGGTTGCCCCTTCAAGGAGGCGTACATCGGCCATACAAGACTATGTCCTCCCATCCGGTCTTAACAACAACTTGATTGTTTTCGCAGCCTCTTATCCCTTTTACCTATAGGGCTTATGGTTACGATATCGCACCCTAAGTGGAGTTTTCTTGGGCCGAGTGCAACATATGCCAAGACTTGCCAAGAATGGCCGAGACACTTCAAATGCCCCTGCACTCTTGGCTCAACCGTGTACCTCGGCGCCTTGATCATATGTCGACTCCTTAGAAGAGACCCTCGGTCGTCCAACCAGGTATAACCTTATATATATAGTTGGAAATCCAAGGTATCTCTCCGGATGGGCTTTATTGACCCTAAATCTCCATGACCCAGGTTCCGTGGGCGGTGTAACCTTTTCCCTAAGCCATGTTAATGAGATACCCCTTTTATGATGTACTTTAGGTCTTACATTTGCCTCTTACGAAATTTTGATTCGCGAACTAGGGTGTACCCCATGTGAGTTCGTCCCATTACGATATGTCATTGTTTTTGGTTATCTCATGTTATTTTCTTTGCGAGATATTCGCATGTTCTTTCTTTGTTTCAGTGCAATTTCGCAATGATTCTTTCGCAACATTTTCATATAAGTTCATTTCGCTTCAACCATACATTACTTGCAGTCTATTCTTTTCCCACAATCTTCTACGGGTAATATTTCTTCAAGTATAATCTATTCCACGGTCTATCCAATCTGTGGCCCACATCTTTGCCCTCAGGATCCATTAATCTATATGCCCCTGTTCCGACTATCTCCTTGATGATATAAGGTCCATCCCATTCTTCGCCTGACTTGCCACCACTTTCTCGCCGATATCTCGGTGTTTCTCTCAATACCAAATCGCCTGGTTGAAATTCGCGTGTCTTGACACGTTTGTTATATTCTCTGGCTAATCTTCGCTGGTAATTCTCCATATGCTGTAGTGCTCTTTCCCTTTTTTCTTCTAATTCATCTAACTTGATCAAAATGTTACCCACACTAAGATTTTTCTCCCAAGCTTCTTTCTTTGTTGTTGGAATAATAACTTATGTTGGAAGTACAACTTCAACTCCATATGTTAAACAAAAGGGTGACATTCCCGTAGCTTCTCGCCTGGTTGTATTGTAAGCCCATACTGCATTATGCACTTGTTCACACCATGCTCTATTATGTCCTTCTAACTTCTTCTTGAGATATCTCGCGATTGTTTTATTTGTTGCTTCCGCCCCGTACATTGGCTGCGGGTATAAAGGAGTTGATTTCCACACTTTATCCGAAATGCATTAAGCAACAATTCTTCCCTCAAACCGCTTCCCATTGTCAGATACCAACTGTGAGGGGATTCCAAATCTGCATATGATGTTTTCGAATATGAAAGTAAAAATATCTTTATCGCGAATGTGTTGTACCGCTTTTACTTCGCCCATTTTGTGAAATAATCTGAGCGACGATCGGATACCTTCTCCGTCCTGCACTGTAAAAATGGTCCTAAAATGTCTAAACCCCATTTTCCAAAAGGCCATACACTTGTTGAAGAAGTTAATGGTGCTCCTGGTGCATGTATTTTCTTTCCGTGCCTTTGACAATCTTTGCAACGCCTTGATATTTGTTTCGCATCTTCATGCATATATGGCCAATAATAGCCTTGCATTTTCGCCTTATGTGACAAAGATCTTCCACCACTGTGATTGCCAGCATCCCCACTGTGTAACATCTTTAACACTGCTTCTCCTTCCTTTCGTGTTAAACATCTAAGCAAGGGTCCATTAAAGGATCTTCGGTACAGTACCCCGTCTCTTAATTCATATTTTTTTTCACGGCTTTTTAATTTGTGCGCCTCTAATCTATTTCTTGGTGTTTCTCCTTTCATCAGATATGCATGAAGTTCTGCTCTACAATCTTAACTATAGGGCATTTGTGCTCCATCTTCTATGAGCATCACTTCTGTCTCCTGCTCTTCCTCTTTATTGATTGATGGTGATAGAAGTGTCTGTATTTTTATGCATCTCGCAGCTGGATCTGTCATCATACTTGATATAAAAGCGAAAGCATCTGCGAGTCTATTGTCTCTTCTTGATATATGTCTCCATTTTATTGTTGGTATCTTCGTCGACAATTCTTCAACAAGTTTCTTGTGCTTTTTCAAAGATGGTTCATTTGTAGTATATTCTTCTTTTATCTGGCGAATAGCTAATTGGGAATCACTGGTGATTCTCACATTCTCCAACTTCATTTTTATTGCGAATTGCAGAGCATGTATTATAGCTTCATATTCCGTTTCATTGTTGGTAGATGAAAATTCCAACCTGAAAGAAAAAGCCATTTTATTGCCTTCTGGTGAAATCAGAACGATCCCAACTCCGTTGCCTTCCCATTTGATGATCCATCTACCAATATTTCCCACCTGTTTGGCTCAGTTAATAAATCTCTTGGATTTCCATGTTCTTCTTCTATATCCATCATTTCTTCCACTGCTTCATCCTCTTCCAAAGGAAATTCTGTTAAAAAATCTGCGACAACTTGTGATTTTGGTGAAGATAGTATTTCATATTTGATTTTGTAATGACTTACTTGAGCATTCCATCTCTCAACCCTTCCTGACCTTTTTGAATTTTTCATTACCGACTCAATCGGTATTTATGTCATTACCTTAACTGTGTGTGCTTGGAAGTATATGCGAAGTTTAAATGTTGCATAAACTAATGCCAAAATTAGTTTTTCAATTTTTGAATAATTCCTCTCCGCAGCATTGAATGTTTTGCTGATGTAATAGATTGGCTTTTCCACTCCTGCGTTTATTCGCAATGCATCGCACTTAGTGCATGCGAGGTTGTCGCAAGGTAGATTAATAATTCCTCCCCGGCTCGCTTTTTGTAAAATTGATATATCCATTAGATGTTCTTTTATTCCTTGTAAAGCCTTTTCACATTCATCTGTCCATCTAAATTTCGCTCCCTTTTTAAGTATGTTGAAAAAATGTTTACACTTATCAGATGATCGCGAGATGAATCTTCCTAGCGAAGCTAATAGTCCATTTAACTTTTGCACATCTTTCACCGTCATTTGGCATTGGCATATCGCGAATTGCTTGTACTTTCTCCGGGTCGACTTGTATTCCTTCTTTTGACATAATGTAACCTAAAATTTTTTCCTGATGCAACTCCAAAGGTACATTTTTCTGGGTTTACTTTGATGTTGAAATGCCTCATTTGTTCAAAAATTTCCCTCAAGTCCCGTACATGGTCTTTTGCTTCTTTACTTTTTATTAACATATCATCCACATATACCTCTAGTGTTTTATGTATCCATTTCGCGAACACCTTTTCTACAATCCTTTGGTATGTTGCTCCAGCATTTCGCAGACCAAATGGCATTTTTTTATAACAGTATAATCCTCTTGGAGCGAAAAAGGCAGTATGCTCTTGGTCTTCTTCAGCGAGATGAATTTGATTGTAGCCTTTGTATCCATCAAGAGAGGATATCCTTTCATTTCCTGCCGCTGACTCAACCATTTGCGGAATATCTGGCAAAGGAAAGCTACCTTTCGGACAAGCTTTGTTTAGATCGGTAAAATCTATGCAAATTCTTATCCCTTTTTTTCTTCTTTGGGACTACGACCATATTTGCTATCCATTCGGGATATTTTGCTTGTCTAATGATTCCTGCGTCAAGCATCTTCTGCAACTCTTCTTCTATTTGAGGGTGATATGTTGTTGCAATTTTTCTAATTCTTTGTTTGAATGGTCTTGCATTTTTGTCAATCTCCAATTTATGCATGCCACAGATGGATCTATTCCAGGCATCTCATCCAGATCCCATGCGAAGATGTCTTTGTATTCTCGCAACAAATCAACAGTCCTTCTTTCCTCATCTGCCTCCATTTTAGTCCCAATTTTTAACATCTTGGGTTCTTTTTCAGTTCCGACGTTCACTTCTTTTGTCGGCTCCGCCGCGGTGTAGTTAGCCTTCGGTTCTCCCATAGGCGTTGGTCCTTTTACTTCCTTCGCAAGTTCATTCTCTTCTTCCGAGATTTCGCTAGGTATTCCTTTTCCTTCTTCTGCTCTTATCATGTAAATTCTAAATTCTTCTTCCTTTTTCGCTGCTTTTGCCATCTTTTGCGATCTTTTCGCCTCTTCACTTTATTCTTCATAATGTTTTACCTCGATTTGATGATATATCCTTCCTTTATCGGTACCTCCTCTGATTTCACCAATCCCACTCGGCATAGGAAATTTGACACATTGATGAAATGTCGAGGCTACAGCTTTTATTGCATGTACCCATGGTCTCCCCAACAACATGTTGTATGGTGATTCCATATCCACTACACATAACGTCACTTGTGTTTCAATTTCTCCCAACAGAATTCGCATTTTTATTTCCCCTTTAGGTTTTGTTATAGATTTGCCGAAACCATGGATATGATATGTTGAGGAAGTCATTTCTTCATTTTTGTACCCCAATTCTTTATAAGCATGATAAAAGATTATATTCACCAAACTCCCTGTGTCCACCAAAGTTCTATTTATTGCCCATTCCTCCACTGTTTTTGTTGGCTCTCCTTCTTCCTTGCTTGCGCTTATCGTAATCACTAGTGGAGATGCGTGATTTAAATTCTCTCTTGATATCTCTGTTGATGTGAACGTAATCTTCTGTTTTTCCCATTCTTTCAAGGGTGACGCCTTCTCTGTTGTTACAATTTTCTTTCCTTCAAAATCTCGTTTGTGTATTCTCCCTCCGATACTTTCATGAAATTTATTAACCATCGTCTTTGTAATCATATTACATTCCAATTCTCCATTACTCTCCTTGATTCTGGCTTTCTCTATTTTAACCAATTTATCCATCATACTCCTGATTTGAACAATTTTAATGACAATATCCAATCTCTAATCTTCAGTCCCTGTTTCTAGCGCCAATATGTAGTTGCAGGAAATCCTACACTACACCCCTCACAAGAATCCACACAATCAAGCCATTTTAAGATGTAAAATTATAATTTTTATTCATTTGCTTCTTGAATGTTTACAAGATAAAATGGAAAAGAGCTAAAGAAATTACAATCACAATAAACTTTCTCTCTCTTAATGACTTGCCCAACACTCGAAAAAGCTCTGCCTTCCAATATGCCTGTTCAGCTCTTTATATAGGGTATTACATAATGGATGACAGCTAAGCTGTCCTTTATTTTCGGGAATGACTTGCGAAGTGTCGCAAGTGTATAAATGCATAATCTCGCGGCACTCCTAGTTCTCGCTAAATCTTCACACCTTTCTCGTGTTCTGGCTATCGTCATCCATTGCGTCACTTATTTTACTCGTCTGCGACGCCTTCGCTAAGTAAACATTTATGGATTTCGCAGAGGTGTTGGTGTTGCGATATTCTGATCCTACACAAGTTTTAACAAGTGTGCGGTAATTTCGCATAGAAGAAGCTTCCACAGTTGGTCAGGAGGCATAAATGCAAGCAGCAGGTCGCAGGATCCATTCTTGCTTCTTGAAGTTTATTTTTGATATGCGAAATTTATATAAAGTTGGTCCATAATTATTTCGCATAGAAGAGAGTTTCACAGAGATATTTCGCAAGAGATATTAGTACAGATGGTATGGTGTGAGAATATGCAAGAGGCAGGTCAAGGGTTCAAATCTCATTTCTCACACTTCTTTTTGCTGCGAGATAATTATATTTTGTGCGACGTTTATACATTTCAAGGATGCTAGTTTCGTAAGCAAACCATATACTTCGTGCGAGACAACAACAACAACAAATCACATGAAAGCTAAGTACCACTTCCTTGAACATTTTATTTTACTTACGACAAATGAAAAGATTTTTGATTAGATTTACAAAAAGCAATACAATCGCACGATTACAAAGATTTTAAAATCTCAAAGATTTCAAAATCTCAGAGATTTCAAAGATTTCAAAATCTCACAGATTTCAAAGATTTACAAAGAGCGATACAATCGCAAGATTTCAAAGATTAAAAAAAAAAAAAAAATTGCGAAACTGGAATATTTGCTTTCAAAGATTTCAAAAAGCGATACAAAGATTTCGAAGATGTCTATTGAACAATCTCAAAAGGGAATACAATGTCATATAGATCGATTTATATATTTCTCTTGAATATTTGCTTTATTTCAAATGATATGAAGATTTTGCCAAAAGTAAGACATCATATATTTGTGAAAAGAATAAAAAAAAAGAATGAAAGAAAGAAAGAATGAAAGAATAAATGAAAGAATTAAGACATGAGATAAATTCGCAGAGATTATGATTCTTTACGAAAGAATAGAGACGTGCGATAACTTCGCATAGATAGAGGCAAACCTTCTATGGCATACACCCTAGTTCGCGAATAAAATTTCTGTAAGAGGCAAATGTAAGACCTAAAGTGCGTCATAGAAGGGGGTACCTATTGCATGGCTCAGGGAAAGGTTACACCGCTCCCGGAACCTTGGTCATGGAGATTTGGGGTCAATAAAGCCCATCCAGGAGAGGTACCTTGGATTTTCAACCTAAGCTTATGACTTAGGTTGGACGATTGAGGGTCTCTTCTAAGGAGTGCAAAGATCCGATCAAGGCGCCGAGGTACACGGTTGAGCCAAGAGTGCAGGGCGTTTGAAGCGTCTCGGCCATTCTTGGCAAGTCCCGACTTATGATGCACTCGGCCCAAGAAAACCCCACTTAGGGTGCGTCTTGTAACCATAAGCCATATAGGCAAAAGGGATAAGAGGTCTGCGAAAACAACCGAAGTTGTTGTAAAGACCGGGATGGGAGGAGCCAACCTTGTATGGTAGAGGTACGTCTCCTTGAAGGGGAAACCAGGGGGAAGATAAAGGCGGCACCCTCCATTAGGGAGCTGATAAGTGTCTTAAGACGCAAATGTCACGAGGCTTTATTTTCGCAAGAATAGTTAGGCTTGTCATATTTGTGTGACAATCTCAAGAGGCAATAATACAAAAAGAGAAAGATAAGGCGAGATCAATGGGTCAATACATGAAAGTGTAAAGACGTCCTGCGATTTCGTCGCAAGACGGCAATGTCATGGGGCTTTATTTTCACAAGAATATTTAGGCCTGTCATATTGTCGCAACAAAAATGACAAAAGAAAAAAGTTAAGGCAAGATCAATGGGTTTCTGCATGAAAGTGAAAAGACGTCCTGGGATTTTGTCGCAATGACAAGGGGTGGCAAAATAAGACCTTTAACTAGGAAGGAAAAATAAGACCACTGATGAGTGCCAAATAGTGCATATTTATACATCTATTTATTGGCATTTTACTCATCTTTTGCGCTTATAAATCAGATATTATTCCATATTCTGAGTTTTCCTTGTTTTCAAGAATAAATATTTGTATTAATTAATTTTGTGTTTTTAGGTGCTAAATAAAGTTCGGAGAATCGAGAGCCAAAAGAGCAAAGAATTGAGTCGAGCATCTATGGAGCAGATAGCCAAAGTTCACAGCACAATCGGTTGCAACCCAACAAGTAGCAACTCATCTACGGACATGGGCTTGAGCTAGCGACCCGCGACCCGGATCCGAACCCATCCATCCCCGACCGTTCGAGATCTTCCCTGGGTCGCATCCAACGGTCGTGCCTCCATTCCATCAAAGACCGATGCTCCCGTTTCACACCAGATCGCTCCAAAACCGGCTACCTCTCTCAGCCGTTAAGATCTTCTCCAACCAATCCTACGCTCGCTAGGCCAGTCCCATCGATCTTCGATGTACCTGCTCAACACCACAACACCTATATAAACGCCTAAAACCTAACCCTAACTCATTTCCTCTTCTTTTCTCCTCTCCACCCGTCGCCCTCACCTCTGCAAAACCCCCTCACCCCGACCATCTCCTGCCACAGCCGTTTCCTCCACCTTCTTCACCCATACCGCCACCAAATCCATCATCTCCTGACACTCCACCTACCTATTGCTATGTAGTCCTTTTGTAGCTTCTCTCCTAGAAGCTAAAAGAGAACTAGACAGAAATAGGTTAGGGTTTCATTGAGAAATCAGGGGGAAGCTAGAGTAGTCGATGCAGAGCCGATTGACAGAAGAGGGAGCAGTTGGAGCGACATGGGTGAGAGAAGTTTCCAATTAATTTCTATTTTTAATCGAATTAGGGTTTGGTTATTTTGGGATTTTCTTGGATGTATAAATAGCAGTGAGGGGATTGTGTAGAAACGACGCCTGGATTAGCCAGGGCAGTCAATAGATTTAATTTCTGTTATTTTTGTGTTTTAATTTAGTGTGAGGGTTTGAGATGAAACCCTAATTCACAGTTGTGATTAAACTCAGTTGAAATGTTCTTGTATGCTTAATATTATTAGATAACTTCAATTCAATCACTTCAACTCTTTTCTCTCACAGTGCATACCAAAGCCATGGATGCACTGTAGTTAGGTTAACACTGAGCTGAGAGTGATTCAGCTCTTGTTTCAATTATTAAATGCTAATTCCTTTGATTAGTTATACTTGATTAGATAACTAATGCTCTGGGTTAGTACCCTTGGTATTTGAAGTTTTACATGGTGAAACCCTCGAGTTAAGTGGCGAATTGACACACCGCCCTTAACTACTATAGGAACAAGTCATTTAACTTAGTTGAAAGCACATACTAGGAATTTAATGGTGGAATTGATAACCCAAACATACCTTTGTCTCTCATTTTATACCTTAGTTTAGGATCACAGTTCAAAAACAGTAGTTTCGGCGCAAAAATATCTGCATTATCATCTTTGTCTTTGTTACATCACTAGAATTCAGTTAGCAAGCCTTAGATCACTCTAGAGCACCACAAGTCCTTGTGGGATCGACCCGTACTTGCCGCGTCTCCGATAGACGCCGTGCACTTGCGGATTATAACATGTAGGCTTAAATTTATATACCTTTCGAGGCCTACCAAGTTTTTGGCGCCGTTGCCGGGGACTTGGCGCGTGCCCTGTTGGTTGTTGGCTTGTCTCTTCTGCTTTCATTTCATCCCTGTAAATAGTCACACTGCATTATCATTTTTAGTTCGTTTTAGTGTAACTTAGTGTAACTTGTAGTCTTCATCTGTACTTAGCATATCATTGCATCTCGTAGCTCAGTAGTAATATAACTTTCACAAATTGTAGCCCCTGCATTGTAGTTTAACTGTGTATATCATCATCCCGCATTGTAGTGTTACTTGAAAAGCTTAGTCACATTCAGTCCATGATATTCTCGGTGCATATCCCGTAGCACCGAGAACCGAGTTAGCATTGAGCTCGTTGCTTAGCCCCGTAGCATAACCCGAGTCTGTCATAACTTTGTCCTGCTATCTTCTTTGTCCGCCAACCCAAGGAGACAAGAAAAACGCACGACTTGAGGTTAGTATTCGAACATTGCATTGACTCGTGATTTTGCCATATATATTTGTGTTAGTATGCTAATCAGTGCATGATTGAAAGTAAGTTGAACTTGTGTTGTGTGATTGTAATGAGCTGCCAATCTCCAGCCCCGAGTTGTTGAGCTTGTGCTGCCGCTTGAAGAGCCAAGTTAGCTGCAAGCTCGCCATTTAAACTTGCCAACCTCGAGTAGTGCATAAGTTGTCTGCGTGCCTCTCATAAACATCAAAGCAACCAGACTCCCTTGTGTGCAGTTGAATGATTGATAGTATGTATGCTTGTTGAAACCCCGAGCTCACCCAAGAGTATTGCTCTACTCTGTTAACTTGCTAGCCCCCAGCCTACAAGTTTGAGCAAACCCCGAGCTTGGCTGAACGCAAGTTCTGAACCATCTGTGCATACATCCGTGAACCCTTTGGTCAGAACCGGTGACTTGTGTGCACCGAACTACCTCAAGCTGTTGAGCCTCGGCCGCACCGACACCGAAGCCCTATAAATGGTGCCTAAACCCCGTTTGTCAACTAGCCTGTTGAGCCGTTGAGCTCGTGATCCGATTCACCGATAGGCTAGATACTCGCAACATTTAGGGTCTGCGCATAAAAATCTGTGGAAAACCGAGCACAACCGACCACCTGTTGAGCCAAAGCCCCGAGCTTAACTCTACCCGACCCCATAGCTTCTTTGCCTTGGCCGTAGCCCGTGCTTGTATGCAAACCCCGAATGTTGTGTTGTGTTGTGTGGTGAACACCCCGAGCATGTTTTAAACAGTGACCCTCGTTCATTGGCTGTTGATCTTACGCATTTGTGAATAGATGTTGTTTTGCATGATAGAATATTTGCAAAATCCATTGCATGCTAGACTGTTGAATGACCCGAACCCACATCGCGTGCATCCCTGTGTTTTTCGTTGAGCTTGTCTTTGTGCATCCGCAATGACCAACCTGGAAATGTGTGCAAACCCCGAGTCACTTTTTGAATTTCTTTGAGCATCCGACCCGCAACCTCTTGAAAACCCCGAGCTCAGCCCCGTGTCTCATTACTCTTCACAATGCTAGCTCTTTGATATGCGCAAGTGAAAACCGTGCTAAACATCTTGTAGAGTTAAGCTTAAACACTGTCAACGATCCGGTACACCTACCAACATCTTGCTTGAGTTGTCTTGCTCTCGGACACGAGCTTTGAGAGCCTGCCAACCTAAGTCGAGCTGAATTGCCAAGCTCGCACAACCGAACCAGCATTACACAACCACCGGGCTTGTACACACTGGGCTTGCACATACCAAGTAACATGCACACAAACCGAGCCCAACACCATCAATGGGCCGTTAACCTATCATCATGTTGGCCGTGCAACCAAGTCGGGGCCAGACCAACTAAGCTACACAACCGGGCTGCAACCAAATTGAAGCCCAAATCTTGAAATGCATTTGCACTTAGACTAAAAATGTATTTGGGCTTAAACCAAACAGAGCCCACAGTTCCAATGGGCTGTATTTTCCCAACAAACCAAAACCCATTTAAACCAAATTTTCCCACAAAAACCAAACAATCAGCCCACACAAACCAAATTCCCACATAAACCAAATCCCATTTTCATGTTGATGTTTCTGTACATTATTTTTTTTTTTTGGGTTAACCCTCAACTTTTTAGGACTTGTTAAATTTTTCTTTTCTTGAATTGGTTGAGTCTTCATGCGTTTATATTGTGCTAATCTGATATGATCTCCACTGAGAATGTTGGATTTTGCCTTGACTAACGAAGCTCAACCTTGCTCCGCCGACATTCCGGTAATCTCTTCCCTTTTATCTTTCAGCATAGTTCTCTCGGTATGTGACTGTTTAAATTTTTTCTATATGAAGACACATTGAGGACAATGTTTGATTTAGGTTTGGGGGTGCATTTGCATTTAGAGTTTTTAGTTTTTATTTTGCATTTAGAGTTTTTAGTCTTTTATTTTACCTTTTATTAAAAAAAAAAAAAAAAAAAAAAAAAAAAAAAAAAAAAAATTCAAAAATTCAAAAATTCAAAAAAACTTTTTGCAAATAAAAACCTCCAACTTTTAGAGATTTTAGAGTCACTAGCATGCTTTTAGCTATGTTTACATAGAGATTCTGACCGAAATAACGAGAACTTGGAAGTACTTAGGGAAAAACGCAATCGGGTTCCTTAGTTGATTAGAGCGTTAAAGTTGGATTTAACCATACTGGGAGGGCGAATTAGGTGCTGTTTAGATATTCGGTAGTAGAATTGTGATCACCCATAGTGGAGACTACCCAATTTACATCAAGTGAGGCACCAACCTTCATTTTTGCAACTTTCTAGAAAAGTCATGTTAGAGTGTGTCACCGTACGTAAATTAGGGTAGGAACGGTGAGCTACCCAACTTCGCACCACTTTCAGCACTACTTTTGATCTCTTGAGTGCTAATTTTGTCAATCATGAGGGTGACGTCTAAAGATGAAAACTCCTTCTAAATACCGATTTGTAGTTAGCATCATTCTCTCTCAATCGCCAAGACCCATAGAAACACATCATCGTCAGCAACCGGAGCAGAATCAGAATATTGAAAGAAAAGTTGAGATAGTCCAAGGCTTATGTGCAACAAAGAAAAGAAAATAGGATGAGAATTAATAAAATTTATAAAATCAAGACAATACAAGTTGTGGAAAAATTGAGTGATAAAGTCCTTTGTCCATGGAGTTAGTTGTTTCATTATTTGTATTTTTATTTTCACTTATTGTAATCTCAAAAAAAAAAAAAAAAAAAAAAAAAAAAAAAAAAATTAAAAATAAAAAAAAAATATTGTAGTTTATTTTTGCTACCACCATGGTAAAGAAGAATTTAAAAAGAAAAATCCAAACAACAAGGAATTTGAGTAGAAAAGTTAAAAATTGTCAAGTTTTTGTGAAGTTTAGAAGTTCGTCATCAACATTTGAAGACCGAAGACCGAAGATTGAAAGGCGTTTCTATGGTTCTTATGAGAGATTGATGTTAATTGTCGATCGGGTGAAAAGGTAGTGAGTACTCCCACCCCTTGCTAATGGTTGATTTCCTTTCTTAGAGATCATCAAAAGAAGATTCTTTTTGTCCACACTTCGTGGGAGTCTCCATTTTATTTCGGAAGGTTATCCTTCTTACCTACAACGTGTGCAGGATTTCTCTCTTTACTCCTGCCTGCACACATGAGAGACTAAAAAGCGATCTTTTTGAGTGCAATTATCATAAAACCCTAATGGTGAGGCAGAAGTCGAGGCTTATGATCACAATCGAATCCGAATTCTTTCATATGGTATGGTTACTCCTCGCTCAAAGACTTAAGGATGAGAATGCGTTCTTCGATAGTTCTAACACATTACTAGCATGCGAAACTCTATGTCCTCATAGCTTCTTGGAGGCTTGAGACTCTTTTACACTCGAAGTTGGAGAAGGTTTTGTGGGTACACCTCACGGTAAACCCTCACGAGACTATAACTCGTCCACTAGGGACACCTAGGGGTTTAAAGGCTTAGTGCATACGCTAAATGCATTCGAGAGACTGCGACATTGGGGTATAGTTAGGATTTCTTGTTTTTGTTTTACTTGAGGACAAGTAAAATTCAGGTTTGGGGGTATTTGATGAGTGCCAAATAGTGCATATTTATACATCTATTTATTGGCATTTTACTCATCTTTTGCGCTTATAAATCGAGATATTATTCCATATTCGAGTTTTCCTTGTTTTCAAGAATAAATATTTGTATTAATTAATTTTGTGTTTTTAGGTGATAAATAAAGTTCGGAGAATCGAGGAGCCAAAAGAGCAAAGAATTGAGTCGAGCATCTATGGAGCAGATAGCCAAAGCCGCGCGAATCGGTTGCAACCCAACAAGTAGCAACTCATCTACCAGACATGGGCTTGAGCTAGACCGACCGCGACCGGATCCGAACCCATCCATCCCCGACCGTTCAGATCTTCCCCAGTCGCATCCAACGGTCGCTGCCTCCATTCCATCAAAGACCGATGCTCCCGTTTCACACCAGATCGCTCCAAAACCGGCTACCTCTCTCAGCCGTTAAGATCTTCTCCAGCCAATCCTACGCTCGCTAGGCCAGTCCCATCGATCTTCGATGTACCTGCTCAACACCACAACACCTATATAAACGCCTAAAACCTAACCCTAACTCATTTCCTCTTCTTTTCTCCTCTCCACCCGTCGCCCTCACCTCTGCAAAACCCCCTCACCCCGACCATCTCCTGCCACAGTAGATTTCCTCCACCTTCTTCACCCATACCGCCACCAAATCCATCATCTCCTGACACTCCACCTACCTATTGCTATGTAGTCCTTTTGTAGCTTCTCTCCTAGAAGCTAAAAGAGAACTAGACAGAAATAGGTTAGGGTTTCATTGAGAAATCAGGGGGAAGCTAGAGTAGTCGATGCAGAGCCGATTGAAAGAAGAGGGAGCAGTTGGAGCGACATGGGTGAGAGAAGTTTCCAATTAATTTCTATTTTTTAATCGAATTAGGGTTTGGTTATTTTGGGATTTTCTTGGATGTATAAATAGCAGTGAAGGGATTGTGTAGAAACGACGCCTGGATTAGCCAGGGCAGTCAATAGATTTAATTTCTGTTATTTTTGTGTTTTAATTTAGTGTGAGGGTTTGAGATGAAACCCTAATTCACAGTTGTGATTAAACTCAGTTGAAATGTTCTTGTATGCTTAATATTATTAGATAACTTCAATTCAATCACTTCAACTCTTTTCTCTCACAGTGCATACCAAAGCCATGGATGCACTGTAGTTAGTGTTAACTTGAAGCCGAGAGTGATTCACTCTTGTTTCAATTATTAAATGCTAATTCCTTTGATTAGTTATACTTGATTAGATAACTAATGCTCTGGGTTAGTACCCTTAGCTGGTATTTGAAGTTTTACATGGTGAAACCCCTGAGTTAAGTGGCAGAATTGACACACTGCCCTTAACTACTATAGGAACAAGTCATTTAACTTAGTTGAAAGCACATACTAGGAATTTAATGGTGGAATTGATAACCCAAACATACCTTTGTCTCTGTTTTATACCTTAGTTTAGGATCACAGTTCAAAAACAGCCGTTTCGGCGCAAAAATATCTGCATTATCATCTGTTGTCACTGTTACATCACTAGAATTCAGTTAGCAAGCCTTAGATCACTCTAGAGCACCACAAGTCCTTGTGGGATCGACCCGTACTTGCCGCGTCTCCGATAGACGCCGTGCACTTGCGGATTATAACATGTAGGCTTAAATTTATATACCTTTCGAGGCCTACCAACCACATAAGAAAGTAAGCAAATAAGCTTGCAAAAATGAGTAAGAAAATAAGATTGCGAAAATGATTATATGTAAGCAAATAAGCTTGCGAATATGTACATGGAAATTAAAATGAGATAGTGAAAATGACGTACACTTGATATTATGATCATATTATTATGCGATACTAATAGTGCAGGAATAAAGAAAGATGAAACACAAGTAAGAACTTGTGATGAACAATCGATATGCGAAGAGGAATGCATATACTAAAGACAAAGTCAGAGAAATGGAGAATGAAAGCAATTTAAAGCTACATCAATTTTAGCGTGCAAAATAAGCTAAGTAACACAAACATTAGCTATACATTGCAATAGATAAGCATTCTCATCATATAAGCATCACACTTGCATCATGAAAGCATCGCATAAGCATTTCATGGCATAAACATCGCATACACATTTCATAACATAATCATTACATAAGCATTAGATTCGCATAAGTATTTTACAAAATTTTACGGAATAATATCGCGAGAATTATTCAGAATTTGTGAGGATTCTTTAGAATTTCGCAGGATCCTTGTAATTTGTGAGAATTATTCAGAATTTCGCAGGTTATTCGAATTTCGCAAGATTATTCGGATTTCGTATGAGAATGTGTCGAATTTCGCGGAATAAGATTATTTCACGAGGATGTGATTATTTCGCACAATTATAAGCGGCTTGAAGAAATTATACTATCGCATGAGCACAAAACATGAGACAAGAGGTAAAATAAGAATGAAAAAACAATTTGCCCATTCAACACTTTCTCAAAGATTCTACCCTCATAGATAAAGAACGAGAGGCAACTATGGATAACCAAGAAAACATTTTATATTCTTTATCTTCTCGGCAAGAATCATTTTCAAAAAGACGTTCACTAATGGATAACAAGAATCTTCGCCAATAAGGGAGTAATAATTTCGCATGATTGATTCGTAATACTTCTTATATTTCAAGGATTAAGTACTTCTTATACTTCTTCAAGGATACTTCATACTTCACATACTTCTTAAAGCTTCTTATAAAATGATTCTCATACTTCAAGAGATGATACTTCTAATTACTTCTCAAAGCTTCGGAACTTCGCAAAAGAATAGAGGCAAGTACGTACTTTTCAAGTCCAATATTCTTTCGCTCGTTCCTCCAACAACTACAACAAAGTGGATTTTTCCTTAAAGATCGCTCTTCAAGCAATATTCAAGGAAAAAGAGGCAAGATGTAGGATCCAAATATCGCACAACAGTAAGAGTTTGCGAAAATATAGCTTATCTTGCGAAATGCAACAAGAGCCTGCGAGCATGTGACAATATGAGTTGTAATCCACTATGTATGAGCTGTCATCCACTATGTAAACACCTATATAAAGAGGAGAGCAGGAGAGAGAAAGGGGGGACACAATTTTGTAAGAGAGAGAGGATACACATTTTTTTGTAAGGGAGAGATATTTTTAGAGAGACTTTATTTTTCTTTATCATCTTCTTCCCCAAATAATTGGATCTAGAGCTCTACAAAATATCCATTAATGGAGATTTTAAATGTAATACTTATGTAAATTCAACAATCATAGTGAAGAACCCTAACCCCGTGGATGTAGATCACATTGATCGAACCACGTAAATCTTGTGTCTCCATTTATATTTTAGCACTTTAATATTTATTTTGATTATGAAATAGATTTAGATTTAGAAAATATTACATGGGGTGTGTTGTGGGAAATCCTGCAACTACAAGATCAATCCAAATTTTAATTACCAAAATACCAATTTTCGGATTTGCAATCAATCAATATAGAACTCAATGAGTAACTATAAAGTGATGCCGATATCACACAACTAGAAAATCAAGTCTATCAAAGATAAACACGATTCTAGTTGGATCCCAGTCGATCAAGATGTGTGCACAATATTCACAAGTTACGAAAACTAATAAGAAAATCTTCTTTATCTTTCAATTTCCTTCTCAATAACCTGCACAACACAAACTTGAATCCTCTTGTGATCAATCACACACAGAACGGAGTTTGTTAACAATGGATTATCACAAGATGTATTTAGATCCGCCAAGGGTTCTAAAAGATCCTGTCGATACTTTGATCTAGTTTGAGTGACCCTTATATCAGAAGAGAAGGATCTCAAGAATAATCAAACTAGGTGCAATCAAAGTTTCAACAGCCGTTAGTCAATCAAATCAATAATCAAAAACTAAAATAACAATGCAATTATCTAGTTTTCCACCAACGGTACTCGTATAGCTTCTTGATCCCACATAAGTATATAAACGAGAGGTCGTAAGAGATTTCGCCTAATTAGGGTACTTTCCTCTCCGGATAGATGGCTCCACCAGAAATAACACGAATGAAGTTTGCCTGGTTCTTAGGATAGTTTTCAAGAAATGCAAACTCAAGTATTTATAGACCAAGGTTGTTTGGACAACAAGGAAATTCCAAAACCGAAAATATTCTCAAGATATTAATTAAAGTACCTAATTTCGGTTTTCCTATTTCCAATTAAATGTAAAACCATATTTCTGAAATCTCTCTTAGAAAACTTTTATTATTAGTTTTGCACATTAACTAATAAACCTTTTCCAGAGGATATGCTTTAATTGATGGTAATTAATGAGGATACTTATGCACATGTTCAAATAATGTCGATATCTATAAGTTTCTCTTAGCAAACCTTAATTCCTAATTCACACAATCATGAAGAAAACGTGTGAACTTTGGAAACTTGGTTTTGCTCTTGGGATCGGTTATACCAAGACTCACAATGTAAGTTGTAACTGGTTATACCATGCTCCCCAAGATAGGTTATGACCGGTTACACCATGCTCCCTAAAGTAGCTTGTGATCGGTTACACCTTACTTCCCAGATTAGCTTGTGATCGGTTACACCTTGCTTCCCAAAGTAGCTTGTGATCGATTATAACTATCTTCCCAATGTAGCTTGTGACCGGTTACACCATGCTTCACAAAGTAGCTTGTGACCGATTACAACATGCTACACATTATAGGCTATGACCAACTATACCTCAATTCTCAACATAAGTAAAGATAGGTTCCACCTTGTCATCTTGTATTGGTCATCCAAAAGATATTCAATAAAACACAATCATAATTTCCCTTTCGATAATGAAAAAAGTTCATACATATACTTCCTTAAACTAATGTAATAATATATAGTTTTCTAGGATGAAATCACACCTATATTCTACACATAATCAAGTAACTAAATACATAGATTATGTTGATGTCGTATTTACGAAGTTCAAAAGATAAGAGTTATACTTTGTAATATAATTCCTTGATACTTTAATCATAAGGCTATAACCAAGTCTAATCACGAGATTATTATAAATATAACTTGGCATGCTATGTTTTCAATATAAAGCGACTTGAAAGATACGTTAGGAATGGAAACAAGATCAAGTCAATATTACTAACCTCAAGAGGAAGGATGATGTCTTCGTTAAGTCGTTACTTCTTCACTTTCTTCAGGTCTTTAGAGTATTACTTGTACGTCTGAACATTCCTAGACTTTCTAGTCTAATCTAAACGTGGTTGACTTTAGTAAATAATCAAGCGACTCTAGATGAGTTATGATACTAAAATATGACAACCAAACTTGACATACCAACACTTGGTGGGTTCAACCGAGCTATTCTCTAACACAACTTATTAGTGAACTCCTCTTGTCCTCTCAAGATATGCACACTATACTTACCAGGATGAAGTATTAAGATATAAGACTATACATGTATAGGAGTTACTAATAATGTCAGAACTTCCATTATAAGATCAATCCACTCATTTGATGTTGGTGGACATACAAGTACATGCTTCTAATATTAGGACCATGAATTATTTTTATTGTCCCGACATGAAGAAAGACATTTTATTGTTTTTCTCCAGCTGTAATATTTGGCAAACAAAACAAAGGAGGTCACACCTTCTCAGTTGGTCTTGTCCAACCTCTACCAGTCCCTGACACTGCCTGGTAGCATATTACTATGGATTTTATTGAAAGATTTCCTTGAGTGATGGGAGAAGTGTTATGTTGGTGGTGGTTGATAGACTCACAAAGTATAGTCACTTCTTTATCTTATAACATCCTTACATTGTTGTATCTGTAGCACAAGCATTCCTTACTCAGGTATTCAAGTTACATGGTCGGCCAACTTTTATTGTATTTGACAAATACAAAGTTTTAAAAGCAATTTATGGAAAGATTTATCTAGAGCATCAGGCATCATTCTGAATTTGAGCATTGCTTACCATCTTCAGACAGATGACCAAACTGAGAGGGTCAATGGATGTTTAGTAAACTACCTAAGATGTATGACAGATCATAAACCCAGAAAATGGTACCTGTGGATTACACTTGCAGAGTGGTGGTATAATATCAAATATCACTCAAGTCTGAAGATGTTTCCATTCAAAGAATTATATGATTACAAGCCTCCACACTTGGCATTCTTAATAACTGCAATCACTTTTGTATTTGTAGTGGAAGATTACTTAAAAGAGAGTGATACAATGCTAGATATACTGAAATAATCTCTACGCAAGGCTTAAAAGAAGATGAAGTTCTTTTATTTAATAACAACTCATACAACATTTGAGGTAGGGGATATGGTCTATTTCAAGCTTCAACCTTATAGGAAAGACTCTGTTGTATTGTGCATGAATTTTAAGATGTCATCCAGGTACTTTGGAACTTTTCAAGTTTTGTAGAAGGTTGGGTCCATGGCTTACAAACAATCGTTGCCTACTTAAGCTCGTATACTACAATATTTCATGTTTCTCCGTTAAATAAATGAATTGGTTGTGCACACATTCTATCTCTAAGTTAACCTATTGTGGACCATGAGAGTCGAGTCATTAGGCAACTTGAAGTTGGTCTTGGGTCCAGAGTTACTATCATTCATGGTCAGTATCAAGCAAATATTAATTAAGTGGACAAATTCTTCACCAAATAACGTGACTTTGGAAGACTATTCAAATAACAAAGCTCATCACCTGACTTTATCCTTGAGGACAAGGATAATTTTTAAGGAGTACGCAATGTTATGTTCTTAGTAGTGTAATAAATTTGTTGGGTTTGCCCATAGTTATAGTTAGTGGAGTGGTAGTAAGTTGTAACACTCATTGTGAGTGTAAGACGGAAAATATAGTAGAATGTTGACAAGTACAAGTTACCTAGCGGTCGGGGATAGGGTTTCATACTCTTGTGGGTATAAATGTTGTAATAGAAAACTCTTTTTAGGTTACCGAAGAAATTAATGAGATTGTGGCCGTTCTCCCGGATTTTATTAAATACATATAGATATATAAATATACCTAGTCAAATGCATGGGGTGAGACTTGAACCCAAGTCTATAGTGTGGGAGCCCAAAATAATACCACCACACTATCTCTCTAAGTTTGGTACAATATTACAAAACTATGTTTTTAAATATATATCCCAACATGTGTATATCAGGGAAGAGAATAGATTCAGAGAAGGGAAGAGAATAGAATCAAAGTAGACAGAAACAAAAATAGAATAGAAAAGAGAAAGATTAGGGTTTTCGTTGCGAGTAGGTAAATGGAGACGCAACAAAAAGTGAAAGAAGGTTTTTCGTTCTGGTTCTGATTTTGGAAAAGTAAAAGAAGGGTTTTCATTCTGGTTCTGATTTTGATCATTTACCCATTTGGTTCGCCGAATGTATTTGAAAACTCTCAAATCCTATTGGTCGGGGACCAGGAGCTCTAGAATTCAAGTTTTTGGCCTAACTTTCAATGTGAGGCCAGCAATTTGTACTTAACTCCGGAAAGGATACCAAACATTGAAATTAAAGCAACAACGTAAATTTACCGTACTTCATCAAATATATCGTCGGAGAAACAATAATATGGATAGAAAGACACCAAAGCCAATAAACAAAAAAGAAACACAAATGACTGTTCTTATAAACTTCAAGTTCCATAAATTCATGCACATTAAAAGGAGAACCTACCCTGTCAAATGCCAAACCTTATTTCAACCTTTGCTATAGTACTCGGCCAGAATACACCAATGAGAGTAAACCAACTCCAACTAAAATTATAAATAATCAGTCAACACTTACTCGACCATTCCATGTGTTTACCGTAGGAGTTCCATCAATAGCTTTGTAGTTGCAGGAAATCCTACACTACACCCCTCACAATAATCCACACAACTAAGACATTTGAAGATGAATAACAATGAGTTTATTGATTATTTCCTTGAATGATTACAAGATAAAATAGAAAAGAGCTAAAGAAATTACAATCACCACAAACTTTCTCTCTCCTAATGACTTGTCTAACACTCTCAAAAGAATCCCCCGTACAATAGACTTGCTCCACTCTTTATATAGGGTAGTAGACACAGTGGATGACAAACTAAGCTGTCCTTTATTTTCGGGAATGACTTGCGAAATATCGCAAGTGTACAAGTATATAATCTCGCGACACTCTTAAACTTCGCTAGATCTTCACATCTTTCTCGTGTTTTGGCTATCGCCATTCATTGCGTCATTTATATTACTCTTCCGTCGTTTACTAATCTCGCGAAATACTAATGTTGCGATATTCAGATCCTACATCTTGCCTCTTCTCATGTCTTCTCTGCGAAAAAGAGAATGTCATGAGAACCTTGAGATTTTGAAATGCCGCATTTGTTCATCTTTATAATTACAATCCAGTACTTTTACGGAATTTATTACACATGTTTCTTCTTCCACTCTTTTCTTGACACGTCTCGTCAACCGTTTTTTCTTGACCATTCACGTCCCTCTCGCATTAAATGCATTTGTTTTCTCGAGAATTCTTCTCTCTATATATAGTTTTCTCACCCTCCTCTTCTTCTCTTTTTACTTTCCCTCTGCAACTTTTCTTCAACTCTCTTCCTCCGCAATTTGCGTTTCTGCTACTGTAAATCTTCCTTTTCTTCTTTCTCTTGATCTTCAATTCTCTAATCATTCCCATATTCGAAGAATGGCTCCATATGGTCTTAAATATGAAACCCTTTTAGATGAAACTCAAAAAAAATTACAAGAGAAGGGTTTCACCTTGTCTACTATTCCCAATCAAGAATCTTCATCTATTCTTTCTGCAAAGTTGTTTCTCGATCATCGGTGTGATGATCGAGAAAATCATAATCTCGCTAGGTCAAATCCTCGCAGGTCTTCCCATTCCTCTGTATGATCCCGAACTGCCCTTGTTCTATGAAATCCTTGCTCATGAGAAATTCTCGCGAGCTATTTATCAATTAAGTGGTGATTGCATCCGTCTAATGCTTGAATTCGCTCATCGCGGCGCTGGTAAGGGATATCTATACCCTGATAACGTCAGAGATCCTAAATTCGCAGACTTAGAGATAGTCACTGAAAAGTACTCAGTAGAAAACTTTTTTGAAAATTATGAAGTGATAAATATGAAGAATGACAAATCTCATTTGGGGTGCCCGATTGAGAAGAAAAGAGAACGTTTCCACGATAAGATACTCATGCTAGATATTGGCGGCATTCTGGCAAGAATAATTCCTCGCTACTCTAAAGATGAGAGGTGGTCTGTCTTTCCACTATTTTTGACCGGACCTTACATTTCAAAGTTCCAATATACTCCCGCGAATCTCGCAAATTATCACCCTTGGGTATTTAATTGGCCCAAAAGGCAAAAGAGGTATACTTCCTAACTTTTACTTATTTTACAATCTTCACTCCCTCTTATGTCTAATCTTGCGAATTTTTCGGATCACCAAATTGAGAAAAAGCTACAAAAGAAATCCAAAAGCGAGTACTCTGACGATACTTCGTTCAATCACGGATGAAGTAAGAAATATTTTTTTTTATTATTATTTTTAACAATATTGTTGCCTCTATTTCTTATCTTCATTTGTGTGCGAAGGTTGGCGTTGAAGAAACTGACATTCCTGAAGCTGCGAAGGCTAAAGGCAAGAATAAAATCACTCTTCGCAAGGATAAATCTTCTGCTTCATCTTCTAAAAAAACGGAAAATCCATCCCTCTTCTCACTCTAATTCCCAAGCCAGCGAGAATTCTGATGAAGATGATAATGAGGTTGATACTTCTTTTGTGAAGGAGAATCATTCAGTCGAATCCTCTATGGCGCAATTGTCTAGTGTTTTCTCTGATTCTATGCAAGGAATGGGAGATGATCGTTTTTCTGCTACTTGCGAAGCTCTCGCAAATATCTGCGATGCCCCCTGCTAGTGGATAATGATTCTTTTCGTGGAGTTTCCGGACAATGACTCCCGAGTTTCTTAAATGCACTTAGTGCCTTGGTATGTTCATATTTCTTTATTTCTTTGTGATTTCGATTATAAACCTTATCTTAACAATTCCTTTATTTTCCTTTATAGTCTGGAGAGCTTCCTTTGTCGTTTCCTCGGATCTTGAGAAGAGGCGCAACAATCTTGAAGAGAAAAATCTTCAACTTAAGGAGAAGAACAAAGAACTAGAAGTTGAAGTTGCGACATCTCGCAAGAAGGATGAAAGTGAGACTGCCGATCTTCGCGAAAGAATTCAACAATTGGAAGTTGAGTCTTCTACCCAGAAGAACAAAATATCTACCCTTCAAAGTGCTAATCAGCAACTTTATGGTATAATACCCTTCTCTTTTCTTCGTTTCTACTTTGTCATTTATTTTTCTTTGCCTGACTTATCATTTTCGCAGACATTTATAATCTTTCTGACGAAGCCATCCTTCTCCATTCATTCCCCGAACCTATGGATGATGATGCTCTTCTCGCTCATCTCAATGAATCTTTAAGTAGTTCTTCAAACAAGATTAATTCTCTCTCATTAAATGAACTCGAACCAAATTTCATCTCTTAGAAATTGAGCATAGATCTAGTTTAGGTTTAGCCAACCGATTTAAACGTTTATATCTTAGCTCCCACGAGAATAATAATATTTTAAGGAAGAAAATCAGCAGCCTTATAGATGATAAGGATCGCATTGCTAATCAAGGTGCACAAGCATTAGCGAAATTCCAAAAAACTCTTCTTGAAGTCCAAATTGAACGAGATGAATCTCTTCGCCAAAATGCCATACTTAATGAGCGAGAAAATCATATTCGTTCACTTCTTTTCATAAACAATGATGATGAATTCACTTGGGCTGCGAAAGTTCTAGATAATGCGAGAAATAACTTAGGTGATAGCGTCGGTCTTCATCCGAGCATACCGCCTTGGTTAAAGATATGATTTCGACGAGAGAAGGTTGTTTATTGTTCTTCATTACTTTACCACCTCTTTTTGTGAAACTGCTATTAAGTTGCTAACTCATTGTCATTTGTTCACGTAAATACGAGAAGAGATTTCAAACTAGAATCAAGGAACTTGAATCTGAGAAAGTACAACTTTCCAAAGATTTCTCTCTTCGCAACAACAAGTATTCCTGGTTGAAGAAGCAATTACAAACTACAGTAGCGAATTTTAATAATGACGATGTTCGTTTTCGCAATCAAACTATTGAAACAGTTTGTAATGACCATCGCATTCCTCTTTCCTCATATCCTTGTCTTCTTGATGAAATTCCTTAAAATATGCCTTCCTCAGATGTCTCTGATAGTGATGCAAGCGAAGAAGAGGAACACGATAAAGAATCGATGAAGAAGAAGAATAAGCCGAGAGATAGTTCCATTTTCCTTTTCTCTTCTTGTAATGCTTGTACATTTATTCTTCTAGCCTTCCATTTTTGTAATCTCTTACTGTAAATCTATCATATGAAAATAAATAACAAGTTTTTACTCTAATCATTCCCATACTTGCCTCTGTTATTTATTTTCACATGAGATATTAAGTCGATAATCTTTATGTAATAATACTTCTTAGTTTAAATGCAGAAATATAGCCGTTTTTACTAGCAGAAATATAGCCGTTTTTACTAGCTTGTTTAATTACTCAATTTCTATGTTGAAATTCATCATTGCGACAAGATCGCAGGACGTCTTTACATTTTCATGTAATGACCCATTGATCTTGCCTTATCATTGTTCTTGTGTGGTCTTATTTTTCCTTCCTAGTTAAAGGTCTTATTTTTCCACCCCTCATTTTTGCGACAATATGACAGGCCTAAAAATTCTTGCGAACTTGAAGCCCCATGACGTTGCCGTCTTGCGACAAAATCGCAGGACGTCTTTACACTTTCATGTAACGACCCATTGATCTTGTCTTATCATTTCTTTAGTATTATTGCCTCTGCAGGATGTTTTTGTTGCGACAATATGACAGGCCTAAATGTTCTTGCGAACATAAAGCCCCATGACATTGCCGTCTTGCGACGAAATCGCAGGACGTCTTTACACTTTCATGTAAAGACCCATTGATCTCGTCTTACCCTCGCGTTAGCATTATTGCCTCTGCAGGATCATCGCACAAATATGACAAGCCTAAATTTTCTTGCGAAAATAGAGCCTCATGACATTTGCGTCTTAAGACACTTATCAGCTCCTAATGGAGGGTGCCGCCCTTATCATCTCCCTGGTTGCCCCTTCGAGGAGGCGTACATCGGCCATACAAGACTAGCTCCTCCCATACGGTCTTAACAACAACCAGTTGTTTTCGCAGCCTCTTATCCCTTATACCTATAGGGTTTATGGTTACGAGACTGCACCCTAAGTGGAGTTTTCTTCGGGCCTAGTGTAGCATGTGCCAAGACTTGCCAAGAATGGCCGAGACATTTCAAATGCCCCATGCACTCTTGGCTCAACCGTGTACCTCGGCGCCTTGGTCATACACTCGACTCCTTGGAAGAGACCCTCGGTCGTCCAACCAGGGTATAACCTTATATATATATAGTTTGGAAATCCAAGGTATCTCCCGGATAGGCTTTCATGGGCCCCAAATCTTCATGACTCGAGTTCCGGGGCGGTGTAACCTTTTCCCGAGCCATGTCAAGAGATACCCCTTATATGACGCACTTTAGGTCTTACATTTGCCTCTTGCGAAATATCATTCGCGAACTAAGGTATACGCCATAAAGGTTCGTCCCATTCACTCATTTTTTCATTTCTGTCAATTCTTGTAATCATTCATTGCTTTTTGATTATTTCTTCTCATCTTCTTTGCGAAATTATCACATAGTCTTGCTTCATTTTCTGAGATCTCGCTGTAATTATTTAACCAAACTTTCATCATATTCATATATCGCGAGATTTTCGCGCACTCCTTCTTCGATCATCATCACATTTTTTTTTTTTTTTTTTATACAACTCTAAAATCAATTATTTATTTTTTACACTTCTTACTCCTGTTGCTCTCTGTTTCTTCATTCATATTTCCAGATATTTCCTTCCCTTTTGCGAGACCATCGCAATTTTCAATTGTCTTCAAGCACTGATTTCGCAATATATCTTCATCTCTCACTTCTATTGTGTCCACCATCAGTCTTTCTCTTCTTTGTTCTTCTTTGATATTCCTTTTCCAATTCTTCTGTTGAGCAGCCCTTTCCTCGCAAGACTCCACATCGACTTCATAGCATTTTTGTCCCTCAGCCCAATCTCCTTTTATAACTCCAACACCACTGGGATGTGGAAATTTGATGCACTGGTGGTAAGTTGATGCTACACCCAAGATCTCATGTAACCAGGTCGCCCAATTAATGCATTATAAGGGGATTCCACATCGACTATACAAAACAAGATTTCATTGATAATCCTTTGGTATTCTCATGCGAGTTTCTCCTTTGGGTTTATTGCGTACCATTAAAACCATAAATCTTATAAGTCTTTCCCACCCATAGTCTTGTAAGTGTGGTAAAGGATGTTTACAGAGCTTCAAGTATCAATTAAGATTCTATTTATAGCCCATGAATTTTCTGCCCCATCATTTTCATCATCAACAGGTTTTGGGTTAATTTCCAATCTTACCACTAATGGACTGTCATGTATCTCGCCACCCTCAGGTACCTCTTATGCAGTGAAAGAAATAATCTGCGTTTGCCATTCTTTTAGTGGCGATATCTTCGCGATGTTCATTATTTCTCTATTGTCAGCATCTCTTGCGAAAACCCTAGTGAGAACGCTATCATGGAAATCTTCAATTGTCATGTACGAATGTACAATTGAGTTGCAGAACAAGTTTTTGGCTTTCGCTCCAACTTCCACTACAAATGTTTCTTTCCCTTTTATTGTATTCACTCTGTGAATTTCTCGGAGTGTTGGTAATGGTTGAGTCTTCTCTTCACATTTTAAGAATTGATTTAGTTTCCCTTGATCTATCATTCTAAGGATGATTCTTTTGATATTCCCGCAATCATTCGTTTGGTGTCCATGAAAATGATGGTAGGAACGAGAATTCATGACTTGTCACTGGAGGTGGTTCATTCCCCATGTTCCATGGTGCGGGTATGTTTTCCATCGGGATTATAGCTTCCCATATCTTCTCCACACTAGCATTTAGTGGTGGCATCTTGATTTCTTCCCATACGACTCTATGACCTCGCTGCCCTCTATGATAATTCTGCCTCTGGCCTCCATAAGTCTCTTGCGGATTATTTCGCTGACCTCCATAGGTTTCTTGCGGCTGATCAAGTCTTTGAATTTTATTATTTCCGCTACGGTTGTAGAAATTTCTTTCTCTTTCAAATTCTTCCTGATCGCGACTTCCCATGGCTACCAACTTTTGTTGACCATCATCTCAGTATCCTCATTCCTTGTTGACATTGCGAGGTACTGCCACAGTGTTTATCAATTTAGGTAACAAACTTGCATTCGCAGCCCACGAACTTGTATTCGCAATGGTATGATTCCATCTCATTTTGCTTTTCCTCTAAAGCAATATACTCCTCTGAAGCTCTCGCAACTCGGTCATGGTGATTGTATTCTTGACTCTAAAAATTTGAATATACAACAGATTTGTCGCGAACATAGCATTAATGAATGATAAGATGAGATATCTCTCCTCCACACGGCCAGCCATTTCGCTACACATTGTCTTCCACCTCACAGTTAGATGCTTCAAACTTTCACCAAACCTTTGTTTCAACCCAAATACATCTTCAATACCTGGTCGCGAGGAATTATTACTTATATATGCCCCTAAAAATATAGCCTGCAAGTGATTGAAAGATGTTATTGTATTCTTCGGCAGCCCTTCAAACCATTTCAAAGCTTCTCCTGTCAGACTTGATGCAAAATATTTGCACAATATAGCATCATGATTCTCCCATTGTAACATACATCTCAAATAAGCTTTTATATGTTGTATCGCACATGTTGTTCCATCGAAAATGCTGGTTAATGTCGGTAAGTTGCACTTCGGTGGTATTCCTCCTAATTGTATCTCTTGTGTGAACGGAGTTTTCGCAGCTTCTTCTATGGCTTCATCCAATTGTCTCTTTCCTCCTCCCTTTTACTGTTCATCATTCCTCTCATTTCTGCCAATTCTCTCAAAATTTGTTCATTTACATCAGAACTTGAATCTATTGGTCTTTTTAGTTCCGCCTCTCTTCTCCTCGCGTTCATGTCTCGCTTTGACTTTCATCATTCTCTTCTCGTCTTTCTCTGCGATCTTCTCCTTCACTTCTTTCACGAATTCCGCACACCGTTATATCTATCAATCTCTCTTCTTTGTTGTCTATCAGCTCTCCTTTGTGCTCTTTCATATTCTTCATCAATATTATCATTGTTGCGATTTTGTTCTCGCCATCTTTCTCGATTATCATGATTATTCTGGCGAATTGCCTCCTCCAACTCATGTTCTTCCCTTTCTGCTCGCAATCTTTCTCTTTCGTGAGCTAGACGTGCTTGTTCAACATAATGTCTTTCAATTTCATCCTCAATCTCTTTTTGCTTCCTCGTGCTTCTCTCTCATGCAATATTCTTCTTCATTCTTCTTGATTTTCTTCATCAACTCGGATTATTTTGCCTCCGACGTTGCCTATTTCCTTGGTTTCCACCATTCTGCCCATTTTGAAAAGTCTCCGGACGTGGAACATAACGATCTTCCATCATTTCTCTTCTCTCGCAATGTTCTATGCCTTGATTTTGCGCTTCTTCATGGTTTTCTTCATCAGCATTTTCTGTAGGTAAAATTCTCCTTCTTTCCTCTCTAACTGATCTTGAACTTGACCTTGTAGTGCTTCTCGACCTTCTATTTTGTAATCTGATGTTTTCCATCCTCAGCTCATGATTCTGTCTTGTCAAGTTTGCACGCTCCTCTGCCTCTAATCGTCTCTCTTCATGTATTGTTTGCCTCAACGCTTCTAATGCTGCGATCTCTTCATTTCCATGATTTATTTCTCCATTCCCTTCTCGGTCTCTCCCCTCTTGTCCATTGTTTACCAATTGTTGTTCTTCTTCCCCTTCGTCCACAGAGTCTGATCTCCAAGTATGCACGCTTACTCTATCATAATCCACAGTTCTATCCGCTCTTTGGTTGAATTGGTGATTGAATTTGATTTTCTTCATCATTCCGTATGTTCCTTCTTGAGGATTCTCCCATTTCATTTCTCTCTTCGGCAAGTCTCCTACTCCTCCTAACAGGTTGTTGGTTGCTCGGATGCATTTCTCCTTCTAGCCATTCCTTAATTTTGGTACACTGTTGAAAATTATATCAAATTCCTTCTCTACTACTCCAAATTCTTTCAAATTACAATGGCAATCCTTACTCAAACATCCCTGTTTCTAGCGCCAATATGTAGTTACAGGAAATCCTACACTACACCCCTCATAATAATCCACACAACTAAGACATTTGAAGATAAATAACAATGAGTTTATTGATTATTTCCTTGAATGATTACAAGATAAAATAGAAAAGAGCTAAAGAAATTACAATCACCACAAACTTTCTCTCTCCTAATGACTTGTCTAACACTCTCAAAAGAATCCCCCTACAATAGACTTGCTCAACTCTTTATATAGGGTAGTACAGTGGATGACAAACTAAGCTTTGTCCTTTATTTTCGGGAATGACTTGCGAAATATCGCAAGTGTACAAGTATATAATCTCGCGACACTCTTAAACTTCGCTAGATCTTCACATCTTTCTCGTGTTTTGGCTATCGTCATTCATTGCGTCATTTATATTACTCTTCTGTCGTTTACTAATCTCGCGAAATACTGATGTTGCGATATTCAGATCCTACAAGCCTTGGTCAGCATTTCATGATTAGCTAGCATGGCAAATAATATCAATTCTTCCACGATGCTGATGCTTTATGTTTTGATTACCTAGTCAAAATTTAGTCAAACAAACGGATCAGAAACATAATACAGATATGTCCATTAAATAGTACTCCGCTCAGTAATTTACAGAATTTTGCCGTACAAACCCATTTTCATGAATGATTCCGCTCAGTAAATGACAAATTATACTATAACAAAACTGAGTCGAAACAGGAGACCAATGATAGTTCTAAACATTATCACCAATAGTAAAATCCACTATTGAACTGCAATACTTGAAAAATTGGACTTGAGAAGGAATAATAATCTCACCTTTAAGATTAAGAATTCCACCAACTTATTGAGTCCAGCAAGACCGCCATATTTCTTTCTAAATTTCTTAACTTAATCAGCATAAAATGGAATAGATGATTACCTGACTATATTGTCCATTATTAAAATAAATGTTAGCATCATCTCGTCAACAGAACGAAGCTATGGATGTTTTTCATTCCTTTACTCCTTTATGGTGGTCGTGCACTCCCGACTTTCACTGTTCCCACTCGCACCTGCAAAATTCACATCAATAAATTAATTACTTCTTTAGCTTTAGTTGACTAATTACATCAAATCCATCACTTGCAAATTGAAATCATGTGTATAACAGGGAAGAGAATGTTCAGAGAAGGGAAGAGAATAAAATCAAGGGATGGAGACGGCAACAAAAAGATAATTTCTTCTTTAGCTTTAGTTGATTAATTACATCAAATCCACCGCTTGCAAATGAAATCATGTGTATATCAGGGAAGAGAATAGATTCAGAGAAGGGAAGAGAATAGAATCAAAGTAGCTCTAGAATTCAAGCTTTTGCCCTAACTTTCAATGTGAGGCCAGCAATTTGTACTCAAATTATATATACAATGTTTTGAACCTTTGGTGGAAAAAATGAACAGCAGGCTTGTAGGATGGGATAGTAAAAATCTTACTACCGCGGGAAAATCAGTAATGATTAAAAATGTAACCTCATCTCTCTGTGTATACCAAATGAACTGTTTTAGAATTCCTAAGAAAATATGTAATTCTCTAACCAGTCTCCAAATAAATTACTGGTGGGGAAAAAATGAGCATGGAAAAAATGAAAAAGGAAAAAAGGGATTTGTCTAAAAGCTTGGACAACTATGTGCAAGCCCTTAACTGAAGGTGGTCTTGGTTTTCAAAACATTGAAAACTTTAATCTAGCAATGTTGTCTAAGATGGTATGGAGATTAAAAGAAAATCCCCATTCCCTTTGTGCCACTATCTTAAAAGCTAAATACTATCCAGACAATGATATCTTGCATATAGACACTACGCCGAAAGGAAGAGACCGTTGGATATGGAAAGGAATGCTCACTGGAGTTGAGCAAATAAAACAGCACAGCCTTTGGATAATAGGAAACGGAACAAATGTTAACATATGGGAAGACTATTGGATACCAGAAGTAAAGCCACCAATAATTAGGCATGTTAATGGAGCGCATAACATAAACAAGGTAAGTCAGCTCATGACCGACAATAAACTATGGGACATAAATATACTAGAAGAGTGCTTTGAGCAATCTACAATCAACTACATTCTGAATATTAGTATTCATGTTCAAGATGTGGAAGATAAGGCTCAATGGGCACTGAATTCAAAAGGAAATTTTACGGTAAAATCTCTTTACGACAAAATTAACTCAACAGATGATGAACGTGAAAACTGGAACCAGATCTGGAAGATGAAAATTCCTCCATCTGTGAAGACCTTATTCTGGAAAGCAGCTCATTTTATACTTCACAATAGTATGAGAGTGGCTGCAATCATCCCGGATATAAATACTACTTGTACGCTCTGCAACATGGGAGAGGAATCTCTTACACATTTATTTATGCAATGCAACTTCTCAAAACAGGTATGGATGCACTTGAAGTATGGATTATGTTATTGAAGGTAACATTGACTTTCATAAATGGCTAAATGCTTGGTTTACTAATACAAACAGAGGAGGCTTTGCCTTAGATTGGTCTGAATTTTGCAGTATAATCACATGGCATATCTGGAAAGCTAGATGCGATTGGACATTAGGAAAACAGAAACAAGACAGTGCAGCAACATCTAATAATATAGTCAAATACATTAATAGCATCAGAAATATAAAAAATCCAGATTACTCAATTTTACAGACTTTATACTATAACCCTATGCATGATGATTGTTTGGAGATAACTAGAATTGACAATAGAATAACACAAAACTCGTTAGGCTACACAATCAACATAGCCTTGGCTATGATGAATCCTATAACTTCTTCAGGAATTGGGTTAACTTGTGTTGATTTTGCAGGTTATACTATTGAAGCAAGGGGAACAACTGAAAACTGTAGTACAAGAGAGGAGCTAGAACTAAAAGCAGCTGAAACGGCTTTATGATGGGCAGCGGAGTGGAGTGGCCATGATATTACCTTCCAAAGTGATTCAAAACCTACTTTGATTTTGCTTAGAGGAATGTATATTAAATCAAGACATCATAGATATGCTATTAGTACAGATTTTGGGAACAACCATACAACTATAAACTTTAAAATTTCTGCTCTTATTTTGAAGAATATAATAGATATTATCTGGGCAGCAAATACAGCAGTCTGTTGTAATCTTTATGACATCAAAAACATTTGGAAGGGAGAAACTTTAGCACTTTTATTAAATATGTTTAGCTCTGAATATTTCAACGCAAATGTAACTTGGTCTATACCACAAACTATTGTGGGTAGATATCTATCGGTGTAATTAATAGAGGTGTTCTTCCTCGCTATTTTATGAAAAAAAAAAAAAAAAAAAAAGAGAGAAGCTCAGTTTTTCTCTCTCCTTCTCATCAAATTTGTTAAAAGAAAGGGAAATCCCACTCACTTTGAATCAATGTTTTAAAATCTAGACCGGACAGCAAACCAGTAAAATTACTGGGTCAGGGTCAAGCGGTTTGACCGGTGGTCCAATCAGTGGTTCACTGGGTCACATTAATAATACTAATAATAAACTATCAAGAATACATAGCACAGTTTGGATAACTTTGCCTATGTAAAGAGTGGTCAGGATTTGTTATTGACAAAGATAAATCTACGACTCTTAGGTGATGCTAACCGTGCTCAAGACGCGGTTCACACGCGTAGCTCAATCGTGAGGCGGTGATGTTTCTACTCTCCCCTTTGAGCAAATGAAGAGACGGAGTAGTTTCTTGGCTGAGCTTCAGAGAAAAACCCTTAATGGCTGAATCTGAAGAAAAAAAAATATTTCCGCTCAAACCCTAGGAATGAAAAATCTCCTATTCATAATGGCACATGTATTTGCATTGAAATGGAGTCGAAAAAGATTAAGGGTATCAAAAACAATGATAGTTGGTGATTTTCTACTTTTTCTGTTCTCTCGGTCTTCTTCCACCAAATCCCAGATCTCTGATCAATCAAACTACTCTAAGGTGCGAATTTGTGGGAAAGCCTTTATTTTTTTTATTTTTATTTTCATGTATGATTTTTAGAATTCATAGTATTATTTGATCAAGGGTGTACGATGTTTAAATTAGCAGTATTAAAAACTTTTTTTTGGGTGATAGCATGCAGGCTACTCCACCTCTTCCTCTTGATTTGCTACTAATTCTAATTCGTTGCCCGCATTTGAAACTAATTCTAATCATCTTCAATGCCCACGAAAATCTTCCCAGTAGTTGTTTATGTTCTCTATAGAATCATAACGTTCAATATCGAAAGTAGATGATTTAGATAATTGTTTGTAAGGAAAATAACCCCTGTTTATAGGAAAACAAACCCCAAAGAGAATATTTCTCCAGAAACACAATATATTTTCACGATATCCTTTTACAAATCAATTGACCAATACTTATACTACCTAAAATAACTACTTGAGATATTTATCTCACAAGATAACTGACACAAACCACTTTGATATATCCTTAAACAGATACAAACTAGGCACGTAACATTCCCACCCTCTTCAAAGCAACCTTGTCCTCAAGGTTGTAGAACAAACTCGTTCTTGACATAGTGGTAGTCACCAGAATTTTTGTCCAAGAAAGTTGTGGTACTTCAGTAATCACCAGGAATTCCGAGCAAGATGTATGCAGTAGTTGTAGTTGCTTGCCACTGCACTTCCAAGATAATCCGATTTGTAACTGACAAGTAATTATTACACATAACTTATTTTTCTCCTAAAAACAGTTAACACAACCGGAAAACTAAAATCAAAGTACATAATAAGTTCTAATAATAATTTAAAGAAAATAACAATTAGTTAATTGCTTTCTCCCCATCAGACGCTCAACCTTGCTCTTGATCATGGAAATTAGTAATATATTTATACTAACGAAATCAACCTTGATCGTCGAAGAAAAAAATTTGGTACGACCACGAAATCAGCCCTCATATCTTCCATTGGAGATCTCCTTCAAACGATGTACTTCATGCATATCAAACGTTAGATGAATCCATTTACATACTGTTGGAGTAGAAAATGGATTTTCATAGGTTAAAGGTGCTTGGAATGATGGCAAAGCAAAACATGGAACTTTACTGTTAATTGGAAGTTCAAATACATCAAAAAAATCAGAAACATTAAAGCTTGGAAAACCTCCAGTTCGTGTTCTTGTGATCTCCATGTCTTCTTCAAATAAATCAAAGAAATCACACATATAGAAAACTCTTCCTTTAGGAGATTTTTCTGTAATTTCGCTAAAAATTTTCTGAGATTCTTGATAAGCTTATTTGAATTCTTTAAAAACCTTTCTCATTTCTTCAACCAATCTAAACAATTCTTGATAATAAGTTTCATTGTACATTTTTCTGCTTTGTTCCTTCCCGCGATCGTTGCTGCTCTTGATACCAAATGTTATGTTCTCCATAGAATCATAACGTTCAATATCGAAAGTAGATGACTTAGATAATTGTTTGTAAGGAAAACAACCCATGTTTATAGGAAAACAAACCCCAAAGAGAATATTTCTCCAGAAACACAATATATTTTCACGATATCCTTTTACAAATCAATTGACAAATACTTATACTACCTAAAATAACTACTTCAGATATCTATCCCACAAGATAACTGACACAAACCACTTTGATATATCCTTAAACAGATACAAACTAGGCACGTAACATTCCCACTCTCTTCAAAACAACCTTGCCCTCAAGGTTGTAGAACAAACTCGTTCTTGACATAGTGGTTGTCACCAGAATTATTGTCCAAGAAAGTTGTGGTACTTCAGTAATCACCAGGAATTCCAAGCAAGATGTATGCAGTAGTTGTAGTTGCTTGCCACTCCACTTCCAAGATAATCCGATTTGTAACTGACATGTAGTTGCAGGAAATCCTACACTACACCCCTCATTAGAATTTACACAATTAAGTCATTTTTAGATGAATGATTATGATTTCTATTGATTTAATGTTTGAATCTTTACAATACGAAATAGAAATGAGTTAAAGAATTATAATCACTCTAAAACTTTCTCTCTCCTAAAAACTTGCTTAACAATTCAAAAAGAACTCTCTCTCAACAGACTTACTCAACCCTTTATATAGGGTAGTACACGGTGGATGACAAACTAAGTTTGTCCTTTATTTTCGGGAATGTCTTGCGAAATATCGCAAGTGTACATATACCAATTCTCGCGACACTCCTAAATCTCGCTGAGTCTTCACATTCTTCTCATGTTCTGGCTGTCGTCATTCATTGCGTCATTTATTTTACTTCTCCGTGACTCCCTCGCAATATCGTTATTTATTAATCTCGCGAAGTATTGATGTCGCAATATTTAGATCCTACATCTTTCCTCTTCTCATGTCTTTTCTGCGAAGAAGAGAATGTCATGAGAATCAATATTTTAAAATGCCGCAATTGCTCATCTTTATCTCGCAATTGTTCATCTTTATCTGTTTCACTCTTGTACGAAATTTATTACAGGTGTTTCTTCTTCCACTCTTTTCTTGACACGTCTCTTTCAACCGTTTATTCTTGACCATTCACGTCCCATCTCGCATTAAATGCATTTGTTTTCTCGAGGATTCTTCTCTCTATATATAGTTTTCTTACCCTTCTCTTCTTCTTTTTTATTGTCCCTCTGCAACTTCTCTTCTGCAACTTCTCTTCCTCCGCAATCTGCGTTTCTGCTGCTGTAAATCTTTCATTCTTTCTTTCTCTTGATTTTCAATTTTCTAATCATTCCCATACTCTAAAAATGGCTTCACTTGGTCGCACATATAAACCCCTTTTTAATGAAGCTCAAAAGAATTTTCAAGAGAAGGGCTTCATCTTATCGACCATTCCTGATCAAGAATCTTCATCTATACTTTCTGCAAAGTTGTTTTCTGATCATCAGTGTGATGATCAGAAAATCATAATCTCGCTAGTTCAAATTCTCGCAGGCCTTCCCATTCCTCTCTAAAATCCCGAGATACCTTTATTCTATGAAATTCTTGCTCATGAGAAATTCTCGCGAGCTATTTACCAACTAAGTGGTGATTGCATTCGTTTAATGCTTGAATTCGCCAACCGTGGCGCTGGTAAGGGATCTTTATATCCTGATGATGTCAAAGATCCTAGATTCGCGGATTTAGAAATAGACGCTGAGAAATATACCGTGGAAAACTTTTTTGAAAATTATGAAGTAATAAATATGAGAAATGATAAATCTCGCTGGGGTGCTCGATTGAAGAGAAAAGATAATCTTTCCAGTGATAAACTGCTCATGCAAGATATTGACTGGCACTCAGGCAAAAATAATGTTCCTCGGTATTCCAAGGATGAGAAGTGGTGGGTTGTTCCTCTATTTTTGAGTGGACCTTATATTGCAGGTTCTCATACACTCCCTGCGCATCTCGCAAACTATCAACCTTGGGAATTTAAGTGGCCCGAGAAGGCAAAAGAGGTATACTTCCTATTTCAGGTTTGCTTTGCGATATTTCCTTCCTCTTATACTTACTAGACTTGTAAAAAATTTAGATTGCCAAATTGAAAAGGAGTTATAAAAGACGTCCAAAGGCGAGTACTCTAGCGATACTCCGATCAATCACGGATGAAGTAAGAAATACTTTCTTTTGTTATTTTTAACAATATTGTTGCCTCTGTTTCTTATCTTCATTCGTGTGCGAAGGTTGTTGAAGAAATTAACATTCCCGAAGCTGCGAAGGTTAAGGGCAAGGATAAAATCACTCTTCGCAAGGATAAATCTTCTGCTCCATCTTCTAAAAAACGGAAAATCCATTCCTCTTCTCGTTCTAGTTCCCGAACCAGCGAGAGTTCTGACGAAGGTGAAAATGAGGTTGGTACTTCCTCTGCGAAGGAGAATCATTCGGTCACTTCTGCTATGGCGCAATTGTCCAGTGTCTTCTCCGATTCTATGCAAGGATTAGGAGATGATCATTTATCTGCTACTTGCGAAGCTCTCGCTAAAATTTGCGATGCCCCCCTGTTAGAGGATAATGAATCTTTTCGCGGAGTTTCCCAAACAATGTCTCCCAGTCTCTTAAATGCACTGGTGCTTTGGTATGTTCATATTTCGTTATTTCTTTGCGATTTCGATTATAAACCTTATCTTAACAATTTCTTTACTTTCCTTTATAGTCTGGGAGAGCTTCCTTTGTTGTTGCCTCAGACCTCGAGAGAAGACACAACAATTTTGAGAAGAAAAATCTTCAACTTAAAGAGAAGAACAAAGAGCTAGAAATTGAAGTTGCGACATCTCGTAAGAAGGATGCTAAAATCCAACAGTTGGAAGTTGAGTCTTCTTCCCAGAAAGACAAAATATCTACACTTCAAAGTGCTAATCAAAGCAACTTTATGGTATAACACCCTCCTTCTTTCTCTATTTCTATTTTGCCGTTTATTTTCCTTTGCACGACTTATTATTTTTGGCAGACATTTATAATCTTTCCGATGAAGCCATCCTTTTCCATTCATTCCCTGAACCTATGGATGATGATGCTCTTCTCGCTCATTTCAATGAATCTTTAAGTAGTTCTTCAAACAAGACTAATTTTCTCTCATTAAATGAACTTCGAACCAAATTTTATCTTTTAGAAATTGAACATAGATCTAGTTTAGGTTTAGCCAACCGATTTAAACGTTTATATCTTGACTCCCAGGAGAGTAATAGTATTCTAAGGAAAAATATTAGCAGCCTCATAGATGATAAGGATCGCATTGCTAATCAAGGTGCACAAGCATTAGCAAAATTCCAAAAAACTATTCTTGAAGTCCAAATTGAACGAGATGAATCCCTTCGCCAGAATGCCATACTTAATGAGCGAGAAAATCAAATTCGTTCACTTCTTGTCATAAATAATGATGATGAATTCGCTTGGGATGCGAAGGTTCTAGATAATGCCAGAAATAACTTAGGTGTTAACGTTTGTCTTCATGTTGAGCATAATGCCTTGGTTAAAGATATGATTTCTGACAGAGAAGGTTGTTTTACTATTCTTCATTATTTTTCCACTTCTTTTTACGAAACTGTTATTAAGCTGCTAATTCAATGTCATTTGTTCACAGAATCTGAGAGGAGATTTCAAACTAGAATCAAGGAACTTGAATCTGAGAAATCGCAACTCGCCAAAGACTTTGTAGGATCAGAATATCGCGACATCAATATTTCCGCGAGATTAATAAATAACGATATCGCGAGGGAGTCACAGAGAAGTAAAATAAATGACGCAATGAATGACGACAGCCAGAACATGAGAAGAATGTGAAGACTCAGTGAGATTTAGGAGTGTCGCGAGAATTGGTATATGTACACTTGCGATATTTCGCAAGACATTCCCGAAAATAATGGACAACTTAGCTGTCATCCACGTGTGTACTACCCTATATAAAGGGTTGAGTCGATCTGTTGTGGGGAGAGTTCTTTTTGAATTGTTAAGCAAGTCATTAGGAGAGAGAAAATTTAGAGTGATTGTAATTTCTTTAGCTCTGTTCTATCTTCCTTTGTAAACATTTCAAGAAAATAATCAATAAAATCTATAGTTATTCATCTTCAAATGGATTAGTTAAGTAAATTCTAGTGAGGGGTGTAGTGTGGGATTTCCTGCAACTACATATGCGCTAGAAACAGGGACTGAGTAAAAGATCAACCTTGTGAATTGAAAGAATCAGGAGTAACAAGAAAGAAATTTGAATAATTTTCAACAATTTACTAAAATTGATAAATGGCTAGAAGAAGGAATGCATCAGAACAACCAACAATTGTAAGGAGAAGTGGGAGATTAGCTGGAGAAAGGAGAAATGAAGTAGGTGAACCATCAAGAATAAACGCAAGAGATAGAGAAGAAGGCCAAATTCAACCAGCACCGAATAGAGTAATAGATTATGATAGGGTGAGTGTGCATACATGGAGATCAAATTCTATGGAAGAAAGAGAAGAAGTGCAACAATTGATAAATAATGGACAAGAGGAGAGAAATCAAGAAGAGATGGGAGAAACTTGACTCATAGAAATGAAGAAATCGCAAACATTAGAAACGTTGAGGCAAACAATACATGAAGAAAGGCGATTAGAAGCGGAAGAACGCGCAAATTTAACAAGGCAAAACCATGAGTTAAGAATGGAAAATATGAGGTTGCAGAATAGGAGCTTGATGCGTGTCGTACCACAACAAATTAATTCAAGATTTTCCACTCAATTAAAAATAATATAATGGAAGTCAAGTTCGTTCCCACGAGGAGCAAGAGATTCTAGTTGTCAAAATTGTCACAAAAGGGGGGTGTAAAAAGCAAAAGAAAATAAACAAAGCAATTAAAATCGAAAGTTGAAAGCAATAAGAGAGACAAGATCAAGGAATCCTTCTTCGTTACGAAACAATGAATCAAGTTATGTTCTTTTCTACTTGTTATTAGTCACAAATTATCACCAACCGTAGGTAAAGCAGCTAGATCAGTGCTAAACCCCTAAATCCCTTATATCACCGGACACGGAAGTTCTCGACTACCGGATTCTATTTACCAAACCACCTAGTAGTAGATCACTCTAGATGTAATTTAAATAAACGCATTAAGATTCATGAACTTATTAGGTCAATATTAGTAGTTAGACTCTTAGATCAAGGTCTACTTGCTAACGTTGTTTTCACACACAATTGCTCCACTGAATCCCTCCGCAAGGTCTCGTGTTTGCTACTTATGTAAAGAGTCAAGAAACGATTACTTATCCCCTAACTTTCACTAGCATTAGATTAAATCGACAAATCAATTTAGTTGGCCACTCAAACAATCTATCAATCAATCATGAATGTCTTTAAGATCATTCCTATTAGTAAAAACAAACGATAATCATGTGAAAAACTTCAAGATAGAATTGAAACAAAACTCAAAACATATATTAAGAACTAGGAATTCATCCTCAATCAATAATAAAATTAGCTACTCATGCTAAAGAGTTCACACAAAGAATAAGAAAAGAAAAGTGTTGTGTGTGTAGAGATATATGTAGAGAGGTGTGTGTGTAGAGAGGTGTGTGTGTAGAGAGGTGTGTAAAAGATGTAGAAAACTTCTCTATTTATAGGCTTCAATATTCTCCAAATCTTCCAAGGAATAGAATCCTTTTCCTTTAGCAATTCAATTTCCAAATCCAAGCTTTTCTCAACTCTTCCATCTTCTCTTTCCAAGTTTGAGCCCAATTCTCCATCCAATTCCTAGTCCAAGTCTTCACACCCATGAGAGAAGTCCATAGAAAATTCTGGAATTTTTGGCTCGCTGGGAAAAGCGGTATTATGGCTTAATCCTAGGAATAGTCACCGCCAAGCCACCTGAAAATTTCTCCGTCAGTGGAATATTCGACGGAATATTCCGTCGATCAACCGTTAGAGATAATGTTGACTTAACGGTCATCGTTAGTCAACCGGGTCAAGGGGTGAGTCGAGTCGTAAACCGAGTCGGCCTAGCTAACTCCTGGCCGATCGGGTCCTAGCCGGGCTACTTGCCCATGCCAAATTTGTTGCGGTTGTGCGGTTTTAACATGCACCTGATGGATGGTTGTATCCTTCCCAGTAACCATTCAATTTCGCCAACACCCGTCTCGATTCATGCCTTGTTCTTCAATTCCAATTCCACCAACAGTTCCCTCTCGCACCCGCAACAATGCCAACCACTCAACCTTCTCAAGCCAGCCAACAAAGACTCAGAGACTGCTCCATTCAACTCCATTCCCATTAACATCTCGGCCTCACAATCCAAGCACTACAACTCTAGTTGGTTTCACTTGCAAAACTCGTTTCCGCTCTCGCCAACTCTATCTCGGCTCCATAGCACAAAACACCACCCTAATCGCCTGTACCAACCTCCATAGCGGCAGACTTAACCGGCCTTGACAAAGAACATCGGCTCCCACTCCTTTGCTTCCACTCGAGTTCTTCCCTGCAAACCTCTTCTTGTAACTTGCAACTCAAAACCAGGACATGGCGCTGATGCTCCAAGCCTAGCCATTCACTTCCAATACCACCTGCAATAAGATTGCTCCATTCCTAGCTGCTTCATTGCAGCCAACAACACTTCAGAGACTGCAATCACCTTGTGCACCATCTGCAACACTTCATTCTGCAACAGAGACCACCACAAATAAGAACCATTTCAATCAACACCTGCAAAACCACCTGAACCTTCAGCTCACTTCTGGGTTGTAAAGATTCATCCATTTTAATGAAACTCATTTCTCCTCATCCTCGAGACTCAAATTCCTCACAACCATTTATCCTCCCTGAGTTCAACATCTCACCATAGAACGAACAACAACAGTGGCGTAATCTTCTTCATTTCATTCTCAGAATCGAAATCACAAAAACTCATCTAATCTCCTTGAATCAAACCCAATCGCTCAAATGAGAACACGGGAACACGATACTCAACCACCAATTTCATTCTCAATTTCTCGATTCGGTTTCTCTGTACGTGATTCGAATAACGCCAACACCCACTCTTGAAATCACTCCATAACCCTTATTAATCCACCGGCTTCAATCTCTCAAATTCATCATCAATAACAGACTCGATCCACGGCAACACAGTGTACTCAATTGAGATAAAACCCATCTCAACTTTTAACCGAACCATATCCGAGTCTCTGTCTTCATCTGCTCATCAATCTCTATCGAATTCATCAACTCCACCATCTTCGATTCAACCCAGACTCACCACTAACGGCTCTCGGATTCCCTTTTCTCTACTCGATTTCAACAAACACCAACACCCTTATCTCTATCACTAACAACTCGGCTTCAATTGTCACGAAACCCCAGTTCCTTTGACTTCCAACCATGATTTGCTTGATTACTCATCTTTTACGCCATAATTTCCCGATCTCATCATCTCGGTTTTGACCGGGTGAAAGAGAGAAAAGAGAGAAGATGATATTCTCGACGGATTTAGGGTTGGTGGTGAAGTGGGTTTGGATCCCGGTTTCGGGTTTGGATCCGGATCGAGCCATGGATAGGACCAGGCCAATTGGATGCTATCCGGATAACCCATCCATTTTACCAAGCGATAACAGCACTACGTTTACGGATAAGGGCTACCGGTTTGCGGCCCCTTAACTTGAACTGTCCTTTCTTTAGTAATTTGAGTCACCTTTTAACCTTGACTGGGCTCGAGATAGTGTTCGCCTGTGAAATGACTTTTCGGCCTTTTTGGTTCAAATTGAGTGATTTCTTCTTCTTTTCTCCGTGCGACTCTAGGAGTAGCTACAAAACTCAAAACAAGCGTAAAATACATAATTTACAAGAAAAATAGCAAAGAAAGCATAAACAATAGATAGTAAATAGGATGTATTCAACACCCTATCAAATTCCCCCACACTTAGGCTTTGCTAGTCCTCGAGCAAATCAAACTAAAAACTCACAACTTCAAAGCGTTCAAGCGTCCCAAGCATCCAAAAAGCTATGAGGACATAGAATTTCTGCATGCTAGTAATAAGAAGTTAGAAATACTAAAGAACATATTCTCATTCTTAAATGTTGAGTGACAAATAACCACACCATAATGAGAGAACGCGTGTTTGAGAAACGATCAATAAGCATTTCGCCTCGACTTACGCCTCACCAAAAAGGATTTTATGATAATTGCACTCAAAAGACGGATTTTTTATGGGTCTCACATGTGTGCAGGTAGGAATGAAGAGAGAATTCCTGCAACACGTTGAATGGTGGAAAGGACAACTTCCTAAATATTTTTAAAAACCCATATCTTTTAATATTTTGAAAAACCATTTTTCTGACGATCTCTACGAAAGGAAATCAACCACTATTATCGAGGATGAAATTACTTACTCACCTTCACATCCGATCGCCAATTATGATAACACCACTCTCACGGCATCCAATAGAAACGTCTTCCGCTCCTCGTCTTGATCTTCTTGGTCTTCGTCTTCGGTTTCAACTATTGATGATAAACCCTCGAATTTCATAAATCCTTGACAATTTGTAACCTTTTTACCTTAAATCCTTGTCGCTTGAAACTTCCTTATAGTTTTTCCTTCCCCACGGCTTAATAACAAAACAAAAATTTCTCTTGTTTTTTTTTTTTTTTTTTTTTTTTTTTTTTTTAACAAGAGAAATTAAATACAAAATAAACCATGGCCGTGGGAGAAGTATTTTACCGCTTGATTCTTCACAACTTGTATCGTCTTGAAATCATAAACTTCAAAAATTCTCACCTTTTAATTTTCTTCGCTTTCATGAATAAGTCTTCATACTTGGATATAAAATTACCTCATTGTAGTGTAAGTCTTCAACATATATGTAAAAATCTGCTCTTTGTATGTTGCTTTACTTGTATTTGAAATTTGCTCTTTTTCTCGTTTCGTTGCTTATTGAACTTTTCCAACTTTCCTTGTAGATTTTGATGTCGCTCCTTGTTGATGATGAGAGTGTTTCTATGGACCCGTTGTTGTCGCGAGAGAGAATGGTGCTAACTGCAAATCGAACTACAAGAAGGAGGCTTTCATCTATAGACGTCACCCTTATGATTGACAAAATTAGCACTCAAGAGATCAAAGAGTAGTGCTTTATTGGTGGGAGGTTGGGTAGCTCACCATTCTACCGGAATTAACGTACGGTGACACACACTCAAAAGAAAGCTCTTTAGTAGATGGAAAATTTACGGTCGGTGCCTCACATGATATGAATACGGGTAGTCTCCACTAATGATTGATCAAAGCAACTCTAATAATGCATTTCTCCTCGCACCAAATTCGCATCACCGGCATGATTAAATCCATTATTTAACACTCAAACAAACAAGAAATCCGAATGTAGTTCTCTAACATTTCCAAGTTCAATTATGTCGGTCAAAATCTCTATGTAAACATACCTAGAAGTATGCTAGTGATTCTAAAATCTCTAAAAGTTGGAGGTTTTAAGTAAATTTTTTTTTTTTAAAACTTTTTAAATTTTTAATTTTTTTTTTTTTTAAATACATGCTTAACCACTCCCCCACACTTAAACCTTACATTGTCCTCAATGTAATTGAATCCTCCTAGTAAAGTCAAGGTGGGAAATTTTAACATGATAAGAAACAAGAAAAAGAAATAACAAAAAGCAAAAAGATAAGAAATACAAAACCTATGGGTTGCCTCCCATTAAGCGCTTGTTTTAAAGTCGACGACCCGACTTAGCTCTTGCAGGATTCACTCCCCATATACTAACAATCTGAAAATTTGAGGATCCACCCATAATACCTGTTTTGCAAACAATAACTCCATACAAATGTTAGCACAAGAAAATAATAATGATGTTATCGCTCGATAGAAATTTCCCCCACACTTATTCTCGTCCACACTCGAAAGTGTATAAAGAACATAGAATTTGGGAACTTCCATGTATTCTTCTTGGCAAACCTGCATAGTGTTAGCATCAAGTGTTTCCAATGGTGGATATCTAGAAATAAAATCATCCAAAAATACTTTCGAAGCACATACATTCAAACCAATAAGAGGTAAAGGAGAAGAATCAATATGCAAGAGTTAGACAAACCTTGCACAATTTCTTGTATTATAGAATCCTCTTCATCCTTAAAAAATTCGAGTGAATTACTTACCTCTTGTATATCGTGGTCCTCTATTAAACCTTGCAACCATTCTTCGTCGTTTTCTACCTTAACCAAAGTCTTGGCATCATTAAAATCATTGGCAAGTTCAATTGGGTCTTCCACAAAATCAATAAATTTGGTTTCATCCTCTAGCATCATCTCTTCAACATTCTCATCATCGGAATCGGGCCATTCACTAAAATGATTCTCGTCGGTATAGATTGTAAGATCTTCTTGTGCGGGTGTTACACCGTTTATAACAATAGGTAAGTCACACCCAATCTCCTCGTTTTGAATAGGTGAAAGATCGTTATTATGATCCGGAGTTGGAATAACTTCCTCATTGTTGCAACGCTCATACACTTCCGCGGACTCATATCTTTCCCTAAGGAATTTTTTCCAAGCACTAAATGCATCTTCCTCAAGCTCTTCCTTTTGAATAGGTGATTGATCATTATTAAGATCAAGGCTCGAGTAAGCTACACTAGCGTCTTCAAAAGTCTCCAAAGGTTGATTAATTTGTTCGTATAATTTCTCCGAATTCCTTTGAATTTCTCGATGTGATTCTTGCAACTTTTGTTGAAGATCCCCAATCATGGCGAGACATCTTATACGCAAAACTAGAGAATTTCGATCATAAACAAAACTATCCTCCCATCCTTGTGATTGTCCACTTACATACCCGTCATAAGGTTGTTGATATGTATGAGAATATCCATAAGGTTACGTAGGAATTTGATCATAGCCAAAAGATTGGTTTTGATTGTATCCTAAGGATGGTTGGAAGTTGTCATAATGTTGAGGTTGAAAACCATATTGATTGTTGTAATATGCTCGCTCTTGTCCACCATACATGGAAAACCGATACCTGAAATAAGATTCAAAAACTTAAGTTAGATACAAAATAGAATCCAACAAAGCAAGATTAAAGCAAAAACAAAAAAAAACAACTAAAATCATCCGTTACTCCCCGGCAGCGGCGCCAAAATTTAATGCGTGTCGTACCATAACAAATTAATTCAAGATTTTCCACTCAATTAAAAATAATATAATGGAAGTCAAGTTCGTTCCCACGAGAAGCAAGAGATTCTAGTTGTCAAAATTGTCACAAAAGGGGGTGTAAAAAGCAAAAGAAAATAAACAAAGCAATTAAAATCGAAAGTTGAAAGCAATAAGAGAGACAAGATCAAGGAATCCTTCTTCGTTCGAAACAATGAATCAAGTTATGTTCTTTTCTACTTGTTATTAGTCACAAATTATCACCAACCGTAGGTAAAGCAGCTAGATCAGTGCTAAACCCCTAAATCCCTTATATCACTGGGACACGGAAGTTCTCGACTAGAGGATTCTATTTACCAAACCACCTAGTAGTAGATCACTCTAGATGTAATTTAAATAAACGCATTAAGATTCATGAACTTATTAGGTCAATATTAGTAGTTAGACTCTTAGATCAAGGTCTACTTGCTAACGTTGTTTTCACACACAATTGCTCCACGGAATCCCTCCGCAAGGTCTCGTGTTTGCTACTTATGTAAAGAGTCAAGAAACGATTACTTATCCCCTAACTTTCACTAGCATTAGATTAAATCGACAAATCAATTTAGTTGGCCACCCAAACAATCTATCAATCAATCATGAATGTCTTTAAGATCATTCCTATTAGTAAAAACAAACGATAATCATGTGAAAAACTTCAAGATATAATTGAAACAAAACTCAAAACATATATTAAGAACTAGGAATTCATCCTCAATCAATAATAAAATTAGCTACTCATGCTAAAGAGTTCACACAAAGAATAAGAAAAGAAAAGTGTTGTGTGTGTAGAGATATATGTAGAGAGGTGTGTGTGTAGAGAGGTGTGTGTGTAGAGAGGTGTGTAAAAGATGTAGAAAACTTCTCTATTTATAGGCTTCAATATTCTCCGAATCTTCCAAGGAATAGAATCCTTTTCCTTTAGCAATTCAATTTCCAAATCCAAGCTTTTCTCAACTCTTCCATCTTCTCTTTCCAAGTTTGAGCCCAATTCTCCATCCAATTCCTAGTCCAAGTCTTCACACCCATGAGAGAAGTCCATAGAAAATTCTGGAATTTTTGGCTCGCCGGAAAATGGTATTATGACTTAGGAATCCGGCCGGAATAGTCACCACGAAGCCTTTGAAAATTTCTCCGTCGGTGGAATATTCGACGGAATATTAAAAATCGATCAACCAGATTAGAGATAAGCTGTTGACTTAACGGTCATCGTTAGTCAACCAGGGTCAAGGGGTGAGTCAGTCGAGTGTAACCAGAGTCACTTAGCTAACTCGGTGGATCGGGTCCAGCTGAGCTACTTGCCCGGAGCCAAATTTGTTGCGGTTGTGCGATTTTACGTACACAGCCCGGATGGGCTGTATCCTTCCTGTAACCATTCAATTACGCCAACACCAGTCTCGAGAATCATGCCTTGTTCTTCAATTCCAATTCCACCAACGAGTTCCCTCTGCGGAGTGCAACAACAGCCAACCACTCAACCTTCTCAAGCCCCGTAATGACACTTCGAGACTGCTCCATTCAACTCCATTCCCATTAACATCTCGGCCTCACAATCCAAGCACTACAACTCTATTTGGTTTCACTGCAAAACTCGTTTCCGCTCACGCCAACTCTATCTCGGCTCCATAGCACAAAACACCACCCTAAGCGCTCGTACCAACCTCCATAGCGGCGACTTAAGCGACCTTGATAGCAACATCAGCTCCCACTCCTTTGCTTCCACTCGAGTTCTTCCCTGCAAACCTCTTCTTGTAACTTGCAACTCAAAACCAGGCCATGGCGCTGATGCTCCAAGCCTAGCCATTCACTTCCAATACCACCTGCAATAAGATTGCTCCATTCCTAGCTGCTTCATTGCAGCCAACAACACTTCAGAGACTGCAATCACCTTGTGCACCATCTGCAACACTTCATTCTGCAACAGAGACCACCACAAATAAGAACCATTTCAATCAACACCTGCAAAACCACAGAACCTTCAGCTCACTTCTGGTTGTAAAGATTCATCCATTTGTAATGAAACTCATTTCTCCTCATCCTCGAGACTCAAATTCCTCACAACCATTTATCCTCCACGAGTTCAACATCTCACCATAGAACGAACAACAACGGTGGCGTAATCTTCTTCATTTCATTCTCGAATCGAAATCACACAAACCCATCTAATCTCCTTGAGAATCAAACCCAAGCGCTCAAATGAGAACACGGAACACGATACTCAACCACCAATTTCATTCTCAATTTCTCGATTGGTTTCTCGTGCGTGATTCGAATAACAAGCAACACCCACTCTTGAAATCACTCCATAACCCTTATTAATCCACCGACTTCAATCTCTCAAATTCATCATCAATAATGACTCGATCCACGGCAACACACAGTGTACTCAATTAAGATAAAACCCATCTCAACTTTTTTAGAACCATATCCGTCTCTGTCTTCATCCGCTCATCAATCTCTATCGAATTCATCAACTCCACCATCTTCGATTCAACGACAGACTCACCACTAGCGACTCTCGGATTCCCTTTTTCTACTCGATTTCAACAAAGACCAACACCCTTATCTCTATCACTACACTCAGCTTCAATTGTCACAGAAACCCCAGTTCACCGACTTCCAACCATGATTTGCTTGATTACTCATCTTTTACGCCATAATTTCCCAATCTCTCATCTCGGTTTCGACGGGTGAAAGAGAGAAAAGAGGAGAAGATGATATTCTCGACGGATTTAGGGTTGGTGGTGAAGTGGGTTTGGATCCGGTTTCGGGTTTGGATCCGGATCTGAGCCATGGATAGGACCGACCCAATTGGATGCTATCCAGCATAACCCATCCATTTTACCAACTGATAACAGCACTACGTTTCTGGATAAGGGCTACCCAGTTTGGCAGCCCCTTAACTTGAACTGTCCTTTCTTTAGTAATTTGAGTCACCTTTTAACCTTGGTGGGCTCCAGGATAGTGTTACTTTGTGAAATGACTTTTCGGCCTTTTTGGTTCAAATTGAGTGATTTCTTCTTCTTTTCTCCCGTGCGACTCCGGAGTAGCTACAAAACTCAAAACAAGCGTAAAATACATAATTTACAAGAAAAATAGCAAAGAAAGCATAAACAATAGATAGTAAATAGGATGTATTCTACACCCTATCAGAGCTCGAGAAGTAATACCAGATCAAGATCAGGATCGGTTAGAGATGATATGAGGAGAATATTACCTGTGGAAAATGTTAATGAATAAAATCTAGAAAGAGAGCCAAATATCGATGAAGGATGCTGCGAAAGAAGGGAAATAGTGTGTATTCCACGTCCTGAGATTTTACAGAATGTCCAAAATAACGGAAATCAAGGAAATAGGTAGCAGAATGGTCCAATTGATGAAGCAAATCGGGAAGAAAGAAGAAGAATATTGCATGGGAGAGAAATACGAGAGGAAAAACAAAAGGAGATTGAAGATGACATCGAAAATCATTATATTGAACAAGCGCGTCTAGCTTGCGAAAGGGAAAGATTAAGAGTAGAAATGGAAGAACGGGAATTGGAGGAAGCAATTCGGCAGAACAATCATGACAATCGAGAAAGAAGGCGCGAGCAAAATCGCAACAATGGAAATATCAATGAAGAATATGAAAGAATACAAAGGAGAGGTGATAGACAACCAAGAAGAGAAAATGATAGATACAATGGTGTGCGGGTCGTGAACGAGATGGAGAAGAAAGTCAGAGAGAAAGAAGAGAAGAAAATCTTTGAACAAGAAAATCAAGATAGACATGAACGCAGTAAGAAGAGAGGCGAGCTAAAAAGACCAATAAATTCGAACCACGATGTTAATGAACAAATCTTAAAGAGTTGGCGAGAGATGAGAGGAATGTTGAACAATAGAAGAGGATGAGGAATAAGACAATTGGATGAGGCCATCGAGAAGTTTGCGAAAACCCCCTTTACACTAGAGGTGCGAGTTAGGAGGAATACCCCCAAAGTGCAATTTACCCGCATTAACCAGCATTTTTGATGGAACAACTTGTGCAATACAACATATCAAAGCGTATGTGAGATGTATGCTGCAATGGGAAAATCATGATGCCATATTATGCAAATATTTTTCATCAAGTTTAACGGAGAAGCAATCGAAATGGTTTGAGGGTTTACCAAGAAACACAATCACGTCATTCAACCATTTACAAGCTATATTCTTAGGGGCATATATAAGTAACAACTCCTCGCGACCGGGGAATTGAAGATGTATTTGGGCTGAAACAAAGAGTTGGCGAAAGTTTAAGACACTTAACTTGTGAGATGGAAGACGATGTGTAACGAGATGGCTGGGACGAGTGGATGAAAGATATCTCATTTTATCATTCATAAACGCTATGTTCGCAACCAATTTGTTATATATTCAAATCTTTAGAGTTAAGAATACAATTACAATGACTGAGTTGCGAGAACTTCAGGAGGAATATATTGCTTTAGAGGAAAGGCAAAACGAGATGGAATCATACCCAGTTGCGAATACAAATTCAAACGCTGCGAATGCAAGCTTATTACCCAAGTTGATAAACACAGTGGTGAGCACTTCGCAAGGGCAACAAGAAAAGGTAATAGATGATGGACAGCCAAAGATAGTAACTATGGGAAGCCGTGATCGGGAAGAGTTTGAAAGAGAAAGGAACTACTACAACAAGTGGCGGCAATAACAAAATTCAAAGACTTGATCATCCACAAGAAACTTATGGAAGTAGAAGGCGAGAATTATCATGGAGGGCAGCGAAGTCACGAGTAGTGTGGGAGGAAATCAAAATGCCACCATTAAATACTAGTGTTGAAAAAATATGGGAAGCTATACTCTTGATGGAAAACATACTGCGCCATGGAACATGGGGAATGAGCCACCACCAAGTGATAGAAGTCACGAGTTCTGTTCTTACCACCGCTTTCATGGACACTTAACAAATGACTGCAGAAATATAAAAGAATCATCCTCGAATGATTGACCAGGGAAAGCTGAGTCATTTTCTAAAAAGTGAAGAAAAGGTTCACCATTACCACCACCGCCGAGAAATGCACGAGAACAAATTCAGCAAAGGGGAAAGAAACATTCGTAATATAAGTTGGATCGAAAGCTAAAAATTTGTTTTGCAACTCCATTGTACACTCATACCAGAACAATTGAAGATTTTCATGATAATGTTCTCGGTAGGGTTTTCGCGAGGATGCGATAATAAATAAGTGATGAACATTGCGAAGACATCGTGATTAAAAGAATGGCAAATGCAGATTATTTCTTTCACCATGAGAAGAGATTCTGAAGGCGAGAGAGACGCATGATAGCCCATTGGTTGTAAAATTGGAAATTAATCCAAAACTTTGTAGATGGCGAAGACGACCAAAGCGAGAGAATTCTTTGGGCGATCAATAGAATCTTAATTGATACGGGGAGCTCAGTAAACATTCTTTTCTACCATACTTACAAGACTATGGGTGGGAAGGATGAAGAATTGATACCTTCGACGTATAAGATATATGGTTTCAATGGCACAGCGAATAAGCCTAAAGGAGAAGTTCATATGAGAATACCCTTGCAAGGATTATCAACGGAGATTTTATACGTGTAGTCGATGTGGAGTCCCCTTATAATGCATTGATCGGAAGGCCATGGTTGCACGAAAGTGCAGGCGTAGCGTCGACTTATCATCAGTGCATAAAGTTTCCTCATCCTAGCGGTGTCGGAATTATAAAGGGAGATTGGATGGAAGGACAAAAATGCTACGAGATTGACGTGGAGAGTTGTGAGGAGAGAGCTGCAAAAAGAAAGGGCTGGAAGCAACATACAAAAGATGAACAAAGAAGAGAAAGGTTGATGGTGGATACCATAGATGTAAGAGGAGAAGATACATTGCGAAACAAGTGCATAAAAACAGTTGAAAATTATGATGGAAAGGAATCATTAAGAGATTTGAATGGTGCAGAGGCAGAGAGCAGCAGGAGCAAAAAGTGTAAGAAATGAATAATCATCAAAAAGCAATGACAAAAGCATATTAAGGGTAAGAGGAAGAAAAAATATGCGAGAATCTCGCCATCAAGAATGTATGACAATTTGGTTGAAGAATTGAAAAAACAAAAATGAATAAACAATGTAAGATTGTGCGATAGCTTCGCAAACAAAATGAATGATTGAATGAATTAACAAAAATGAAAGAGTGAGTGAATGGGACGAACCTTTATGGCGTACACCCTAGTTCGCGAATGATATTTCGCAAGAGGCAAATGTAAGACCTAAAGTGCGTCATATAAGGGGGTATCTCTTGACATGGCTCGGTGAAAAGGTTACAGCTCCTGGAACTGAGTCATGGATATTTGGGGCCCATGAAAGCCTATCCAGGAGAGACACCTTGGATTTCCAACTATATATAAGGTTATACTCAGTTGGACGCCCGAGGGTCTCTTCCAAGGAGTCGGTGTATGCTCAAGGCGCAAGGGTACACGGTTGAGACAAGAGTGCCGGGGCATTTGAAGTGTCTTGGCCATTCTTGGCAAGTCTTGGTATATCTTGCACTCGGCCGAAGAAAACTCCACTTAGGGTGCGGTCTCGTAACCATAAACCATATAGGTATAAGGGATAAGAGGCTGCAAAAACAAGCTGGTTGTTGTTAAGACCGGATGGGAGGAGCTAGTCTTGTATGACCGATGTGCGCCTCCTTGAAGGGGCAACTTGAGGGGAGAAGATAAGGCGGCACCCTCCATTAGGGAGGTGATAAGTGTCAAAAGACGCAAATGTCATGAGGCTTTATTTTCGCAAGGAAATTTAGGCTTGTCATATTTGTGCGATGATCCTGTAGAGGCAATAATACTGACGCAAAGGTAAGGCGAGATCAATGGGTTTTTGCATGAAAATGTAAAGACGTCCTGCGATTTAAATCGCGAAGACGGCAATGTCATGGGATTTTACATTCGCAAGAGTATTTAAGCTGTCTATCATATTGTCGCAAATAAAATATCTGCGAGAGGCAAAAATACTTAAGAAATGATAAGACAAGGTCAATGGGTCATTACATGAAAATGTAAAGACGTCCTGCGATTTTGTCGCAACGAGGGAGTGGCGAAATAAGACCTTTAATTAGGAAGGCAAAATAAGACCACACAAGAAATGATAAGGCAAGATAAATAGATTTCTTCATTTGTGAAGACGTCCTGCGATCTTGTCGCAATGATGAACTTCAACATAAATAAAGATATAGCCATACAAAAAATTAAGGAAGCAAATAAGCTTGCGAAAACAATTATATTTCTTCATAAAGTTGCCAACAATAAAGGCAAAATTCAGAGATTTCATTACTCAGAGATAATTGATCAAATCTCTCATTTGAAAATAAATAACAGAGGCAAGCATGGGGATGAATAGGATAAAATCTTGTTATTCATTTCCACATGATAGATTTATATATTCATAATCTTTGGTCGGTTGTATTACAAAGAAGAATTGCTTGATTAATATGCGCAAGTAAAGAAAACAAAGATTGAATTCATATTTAGTAATCCAAGAAATTTACAATGAGGGGTTATAGAAATGGAAGATTAAAAGGGTATATATACAGATATTACAAGAAGCAAAAGAAGAGAAAGAAGTTATTTCTTTGAGGATTCTTCTTCTTTGTCAGATTCTTCAATTCCATCATTCTTTTCGCCAGATTCTTCTTATTCACTAGCTTCACTATCAAGACATCCGAGAAAGGCATATCTTCAGGAATATCATCAAGAAGACAAGGATATGAACTAAGAGGAATGCGGTGATCATTGCAAACTGTTTCAATAGTTTGATTATAAAACAAAATGACATCGTTATTAAAATTCGCTCATGTAGCTTGCGAGTTGTTTCTTCAACTTGGAATACTTGATGTCGCGAAAAGAGAGGTCCTTTGCGAGTTGTTCTTTTTCAAATTCAAGTTCTTCAATCCTTATCTGAAATCTCTTCTCGGCTTCTGCAAACAAGTGACAATAAGTTAATAGCAATACTACAGAAAAAAAGGAGTAATAAAGTAAAAAGGAATAATAAGCAACCTTCTCTGTCAGATATCATATCTTTAACCAAGGAAGTATGCTCGGCATGAAGGCTAACATCAACACCTAAGTTATTCCTGGCATTATCTAGAACCTTCGCAGCCCAAGCGAATTCATCATCATTATTTATAACGAGAAGCGAACGAATTTGATCTTCTCGCTAATTAAGTATGACATTCTGACGAAGAGATTCATCTCGTTCAATTTGTACTTCGAGAAGAGATTTTTGAAATTTTGCTAATGCATGTGCACCTTTATTAGCAATGCGGTCTTTGTCATCTATAAGGCCACTAATTTTTTTCCTTAAAGTTTTGGTTTTCTTATGGGAATCAAGATACATTTGTTTAAATCGGTTGGCTAAACCTAAACTAGACCTATGCTCAATCTCTAAGAGACGATATTTGGCTTGAAGTTCATTTAATGGAAAGGAATCAACTTTGTTTGACGAACTACTTAAAGATTCGTTGAGATGAGTGAGAAGAACATCATTATCCATAGGCTCGGGAAATGAATGGAGAAGAATGGCTTCTTCAGAGAGATTATATATGTCTGCTAAAATAATAAATCAGGCAAAGAAAAGCAGATGACAAAATAAAGACGACTTGAAGAGTAAAAATTTTGTACCATAAAGTTGTTGATTTGCACTTTGAAGAGTGGATATTTTATTCTTCTGAGAAGTAGACTCAACTTCCAATTTGTTGAATTTTTTATCTTTCTTGCGAGACGTCGCAACTTCAGGTTTCTAGTTCTTGGATCTTCTCTTTGAGTTGGAGATTTTTCTTTTCAAGGTTGTCGCGTCTTTTCTCGAGATCTGAGGCAACAACAAAGGAAGCTCTCCCAGACTATAAATGAAAGTAAAGAAATTGTTAAGATAAAGCTTATAATCGAAGTTACAGAGAAGCAAAGGAATATAAACATACCAAAGCACTGAGAGCATTTAAGAAACTGGAAGTCAATGTTCGGGAAACTCCGCGAAAAGAATCATTGTCCACTAGCAAGGGGCATCGCAAATTTTAGCGAGAGCTTCGCAAGTAGTGAGATAAATGATCATCTCCCAATCCTTGCATAGAATCGGAGAAGACACTAGACAATTGTGCCATAGCAGAAGTAATCGAGTGATTCTCCTTCGCAGAGGAAGTACCAACCTCATTTTCATCCTCATCAGAGCTCTTGATGGTTTGAGAATTAGAACGAGAAGAGGGATGGGTTTTCCGTTTTTTAGAAGATGGAGCAGAAGACTTATCCTTGCGAAGAGTGATTTTATTCTTGCCCTTAACCTTCGCAGCTTCGGGAATGTCTATTTCTTCAATAACCTTCGCACACGAATGAAGATAACAAACAGAGGCAACAATATTGTTAAAAATAACAAAAGAAAATTATTTCTTACTTCATCCGTGATCGATCGGAGTATCGCCAGAGTACTCGCCTTTGGACGTCTTTCATAACTCCTTTTCAATTTGTCAATCTGAAAATTTTACAAGTCTAGTAAATATAAGAAGAAGGAAATATCATACAGCAAGCCTGAAATAGGAAATATACCTCTTTTGCCTTCTCGGGCCACTTAAATTCCCAAGGATGATAATCTGCGAGATGCGCAGGGAGTGTGTGAGAACCTGCAATATAAGGTCCACTCAAAAACAGAGGAACAACCCACCACTTTTCATCCTTGGAGTACCGAGGAACATTATTTTTGCCCGAGTTCCAGTCAATATCTTGCATAAGCAGCTTATCATTGGAAATATTATCTTTTCTCTTTAATCGAGCACCCCAGCGAGATTTATCATTTCTCATATTTATTACTTCATAATTTTCAAAAAAGTTTTCCACGGTATATTTCTCGGCGTCTATTTCTAAATCGCTTGAATCTAGGATCTTTGACATCATCGGGATATAAAGATCCCTTACCAAAGCACCACGGTTGGCGAATTCAAGCATTAGACGAATATAATCGCCACTTAATTGATAAATAGCTCGCGAGAATTTCTCATGAGCAAGAATTTCATAGAATAAAGGTATCTCGGGATTGTAGAGAGGAATGGGAAGGCTGCGAGGATTTGACCTAGCGAGACTATGATCTTTTGATCATTACATTGATGATCAGAAAACAACTTTGCAGAAAGTATAGATGAAGACTCTTGATCAGGAATAGTCGATAAGATGAAACCCTTCTCTTGAAAATTCTTTTGAGCTTCCTCAAAAAAAGGGTTTATATGTACGACCAAGTGAAGCCATTATTAGAGTATGGGAATGAATAGAGAATTGAAGATCGAGAGAAATAAAAAGGGAAGGTTTACTGAGAGTGAGAGCGCAAATTGCGGAGGAAGAAAGTTGAAGGAAAGTTGCGAGAGGGAAAATAAAAGAGAAGAAGAGAAGGGTAAGAAAACTATATATAGAGAGGAGAATCCTCGAGAAAATAAATGCATTTAATGCGAGATGGGACGTGAATGGTCAAGAATAAACGGTTGAAAGAGACGTGTCAAGAAAAGAGTGGAAGAAGAAACACCGTAATAAATTCCGTACATGAATAAAACAGATAAAAATGAACAATTGCGAGATAAAGATGAGCAATTGCGGCATTTTAAAATATTGATTCTCATGACATTTTCTCCTTCGTAGAAAAAGACATGAGAAGAGGCAAGATGTAGGATCGAATATCGCGACATCAATACTTGCGAGATTAATAAATAACGATATCGCGAGGGAGTCACAGAAGTAAAATAAATGACGCAATGAATGACGACAGAGAACATGAGAAGAATGTGAAGACTCAGCGAGATTTAGGAGTATCGCGAGAATTGGTATATGTACACTTGCGATATTTCGCAAGACATTCCCGAAAATAAAGGACAGCTTAGCTGTCATCCACTGTGTACTACCCTATATAAAGGGTTGAGCCAGTCTGTTGTGGGGGAGAGTTCTTTTTGAATTGTTAAGCAAGTCATTAGGAGAGAGAAAATTTAGAGTGATTGTAATTTCTTTAGCTCTGTTCTATCTTCCTTTGTAAACATTTCAAGAAAATAATCAATAAAATCTATAGTTATTCATCTTCAAATGGATTAGTTAAGTAAATTCTAGTGAGGGGTGTAGTGTGGGATTTCCTGCAACTACAGACTTCTCTCTTCGCAATGACAAATATTCTAAGATGAAGAAGCAACTACAAACTCTTTGTGGCGAATTTCAATAATGATCTTTGTTCGTTTTGTAATCAAACTATTGAACAAATTTGCAATGATCACGACATTCCTCTTTCTTCATATCCTTGTCTTCTCGATGAAATTCGATAATATACTTTGCTCGGATGTCTCGATAGTGATGTAAGCGAAGAAGAAGAATCTGATAAAGAAGAATAAGTTGCTAGATTGTTCCATTTTCCTTTCTCTTCTTGTGATATTTGTAAATTTATCCTTTTAACCTTCCATTTTGTAATATCTTAATGTAAATTTATCATATGAAAATAAATAACAAGTTTTTATTCTAATCATTCCCATACTTGCCTCTGTTATTTATTTTCATATGAGATAAATCAAGTTTATTATTTTTAAGTAATGATACTTCTTAATTTCGCAACTGCTGTTGTTGATTCTTCACAGATAAATGAAGAAATATAATCGTACTCGCAAGCTTGTTTGCTTACTCGATTTCTTGTGTTATTTTATCATCATTTATGTTGAAATTCACCATTGCGACAAAATCGCAGGACGTCTTTACATTTTCATGTAATGACCCATTGATCTTGTCTTATCATTGTCTTTGTGTGGTCTTATTTTCCCTTCCTAGGTAAAGGTCTTATTTTGCCACCCCTCATTTTGCATCAATATGACAAGTCTAAATATTCTTGCGAATATAAAATCCCATGACATTGGCGTCTTGCGACAAGATCGCAGGACGTCCTTACATTTTCATGTAATGACCCATTGATCTTGTCTTATCATTTCTTTAGTATTTTTTCCTCTGCGGGATATTTCATTTGCGACAATATGACATGCCTAAATGTTCTTGCGAATATAAAGCCCCATGACATTGCCGTCTTGTGACACTTATCAGCTCCCTAATGGAGGGTGCCGCCCTTATCATCTCCCTGGTTGCCCCTTCAAGGAGGCGTACATCGGCCATACAAGACTAGCTCCTCCCATCCAGTCTTAACAACAAGCAGATTGTTTTCGTGACCTCTTATCCCTTATACCTATATGGTTTATGGTTACGAGACTACACCCTAAGTGGAGTTTTCTTCGGGCCGAGTGCAACATATGCCAAGACTTGCCAAGAATGGCCGAGACACTTCAAATGCCCCAGGCACTCTTGGCTCAACCGTGTACCCAGGCGCCTTGAGCATACACTGACTCCTTGGAAGAGACCCTCGGGCGTCCAACCAGGGTATAACCTTATATATATAGTTGGAAATCCAAGGTATCTCTCCCGGATAGGCTTTCATGGGCCCCAAATCTCCATGACTCGGAGTTCCGGGAGCGGTGTAACCTTTTCACTGAGCCATGTCAAGAGATACCCCCTTATATGACGCACTTTAGGTCTTACATTTGCCTCTTGCGAAATATCTGTAGTTGCAGGAAATCCTACACTACACCCCTCACTCGAATTTGCTTAATCAATCCATTTGAAGATGAATAATAATGTGGTTTATTAATTGTTTTCTTGAAAGGTTTACAAAGAAATGTAGAACAGAGCTAAAGAAATTACAATCACTTTTGATTTTATCTCTCCTAATGACTTGCTTAACAATTCAAAAAGAATCCTCCCTCACAACAGACTTACTCGACCCTTTATATAGGGTATTACATAGTGGATGACAGCTAAGCTGTCCTTTATTTTCGGGAATCCTTCGCGAAGCGTCGCAAGTATATAAGTGTTAGACTTCGCAACACTCCTAAATCTCGCCAAACTTTCACACTTTTCTCATGCTCGTTTGTCGTCATCTAATGCGTCATTTAAATTATTTCCTTGCGACACCTTCGCAATATTATCATTATTACTCTCGTAAAAAGTATTCTTTGTCGCGATATGCAGTCCTACATCTTTCCTCTTCTCATGTATTCTCTGCGAAGAAGAGAATGTCATGAGAACAATATTTTAGAATGCCGCAACCACTCATCTTTACCTCGCCATTGTTCATTTTTGCTCGTTTTACTCATGTACGGGATTTATTACAGGTGTTTCTTCTTCCACTCTTTTCTTGACACGTCTCTTTCAACTACTTATTTTTAACCATTCACGTCCCATCTCGCATTAAATGCGTTTATTTTCCCGAAGATTCTTTCTCTCTATAAATAGTTTCCCCACTCCTTTTTTCCTTCTTTTTTACTTTCCTTCTGCAAATTTTCTTTAACTCTCTCTCTCCTTCCGCAATTTGCGCTTTTGCTACCATAATTCTTCTACTTCTTTCTCATTCTTTTGATCTGCAATTATCCATTCCCATATTTCTAGCAATGGCTTCACTTGGTCGTTCATACACTCCTTCTTTTATTGATGTTCAAAAGAAATTACAGGAAAAGGGTTTCACTTTATCAACTATTCCCGATCAAGGATCTTCATCTATTCTTTACGTAAAATTGTTTTACGATCATCAATGTGATGATCATAAAATCATAATCTGTTGGGTCAACTCCTCGCAGGACTCCCATTCCTTTGTACAATCCCGAGTTGCCATTATTCTATGAAATTCTTGCTCACGAGAAATTCTCGCGAGCTGTCTATCAATTGAGTGGCGACTGCATCCGTTTAATGCTTGAATTCGCCCATCGTGGCACTGGTAAAGGATCTTTATATCCTGATAATGTTAGGGATCCTAAGTTTGCAGATTTACAAATAGTTACTGAGAAGTATACCGTGGACAATTTCTTTGCGAATTACTCTGTTATAAATATGAGAAATGATAAGTCTCATTTGGGGTGCTACTTTGAAAAAGAATGATAACGTTGATCTTGACAAATTGCTTATGAAAGATATTGATTGGCATTCGGGCAACAATAGTACTCCCCGTCATTCCAAAGATGAGAAATGGTGGGTTGTTCCTTTACTTTTGAGTGGACCTTACATTGCAGGTTCATATATTCTCCCTGCACACCTCGCGAACTATCACCCTTGGGAGTTTAAGTGGCACGAGGAGTCAAATGAGGTATATTTCTTTTTTCAATTTTGCTTTTGCGACATCTTCTTCCTCTTTTATCTATTAACTTTCAAAAATTTTAGATCGCGAGAATGAGGAAGAAATATAAAGAAAATCCAAAGCCGAGTACCCTGGCGATACTTCGATCGCTCACGAATGAAGTAAGAAACATTTTCTTTTGTTATTTTAAACAATATTGTTGCCTCTGTTTCTTATCTTCATGCGTATGCGAAGGTTGAAGTTGAAGAGGCTGAAGCTGCGAAGGCTAAAGGCAAGGATAAATCTACTTTGCACAAGGACAAGTCTTACGCTCCGTTTTCTAAAAACGGAAAACCCATCTCTCTTCACATTGTAGTTCTCAAGCAGTGAGAACTCGACGAGAATGAAAATGAGGTTGGTACTTCTTTTGCGAGGGAGAATCACTCAACCACCTCTGCTATGGGTCAATTGTCTAGTATCTTCTCCGATTCCATGCAAGGATTGGGAGACGAGCATTTAACCGCTACTTGCGAAGCTCTCGCTAAGATTTGCGATGCCCCACTGCTGGAGGATAATGAATCATTTCGCGGGGTTTCGACAGTGACTTCTAGCTTCTTAAACGCTCTTAATGCTTTGGTATGTTTTATATCCTTTTATTTCTTTGTGACTTCAATTATAAACTCTATCTTAATCATTCCCCTATTTTTCTTTGTAGTCTGGGAGAGCTTCTTTTGTTGTCGCCTCGATCTTGAGAAAAGACGCAGCTATCTTGAAAAAGAAATTCACAACTTAAAGATAAGATCCGAGAACTAGAGAGTGAAAGCTGCGACATCTCGCAAGAAGGATGAACGAATTAAACAACTGGAAGCCGAGCTCACTTCTCAACGAGAATAGAGTATCTACTCTTGAAAGTGCAAATCAGCTTGACTTTATGGTATAGCAATCTTTACTCCTCAAATCCTTTTTATTTTATCATTTGCTTTTCTTTGCACGACTTACTATTTTCATGCAGACATATATAATCTCTCTGAAGAATCCATTCTTCTCCATTCATTTCAGAGCCCATGGATGATGATGTCCTTCTTACTCATCTCAATGAATCTCTAAGTAGTTCTTCAAATAAGACTAACCTTCTTTCATTAAAGGATCTTCAATCCAAATATCATCTCTTAGAGATCGAGCATAGGGCTAGTTTAAGTTTAGCTAATCAATTTAAACGAATGTACCTTGATTCCAAGAAGAAAGCCAAAACCTTAAGGAAGAAAGTTAGTGATCTCATAGATGAGAAAGATCGCATTACTAACAGAGGTGCACAGGCATTAGCAAAATTTCAAAAATCTCTCCTTGATGTGCAAGTTGAACGAGATGAACTCCTTCGTCAGAATACCATACTTAGCGAGCGAGAAGACCAAATTCGTTCACTTTTTGTCATAAATAATGATGATGAGTTTGCCTGGGCTGCGAAGGTTCTAGATAATGCTAGAAATAACTTAGGTGTCGATGTTAGTCTTCGCAAGAGCAAACTACCTTAATCAAGGATATGATCTTTGAAAGAGAAGGTTGTTTGTTATACTTCTTTATTTTTCTGCTCTTTTTCTTTTTGTACTATTATCATTAATTCATTTTCTCATGTTTTCAGAATCTGAGAAGAGATTTGGGACAAGGATTGGAGAGCTTGAAACCGAAAAAGAATGACTCGCAATGGATCTCTCTCTCGCGAGAATAGATATTCTAAATTGAAGCGACAATTCCAAACTACGGTGGCGAATTTTAATAATGATCTTTGTTCGTTTTCGCAATCAAGCTATGGAAATAGTTTGTAATGATCACAACATTCCTCTTCATTCATATCCTTTTCTTGCTGAAGAAGTTCCCGAGAACTTGCCTGTCTCAGATGTTTCTGATAGTGAAGCTAATGAAGAAGAAGAATCTGGCGACGAGAGTGATGGAACCAAAGAATCAGATAAAGAAGAAGAACCAACAAAGAAATAATTTCTTTTTCTTGTTTCATTATTTGTAGTATCTGCATATATCTTTGTTAATCTTCCATTTCTGTAACTCTTTATTATAAATTTCTTTGATCCTTGAATGTGAATTCAATTTTTGCTTCCTTTGTTCGGATATATCAATCAAACAACCCTTCTTTGTAATTATAACTTCACACTTGCCTCTGTCCATAAGATATAATCAACCTTGCGAGTTACATAAGATATAATCAACTTTGTGAATTAATCATTCTTGCGAGATATTTTTTTTTTTTTTTTTTTTTTTTGATTAACTTTGCATTTTATCATTGCGACAAGATCGCAAGATATCTTCATAGATTAAGAAATCTATTGATCTTGTCTTATCATTATTTGTGTGGTCTTATTTTGCCTTCCTAAGTAAAGGTCTTATTTTGCCACCTCATTGCGACAAGATCGCGAGCCGTCTTTACATTTTCATGTAATGACCCATTGACCTTGTCTTACCATTTCTTAAGTATTTTTGCCTCTGCAGGATATTATATTTGCGACAATGTGACAGGTTTAAATGTTCTTGCGACCATAAAATCCCATGACATTGTCGTCTTTGCGGCGAAATCGCGGGGACGTTCTTACACTTTCATGTAAAAACCCATTGACCTCGTCTTACCCTCGCGTTAGTATTATTGCCTCTGCGCAGGATCATTGCACAAATATGACAAGCCTAAATTTTCTTGCGAAAATAAAGCCTCATGACATTTGCGTCTTTTGACACTTATCGGCTCCCTAATGGAGGATGCCGCCTTATCTTCTCCCTGGTTGCCCCTTCAAGGAGGCGTACATCGCCATACAAGACTAGCTCCTCTCATCCGGTCTTAACAAAGCGGTTGTTTTCGTGACCTCTTATCCCTTATACCTATAGGGCTTATGGTTACGAGATCGCACACCTAAATGAAGTTTTCTTCGGGTAGGAGTGTAGCATGTGCCAAGACTTGTCAAGAGTGGTAAGGAAGTTCCATGCTCCCCGCACTCTTGACTCAACCGTGTACCTCGGCGCCTTGGTCATATATCGACTCCTTGGAAGAGACCCTCGGTCGCCCAACCGGTATAACCTTATATATATAGTTGGGAGTCCAAGGTATCTCTCCAGGATAGGCTTTCATGGGCCCCAAATCTCCATGACTCGAGTTCCGGGAGCGGTGTAACCTTTTCCCCGAGCCATGTCAAGAGATACCCCCTTATATGACGTACTTTAGGTCTTACATTTGCCTCTTACGAAATATCATTCGCGAACTAAGGTGTACGCCATAAAGGTTCGTCCCATTCACTCACTCATTCAATATCGAAAGTAGATGATTTAGATAATTGTTTGTAAGGAAAATAACCCCTGTTTATAGGAAAACAAACCCCAAAGAGAATATTTCTCCAGAAACACAATATATTTTCACGATATCCTTTTACAAATCAATTGACCAATACTTATTCTACCTAAAATAACTACTTGAGATATCTATCTCACAAGATAACTGACACAAACCACTTTGATATATCCTTAAACAGATACAAACTAGGCACGTAACATTCCCACCCTCTTCAAAGCAACCTTGTCCTCAAGGTTGTAGAACAAACTCGTTCTTGACATAGTGGTAGTCACAGAATTTTTGTCCAAGAAAGTTGTGGTACTTGGTAATCACCGGGAATTCCCGAGCAAGATGTATGCGGTAGTTGTAGTTGCTTGCCTTGCACTTCCAAGATAATCCGATTTGTGTGACAAGTAATTATTACACATAACTTATTTTTCTCCTAAAAACAGTTAACACAACCGGAAAACTAAAATCAAAGTACATAATAAGTTCTAATAATAATTTAAAGAAAATAACAATTAGTTAATTGCTTTCTCCCCATCAGACGCTCAACCTTGCTCTTGATCATGGAAATTAGTAATATATTTATACTAACGAAATCAACCTTGATCGTCGAAGAAAAAAATTTGATACGACCACGAAATCAGCCCTCATATCTTCCATTGGAGATCTCCTTCAAACGATGTACTTCATGCATATCAAACGTTAGATGAATCCATTTACATACTGTTGGAGTAGAAAATGGATTTTCATAGGTTAAAGGTGCTTGGAATGATGGCAAAGCAAAACATGGAACTTCTTTGTTAATTGGAAGTTCAAATACATCAAAAAAAAATCAGAAACATTAAAGCTTGGAAAACCTCAGTTCGTGTTCTTGTGATCTCCATGTCTTCTTCAAATAAATCAAAGAAATCACACATATAGAAAACTCTTCCTTTAGGAGATTTTTCTGTAATTTCGCTAAAAATTTTCTGAGATTCTTGATAAGCTTATTTGAATTCTTTAAAAGCCTTTCTCATTTCTTCAACCAATCTAAACAATTCTTGATAATAAGTTTCATTGTACATTTTTCTGCTTTGTTCCTTCCCGCGATCGTTGCTGCTCTTGATACCAAATGTTATGTTCTCCATAGAATCATAATGTTCAATATCGAAAGTAGATGATTTAGATAATTGTTTGTAAGGAAAACAACCCATGTTTATAGGAAAACAAACCCCAAAGAGAATATTTCTCCAGAAACACAATATATTTTCACGATATCCTTTTACAAATCAATTGACAAATACTTATACTACCTAAAATAACTACTTCAGATATCTATCCCACAAGATAACTGACACAAACCACTTTGATATATCCTTAAACAGATACAAACTAGGCACGTAACATTCCCACCCTCTTCAAAACAACCTTGCCCTCAAGGTTGTAGAACAAACTCGTTCTTGACATAGTGGTTGTCACCAGAATTATTGTCCAAGAAAGTTGTGGTACTTCAGTAATCACCAGGAATTCCAAGCAAGATGTATGCAGTAGTTGTAGTTGCTTGCCACTCCACTTCCAAGATAATCCGATTTGTAACTGACATGTAGTTGCAGGAAATCCTACACTACACCCCTCATTAGAATTTACACAATTAAGTCATTTTTAGATGAATGATTATGATTTCTATTGATTTAATGTTTGAATCTTTACAATATGAAATAGAAATGAGTTAAAGAATTATAATCACTCTAAAACTTTCTCTCTCCTAAAAACTTGCTTAACAATTCAAAAACAACTCTCTCTCTCAACGAGACTTACTCAACCCTTTATATAGGGTAGTACACGAGTGGATGATGACTAAAAGTTGTCCTTTTATTTTCGGGAATGTCTTGCGAAATATCGCAAGTGTACATATACCAATTCTCGCGACACTCTAAATCTCGCTGAGTCTTCACATTCTTCTCATGTTCGGCTGTCGTCATTCATTGCGTCATTTATTTTACTTCTCAGTGACTCCCTCGCAATATCGTTATTTATTAATCTCGCGAAGTATTGATGTCGCAATATTTAGATCCTACATCTTTCCTCTTATCATGTCTTTTAAGAAGAAGAGAATGTCATGAGAATCAATATTTTAAAATGCCGCAATTGCTCATCTTTATCTCGCAATTGTTCATCTTTATCTGTTTCACTCTTGTACGAAATTTATTACAGGTGTTTCTTCTTCCACTCTTTTCTTGACACGTCTCTTTCAACTGTTTATTCTTGACCATTCACGTCCCATCTCGCATTAAATGCATTTGTTTTCTCGAGGATTCTTCTCTCTATATATAGTTTTCTTACCCTTCTCTTCTTCTTTTTTATTGCCCCTCTGCAACTTCTCTTCTGCAACTTCTCTTCCTCCGCAATATGCGTTTCTGCTGCTGTAAATCTTTCATTCTTTCTTTCTCTTGATTTTCAATTTTTTAATCATTCCCATACTCTAAAAATGGCTTCACTTGGTCGCACATATAAACCCCTTTTTAATGAAGCTCAAAAGAATTTTCAAGAGAAGGGCTTCATCTTATCGACCATTCCTGATCAAGAATCTTCATCTATACTTTCTGCAAAGTTGTTTTCTGATCATCAGTGTGATGATCAGAAAATCATAATCTCGCTAGGTCAAATTCTCATGAGGCCTTCCCATTCCTCTCTAAAATCCCGAGATACCTTTATTCTATGAAATTCTTGCTCATGAGAAATTCTCGCGAGCTATTTACCAACTAAGTGGTGATTGCATTCGTTTAATGCTTGAATTCGCCAAAGTGGCGCTGGTAAGGGATCTTTATATCACGATGATGTCAAAGATCCTAGATTCGTGATTTAGAAATAGGTATTTGAGAAATATACCGTGGAAAACTTTTTTTGAAAATTATGAAGTAATAAATATGAGAAATGATAAATCTCATTTGGGGTGCTCGATTGAAGAGAAAAGATAATCTTTCCAGGTGATAAGTTTGCTCATGCAAGATATTGGTGGCACTCGGGCAAAAATAATATTCCTCGGTATTCCAAGGATGAGAAGTGGTGGGTTGTTCCTCTATTTTTGAGCGGACCTTATATTGCAGGTTCTCATACACTCCTGCGCATCTCGCAAACTATCAACCTTGGGAATTTAAGTGGCCGAGAAGGCAAAAGAGGTATACTTCCTATTTCGGGTTTGCTTTGCGATATTTCCTTCCTCTTATACTTACTAGACTTGTAAAATTTTTAGATTGCCAAATTGAAAAGGAGTTATAAAAAGACGTCCAAAGGAGAGTACTCTAGCGATACTCCAGATCAATCACGGATGAAGTAAGAAATACTTTCTTTTGCTATTTTTAACAATATTGTTGCCTCTGTTTCTTATCTTCATTCGTGTGCGAAGGTTGTTGAAGAAATTAACATTCCCGAAGCTGCGAAGGTTAAGGGCAAGGATAAAATCACTCTTCGCAAGGATAAATCTTCTCGCTCCATCTTCTAAAAAATGGAAAATCCATCCCTCTTCTCATTCTAGTTCCCGAACCAGCGAGAGTTCTGACGAAGGTGAAAATGAGGTTGGTACTTCCTCTGCGAAGGAGAATCATTCGGTCACTTACTGCTATGGCGCAATTGTCTAGTGTCTTCTCCGATTCTATGCAAGGATTAGGAGATGATCATTTATCTGCTACTTGCGAAGCTCTCGCTAAAATTTGCGATGCCCTCCTGTTAGAGGATAATGAATCTTTTCGCGGAGTTTCCCAAACAATGTCTCCCAGTCTCTTAAATGCACTCAGTGCTTTGGTATGTTCATATTTCGTTATTTCTTTGCGATTTCGATTATAAACCTTACCTTAACAATTTCTTTACTTTCCTTTATAGTCTGGGAGAGCTTCCTTTGTTGTTGCCTCAGACCTCGAGAGAAGACGCAACAATTTTGAGAAGAAAAATCTTCAACTTAAAGAGAAGAACAAAGAGCTAGAAATTGAAGTTGCGACATCTCGTAAGAAGGATGCTAAAATCCAACAGTTGGAAGTTGAGTCTTCTTCCCAGAAAGACAAAATATCTACACTTCAAAGTGCTAATCAGCAACTTTATGGTATAACACCCTCCTTCTTTCTCTATTTCTATTTTGCCGTTTATTTTCCTTTGCCTGACTTATTATTTTTGCAGACATTTATAATCTTTCTGACGAAGCCATCCTTCTCCATTCATTCCCTGAACCTATGGATGATGATGCTCTTCTCGCTCATTTCAATGAATCTTTAAGTAGTTCTTCAAACAAGACTAATTTTCTCTCATTAAATGAACTTGAACCAAATTTTATCTTTTAGAAATTGAACATAGATCTAGTTTAGGTTTAGCCAACCGATTTAAACGTTTATATCTTGACTCCCGGAGAGTAATAGTATTCTAAGGAAAAATATTAGCGACCTCATAGATGATAAGGATCGCATTGGTAATCAAGGTGCACAAGCATTAGCAAAATTCCAAAAACTATTCTTGAAGTCCAAATTGAACGAGATGAATCCCTTCATTGAGAATGCCATACTTAATGAGCGAGAAAATCAAATTGTTCACTTCTTGTCATAAATAATGATGATGAATTCGCTTGGGATGCGAAGGTTCTAGATAATGCCGAAATAACTTAAGTGTTAACGCGTTTGTCTTCATCTTTGAGCATAATGCCTTGGTTAAAGATATGATTTCGACGAGAGAAGGTTGTTTTACTATTCTTCATTATTTTTCCACTTCTTTTCTGAAACTGTTATTAAGCTGCTAATTCAATGTCATTTGTTCGCAGAATCTGAGAGGAGATTTCAAACTAGAATCAAGGAACTTGAATCTGAGAAATCGCAACTCGCCAAAGACTTTGTAGGATCAGAATATCGCGACATCAATACTTCGCGAGATTAATAAATAACGATATCGCGAGGGAGTCACAGAGAAGTAAAATAAATGACGCAATGAATGACGACAGCCAGAACATGAGAAGAATGTGAAGACTCAGCGAGATTTAGGAGTGTCGCGAGAATTGGTATATGTACACTTGCGATATTTCGCAAGACATCCCGAAAATAAAGGACAGACTTAGTTGTCATCCACTGTGTACTACCCTATATAAAGGGTTGAGCCAATCTGTTGTGGGGAGAGTTCTTTTTGAATTGTTAAGCAAGTCATTAGGAGAGAGAAAATTTAGAGTGATTGTAATTTCTTTAGCTATGTTCTATCTTCCTTTGTAAACATTTCAAGAAAATAATCAATAAAATCTATAGTTATTCATCTTCAAATGGATTAGTTAAGTAAATTCTAGTGAGGGGTGTAGTGTGGGATTTCCTGCAACTACTGGACTTCTCTCTTCGCAATGACAAATATTCTAAGATGAAGAAGCAACTACAAACTACTGTGGCGAATTTCAATAATGATCTTTGTTCGTTTCGCAATCAAACTATTGAACAAATTTGCAATGATCACGACATTCCTCTTTCTTCATATCCTTGTCTTCTCGATGAAATTCACGATAATATACTTTGCTCAGATGTCTCTGATAGTGATGTAAGCGAAGAAGAAGAATCTGATAAAGAATCTGATAAAGAATAATAAGTTGCTAGATTGTTCCATTTTCCTTTCTCTTCTTGTGATATTTGTAAATTTATCCTTTTAACCTTCCATTTTGTAATATCTTAATGTAAATTTATCATATGAAAATAAATAACAAGTTTTTATTCTAATCATTCCCATACTTGCCTCTGTTATTTATTTTCATATGAGATAAATCAAGTTTATTATTTTTAAGTAATGATACTTCTTAATTTCGCAACTGCTGTTGTTGATTCTTCACAGATAAATGAAGAAATATAATCGTACTCGCAAGCTTGTTTGCTTACTCGATTTCTTGTGTTATTTTATCATCATTTATGTTGAAATTCACCATTGCGACAAAATCGCGGGGACGTCTTTACATTTTCATGTAATGACCCATTGATCTTGTCTTATCATTGTCTTTGTGTGGTCTTATTTTCCCTTCCTAGGTAAAGGTCTTATTTTGCCACCCCTCATTTTGCATCAATATGACAAGTCTAAATATTCTTGCGAATATAAAATCCCATGACATTGACGTCTTGCGACAAGATCGCGGGGACGTCCTTACATTTTCATGTAATGACCCATTGATCTTGTCTTATCATTTCTTTAGTATTTTTGCCTCTGCATAGGATATTTCATTTGCGACAATATGACAGGCCTAAATGTTCTTGCGAATATAAAGCCCCATGACATTGCCGTCTTGTGACACTTATCGGCTCCCTAATGGAGGGTGCCGCCCTTATCATCTCCTGGTTGCCCCTTCAAGGAGGCGTACATCGCCATACAAGACTAGCTCCTCCCATCCAGTCTTAACAACAACTTGATTGTTTTCGCAGCCTCTTATCCCTTATACCTATATGGTTTATGGTTACGAGACTACACCCTAAGTGGAGTTTTCTTCGGGCCGAGTGCAACATATGCCAAGACTTGCCAAGAATGGCGAGACACTTCAAATGCCCCGGGCACTCTTGGCTCAACCGTGTACCCCGGCGCCTTGAGCATACATGCGACTCCTTGGAAGAGACCCTCGGGCGTCCAACCAGGGTATAACCTTATATATATAGTTGGAAATCCAAGGTATCTCTCCAGGATAGGCTTTCATGGGCCCCAAATCTCCATGACTCGGGGTTCCGGGAGCGGTGTAACCTTTTCTTGAGCCATGTCAAGAGATACCCCCTTATATGACGCACTTTAGGTCTTACATTTGCCTCTTGCGAAATATCTCGTAGTTGCAGTGAAATCCTACACTACACCCCTCACTCGAATTTGCTTAATCAATCCATTTGAAGATGAATAATAATGTGGTTTATTAATTGTTTTCTTGAAAGGTTTACAAAGAAATGTAGAACAGAGCTAAAGAAATTACAATCACTTTTGATTTTATCTCTCCTAATGACTTGCTTAACAATTCAAAAAGAATCCTCCCTCACAACAGACTTACTCGACCCTTTATATAGGGTATTACATAGTGGATGGACTAAAGTTGTCCTTTATTTTCGGGAATCCTTCGCGAAGCGTCGCAAGTATATAAGTGTTAGACTTCGCAACACTCCTAAATCTCGCCAAACTTTCACACTTTTCTCATGCTCTGGCTGTCGTCATCTAATGCGTCATTTAAATTATTTCCTTGCGACACCTTCGCAATATTATCATTTATTACTCTCGCAAAGTATTCTTTGTCGCGATATTCAGTCCTACATCTTTCCTCTTCTCATGTATTCTCTGCGAAGAAGAGAATGTCATGAGAACAATATTTTAGAATGCATGCAACCACTCATCTTTACCTCGCCATTGTTCATTTTTGCTCGTTTTACTCATATACGGGATTTATTACAAGGTGTTTCTTCTTCCACTCTTTTCTTGACACGTCTCTTTCAACTACTTATTTTTAACCATTCACGTCCCATCTCGCATTAAATGCGTTTATTTTCGAAGATTCTTTCTCTCTATAAATAGTTTCCCACTCCTTTTTTCTTCTTTTTACTTTCCCTTCCGCAAATTTTCTTTAACTCTCTCTCTCCTTCCGCAATTTGCGCTTATGCTACCATAATTCTTCTACTTCTTTCTCATTCTTTTGATCTGCAATTATCCATTCCCATATTTCTAGCAATGGCTTCACTTGGTCGTTCATACACTCCTTCTTTTATTGATGTTCAAAAGAAATTACAGGAAAAGGGTTTCACTTTATCAACTATTCCCGATCAAGGATCTTCATCTATTCTTTCTGTAAAATTGTTTTCCTCGATCATCAATGTGATGATCATAAAATCATAATCTCGTTGAGTCAACTCCTCGCAGGACTCCCCATTCCTTTGTACAATCCCGAGTTGCCATTATTCTATGAAATTCTTGCTCATGAGAAATTCTCGCGAGCTGTCTATCAATTGAGTGGCGGCGCATCCGTTTAATGCTTGAATTCGCCCATCGTGGCCTTTGGTAAAGGATCTTTATATCCACGATAATGTTAGGGATCCTAAGTTTGCAGATTTACAAATAATTCCGAGAAGTATCGTGGACAATTTCTTTGCGAATTACTCTGTTATAAATATGAGAAATGATAAGTCTCATTTGGGGTGCTCGCTTTGAAAAAGAATGATAACGTTGATCTTTGACAAATTGCTTATGAAAGATATTGATTGGCATTCGGGCAACAATAGTACTCCCCGTCATTCCAAAGATGAGAAATGGTGGGTTGTTCCTTTACTTTTGAGTGGACCTTACATCGCAGGTTCATATATTCTCCCTGCACACCTCGCGAACTATCACCCTTGGGAGTTTAAGTGGCCTGAGGAGTCAAATGAGGTATATTTCCTTTTTTTCAATTTTGCTTTGCGACATCTTCTTCCTCTTTTATCTATTAACTTTCAAAATTTTAGATCGCCAGAATGAGGAAGAAATATAAAGAAAATCAAAGCCGAGTACCACAGCGATACTTCGATCGCTCACGAATGAAGTAAGAAACATTTTCTTTTGTTATTTTAAACAATATTGTTGCCTCTGTTTCTTATCTTCATGCGTATGCGAAGGTTGAAGTTGAAGATTTGAAGCCTGCGAAGGCTAAAGGCAAGGATAACGCTACTTTGCACAAGGACAAGTCTTCTGCTCCGTTTTCTAAAAAACGGAAAACCCATCTCTCTTCACATTGTAGTTCTCAAGCAGTGAGAACTCGACGAGAATGAAAATGAGGTTGGTACTTCTTCTGCGAGGAGAATCACTCAACCACCCTGCTATGGCGCAATTGTCTAGTATCTTCTACGATTCCATGCAAGGATTGGGAGACGAGCATTTAACCGCTACTTGCGAAGCTCTCGCTAAGATTTGCGATGCCCCTTTCTTTGGAGGATAATGAATCATTTCGCGGGGTTTCCCAAACAGTGACTTCTAGCTTCTTAAACGCTCTTAATGCTTTGGTATGTTTATATCCTTTTATTTCTTTGTGACTTCAATTATAAACTCTATCTTAATCATTCCCATACTTTTCTTTGTAGTCTGGGAGAGCTTCTTTTGTTGTCGCCTCGATCTTGAGAAAAGACGCAGCTATCTTGAAAAGAGAAATTCACAACTTAAAGATAAGATCCGAGAACTAGAGAGTGAAGCTGCGACATCTCGCAAGAATGATGAACGAATTAAACAAGCGGAAGCCGAGCTCACTTCTCAACGAGAATAGAGTATCTACTCTTGAAAGTGCAAATCAGTGACATTATGGTATAGCAATCTTTACTCCTCAAATCCTTTTTATTTTATCATTTGCTTTTCTTTGCCTGACTTACTATTTTCGCAGACATATATAATCTCTCTGAAGAATCCATTCTTCTCCATTCATTTCCAGAGCCCATGGATGATGATGTCCTTCTTACTCATCTCAATGAATCTCTAAGTAGTTCTTCAAATAAGACTAACCTTCTTTCATTAAAGGATCTTCAATCCAAATATCATCTCTTAGAGATCGAGCATAGGGCTAGTTTAAGTTTAGCTAATCAATTTAAACGAATGTACCTTGATTCCAAGAAGAAAGCCAAAACCTTAAGGAAGAAAGTTAGTGATCTCATCTATGAGAAAGATCGCATTACTAACGAGAGGTGCACAGGCATTAGCAAAATTTCAAAAATCTCTCCTTGATGTGCAAGTTGAACGAGATGAACTCCTTCGTCGGAATACCATACTTAGCGAGCGAGAAGACCAAATTCGTTCACTTTTTGTCATAAATAATGATGATGAGTTTGCCGGGCTGCGAAGGTTCTAGATAATGCTAGAAATAACTTAGGTGTCGATGTTAGTCTTGCGCCCGAGCAAACTACCTTAATCAAGGATATGATCTTTGAAAGAGAAGGTTGTTTGTTATACTTCTTTATTTTTCTCGCTCTCTTTTTCTTTTTGTACTATTATCATTAATTCATTTTCTCATGTTTTGAGAATGCGAGAAGAGATTTGAGACAAGGATTGGAGAGCTTGAAACCGAAAAGAACGATTTCGCAATGGATCTCTCTCTCGCGAGAATAGATATTCTAAATTGAAGCAGCAATTCCAAACTACGGTGGCGAATTTTAATAATGATCTTTGTTCGTTTTTCGCAATCAAGCTATGGAAATAGTTTGTAATGATCACAACATTCCTCTTCATTCATATCCTTTTCTTCTTTGAAGAAGTTCGAGAACTTGCCTGTCTCGAGATGTTTCGATAGTGAAGCTAATGAAGAAGAAGAATGCGCGATTTAGAGTGATGGAACCAAAGAATCGGATAAAGAAGAAGAACCAACAAAGAAATAATTTCTTTTTCTTGTTTCATTATTTGTAGTATCGCATATATCTTTGTTAATCTTCCATTTACGTAACTCTTTATTATAAATTTCTTTGATCCTTGAATGTGAATTCAATTTTTGCTTCCTTTGTTCGGATATATCAATCAAACAACCCTTCTTTGTAATTATAACTTCACACTTGCCTCTGTCCATAAGATATAATCAACCTTGCGAGTTACATAAGATATAATCAACTTTGTGAATTAATCATTCTTGCGAGATTTTTTTTTTTTTTTTTTTTTTTTTTTTTTTTTTTTTTTTTTTGATTAAGTTTGCATTTTATCATTGCGACAAGATCGCAAGATATCTTCATAGATTAAGAAATCTATTGATCTTGTCTTATCATTATTTGTGTGGTCTTATTTTGCCTTCCTAAGTAAAGGTCTTATTTTGCCACCCCTCATTGCGACAAGATCGCGGGTAGTCGTTTTACATTTTCATGTAATGACCCATTGACCTTGTCTTATCGTTTCTTAATTATTTTTGCCTCTGCAGGATATTATATTTGCGACACTATGACGAGGTTTAAATGTTCTTGCGACCATAAAATCCCATGACATTGTCGTCTTTGCGACGAGAAATCGCGGCAGGACGTTCTTACACTTTCATGTAAAAACCCATTGACCTCGTCTTACCCTCGCGTTAGTATTATTGCCTCTGGGATCATTGCACAAATATGACAAGCCTAAATTTTCTTGCGAAAATAAAGCCTCATGACATTTGCGTCTTTTGACACTTATCGGCTCCTAATGGAGGGTGCCGTCCTTATCTTCTCCCTGGTTGCCCCTTCAAGGAGGCGTACATCGGCCATAAAGACTAGCTCCTCTCATCCCGGTCTTAACGACAGCGGTTGTTTTCAGCCTCTTATCCCTTATACCTATAGGGCTTATGGTTACGAGACTGCACCCTAAATGGAGTTTTCTTCGGCCGAGTGTAGCATGTGCCAAGACTTGTCAAGAGTGGTAAGGAAGTTCTATGCTCCCCGCACTCTTGACTCAACCGTGTACCTCGGCGCCTTGGTCATATACTGACTCCTTGGAAGAGACCCTCGGTCGCCCAACCAGGGTATAACATTATATATATATAGTTGGGAGTCCAAGGTATCTCTCCCGGATAGGCTTTCAAAGGGCCCCAAATCTCCATGACTCGGGTTCCGGGAGCGGTGTAACCTTTTCCCCGAGCCATGTCAAGAGATACCCCTTATATGACGTACTTTAGGTCTTACATTTGCCTCTTACGAAATATCATTCGCGAACTAAGGTGTACGCTATAAAGGTTCGTCCCATTCACTCACTCATTCATTTTATCAATTTATTCAATCATTCATTTTTGACATTTGTTAATTTATGCAGGAAAGGCATCGCACAATCTCATTTCAACTATTCAATAGATTTTTACACATTCTTCATGGCGATATTTTCGCACAACTTTTCTGCAACCATCATCTACATTTCTTATCTTTATCATGTTTTCATCACTAAATTGGGGATCTTTTTCGCAACTATTCATTTTTACACCTTTTACTCCTACTTCATTCGCCCGCGTCGGTCAAACTTTTCAATGTCTCCTTTTCAGCATGATATTCAATTGTTTTTGTGCATTCACTTCGCAACATCTCTTCTTCCTTTGTTTCTATGGTATCCACCATTAGCCTTTCTTTTCTTTGCTCATCCTTTACATTCTTCCTCCAACCTTTCCTTTTGCCGTTCTCTCTTGCAGCTCTCTACATCAACCTCATAACATTTTTGCCCCTCCATCCAATCTCCTTTTATAATTCCGACACCACTAGGATGCGGAAACTTTATACAACGATGGTATGTCGATGCTACCCCAGAATTTCATGCAACCATGGTCTTCCAATCAAGGCATTGTAGGGAGATTCCACATCAACTACACAGAATAAAATATCAGTTGACAACCCCTGCAAGGGTATCCTCATGTGCACTTCTCCTTTGGGCTTGTTTGCGGTACCATTGAAACCATATATTTTGTATGTTGAAGGGATCAAATCTTCATCTTTTCCTCCCATAGTTTTGTAAGTATGGTAGAAAAGAATGTTGTTTGATCTGCCAAAGAGTATCAATCAATATTCTATTGATTGCCCAACAATTTTCCGCTTCATCATCTTCGCCATCAATAGGTTTTGGATTAATTTCAGACTTTACAACCAATGGGTTATCATGTATTTCTCTTCCTTTGGGTACTTCTTGGTAGAGAAAGAAATAATCTGCAGTTGCCACTCTTTTAAGCTGCGATGTCTTCGCAACATTCATCACTTCTTTATCATCGGCATCCCTCGTAAAAACTCTACTAAGTACATCTTGTCATGAAAATCTTCGATTGTGCGGTATGAGTGTACAATGGAATTGCAAAACAAATTTTTAGCCTTTGCCCCAACTTCTATAACAAATGTTTCTTTTCCCTTTGGTGGTGGTGGTAAATGTTGAACTTTCTCTTCTTCTTTTAAAAAGTGATTCAACTTTCCTTGATCAATCATTCTTAGGATAATTCTCTTGATGTTTTGCATGAGTCATTCGTTAGGTGCCCATGAAAGCGGTGGTAAGAACAGAACTCGTGACTTCTATCTCCGGTGGTGGTTCACTTCCCATGTTCAATGGTGCGGGTATGTTTTCCATCAAAGTATTGCTTCCCATATTTTTCCACACTGGCGTTCAATGGCGGCATTTTAATTTCCTCCCACACTACTCTGTGACTTCGCTGTCCTCTATGATAATTCTGCCTCTGGCCTCCATAAGTCTCTTGCGAATTATGCCTTTGACCTCCATAGGTTTCTTGTGGTTGATCAAGCCTTTGAATTTTATTATTTCCGCCACGGTTGTAGAAATTTCTTTCTCTTTCAAATTCTTCCTGATCGCGACTTCCCATAGCTACCAATTTTGGTTGTTTATCATCTACCACTCTCTCTTGTTGCCCTTGCGAGGTGCTCGCCTTTGTTTGTACTAATACGGGTATGGACTTGCAGTGCAGCACTTGAACTTGTATTCATGAGCTCGGTGCGATTCTACTTCATTTTTCCTTTCCTCCAAAGCAATATATTCCTCTTGCAATTCTCTCAATTCGGTCATCGTGATCGTATTCTTGACTACGAAAACTTGAACATATAATAAGTTGGTTGCGAACATAGCATTTATGAATGATAGTATGAGATATCTTTCATCAACCCGTCCCGCCATTTCGCTACACATTGTCTTCCATCTTCTTTATCAGGATGTCTCAAGCTCTCGCCAACTCTTTGTTTTAGCCCAAATACATCTTCAATGCCAGGTCGCGAAGAGTTGTTGCTTATATACGCCCCCAAGAATATAGCCTGTAAATGATTGAATGATGTGATTGTATTCCTTGGTAAACCCTCAAACCATTTCAACGCTTCTCCAGTTAAACTCGGCCGCAAAGTATTTGCACAATATAGCATCATGGTTTTCCCACTGTAGCATACATCTCACGTAAGCTTTGATGTGTTGTCTTGCACAAGTTGACCCATCAAAATGCTAGTTAGTCTGGTAAGTTGCATTTCGGGGTATTCCTCCTAACTGCACTTCTAATGTAAAAGGATTTTTCGCAGACCTCCGATAGCTTCATCTAACCTGTCTTCTCCCTCCTTCTCTTGATGTTCAATATTCCTCTCATCTCTGCCAATTCTCGCGAGAATTTGTTCATTTGCCTCGAATTTGAATTTATTGGTCTATTTAATTCTCGCTTCCCTCCTTCTTCGTTCGTGTCTACTTTTTTGTATTCTTTCATATTCTTCGTTAATATCTCCATTGTTGCGATTTCGCTCGCGCTCCTCTCTCGATTGTCATGATTATTCTGGCGAATCGCCTCTTCCAATTCCGATTTTCCATTTACGCTCTCAATCTTTCTCTCTCGCGGGCTAGACGTGCTTGCTCGGTATAATGCTTTTCAATGTCATCTTCAATTTCCTTTTGTTTCCTTTGTGTTTCTCTCCCATGTAGTGTTCTTCTTCCCTCTTCCTGATTTTCTTCATTAATTGGGTTATTCTGTCCTCGAGGCTGCCTATCTTCTTGATTTCCATCATCGTGATTATTCACCAAAATATAACGATTTTCTATTAATTCTCTCTCTATGACCTCCTTCACCAAGATTTAACTCTCTTTCCAAATTTTCTTCATTAACGTTTTCTGCCGGGTAATGTTCTTCTCCCATTTTCTCTACTCGATCTTGATCTCGATCACATTACTACTTCTTGATCTTCTATTTTGCAGCCTCCTATTTTCCATCCTTAATTCGTGGTTTTTCCTTGTTAGATTCGCGCGTTCTTCTGCTTCTAACCGCCTTTCTTCGTGTATTGTCTGTCTCAGCGCTTCTAATGCCGCAATTTCTTAATTTCCACGAATTGTTTCTCCCATCTCTTCTCGATTTCTCTCTTCCTGTCCACTATTCATCAATTGTTGCACTTCTTCTCTTTCTTCCATAGAATCTGATCTCCATGTATGCACGCTCACCCTATCATAATCGATTACTCTGTTTAGTATTTGGTTGAATTGGTGGTTGAGTTGATGGTTGAATTGGTGGTTGAATTGGACCTTCTTCTCCATTTCTTGCATCTATCCTTGATGGTTCACCTACTTCATTTCTTCTTTCTCCCACTAATCTTCCACTTCTCCTTACGATCGTTGGTTGTTCTGATGCATTCTTTCTCCTAGCCATTTCTCAATTTTAGTAACTTGTTAAAAATTATTCAAGATTTCTTTCTTGTTACCCCTAATTCTTCAATTCACAAGGTTGATCTTCTTCAATCCCTGTTCTAGCGCATATGTAGTTGCAGGAAATCCTACACTACACCCCTCACTCGAATTTGCTTAATCAATCCATTTGAAGATGAATAATAATGTGTTTTATTAATTGTTTTCTTGAAAGGTTTATAAAGAAATGTAGAACGAGCTAAAGAAATTACAATCACTTTTGATTTTATCTCTCCTAATGACTTGCTTAACAATTCAAAAGAATCCTCCTCACATGAGACTTACTCGACCCTTTATATAGGGTATTACATAGTGGATGACAGCTAAGGTACATCCTTTATTTCGGGAATCCTTCATGAGCGTCGCAAGTATATAAGTGTTAGACTTGCAACACTCCTAAATCTCGCCAAACTTTCACACTTTTCTCATGCTCTGGCTGTCATCATCTAATGCGTCATTTAAATTATTTCCTTGCGACACCTTCGCAATATTATCTTATTACTCTCTCAAAGTATTGCTGTCGCGATATTCTGGTCCTACAATATCATTCGCGAACTAGGGTGTACGCCATAAAGGTTCGTCCCATTCACTCACTCTTTCATTTTTGTTAATTCATTCAATCATTCATTTTTGGTTTTCTCTTGTCATTTTGTTTGCGAAGCTATCGCAAAATCTTGCTTTATTTATTCATTTTTGTTTTTCAATTCTTCAATCAGATTTCCATACATTCTTGATGGCGAGATTCTCGCGTATTTCTTCTTCAATTATTGTTTATTCATTTCTTACACTTTTTGCTCATGTTGCTCTCTGCCTCTGCACCATTCAAATCTCTTAATGATTCCTTTCCATCATAATTTTCAACTGTTTTCATGCACTTACTTCGCAATGTATCTTCACCTCTTGTATCTATGGTATCCACCATCAACCTTTCTCATCTTTGTTCATCTTTTGTATTTTGCTTCCGCCCTTTCTTTTTGCAGCTCTCTCCTCGCAACTCTCCACATCAATCTCATAGCATTTTTGTCCTTCCGTCCAATCTCCCCTTTATAATTGCGACACCGCTAGGATGAGGAAACTTTATACACTGATGATAAGTCGATGCTACGCCTGAATTTCGTGCAACCATGGCCTTAGATCAATGCATTATAAGGGGACTCCACATCGACTACGAACAAAATTTGGTTGATAATCCTTGCAAAGGTATTCTCATATGAACTTCTCCTTTAGGCTTATTCATTTGTGCCATTGAAACCATATATTTTATACGTCGAAGGTATCAATTCTTCATCCTTCCCACCCATAGTCTTGTAAGTATGGTAGAAAAGAATGTTTTCTGAGCTCCCCGTATCAATTAAGATTCTATTGATCGCCCAGGAATTCTCTGCTTCATCGTCTTCGCCATCTACAGGTTTTGGATTAATTTCCAATTTTACAACCAATGGGCTATCATGCGTCTCTCTGCCTTCAGGAATCTCTTCTGCGGTAAAAGAAATAATCTGCATTTGCCATTCTTTTAACTGCGATGTCTTCGCGATATTCATCACTTCTTTATTATCAGCATCCCTCGCGAAAACCCTATTGAGAAAATTATCATGAAAATCTTCAATTGTTCGGTATGAGTGTACAATGGAGTTGCAAAACAAATTTTTAGCTTTCGATCCAACTTCTATTACGAATGTTTCTTTCCCCTTTGCTAAATTTGTTCTGTGCATTTCTGGCGGTGGTGGTAATGGTTGAACCTTCTCTTCACTTTTTTAGAAAATGACTCGGCTTTCCTTGGTCAATCATTACGAGGATGATTCTTTTTATATTTCTGCAGTCATTTGTTAAGTGTCCATGAAAGCGGTGGTAAGAACGGAACTCGTGACTTCTATCACTTGGTGGTGGCTCATTCCCATGTTCCATGGCGCGGTATGTTTTCCATCAAGAGTATAGCTTCCCATATTTTTCAACACTAGTATTTAATGGTGGCATTTTGATTTCCTCCCACACTACTCTGTGACTTCTCTGCCCTCCATGATAATTATGCCTTCGACTTCCATAAGTTTCTTGTGGATGATCAAGTCTTTGAATTTTGTTATTGCCGCCACGGTTGTAATAGTTCCTTCCTTTTTCAAACTCTTCCTGATCACGGCTTCCCATAGCTACTATCTTTGGATGTCCATCATCTATTACCTTTTCTTGTTGCCCTTGCAAAGTGCTGCCTTGTGTTTATCAACTTGGGTAATAAGCTTGCATTCAGACGTTTGAATTTGTATTCGCAAGCTGGGTATGATTCCATCTCGTTTTGCCTTTCCTCTAAAGCAATATATTCCTCTGAAGTTCTCTTAACTCGGTCATTGTAATTGTATTCTTGACTCTAAAGATTTGAATATATAACAAATTGGTTGCGAACATAGCGTTTATGAATGATAAAATAAGATATCTTTCATCCACTAAATCCCGACCATCTCGCTACACATTGTCTTCCATCTCACAGTCAAGTGTCTTAAACTTTAGCCAACTTTTTGTTTCAGCCCAAATACATCTTCAATTCCTGGTCGCGAGGAGTTGTTACTTATATATGCCCCTAAGAATATAGCTTGTAAATGGTTGAATGACGTGATTGTGTTTCTTGGTAAACCCTCAAACCATTTCAAGTGCTTCTCTGTTAAACTTGATGCGAAATATTTGCACAATATGGCGTCATGATTTTCCCATCTTGTAGCATACATCTCACATACGCTTTGATGTGTTGTATTAGCAAGTTGTTCCATCAAAAATCTTTGGTTAATGCGGGTAAATTGCACTTTGGGGTATTCCTCCTAACTGCACCTCTAGTGTAAAGGGGTTTTCGCGGCCTCTTCGATGGCCTCATCCAATTGCCTTCTTCCTCCTCCTCTTCTATTGTTCAACATTCCTCTTATCTCTGCCAACTCTCTTAAGATTTGTTCATTTACATCAGGGTTCAAATTTATTGGTCTTTTTAGCTCTGCCTCTCTCCTTCTGCGTTCATGTCTACCTAGATTTTATTGTTCAGCATTTTCTTCCCTTCTTTCTCTGCGACTTTCTCCTTCATCTCGTTCACGAATTCGCACACCATTGTATCTATCATTTTCTCTTATTGGTTGTCTATCAGTTCTCCTTTGTATTCTTTCATATTCTTCATTGATATTTCCATTGTTGCGATTTTGCTCGCGCCTTCTTTCTCGATTGTCATGATTGTTCTGCCGAATTGCTTCCTCCAATTCCCGTTCTTCCATTTCTACTCTTAATCTTTCCATTTCGCAAGCTAGACGCGCTTGTTCGATATAATGCTTTTCGATGTCATCTTCATTCTCCTTTTGTTTCTCTGTGTTTCTCTCCCATGCAATATTCTTCTTCCTTCTTTTCGATTTTCTTCACCAATTGGACTATTCTGCTGCCTATTTCCTTGATTTCCTTCATTTTGGTCATTCTCAGCAAAAATGTCAAGACGTGGAATACACACCACTTCCCTTCTTTGCAAAGCATCCTTCACCGAGATTTGGCTCTCTTTCTAGATTTTCTTCATTAACATTTTCTATGGGTAATATTCTCCTCATATCATTTCTAACCGATCTGATCTTGACCTGGTATTACTTCTCGACCTTCTATTCTGCAACCTCATATTTTCCATTCTTAACTCATGGTTTTTCCTTGTCAAATTTGCACGTTCTTCCGCTTCTAATCGCCTTTCTTCATGTATTGTTTTCCTCAATGCTTTTAATGCTGCGACTTCTTCATTTCTATGAGTTGTTTCTCCCATTTCTTCTCGATTTCTCTCCTCTTGTCCATTATTTATCAATTGTTGCACTTCTTCTCTTTCTTCCATAGAATCTGATCTCCATGTATGCACACTCACCCTATCATAATCTATTACTCTATTTGGTCTTTGGTTGAATTGGTGGTTGAATTTGACCTTCTTCTCTATCTCTTGCGTTTATTCTTGATGGTTCACCTACTTCATTTCTCCTTTCTCCAGCTAATCTCCCGCTTCTTCTTACAATTGTTGGTTGTTCTGATGCATTCCTTCTTCTATCCATTTCTCAATTTTAGTAAATTGTTGAAAATTATCGAAATTTCTTTCTTGTTACTCCCGATTCTTTCAATTCACAAGGTTGATCTCTACTCAATCCCTGTTTCTAGCGCCATTATGTAGTTGAAGGAAATCCTACACTACACCCCTCATTAGAATTTGCACAATTAAGTCATTTTTAGATGAATGATTATGATTTCTATTGATTTAATGTTTGAATCTTTACAATACGAAATAGAAATGAGTTAAAGAATTACAATCACTCTAAAACTTTCTCTCTCCTAAAAACTTGCTTAACAATTCAAAAAGAACTCTCTCTCAACAGACTTACTCAACCCTTATATAGGGTAGTACACGATGGATGATGACTAAGTTTGTCCTTTATTTTCGGGAATGTCTTGCGAAATATCGCAAGTGTACATATACCAATTCTCGCGACACTCCTAAATCTCAGTTGAGTCTTCACATTCTTCTCATGTTCTGGCTGTCGTCATTCATTGCGTCATTTATTTTACTTCTCTGTGACTCCCTCGCAATATCGTTATTTATTAATCTCGCGAAGTATTGATGTCGCGATATTCTGATCCTACATGACAAGTAATTATTACACATAACTTATTTTTCTCCTAAAAACAGTTAACACAACCACCAAACTAAAATCAAAGTACATAATAAGTTCTAATAATAATTTAAAGAAAATAACAATTAGTTAATTGCTTTCTCCCCATCAGACGTTCAACCTTGCTCTTGATCATGGAAATTAGTAATATATTTGTACTAACAAAATCAACCTTGATCGTCGAAGAAGAAAATTTGATACGACCATGAAATCGGCCCTCATATCTTCCATTGGAGATCTCCTTCAAACGATGTACTTCATGCATATCAAACGTTAGATGAATCCATTTACATACTGTTGGAGTAGAAAATGGATTTTCATAGGTTAAATGTGCTTGGAATGATGGCAAAGCAAAACATGGAACTTCACTGTTAGTTATAAGTTCAAATATATCAAAAAAATCAGAAATATTAAAGCTTGGCAAACCTCCAGTTCGTGTTCTTATGATCTCCATGTCTTTTTCAAATAAATCAATGAAATCACACATATTGAAAACTCTTCCTTTAGGAGATTTTTCTGTAATTTCGCTAAAAATTTTCTGAGATTCTTGATAAGCTTGTTTGAATTCTTTAAAAGCCTCTCTCATTTCTTCAACCAATCTAAGTAATTCTTGATAATAAGTTTCATTGTACATTTTTCTGCTTTGTTCCTTCCCGTGATCGTTGCTGCTCTTAATACCAAATGTTATGTTCTCCATAGAATCATAACGTTCAATATCGAAAGTAGATGATTTCGATAATTGTTTGTAAGGAAAACAACCCCTGTTTATAGGAAAACAAACCCCAAAGAGAATATTTCTCCAGAAACACAATATATTTTCACGATATCCTTTTACAAATCAATTGACCAATACTTATACTACCTAAAATAACTACTTCAGATATCTATCCCACAAGATAACTGACACAAACCACTTTGATATATCCTTAAACAGATACAAACTAGGAATGTAACATTCCCACCCTCTTCAAAACAACCTTGCCCTCAAGGTTGTAGAACAAACTCGTTCTTGACATAGTGGTAGTCACCAGAATTATTGTCCAAGAAAGTTGTGGTACTTCAGTAATCACCAGGAATTCCAAGCAAGATGTATGCAGTAGTTGTAGTTGCTTGCCACTCCACTTCCAAGATAATCCGATTTGTAACTGACAAGTAATTATTACACATAACTTATTTCTTTCCTAAAAGCAGTTAACACAACCACCAAACTAAAATCAAAGTACATAATAAGTTCTAATAATAATTTAAATAAAATAACAATTAGTTAATTGCTTTCTCCCCATCAGATGTTCAACCTTGCTCTTGATCATGGAAATTAGTAATATATTTATAATAACGAAATCAACCTTGATCGTCGAAGAAGAAAATTTGATACGACCACGAAATCGACCCTCATATCTTCCATTGGAGATCTCCTTCAAACGATGTACTTCATGCATATCAAACGTTAGACGAATCCATTTACATACGGTTGGAGTAAAAATGGATTTTCATAGGTTAAATGTGCTTGGAATGATGGCAAAGCAAAACATGGAACTTCACTGTTAGTTAGAAGTTCAAATATACCAAAAAAATCAGAAATATTAAAGCTTGGCAAACCTCCAGTTCGTGTTCTTGTGATCTCCATGTCTTTTTCAAAATCTATGAAATCACACATATAGAAAACTCTTCCTTTAGGAGATTTTTCTGTAATTTCGCTAAAATTTTCTGAGATTCTTGATAAGCTTGTTTGAATTCTTTACAAGCCTCTCTCATTTCTTCAACCAATCTAAACAATTCTTGATAATAAGTTTCATCGTACATTTTTCTGCTTTGTTCCTTCCCGTGATCATTGCTGCTCTTAATACCAAATGTTATGTTCTCCATAGAATCATAACGTTCAATATCGAAAGTAGATGATTTCGATAATTGTTTGTAAGGAAAACAACCCCTGTTTATAGGAAAACAAACCCCAAAGAGAATATTTCTCCAGAAACACAATATATTTTCACGATATCCTTTTACAAATCAATTGACCAATACTTATACTACCTAAAATAACTACTTCAGATATCTATCCCACAAGATAACTGACACAAACCACTTTGATATATCCTTAAACATATACAAACTAGGCACGTAACAGTATTCCTACGAATCAATCAACTTCCATCGTCAATTTGTATTGTTGTTCATCCAGAGGGAATGCAAGCAACTTTTGATCATAAAGCTTTAAAAACTACATGGGTTATAGTGATAAATCTTATGTTATTTTTTAATTGTGTTGTTGTTATCGCCATGGATTTATGAAATTTTTTGTATGTGCTGATTGAAGATGAATTTAGATGGAAAAATTTGTGTCCGGTATCACATTATATATTGATTGGGTATTTTGTATATGAATTGGTGGTCTTAATATGTTTGGTAAAAGGTTTAAACCAATGTCAGACAACCAGGCATCAATATGCTGTCTTTCGAATCCATGCATATTTCAGGTTTACATGATTTGATTGAATTAAGATTTATGGCTTAACAGTACTTGGTTGAATTAATAGTTATTTTGTACATTTGCTAACTCATTAAATTTGTTTACTTTGTTCTTATGTAGGAAGCTGGTGCATTATCGAATAATATTCGTAAGCAAACTCATTATTCCCTTGGCATTGTTCTTACTTTTTTGTTTTAATTCCCAATTAATGATATGTAGGAATTTGAGTGTTAGTTCAATGGAAGTCTATAATTTCGTTTGTTTTCTTAAACAACTACCAGAATATGTTGAGATTATACAACACCCAGTGAAACCGTTAAAAAACTTTGGGTGTCGGGGCATATGCTCGGTTACAGCAATTCTTATGTAGTAGCAGGAAATCCCACACTACACCCCTCACTATATTTTGTAGATCTAAATCTTATGAATTATCTAAATTCCAAATATAACAGCTAGAAATTTAAATAGACACATAAGACTTTTTACGTGGTTCGATCAATGTGATCTACATCCACGATTCTTCACTATGATTGTTGAGGTTACATAAGAATTACATTTACAATCTCCATTAATGGATATTTTGTAGAGTCTCTAGATCTAATTATTTGGGGAAGAAGATGATAAAGAAAATAAATCTCTCTCCAAAAATATCTCTCTCCAAAATATTTCTCTCTCTCCCTAAAAAATGTCCTCCCTTTCTCTCTCCTGATCTCCTCTTTATATAGGTGTTTACATAATGGATGACAGCTCACATACAGCTCATATTCTCGCGAGCCCTTTAATGATTTTCAGGCTCTCGCTACCTTCTCTCGAGACATTCTCGCGAGTCTTGCTACCTTCTCTCGAGACACTCTCGCGAGTCTTGTTACCTTCTCTCGAGACACTCTCGCGAGTCTTGTTACCTTCTCTCGAGACACTCTCGCGAGTCTTGCTACATTCTCGCGAGTTGTGAAAAATAATGAATCTCGCAAGCTCTTCTCGCGAGTTAAGGAAATAATTGAATCTCTCACGCTAAGAAAATATGTTGTGCGATATTTGAATCCTACATCTTGCCTCTTTTTCCTTGAATATTGCTTGAAGAGCGATCTTTAAGGAAAAATCTGTTGTTGTAGTAATCTTTGATCTTTGTTGATGAAGGAATGAGCGAAAGAATACTGGACTTGAAAAGTACGTACTTGCCTATTTCTTTTGCGAAGTTCCGAAGCTTTGAGAAGTGAATATGAAGTATCATCTCTTGAAGTATGCGAAGTATGAAGTATCCTTGAAGAAATATAAGAAGTACTTAATCCTCTAAATATAAGAAGTATTGCGAATCCATTATGCGGAACTCTCGCTCCATGTTCTTTGCCTCATGCCATGCTCTATTCTTTCGCGAAGTTCTGAAACTTTGCGAAGTGGATAAGAAGTATTAATCCTTGAAGTATAAGAAGTATTGCCTCTGTTCATGCGAAGTCATTATTCCATTTTTGGTGAGGATTCTTGTTGTTCATTGGTAAACATCTTCTTTGGAAATGATTCTTGCCGAGAAAATAAAGAACATAAAATGTTTTTTCGGTAACCCATTGTTGCCTCTGTTCTTTATCTACGAAGGTAGAATCGTTGAAAAAGTGTTGAATGAGTGAGTTATTTCTTCATTCTTATCTTTCCTCTATCTCCTGCGTTGTGCTCATGCGATAGTATAATCTCTTCATTGCTTTACGTTGAATTTTATCATTGCGACAAGATCGCAGGATGTCTTTACATTTTCACGTAATGACCCATTGATCTTGCCTTATCATTTTTGTGTGGTCTTCCAAGTTAGACCTCCCTAATTAGAGGTCTTCCCCTGCCACCTTTATCACGACAAAATCGCAGGACGTATTTACACTTGCATGTAAAGACCCATTGATCTTGCCTTATCATTTTCCAAGTATTTTTGCCTCTGCAGGATGTTTTAGTTGCGACAATATGACAGGCCTAGATATCCTTGCGAACATAAAGCCCCATGACATTGCCGTCTTGCGACGAAATCGCAGGACGTCCGTACACTTTCGTGCAAAGACCCATTGATCTCGCCTTACCCTCGCGTTAGTATTATTGCCTCTGCAGGATCATTGCACAAATATGACAAGCCTAAATTCTCTTGCGAAAACATAGCCTTATGACATTTGCGTCTGTTTTGACACTCCCCCTAATGGAGAGCGTCGCCCTTATCATCTCCCGGTTGCCCCTTCAAGGAGGCGAAACATCGGCCATACAAGACTAGCTCCTCCCATCCGGTCTTAACAACAACCAGTTGTTTTCGCAGCCTCTTATCCCTTATACCTATAGGGTTTATGGTTACGAGGCTGCACCCTAAGTGGAGTTTTCTTGGGCGAGTGCAACATATGCCAAGACTTGCCAAGAATGGCCAGGGTAGGTTCATCCATCCCGGGCACTGCAGGCTCAACCGTGTACCTCGGCGTCTTGAGCATACACTCGACTCTTGGAAGAGACCCTCGGTCGCCCAACCAGTATAACCTTATATATATAGTTGGGAATCCAAGGTACCTCTCCCGGATAGGCTTTCATGGGCCCCAAATTTCCATGATTCAGGCTTCGGGAGCGGTGTAACCTTCCCCCGAGCCATGTCGAGAGATACCCCTTATATGACGCACTTTAGGTCTTACATTTGCCTCTTACGAAATGTTATTCGCGAACTAGGGTGTACGCCATAAAGGTTCGCCCCATTCGGTTATTTCATATGTAATAGGTACCCCCTACTATGACGCACTTTAGGTACTTGTTGCCTCTTAAATTATGATTTCGTCATAGTAGGTTTGCCTCTATCGATTATTTTGTTGATTCTTACGCATATAAGCTCTTTTGTAATTTATTTGATCTTTGATAATCTCTTATCATTTTTGTGCGATATTTTCGCATGTTTTCATTCTTTCATTCATTCTTTCATTCTCATATTTAACTTTTGTGATTTCTTTGTTGTTGTCTCTTGCGAAGTATATAATTTGCTTGCGAGGCTAGCATCCTTGAAATGTATGAACGTCGCATAAAATATAATTATCTCATGACAAAAAGAATTGTGAGAAATGAGATTTGAACCCTTGGCCTGCCTCTTGCATATTCTCGCACCATACCAATTGTGCTAATCCTCTCTTGCGAAATAATCGTCAACGCTTTTCCTTGCTTCGCGAAATATTTATTGAAATTTGGCTTTCTCTTCGCGAATTGGGTTTGGCAAAGTTCTCTTCTTCTTGTTCTCGCAAGTATTTACAAAGATGACTTCTCGTGGCGTAAATTTGTGTGAAGTAAACATTTGCCGGGCAAAAATTCTTATGCAAAGGGAAAGACTCGAACCCGCGACCTCTAATTTGCATGCCCATTCTTCAACCATCTGTGCCACTCACTGTGTGTGAAAGAGACGCACAATTCTATGATTTTATTCTACTTCTTCGCTTTTGGACATTCAAAAATATACGAGAAAATATGCAGAAGGTAAGGTTTGAACTTGCGACACCAAGATTATTCTCTTCTCTCGGAACTAATCTGTGCTATCGATTTGTTTATGAAAAAGTGTTGTTGTTCGCTACTTATTCTCATATTACTGTCTTTTGTATACTATTTCTTCGTCCTTTCTTCTTCTTTGCCTGTGGAGTCTTACACAAGATAAACTTCTATTCGCACCACAATAAGAGAAACTGATGATTGCCTCCATCTCATTGCGTCTTCTCACACGTTAAGAGTTAATGACGTGATGGACTCAATGCACCTTAATCACTCCCCTTTATTTGTGCAAAGCTTGCTGTGATGATAACGGTTTCATGGAACTTCTCTCGATGATCTTTCATTCTTCTGAATTGCACTTGCTTTTCCCTTTCGTTTGCCTTGCTCGCTGGATTTTGCGAGATGTCTCATATTTGCTCTAAGTACACATTTTCAGTTCATCATCAAAGATGGATTTATTTTTCTGAAGTGGTATTTCTCCTAGCACTTCCTGGTGGTATAAGGGGTGATCTCGGTTCATTTGGGAAGGATGGAAATTCGTCCTTTCATAGCAGATTCTAGGTGAGTTGTCTCTTTTTCCTTCATTTCTTGTGTCTGTTAGCATGATGTGTAGATTTTTCTTCACAATCAACTTCTGAATCTCGTTCCGTCCTAATTGATTTCTTTTCTACTTTGTCAAAGCCTGCGAAAGAGACATATGAGAAAGACTTATATTTATTTGTTCGCGAAGGCTTCGCTACTGTGTATTATTTCTTATCCTTTGTCTTTGTTGTGCAATTGATAAGATGGGGTTTATGACGATCCTTGTGTTGCTGACTATACTTTCCTCCATCTGCAATATCTTTCTTCTTTGGTCTTCTTTTTCTGCCAATTTCTTCACGTCACCTTTGCTCTTTGTACCATCGCCCTTCACTGGATTGTAATCATCTCTTCGCTGCTTTTCTTTACAAAATGGTTATTTCATTGTGTTGACTTGCTGGTTTTATTGAGCTGTTGTGTTTCTTTATGATTTCGTAGCAAATATCTTCATGTTGTTGTTGCGAACTACTTCTGTCAAGTTGATATTGTTGGAGCTTTGATCATCCGTGATTTACTGGCTCCTGTCATTGACCTCCATTGGGTTTGTCTCTTTGCTAACGTTCCAGCTGGTTTATCTCTTTGCGAGATGTATCCATTGCTGTCCCATTTCATCTTTCGTTTGCAAGTTACCCTTCTTGAGACGATTATATGTACCTGGTATTCATGTTTCAAGTTAGCAATTGATTGTAAAAGCTATCATTCTGAGTGTGTTGATGTACTTGCAAACTAAACTACAATTCTAAAAATTTAATATTAAAGTCTATGAGATCAAAGTTAAGAACATTCCCTTTTGATATGTTGTTCATTCACTGATCGGCAAGACTTCTTTGTTGATTATTTCTTGGCGCTGCGAATTTCTCCTGTTCTTCTTCCCTTCGCAGAAACTATTAACCTCGCAGTTATGGACGTTCTCTGATCTTCTTCGTTTTTACTAGAATGGCTGGTTGACGAAGTAGTGAGTTGACGAAGTAGTAAGCTATCAACGAAGTTGTAAGATGTCTGCTACAGATCTTTGTTTGCAGTTGTATAGGAGGTTTTCATATTTCCTTGTTGACGATGGTAGAGACTTAGGAAATTTTCATGGAGGTTATGTTGTTTTCCCCTTTTTATTTCTGTGGTGCTAATCATTCTCTCCTGAATAATGAGATTATATTGTTTTCTTTCCGCTTCTCAAGTGGAGCTTATGCTCGTGACTAGGCTGGCAACTCTCTGAAGTTGATGACGAAGTGAACTAAGCTCTCATTTTCTTCCCGTTTCTCCAAAATACTAAGTGAGCTACTTCGCCGGTATCATGCAAGTTTCTTCTTTCTGCTCATCCTCTACAGAGTTAAACTTTCTCTTTACGAAGCAATTTACTGCTAAATGCTTACTGGCATCACCTTCGGATTCCTTTGCAAACTTCTCGTTTGCTTGCGAAGGTTTGAAGATATTTGAATCCGTGACATCATGCTCATTTGTCTTTGCTGATGAGCCATTGTGCTACTTCTCTTGTATTATTCATAAATTAGTTGGTGTATCTTTCTGTATTCTGTAACTCTTGGTGATAGTTTTGTTTATTAACGAAATGAAATGGTCTCATCCTTTTTATTCCGTGCATGGTGTTGCTTATTTTGCCCTCGCCTAAGTAATTTAAATAGCTGGTGATGAAGTGAACTCTTAATTTCCTTATTTCGCTGGTGATCTCAAAATTGATCTTTGCGAGAACCTCTTTCTAAATATTCTCCTTATATATCCTTTCTTTTCCCTGAATCCCCTGCCTTACACGATAACTTCGCTCCCTGTAGAAGATTTCTCCCAATGCACATACGTGTTTCCGTATCTTTCTTCTTTTATTTTTGTTAACTGTGTTGTCGATGCTTGCTTGAAATTTCCACTTTTCTTCTCAATTTTTTCCCTTAAAGTTTATAGATCCAATTGAATTCATCACCAATAGTAGCCGATTTTTCTAAACTTTCTTGAACCAACAAGATTAGGTCCCTGTTTCTAGCGCATATGTAGTAGCAGGAAATCCCACACTACACCCCTCACTATATTTTGTAGATCTAAATCTTATGAATTATCTAAATTCCAAATATAAGAGCTAGAAATTTAAATAGACACATAAGACTTTTTACGTGGTTCGATCAATGTGATCTACATCCACGATTCTTCACTATGATTGTTGAGGTTACATAAGAATTACATTTACAATCTCCATTAATGGATATTTTGTAGAGTCTCTAGATCTAATTATTTGGGGAAGAAGATGATAAAGAAAATAAATCTCTCTCCAAAAATATCTCTCTCCAAAATATTTCTCTCTCTCCCTAAAAAATGTCCTCCCCTTTTCTCTCTCCTGCTCTCCTCTTTATATAGGTGTTTACATAATGGATGACAGCTCACATACAGCTCATATTCTCGCGAGCCCTTTAATGATTTCGCAGGCTCTCGCTACCTTCTCTCGAGACATTCTCGCGAGTCTTGCTACCTTCTCTCGAGACACTCTCGCGAGTCTTGTTACCTTCTCTCGAGACACTCTCGCGAGTCTTGTTACCTTCTCTCGAGACACTCTCGCGAGTCTTGCTACATTCTCGCGAGTTATGAAAAATAATGAATCTCGCAAGCTCTTCTCGCGAGTTAAGGAAATAATTGAATCTCTCACGCTAAGAAAATATGTTGTGCGATATTTGAATCCTACATCTTACTATAAAGAGCGGCTGGGATTTGTTTAGAGAATAGATAAATCAATGGTTGTGTTCCCATGAAGCACACAAATCTACACCTGCTCATATTATTTCGTGTGCGTGGAATTATTCCATCCCATTAGAACGCTTCAGTTTCCCTCCATTGAAGATGGAATGGAAAGATCAGTGAAGAGAAGCTCTTTCTTTGTACAAAGAGCTTGATTCAAAATTTAGTTCATTTTTCTTCGATTTACAAAAAACACTGACTTTATTTTTCTTTTCTTGCTTTAGTTTTCTGTTATTTACAAAACTTTGGGTTTTCATATTTTGGAATTTTTTGAAAATCAGTCAGTACGAAAATGGAGCGAGTTTGATCAGTGTAGTTGCAGGAAATCCCACACTACACCCCTCACTATATTTTGGTTAATTAGTCCATTGAAAGTTGTATAATTGAGAATGTTTATTGATTAATTTCATGAGTTGTTTACACAGGAAGAGTAAGATTACACTTAACAAGTAAAACACTCTTAAACTTTCTCTCTCCTAATGACTTGCCCAACAATTCCAAAAAGATCTCTCCCTCACAACAGACTCACTCAACCCTTTATATAGGGCGATACATAGTGGATGACAAACTAATCTATCCTTTTATTTCGGAAATGTTCCGCGAAGTGTCGTGAGATGTACAAACATTTATTCTCGCGACACTTCTTAACCTCGCCTGTTCCATGTCTTTCACTTTGTTTTTGTGTGTCGTTATTCATCGCGTCATTTATTTTAGTTGTCTGCCACGCCTCGCGACGTCATTGTTTATTAACCCATGAGCCCCGCACATTGCGATATTATGATCCTACATCTTGCCTCTTTTTCCTTGAATATTGCTTGAAGAGCGATTTTTAAGGAAAAATCGTTGTTGTAAATATCTTTGGTCTTCGCCGATGAAGGAAGGAGCGAGAAGAATACTTGTACTTGAAAAGTACGTACTTGCCTCTATTCTTTTGCGATGTTACGAAGTTTTGCGTCTCTGTCTCTCCTCATACTTTTCTTGCGAAGGGAAGAATATCATGAGAGCGAGTCTTTTTTATTCGGCTTGCATCGCTTATCTTTATCCTGTTTCAATTCGCATACGTTTTTAACCATTAAAGCCGTTTTTCGACACGTCTCTTCCAACCGTTTATTCTTGACCGTTCATGTCTCTTCTCGCATTAATTGACCTCGTTTTTCGAGGATCTTTTTCCTATATATAGTTTTCTTTTCCCTCCTTTTCATTCTTTAGTTTCTCTCTCGCAACTTCTTTGATTTTCTCCTTCCGCAATTTGCGCTCTCGCTACTCGCAAATCTTCTCCCTGCTCATCGCAAATCTTCTCTTCGTCTTTTCTAGCATCGATCTTAACCTTTAACCTCTCATCCATTCCCATACCGATAATGGCTGCCATTAGTCGTGCATACAAAGCTTCTTTTGATGAAGTTCAACGAAGTTGCTCGAGAAGGGTTTCACTCTATCGACCATTCCGATCAAGAACCCTCATCCATTCTTTACGCAAGGTTATTTTACGATCATCAATGTGATGATCAAAGGATTATCGTCTCGCTAGGTCGACTTCTCGCGGGACTTCCCATTCCCTTATACGATCCGAGTTGCCTCTATTTTATGAAATCTTGGCCCATGAAAAATTCTCTGGCTGTTTATCGGTTGAGTGGCGATTGCATTCGCCTAATGCTTGAATTCGCGAATCGTGGCGCGGCAAAGGATCTTTATACTCTACTCTTTGTTAGACACCCCGATTTCAAAGACTTGGAAATATCTGCAGAGAAGTACACTTGTGAGAAAACTTTTTGAAAATTATTCGGTGATAAAGATGGTTAATGCGAAGTCTCATTTGGGCATTCGCCCGAAAAGAAGGATAATGTCTCGAGGATAAATTGCTCATGCGGGATATTGATTGGCACCCGGTAATAATACTACTCCTCGCCACTCCAAAGATGAGAAATGGTGGGTTGTACCCTTGTTTTTAAATGGTCCTTATATCGCGGGCTCGCACGTTCTTCTGCGAATCTCGCAGGTATCATCCTTGGGAGTTCAAATGGCCCGATAAAGCAAATGAGGTATGTTTCCCATTTTAAACCTTGCCTTTGCAACTTTCTTTTTCATATGTTGAGTTTGTATAATTTTTCAGATCGCCAAGTTGAGAAAAAAGTACAAGGATAATCCGTTGGAGAGTACTCTGACCATACTTCGATCGCTTACGAGTGAAGTAAGAAACACTTCCTTTGTTATTTGAAACAATATTGTTGTCTCTGTTTCTTATCTTTAACCGTATGCGAAGGTTGGAGTTGAAGAAGCTGTAGCCGCGAAGGGTAAAAGTAAGGGCAAAACTGTCGCTCGCAAGAATAAATCTTCTGCTCCACTAACTAAAAAGCGAAAGATTCAATCTTCTTCTCGCCTTAACTCAAACTCTCGAGTCTTCGATGAGGATGACCATGATTCGAATCGCTCTCTCGCTACGGGGACCCCGTTAATCTGGTTCTTCTATGGGTCAATTGTCTAGTATCTTCTCTGATTCTTTCCAAGGAATGGGAGATGCTCCCTAGCCTCTCTCTGCGGAACTCTCGCAAACGTGTGCAATGCCACTCTACCGGAGGGCAATGATTCTTTCAATGGAGTCTCTAGAACTATGTCTCCGACTTCTTGAATGCGCTTGGATCCTTGGTATGTATACAATCATATCTCCCCATTGACTTTATATTGTTGTATATGTATTAATGACTTTTCTATCTTCTTTCATAGGTTGGAAGGTCTTCTTTTGTAGTTGCCTCGGATCTTGAGAGAAGACGCAACAATCTTGAGAAGAAGAATTCGCAATTGAGCAAGAAGATTCGAGAATTGGAGGCGGAAGGCTGCGTTATCTCGCGATAAAGACGAGACGATTCAAAAGTTAAATACCGAACTTGACTCCCAAAAAGAGAGGGTATCCACCCTTCAAAATGCTAATCAAAGCAACTTTATGGTATAATATTTTGCCTTCTTTTATTATTTTTATTTTATTGGTCGCGTATTGCCACCTAACTTATTACTTTCGCGAGACGTATATAATCTCTCCGATGAGGCTATTCTTCTCCATACATTTCCGAACCTATGGATAATAACCTTCTTCTCGCTCATCTCAACACTTCTTTAAGTAGTTCTTCGAACAAAATTAACTCTCTTTCATTAGATGAACTTTGGAACAAATATCGCCTTTTAGAGATTGAACATAGATCTGGTTTAAGTGCGGCCAACCAATTTAAACAAATGTTTCTTGAGTCTCGTAAAGAAATCAAAATTTTGAGGAAGAAAATTAGTGATCATATAGATGACAAAGACCGCATTGCTAACAATGGTGCTCAAGCATTAGCAACATTTCAAAAATCTCTTCTTGAGCTACAAATTGAGCGAGATGAATTGCTTCGCTGAGAATTCCTTACTTAGTGAGCGAGAAGATCAGATTCGTTCGCTCCTTGTTATAAATAATGATGATGAATTCGCACGGGCTGCGAAAGTTTTAGATAACGCGAGAAATAACCTAGGTATTGATGTTAGTCTTCACGCCGAGCATACTTCCTTGGTTAAAGATATGATATCCGACGAGAGAAGGTTGCTTATTATACCTTCTTGCTTCTTATTTCCGTAATATTGCTTGTAAATTGTTAACTTGTTGTTTCTTATTTGTAGAATCGAGAAGAGGCTTCGGGTTAGAATTAGAGAGCTTGAGTCGAAAAGAACAACTCGTGGAATTTTCCAAAATGAGAATTGAAGAACTCGAAACCGAAAAAGAACAGCTCGCAAAGAATCTCTTCCTTCGCGAGAATAAATATTCCAAGTTGAAGAAACAATTTCTAACGACGGTGGAGAACTTTAACAATGATGCTGTTCGCTTTGCAATAGAGGCATGGAGTATGTTTGTAAGGACCACAATATCCCTCGCATTCATATCCCTGGCTCCTTGAAAAGGTTCTGAGAATCACTGTCTCGGGACGTTTCGATAGCGAGGCCGAGGCGAAGAAGAAAATTCTCGCGATGAGAATAATCGGATCAAGAATCGGATGAAGAAGAAGAATCGCCAAAGAAATAACTTTTTCGTTTTCTTTCTCTCGCTTGTAGTATCTGTACATTTACGTATCCTTATTATAATGTATTTCTTGGATTTTTCTCATCGAATTCAATCTTGGTCCCCTTTTTTGGTAGTTCTTCCTTGTAATATAATTGATTAACATTATTGATGTATAATTCTTTCATCGAGAAGATGAATAACAATATTTCATCTTTTCCATTCCCATACTTGCCTCTCGTTATTCTTCTTCGGATGGAAGATTTTAGTTGTCATCATGTATTTTGTTGGTTATTAATTGTATAGCCGCGACGAGATCGCAGGTATCTTTATGAATCGAGGATTCTATCTCTTTTTTTGCGACAAGGTCGAGCAGCCGCCTCTACACTTTCATGCAAAGGCCCATTGACCTTGCCTTATCATTTTGTGTGGTCTTCCAAGTTAGACCTCCCTAATTAGAGGTCCTCCCTGCCACTGTTTATTGCGACAAAATCGCAGGACGTCTTTACACTTGTATGTAAAGACCCATTGATCTTGCCTTATCATTTTTTCAAGTATTTTTGCCTCTGTAGGATGTTTTGGTTGCAACAATATGACAGGCCTAGATATCCTTGCGAATATAAAGTCCTATGACATTGCCGTCTTGCGACGAAATCGCAGGACGTCCGTACACTTTCACGTAAAGACCCATTGATCTCGCCTTACCCTCGCGTTAGTATTATTGCCTCTGCAGATCATTGCACAAATATGACAAGCCTAAGTCTCCTTGCGAAAACAAAGCCTCATGACATTTGCGTCTGTTTTGACACCCCCTAATGGAGAGTGTCGCCCTTATCATCTCCCCGGTTGCCCCTTCAAGGAGGCGAAACATCGGCCACACAAGACTAGCTCCTCCCATCCGGTCTTAACAACAACTGATTGTTTTCGCAGCCTCTTATCCTTTATACCTATATGGTTTATAGTTACGAGGCTGCACCCTAAGTGGAGTTTTCTTCGGGCGAGTGCAACGCATGCCAAGACTTGCCAAGAATGGCCGGGTGTAGGTTCATCCATCCGGGCACTCGGCTCAACCGTGTACCTCGGCGCCTTGAGCATACATCGACTCTAGGAAGAGACCCTCGGCCGCCCAACCGGTATAACCTACATATATAGTTGGGAATCCAAGGTACCTCTTCCGGATAGGCTTTCATGGGCCCCAAATTTTCATGGCTCGAGGCTTCGGGAGCGGTGTAACCTTCCCCCGAGCCACGGCGAGAGATACCCCCTTATATGACGCACTTTAGGTCTTACATTTGCCTCTTACGAAATGTTATTCGCGAACTAGGGTGTACGCCATAAAGGTTCGTCCCATTCATTTGCGCATTTATATTTGTTAAATCATTCAATCATTCATGTTTCATTATTTCGATATTTGTTTGCGAAGTATTCGCACGATTCCTGCTTTCACTTGTTGTATTTCACTTTTCTTTCTTAGTCGAATCCTCATTTTATTCTTGGCTGCGAGATTCTCGCACATCATTACTCCGGCTCCCGCTTTTGTTGATTATTCACTTCTTATGCCTTTTGTTCCTCATATCTTTTGCTCTTCCATTATCATAACACTCACTGTCTCTTGATATTCACCTCGCGGGGTATGTTCGAGTCCTTGCTTCTATAGCATCCACCATCAGTTTTCCTTTCTCTGTTCATTTTTCACATGTTGCTTCCAACCCTTTCTTTTGGCATTTCTTTCTTGACTTTCTATATCGACCTCATGACATTGTTGCGATTCTTTCCAATCTCCTTGTATGATACCAATGCCATTTGGGTGTGGAAATTTTATGCATTGATGGTATGTTGAGGCGACCCCCAAAATTTCATGAAGCCATGGCCTCCCAATTAGTGCATTATACTGGGGATTCCACGTCAACCACACGAGAATAAAACATCGCTGACAATCCTTGTAAAGGTATTCTCATGTGAACCTCTCCCTTTGGCTTGTTTGCGGTGCCATTAAAGCCATATATCTTGTATGTCGAGGGGATCAAATCCTCGTCCTTTCCTCCCATCGTCTTATAGGTATGGTAAAAAAGTATATTCACCGAACTTCCAGTATCGATCAGGATTCGGTTGATCGCCCAACAAGCTTCTGCTTCATCATCTTCTCCATCAACTCGGGTCTTGGGTTAATCTCTAGTTTCACCACCAACGGGCTATCATGTGTTTCTCTCCCTTTTGGTACTTCATCTGCGAGAGAAAGAAATAGTCTTCAATCGCCACTTTTCTAACTGCGTTGTTCTCGCCAGACTCATTATTTCTTTATCATTAGCATCTCTCGCGAAGACTCTACTGAGCACGTTGTCATGAAAATCTTCGATGGTGCGATATGAGTGGATGATAGAGTTGCAGTTCAAATTCTTAGCTTTTGTTCCTACTTCTATCACAAACGTTTCCTTTCCTTTCGCTGACACTGTTCTGTGCATTTCTGGTGGTGGTGGTAATGTCTGGCTTGTTTCTCCTCCCTTTAGAAAGTGATTCAGCTTCCCCTGATCGATCATCCTGAGAATAATTCTCTTTATGTTTCTACAATCGTTTGTTTGATGCCCATGGAAGCGATGGTAAGAACAAAACTCATGACTTCTATCGCCTGGTGGTGGTTCCATTCCAACGTTCCAAGGTGCTGGTACATTTTCCATCACAAGTATAGCTTCCCAGATCTTTTCAACGCTAGCATTCAGTGGAGGCATCTTAATCTGCTCCCATATTGTTCTATGACTTCTCTGCCCTCCACGGTTATTTTGCCTTCGTCCACCATAAGTTTCTTGCACATGATCCAGCCTCTGAATCTTATTATTGCTGTTACGGTTGTAATAGTTCCTTTCACGTTCAAACTCTTCTTGATCATGGCTTCCCATAGCTACGATCTTCTGCTGTTCCTCATCAGTTTTCCTAGCTTGCTGTCCTTGCGAAGTGCTCGCCACTGTATTTATGAATTGAGGTAACAAACTTGCATTCGCGGCGTTAGAGCTTGTGTTCGCGACTGGATAAGAATTCATTTCATTTTGTCTTTCTTCTAAGGCAATATATTCTTCCTGTAATTCTCATTCGCCATTGTGATTGTATTTTTGATTCTAAAAATTTGAATGTATAACAAGTTAGTTGCGAAGAGAGCATTCACAAATGAGAGTATGAGATATCTCTCCTCAACCCGTCCTGCCATTTCGCTACACATGGTCCTCCATCTTACCGTCAATTGCCTTAAGCTCTCGCCAATCCTTTGTTTCAACCCGAATACATCTTCAATACCTGGGTCGCGAGGTGTTATTACTTATGTATGCTCCCGTGAATGTGGCTTGTAAATGGTTAAATGATGTGATTGTGTTCCTTGGCAGACCTTCAAACCACTTTAGTGCTTCTCCTATTAAGCTTGATGCGAAATATTTGCACAATATGGCATCATGATTCTCCCATTGTAACATACATCTCATATAAGCCTTAATATGTTGTATCGCACGGAGTTGTTCCATCAAAGATGTTGGTTAATGCGGGTAGATTACACTTAGGAGGTATTCCTCCCATCTGTACTTCTAGCGTGAAGGGATTCTTCGCGCTTCGCAATGGCTTCGTCTAACTGTCTCCTTCCTCCTTCCCTTCTACTATTCAAGAATCCTCTCATTTCAAATGCGTTCTCTTAGGATTTGTGCATTTGCCTCTTAATTTGATTCTACTGGTCTTTTGAGCTCGCTTCTCTCCTTCTTCGCTCGTGCCTATTTTGACCTTCCTGCTCGTTATTTTCTCCTCTTCTTTCCTCGCGACGCTCTTCTTCGTTTCCTTTCGTCACCCGCACGCCATTATATCGGTTGTTCTCTCTTCTTGGTTGCCTCTCAGCTCTCATCATCTGCACCCTCTCATATTCTTCATTAATATTTCTATTGGTACGATTTTGTTCCCTCCTTCTCTCGCGGTTGTCATGGTTATTCTGCCGGATTGCTTCTTCCATCTCTTGATTTTCCATTTCTGTTCTCATTCTTTCTCTTTCGCGAGCTAGTCGCGCTTGTTCAATGTAGTGTCTCTCAATGTCATCTTCGATCTCTCGGTTTCTTCTCAATTCTTCTCTCCCATGCAAGATTATTCTCCCTTCAGCAGCTGGGTCATTCGGTTCTTGGAGTTGCATGTTTCCTTGATTTTCCCTATTCCGCTCATTTTGAAGATTTTCGGGCTGAGGAATATAACGATCTTCTATTTCTCCTCTTCTCTCGCCATGCTCTATATTCGGATTTTGTGTTTCTCCATTGGTGCTTTCTGTTGGTAAAACTCTCCTTCTTTCTTCTCCATTCGATCTTGAACTTGATCTCACGCTACTTCTAGATCTCCTATTTTGCAACCTCATATTTTCCATTCTCAATTCATGATTCTGTCTTGTCAAGTTTGCTCGTTCCTCTGCCTCTAGCCGTCTCTCCTCGTGTATTGTTTGTCTCAATCTTTCTAATGCTGCGATTTCTTCGTTACCTGGATTCATTTCTCCATTCATTTCTTGCTCTCCTCCTCCTTGTCCATTGTCCACCAACTGCTGCTCCTCTTCTCTCTCGTCTTCAGAATCAGATCTCCAAGTATGTACACTTACTCTATCATAATCCTCTGCCGTGTTTGCTACTGGGGAAATTGGTGGCTGATTTTGATCTTCTCCATCATTTCTCCTATTCATCCTTGATGATTCTCCTGTTTCATTCCTCCTTTCTCCAGCAAGTCTCCCACTTCTTCTTACAATCGTTGGTTGTCCTTGTACATTTCTTCTTCTAGCCATTTTTCTTTTCTAATGAATTCTTGAGTATCTTCTCCAAATCCTTTTTCTGTTAATCCAAATTCCTTCCAATTTCTACGTCAATCTCTGCACAGTCCCTGTTTCTAGCGCATATGTAGTTGCAGGAAATCCCACACTACACCCCTCACTATATTTTGGTTAATTAGTCCATTGAAAGTTGTATAATTGAGAATGTTTATTGATTAATTTCATGAGTTGTTTACACAGGAAGAGTAAGATTACACTTAACAAGTAAAACACTCTTAAACTTTCTCTCTCCTAATGACTTGCCCAACAATTCCAAAAAGATCTCTCCCTCACAACAGACTCACTCAACCCTTTATATAGGGCGATACATAGTGGATGACAAACTAATCTATCCTTTTATTTCGGAAATGTTCCGCGAAGTGTCGCAGATGTACAAACATTTATTCTCGCGACACTTCTTAACCCTCGCCCCGGTTCCATGTCTTTCTGCTGTTTTGTGTGTCGTTATTCATCGCGTCATTTATTTTAGTTGTCTGCGATCGCCTCGCGACGTCATTGTTTATTAACCCCGCGAGCCCTGCACATTGCGATATTATGATCCTACAATCAGAATAATAAAGTTCTCCTTATTTGTTCGTACATGATTATTTTGTATTTTGTTGACCTAACTATAAGGTCAAACTATGTAGTGATTAAGGTATTATGTCATTCCTGTTTATGTTTGCAGTTTCGAAGCATATTGCTACAAATGAGTGTTCTAATGTCTCTAAACAACCAAGGATTTGTCTTGCAAGAAAGTTGAAGATCACTTCAAGAGTGAAGGAGAAGCAGAAAAAGAACATGGTTGAAGAATATCATCACGACATGTTCCATGTCGAGGAGCTTGAGGTTATTTTCCCCTATGTCAATCTCAATGTCTATACTAGGTTTGATTGCAGATCCATAAAGTGCCAGTATTATAAAAGAAAACATGAGATCCAAAAAAACTGTAGCTTCAATCGTTTTAGGTTGAGGGACTAGGACTTGCCTTTGCTCTTAAATCTTAATTGATGAAGAACGAAACATGTTGCAAGAAACCTAACTAAATATGTTTTGATTATCAGATTATATTAATTATTAAGATTAACATTTTATTTTTGAATTACGATTCCTGACAAAGGTTATTATCTTATTTTGTTTTACGTTCACAGGCACTGTAGTTCTGTTTTACTGTTGATCATCAGGCGGGTCCCTTGATAGTAACTTATGCAGCTGAGGTACGTCGTATTTGTCTTTGCTTAAGGGTGATACGGCCATAAGTATCTCTGGATCTTCCTTTGGGGTCTTTGATGCACGTCTACGGCTTCATGTTGAGAAATTCCTGCGGCTCGTAAAACTTTGACAGTGATGATGTTGACATCTGATCCAGCATCAATAAACGTCTTCTCAGATTCAACTTGCCCGATATGGGTGGTTGTAAGGAGTCCCCGGTTAGACATCATATCATTGTTATTGATCTCGGTCTCATAGACAGGTTTGTACGGAGCTGCGGCTTTTTCGGCAAAGGATAAGTGTTTACCATAAATAACCTAGTTGAGGGCCGTGAAGGCATCCCGTGATGGCAGTCCCCAGGTGTAATTATCCTGAGCCTATTTTCTCCTGGAAGATGTACTTCCATTGCATTTGCTGGTAAGGTGGTTGACGAATTGACGAAAGCGGCAATCTTTTGGATCCGTCATTTGTTGATCAATTGGTGGGAGTCGCACTTGATAGACATGTATTGTATCCAAACATCTGGCAGCCCATGCACCCCTTCCATAGGAAATTGGAAATCTAGAAACACCAAATCCGACTTTGTCGGATGATGTGGTTGTTGATGCGCAGCTTCGTGCAGACCTTGGGTAGGCGGTGCTGAGTTCTGAGTAGGGGATATGGCAGACATGATGCGATTGGCCCGCGTGGCTTGCTGAGGCGCGACTTTCCTCTTTGATTCTTCATTGATAACAATATCTATGGATGGCTGAAACAAATACTGCTTGTTAGTCAGGCGCCTTCCAGACAGGGAGGTGATGATATCCTTCTGGTACATCTTTGAAGAGTGGTGACATTGTCACGGTTATGACTTCTTGGTTGACTGTCTCTTCTGAGTTGAAGAGGTCATTGACAGTGAAGGGATCCCGTGTTGAGCCTCAGTGCCCAAGTGTGGTTTACGTGGTTCTATCTTGTATGGTCGGTGGGTTGACCATGATGAAGATATTACTGTCTTGCATCCGTGCTGGTGACTTTATTACTTCCTCCATGGGAAACTAAAATATGCAGAAGTTAGGATTACCTTTGTCCGTAGTGGTTGTTGCTATGGTGAAGCTCTGTCTGGTATCAACAAACGAGTTGTGACGGTTCTTGGCAGCAGTTGTGATAATAATAAACTGCATTGTCGTAGGAACAGAACAGGTTGGATGGAACTGCATGGACGTCCGTGGAAGCAAAAAGGTTGCCGCCCACGTATGCGAGTAATAAGTTTCGACGACTACGAGCTTCGGTTGGAAAGGACGAGAAGTGGCCACAACTACGAACCTTGGATGGCTACGGCCATGAATATTGGATGAGCGGGAAAGGTATAAGTGGTCGTAGCCACGTCCACGAGCTTTAGGCGAGAATAGGTGGTGATGTTAGCCAACGAACATTAGAAGGCTTTGCTCAAGTATACTGTTATAGCCCAAAGGATGAGTTTCTTCCTTTCATATATCTCACATACGTAAGTTTATTTCTCCTTTTATTCTTTCCCCTCTTTTATTTTCGGTGAAGCAGCTCCTCCTTGATTCCCTGCGTGCGTAAGCTATCCTATTGTTGCCCGCCTGATTGTAAGTGCAACCTTGGTGTATTGACTTGATGAAAATTTCAGATTTGTGTCTTCTTGCCAAAACGGCTGGAAAATCTTCATCCGATGTCGGAATGAGTTGGTTGACCTCTCATTCTTTAGATAAGAGGAAGATATAACTTCTTAGGAAAAAAAAATATTCTTGATTCGGAGTCCGTTTGGTGGGTGAAAAGGACCTGATACCGAGAATTTCTAGGAAGAATTCTGTAGATTTTCAGCTGTCACGTAGTCGAGAGTTTCGGCTGCCATTTATAGCTCATTCATCGGATTAACGTGTCCTTTTAGTATGTTGTAGAAGACTTCCATACGAATCATTTGGTATATATCTAACCGCCATATTGTTCACTAATTAGCAGCACTTTCAGTTCTTTCATAGGGCAGTGCAATAACGTTTCTGATGGAGTTTTTGCAAAACGACCCCGTAACCTTTCTAAAATACATGCCGTGTCCTAAAACAATTTTTAATGAATGTTTAGGTTGATCTATGGTTTGTACTTAAATCCCCATGCTTGAACCATTTTTTGCTAATTATGACACCTTTATGATTTTTCAGCGGGGGTACGACCCAAATGGAAAAGGACCTGAGGAGGGAGTCTTGGAGATTACCGTGGGTGACGTTGCTGATGAGGTTTCTCTCTTTGTGAGTTATCTCTTGATGTGTTAGCACCAGCAGTAGACATGGAAGTCGAGGGCTTCAATTCTAGATCTCTTGACATAGTCGTCGAGATGCCTGTTATTTTGCTGGAACATCATGTCCAAGTCTTGAGAGTGACCGACTCGGGAATGAAGAGATATTTATGGTAGGGAGCATCACCACCTGGAACCGATCGGAGGTGTTGTTCGGCGCGTTATTGTTATACCCGGTGTAGGCTCTTCTGGTAGGCGATTTGGAGAACTCTTCGAGTCATAACATCTGGTGATACTCGTATTCCTCCTAAGTATTCCAAATATGGGAGATATGTTCTTCGGCATTACCCGTTTCCCTAGGAAGAGGAAGTATGGGGGACGTGGGTTTTTTTGGTGCAGCAACTTCTTGGATCTCATCTGCGTGAGGTTATCTCGGTTGCGGATACTTTCCTGGCTTGATGATGCGGGCATCGTTATCTTCTTAAGGCTGCTTTCTTGACGTGTCGGCTCCAGTAGATCTGAAGATGTCCCGGGCTTGATCTTTCTTGGGTTGGAATAATAGGAGAACCCCTTAATGATGATTTCAATGAAGATGTGTCAAGCCTCCTTTGTTATTGCAGGTGTACGAATTCCCGGAATTACGCCATGGTCTGGATCTAGGACTCCACTAGTGTTAAGATGTGTTGTAGACTATCTCCGTACTGGAATAACGGCTATACGAATATTACCTTTATCTCACTGGGTGTGGACCCTGGCGGCTTAATATCAGGTATAACTTTGAGGCGTTTCCGGCTTGCTCCATATAACACTTATGGTGTTTCAGAGGCAGTTGCTCCATCCGAATCTCGAGAGAAGTCATTGTGCCTTTCTATGTAGTAGTCACATCTTCTTGTGTCTCCAGGATTTATAGTCCTTTCATCTAGGAGATTTCTGGTGCTCGGTTATCTAAGGCATTCCCAGAGCATTGCTTGAAAAAGCATTTCCGAAGCTTCTTAACGAACGTAACACCGAATTGAAATTAGTTGTTGAACCCAAATTGAGTTTAATGATTGAATTAGATCTAAGATCCACCCTTTTGAAATTGAGAAAACTAGAATGAAAATTGAAAAACTTATTTTGCAACCGAGAGATTAATCTCCCACTGTGGTCGCCAACTTGTAGTAGGGTAAAAACTGATTCTGCTGAAAATGGTAAATTGGGTGTGTCGATGAAAAACGAATCTAAACCCTAAAAAAATGTACTGCACATGAGTACTTTAGATTCGAGAGATCAATCTGTACAATTCTGGCCTAAACCAAGAAATGGCCATTCCATTCTTGTTTCGGTCACAAAATGAAGGAGAAGGGTTGATCTTAGGGAGGGAAGCAGTGAAGGTGTTGAGATCAGAATGATGAACTATGCGAGGTGTGGTTGTTTTATGACTTGTATCATAATGTATAACCTGCGTGCCGAATGTAAGCTATAAGTTCTTGGTGTTTTCTGGATACTTGCTTTAATGAACCCCCTTTTGTTGAAATATATTGAAAATCTATTTATACAAGTCATAGTCGAACAAACCCTGATCTCATAGGAAGTGGAAGCAGTTGAGTAAAGGAGAAGTGAGGATCGTGTAAAACTATGAAAACCACGTCCCTACTATGAGGGGAATACTGGTCAGTTTTACACCCACTACTTCTCTACTGTCGCTAATTGTTCGCCTTTCCTGACACTTTCTCATAATGGGCGTGTTGCACGCCGCACGCTGTCAACCGTCAGACCAATACCCTGATGAACATCCCCCAGTTTGTGACATGTTTGATGTCTCGAGTATTTTGTAGAAAATATGTAGCAAGTTACATGAGGAATGAAATAAGTCCTGCATGGTAGTTGCTGAGTCAGTCTTGTTTGCAAGACCTAACTATTTTGACCAAGCACACGCAAGTTAGGCTGAGGGAAGTCATATGTGATAAGTCAAGCTATGAGACTTGCCGCATAAAATAGCAGGCGATGCTTTTAGGTTAAATAATTAAATTATTTTTGAAATCGATATTCATAAAATATCGTTTGTAATTGATGCTCGTAAAGCATCGCTTTTAAGCAAGTAGCTCAAAATAATCGATGCTCATGAATCATCGTTATATGGTGCCCGTTTTAGTTAGCCGCAGAACTCAATGTGTTAAAAGGAGAGTGACCGACCATCTTCGGGAAGTTGTCAAGAGTTGTCCCTGTACGTTAGATATGAGATGGTCGGTGATAGGTGTTGTCAAATACCTAATTATATCTAGTATTTATGCTTTCTTTGCTATAATCCTTTTAAATTGCATCTCTTATGTTTGCTTTTGAGTTTATTAGGTGCAATGGAGTCATTGGAGAAAAAAGGAAGTGGAACTAGCTCAAATCCAGTATTTCTTCTCATCAGGTTGAAGAGAACGAAAAGACGAAGCTAGTAGCAAAAGAATGAGATTATTCTGACACCATATGAAGAAGTTGTGAGCTTTTGAAGCATATCAGAGTAAGGCTACCATTTTGGTGGCCCATATCCATCAGTCGGGGTGTTTAAATCCTGTCCGTACGACATTAGTCCTACATTAGGTCGAACAGACCTAGTCTTCCTCATTTCTACCCCCTTTCTGGTTTTCTGCTGCTTTATGAGATGAGATTGTGTTCATGGTGAAATCGTTGCTGCCGGAGTAATTGGAGATGGGATTCAAAGCTGAGAACAGTGTAGGATCAGAATATCGCGACATCAATACTTCGCGAGATTAATCAATGACGACATTACGAGGGAGTCGCAAGGAAGTAAAATAAATGACGCAATGAATGACGACGACGAACACGAGGAAGATGTGAAAATCTGGCGAAAGTTAAGACTGTCGCGAGGATGAACACTTATACACTTGCGACACTTCGCGAGTTATTCCCGAAAATAAAGGACAGCTTAGCTGTCATCCACTGTGTACTACCCTATATAAAGGGGTGAGTAAGTCTGTTGTAGGGGGACTTCTTTTTGAATTGTTAAGCAAGTCATTAGGAGAGAGAAAATCTAGAGTGATTATAATTTCTTTAGCTCTGTTCTATCTTCCTTTGTAAACATTTCAAGAAAATAATCAATAAAATTTATAGTTATTCATCTTCAAATGGATTAGTTAAGTAAATTCTAGTGAGGGGTGTATTGTGGGATTTCCTGCAACTACATATGTGCTAGAAACAGAGACTGAGTAGAGGATCAACCTTGTGAATTGAAAGAATCGGGAGTAACAAGAAAGAAATTTGAATAATTTTCAACAATTTACTAAAATTGAGAAATGGCAAGAAGAAGGAATGCATGAACAACCAACAATTGTAAGGAGAAGCGGGAGATTAGCTGGAGAAAGGAGAAATGAAGTGGGATAGCCATCAAGAATAAACGCAAGAGATAGAGAAGAAGGTCAAATTCAACCATCAATTCAACCACCAATTCAACCAAAGACCGAATGAGTAATAGATTATGATAGGGTGAGTGTGCATACATGGAGATCAAATTCTGAGGAAGAAAGAGAAGAAGTGCAACAATTGGTAAATAATGGACAAGAAGAAAGAAATCAAGAAGAGAAGGGAGAAACAATTCATAGAAATGAAGAAATCGCAGCATTAGAAACGTTGAGGCAAACAATACATGAAGAAAGGTGATTAGAAGCGGAAGAACGCGCAAATTTAACAAGGCAAAACCATGAGTTAAGAATGGAAAATATGAGGTTACAGAATAGGAGGTCGAGAAGTAATACCAAATCAAGATCATGATCGGTTAGAGATGATATGAGGAGAATATTACCTGTAGAAAATGTTAGTGAAGAAAATCTAGAAAGAGGGCCAAATCTCGGTGAAGGATGTTGCGAAAGAAGGGAAATAGTGTGTATTCCACGACCCGAGATTTTATGAGAATGTCCAAAATAACGGAAATCAAGGAAATAGGCAGTGAGAATGGTCCAATTGATGAAGAAAATCAGAACAAGGAAGAAGAATATTGCATGGGAGAGAAACACGGAGGGAAACAAAAGAGATGAAGATGACATCGAAAAACATTATATTGAACAAGCACGTCTAGCTCGCGAAGAGAAAGATTAAGAGTAGAAATGGAAGAACGGGAATTGGAGGAAGCAATTGGAGGAACAATCATGACAATCGAGAAAGAAGGCGCGAGCAAAATCACAACAATGGAAATATCAATGAAGAGTATGAAAGAATACAAAGGAGAGCTGATAGACAACCAAGAAGAGAAAATGATGGATACAATGGTGTGCGAATTCGAGAACGAGATGGAGGGGAAATTCGCAGAGAAAGAAGAGAAGAAAATGCTGAACAAGAAAGTCAAGATAGACATGAACGCAGAAGGAGAGAGGCGGAACTAAAAAGACCAATAAATTCGAACCCTGATGTAAATGAACAAATCTTAAGAGAGTTGGCAGAGATGAGAGGAATGTTGAATAATAGAAGAGGAGGAGGAAGAAGACAATTGGATGAGGCCATCGAAGAAGCTGCGAAAACTCCCTTTACACTAGAGGTGCGATTAGAGGAATACCCCCAAAATGCAATTTACCCGCATTAACCAAAGCATTTTTGATGGAACAACATGCAATACAACACATCAAAGCGTATGTGAGATGTATGTTACTGATGGGAAAATCATGATGCAATATTGTGCAAATATTTCGCATCAAGTTTAACAGGAGAAGCATTGAAATGGTTTGAGGGTTTACCAAGAAACACAATCACGTCATTCAACCATTTACAAGCTATATTCTTAGGGGCATATATAAGTAACAATTCCTCGCGACCAGGAATTGAAGATGTATTCGGGCTGAAACAAAGAGTTGGCGAAAATTTAAGACACTTAACTGTGAGATGGAAAACGATGTGTAGCGACATGGCTGGACGAGTGGATGAAAGATATCTTATTTTATCATTCATAAACGCTATGTTCGCAACCAATTTATTATATATTCAAATCTTTAGAGTTAAGAATACAATTACAATGACTGAGTTGCGAGAACTTCAGGAGGAATATATTGCTTTAGAGGAAAGGAAAAACGAGATGGAATCATACCCGATTTGCGAATACAAATTCAAACGCTGCGAATGCAAGTTTATTACCCAAACTGATAAACACGGTGGCGAGCACTTCGCAAGGTCAACAAGAAAGGATAATAGATGATGGACAGCCAAAGATAGTGGCCATGGGAAGCCGTGATCAAAAAGAATTTGAGAGAGAAAGGAACTACTACAACCGGGTGGCGGCAATAACAAAATTCAAAGACTTGATCATCCGCAAGAAACTTATGGCAGTCAAAGGCAGAATTATCATGGAGGGCAGCGGCGTCACAGAGTAGTATGGGAAGAAATCAAAATTCCACCATTAAATGATAGTGTTGAAAAAATATGGGAAGCTATAATCTTGATGGAAAACATACCTGCGCCATGGAACATGGGGAATGAGCCACCACCAAGTGATAGAAGTCACGAGTTCTGTTCTTACCACCGTTTTCATGGACACTTAACAAATGACTGCAGAAATATAAAAAGAATCATCCTCGAATGATTGACCAAGGAAAGCTAAGTTATTTTCTAAAAAGTGAAGAGAAGGTTCAGCCATTACCACCACCACCGAAATGCTGAGAACAAATTCATCAAAGGGGAAAGAAACATTCGTAATAGAAGTTGGATCAAAAGCTAAAAATTTGTTTTGCAACTCCATTGTACACTCTTACCGAACAATTGAAGATTTTCATGATAATGTTCTTAGTAGGGTTTTTGCGAGGGATGCTAATAATAAAGAAGTGATGAACATTGCGAAGACGTCGCAGTTAAAAGAATGGCAAATGCAAGATTATTTCTTTCAACGCAGAAGAGATTCCTGAAGGCAAAGAGACGCATGACAACCCATTGGTTGTAAAATTGAAATTAATCCAAAACTTTTGTAGATGGCGAAGACGACGAAGCGAGAGAATTCTTTGGGCGATCAATAGAATCTTGATTGATACGGGGAGCTCAGTAAGTATTCTTTTCTACCATACTTACAAGACTATGGGGGGGGAAGGATGAAGAATTGATACCTTCGACATATAAGATATATGGTTTCAATGGAACAGTGAATAAGCCTAAAGGAGAAGTTCATATGAGAATACCCTTGCAAGGGTTATCAACGGGGATTTTGTTCGTGTAGTTGATGTGGAGTCCCCTTATAATGCATTGATCGGAAGGCCATGGTTGCACGAAATTCTAAGCGTAGCGTCAACTTATCATCAATGCATAAAATTTCCTCATCCTAGCGGTGTCGGAATTATAAAGGGAGATTGGACGGAAGGACAAAAATGCTATGATATCGACGTGGAGAGTTGCGAAGAGAGAGCTGCGAAAAGAAAGGGTTGGAACCAACATGCAAAAGATGAACAAAGAAGAGAAAGATTGATGGTGGATGCCATTGATGTAAGAGGAGAAGATACATTGCGAAACAAGTGCATGAAAATAGTTGAAAATTATGATGGAAAGGAATCATTAAGAGATTTGAATGGTGTAGAGGCAGAGAACAACAGGAGCAAAAAGTGTAAGAAGTGAGTAATCATCAAAAGGCAGTAACAAAAGCTTGTTAAGGGTAAGAGGAATAAAAAATAATTGAAGAAGAAATATGTGAGGATCTCGCCATCAAGAATGTATGGCAATTTGATTGAAGAATTGAAAAACAAAAATGATTATACAATGTAAGATTGTGCGATAACTTCGCAAACAAAATGAATGATTGAATGAATTAACAAAAATGAAAGAGTGAGTGAATGGGACGAACCTTTATGGCGTACACCCTAGTTCGCGAATGATATTTCGCAAGAGGCAAATGTAAGACCTAAAGTGCGTCATATAAGGGGGTATCTCTTGACATGGCTCGATTGAAAAGGTTACACCGCTCCTGGAACCTGAGTCATGGAGATTTGGGGCCCATGAAAGCCTATCAGGGAGAGATACCTTGGATTTCCAACTATATATATATGGTTATACCACGGTTGGACGCCCGAGGGTCTCTTCCAAGGAGTCGAGTGTATGCTCAAGGCGCGGGGTACACGGTTGAGCCAAGAGTGCCGGGGCATTTGAAGTGTCTCGGCCATTCTTGGGAAGTCTTGGTATATGCCGCACTCGGCCAAGAAAACTCCACTTAGGGTGCGGTCTCGTAACCATAAACCATATAGGTATACGGGATAAGAGGTGCGAAAACAACGGATTTGTTGTTAAGACCGGATGGGAGGAGCTAGTCTTGTATGGCCGATGTACGCCTCCTTGAAGGGGCAACCGGGGAGAAGATAAGGGCGGCACCCTCCATTAGGGAGGCGATAAGTGTCAAAAGACGCAAATGTCATGAGGCTTTATTTTCGCAAGGAAATTTAGACTTGTCATATTTGTGCGATGATCCTGTAGAGGCAATAATACTAACGCAAGGATAAGACGAGATCAATGGGTTTTTGCATGAAAATGTAAAGACGTCCTGCGATTTCGTCGCGAAGACGGCAATGTCATGGGATTTTACATTCGCTAGAATATTTAAACCTGTCATATTGTCGCAAATAAAATATCCTGCAGAGGCAAAAATACTTAAGAGATGATAAGACAAGGTCAATGGGTCATTACATGAAAATGTAAAGACGTCCTGCGATTTTGTCGCAACGAGGGGTGGCGAAATAAGACCTAATTAGGAAGGCAAAATAAGACCATACAAGAATGATAAGGCAAGATCAATAGATTTCTTCATTTGTGAAGACATCCTGCGATCTTGTCGCAATGATGAACTTCAACATAAATAAAGATATAGCCATACATAAAATTGAGGAAGCAAATAAGCTTTATAAAACGATTATATTCCATCATAAAGTTACCAACAATAAAGGCCAAAGTCGAGATTTCATTACTCGAGATAATTGATCAAATCTCTCATGTGAAAATAAATAACGAGAGGCAAGTATGGGAATGAATAGGATAAAATCTTGTTATTCATTTCCACATGATGGATTTATGTATTCATAATCTTTGGTCAGTTGAATTATAAAGAAGAATTGCTTGATTAATATGTGCAAGTAAAGAAAATAAAGATTGAATTCATATTTAGCAATCCAAGAAATTTACAATGAGGGGTTATAGAAATAGAAGATTAAAAGAGTAAAGTTGATGGTGGATTTTCGTTCAAGGTTAAATTTGTAAAAAACCAGAAAAATCATGCGCTGACATCTTATAAAAGATAAAGCCATTTATAAGTGTTGGATATTACCTCACTTAATTCACCAAGAATGGATCATGTAGCAACAATCCCTTCTTGTGAATTTCATATCAGCCTTGTATTTCTGTACTCATTATCAGTGTGGCATGACGACTGAGTGTTACTCTTATAGAGTAACACGAACCTCCAAGCACTATAATGAATCATTATCAGTATGGCATGAGACTGAGTGTTACTCATATATAGAGTAACACGAACCTCCAAGCACTATAATGAAACCATGTACGAAATACCCGTACACAGCGATGCTCGGTGTGTTATATTAGCCGGGGCCCCTCTCGGCGTGTTATACTAGCCCGATTGAGCCCTCTCGGTGTGTTATACTAGCCCGATTGAGCATCCGGACTTGACCGTATAGTCTCGGATATGATCCGATTTGCAGTCATCCAACTCCATAAGCATGATTGGGTGACCACAGATCAATTCCATCACCCCAAGCATGGTATGGAATACCCACGGCCTTAGCTTGCCAAAAGAAAACCGTTCATACCAAGCATTATGACGGAAAACCCTAAATTAGGGTTTGCGGCATATTACATATGTTACAAAGTAGTCTCAACCATCCATCTTCGCAGGTATAGATGGAGGGTCTAGATGTAGACTCAAAGGGCCCCAGAGCATGTCAACACGATCACCGTGAGACCGCCTACACACTTGACCAATCGGTCAAGACCAACAATGTTTGGCCGTGACAAAATCGTCACCCAAACAAGAGGTGGCGCACGGCTTTGAAAGCCAAATTAGGGTTTCAAGCCATCACGCGCGTCCATCTTCTCCGAGCACGAATGGAGGGTCACATTAGATTAAACAGGTCCAGTCATACCCAAAGATGATCACCGTGGGCCCATCTATCTCCTCATGCGGTCGGCCAAGGCATATCATGCCCGGCTAATCCAAAACGCCCGCCCAAACATGCGTGGTTACACTTCCCAAATTACAAATTGATCTCGACCGCTCAACTTCATAGGATGATTTGAATGGCTTAGATCACGTTTTCATGGGATAATCAGGTATAGGTGTGAACATCAACCTACCACCTACACGCCGGAGTGATCAACCAAGACCGACCAAGGACGGTTGTCTTGGAACGCGCGTCGGGGAATATCACGCGGTTATCAACTCCTTTGCGGTAAGAAATTTCGCCGCAAACCGATCTCAACCACTCAATCTGTGCTGGCCAATTTAAGTGGCCTAGATCGCGCCTTCTTGGGAAAGTGAGACATGGACGTGTACACCGGCATGCCATCAACATGCATGACCGGTCGGTCCTCTCCAAAGCCCTTCCCATGCTTGGTTTCGACTAAGTCAAGAGTGATGCTTGCGCACCTCTTCAAAAACCCTAGTATTCATTAACCGTCGCAGATGAGTGTCTCAAACATCATCTCATCCATCAACTTCACCCGACTTGGTTATACAACCACGATCGGGAGTTATTTGGTTAGTGAGGCGTCATTACCCATCACTTTACCACACCACAATGCAAAGACTGCATAAATACACACGATACTTCACAAGTATCGACTCAATAACGCAGCTTATTCAATTCAACATTACATGCTATCTTTCGTGGATCCACGATCCGCACATTCCGGACATCAATCATGTCACAAACTGGGGGATACATACGGGGGGTATTGGTCTGGCGGTTTACGGCGTGCGGCGTGCAACGCGCCATCACAAGAACGTGTTAGGAAGTCATGGACGGTTAGAGATGAACAGGAGAAGTGGGCAAGACCGGGTCGACGCACAACTCCACTACTCCATCACTCCACTTCCTCCACTTCCCACGAGAGACGTGAATGAGGCTCAATGACTTGTATAAATAGGTTCTCCGCCCTATTTCAAACAACAACACAAGTTCGACGAGACAGAAAAACCAAGTGTTAATACAAAAACGTATTCAAACACCCAGAGCTTGCTTGCATCAACCGCAAGCCCGCTCACCTTACGTTACAAGTCATAAGCAAGCCAACACCTTCACAATCTCAACACCTTCTTCGCTTCCCTCCCTAAGATCAATCCCATCTCCTTCACTTTGTGACCGAAACAAGTCCTGGAACGGCCATTTCTTGGTTTAGGCCGGACTTGCATGCATTGATCTCTCGAATCTACAAGCACTCACCGCCGCAAAGGCATTTGTTTAAAGGTTTAAATTCATTCCTCATCCACACCCCAAATTACCAAATTCTGCAGGAGTAGTTTTCACCCATAAACAATTGGCGACCACAATGGGAGATTGATCTATCGGTTGCACAAAAATTGAATTCTCAATTTTCGTTTTCCATCTCACAATGTATCCGGAAACCACGGGTGGTTCAGGTATCATGGGAAGCATGGATAGAATCTTTGGAGGATGTCTTGGCAAGTCAAGCCGGTATCACCAGAAGGAAGAGCGAGACATTTCGCCTTTTGAATGATATAGCGGCACAATTACAAGAAGCGCGACAGCATCCACTCAAGCAGCGCAAGAAATGATGAATCTTTAACCAGGAGTCACACCTTTACCGGTGGAGAAGCAAAAAAGGCGCGTAACCGCAGGAGACTCAGGGAAGATGAACAACATGGTCCGGTCAACAACGGAGACCCGATGCAACTCCACAGGAAAAGAGACTTATCCGGAATACTAGAATGTCTGCCAGATAAAGAAGGGGAACCTACAGCCTATGGAGCCTTGCTAGAGGATTTATACCCCAAAACTCTTGTCGAAGCCCGGAAGACTGTCCAATCCGCGTCGGCCTTCCAACCAACTAGAGAAACGCTTGAGGAAGGAGAAATCAATCAAGAAATGCCTGAATACGAGAGGATGGGAGCGTTCAATCCGGTCACTCAGCAGTGACATTACGACACCTTCCACATCCCTCTACTTAGAAGGCAATCCATGAGATATGATGGCGCTCGCAAGTCTTCCAACCTCATCTCTGTTCCACATCAAAGCCACGGGAGACATTGCAACGCCCGCTAACGCAGAAAAGCTAGACACAAGGTACTTACATTTCGCTTTCCCAATGAAGAAGATTCTGAGCTACCGGAGGCGTGGGTGCGAAACGGAGAGATGAAGCTACCCCCGCACGACGCCCACCTACGATCAAGAAGTAATGGACCCGAGGTAATTCATCATTACCATAGGTCCCTTCATCACCCCACCCGGTGAATGCAACGCTTTGAAGCGCATTGTTCGGGAGAAGCTTGGTTCTCAGAGGATAGTTCGAGAAGATTAGTACGGAGGATTTTCTTGGAGAAGCTACTCCGGTTTGATACAAGGGAGGTTTCAAAAAACAAGTAAGTTTTACTCAACAATTTTACAAGAAAGATAGTTTAGAATTCACCGGGGGACTTAGCATCCCGCACGTGGAAAAAGAGGCTCAATGATCAAATGCCATGTTTGTTTCATTCAGTGCCTCTCTTTTACATAACATTTGCAATTTCATGCGATATGTGCAATCATTCATGACCAAGATGCAAATCCCATTTAAAATAACCCATTTCTAAAAGTTATCCACAAAACTATCTCCAAAATAAACCGGTTCAATTACCTACTCAAAACCGGAAGTCAAATTACGAAAGAAAATCCTCACTATCACTCAAAAAGAGAAACATCTAAAAGAATAGGCAAGTATATGGCACGAATCAAGGAAAGTCCTTCAGCAACAACTCGTCCTTCTGGGCAAGAGCGACTTTCATCCTTTGGAGCACAACCTGCTTCAGCTTCAACTCCTCAGACAGCTTTTCGACCTCTTCTTCCTGGCAAGCAACACAGTCCGCAGAGGGGACTTTATCCTGTAATTTCTGAAGCTCCTGAATCTTGGAGAACCCTTCGAAGAACCAAGGGGCATTGAAACCGTATTGCGCAAACACGTCTCGATGGCACTTCCAGTATTCAACCATCTCTTCAGAAACTGTTCGACTGGGGCCGTGACGCTCATCCCTTGGATAGTAGATAAAGCTTCTTGGACGCGGTTGACCAATGCAAGGCGACTTTTGAGTTTCGTGGTGGTAGCAATGTGACCGTGCTTCTCCCATATCGCTGTGTACAACTCTTTGAACTGAACCGGCACGCTGAATCCACCAACCAACACATGACTGGATAAGGGATAGTAAAGGAGGATCGAACAAAGCCCTCAGCCGCATCACCGGTAATTCACCAACCGCAGGAGCCTTGTCAGTTGCAGGAGACCTTTCGGAAGGAATCACCACAATAGCCATATTGTCCGGAACTTGTTCGGGACGGATTTCAAGGGGAGCCGTCTCAACTACAGCAGGCACTGTCTCTCTTACATTCCTTCCGGCATCTATTTCGCTCTGGGTGCTGATTTCCATCACTACCCCGTCGACAAGATCACTAAGGAAAGCGCCTTGTTCAACCGAGCTTGCATCATCTCTGTCGTGGTCGGAAAAAAGAGCGGTTTCTCCAGACTTCTCAAAGATGAAGGTCAGCACGCCGGACTTCTCAAAGATGAAGGTCGGTACCGCCAGACTTCTCAGCATGAAGGTCAGTACCGCCAGACTTCTCAGCATGAAGGTCGGTACCGCCAGAATTCTCAGCATGAAGGCCAACATTACCAGCCTTCTCATTTTGAATGCGCGCCAACCTTGTGAAGACATTCTCTTTCGGAATTCCCTGATTTCAAGTAAAGATCGCTTTTTAGAAGAATTTACACTAGAGGAATGAAGAAGTCAACAGAAAGAGATTTAAATACCTGCATATTGGAAGAATTAAGGATCACCGAACCGCATGCTTGCCTCTTAGATCTCTCTCCTACTTGGGGACTGCAATCCTCAGCTCTGGTCCGTTTGGCTGGAAGTGGCTTCAACCGGAAATGCTTTGTCAAGACGTCAGAAGAGGGCTCACTACGGGAATTCGTCACAACACTCTCAGAAAATTTCTGGAAAACCAACAGTTGTCTCTTCCAAAATTCCCTATACTTATCAGTTATCACTGAGTTTCTCCCAATAGGCCAGAAGGGAAGGCTCACCCGTTCTAAGAATACGTCAGCGTTAAGAATATTCGGGAGAAAGTCCTTTGGAACCACTGGTGGACGGATAAACGGGACACCCTGATCAAATCCCATTTGACGAGCAGCCCTGTCGATATTGTATGGAGTCACAGAAAATTCTCCGTTGAATAGAGACGGGACATATCTGGGATGCAGGTAAACAATTTCCCCAAGTCTCATAGTCTTAACCGGACACAACACGAAAGATCGTGGACCGTGAAGTGATAGCAAAAGTCTTTGGCTGGACAATGGAATGGTGGACCGGCCCCCATGGACGGAAATCTACAGAAGACACATTGTCAAATACGTTCGCAAGCTTCGCACCGCCTCTAGGACGCTTTTTATTCCAACGGAGTATTCTCGAGCCACCATATAAGTTATCGGCGAATTTCCAGGAGTAGGAGCGTAACTTTTGAAGTGTTCCCATAAGAACACCTGCAGAAAAGCGAAGTGAATGTGCGACTCCACCTTCTTGTACCCGTTAGAAGCATGCATGTCTATTGCTAAAGCGTCCAGATGGGAATACAGTGATCCAAGGAACAATGAGCCCAGAGGAAGAACTTCACCCTTCGCCATCCTTATAGCAGTCTTGACAAGGTCACTTCTAATAGTCTTCTTTCCAGAACCATCATCGAATACATCTCTGGATAACCATAAAGACAGGAACGCAATCACGCTGAGCTCATTTTCCAGCTCTTGATCCGGCTCTGGGTCTATGGGAGACCACTCCGACACCCACTGGGTGTAAAAGCATCTCGCATCCTTTTTCTCCTCCTTGTCCAGCCAGCCGAATTCCGCCACTTTTTGAAGTATAGCAAGCATAGTTACTCTTTTCAAGATCGAGAGTTCATAAGAAAGACTTCCAAAGAACAGCGGGTTCATTAAAACACTACACTCTCCAAAGTAATAGTCATCTCTCCCCATCTAGATATGGCTGTGTGAGTAGAAATACGCCACCGAGAAATGAAGGTAATCAAACCCGCGGCGTCTTTCCTAATTTCGAGGGCGGCAGAGATGCCATGACCGCATTGAGGATTTGTGCTTTGGTCAAATTTTCCTTAATGCCCTTATTACTCAACATGCGTCTCATCCATCCTTCGTAAGAACCCGGTGGAGTATGGCAAGTCTTGAAGTCAATAGGAGAAGGCGGATATTCGTTTCTCTGGAGACAAAATCTCATCACAAGTGTCAAGAAGAGAATGGATCGGCGTCCATATTTTCTCGAATAGGAAAGCAAGACTATCTTATGAGAAGGATGTCTCCTAGTGTTTGGAAAAGGCAAGGTGAACAACTCATCATCAATGTTCGGCATATCTTTGAAGCTGTCAACACCTCCTGACTTGGCACCAGCATTATCTCCAGTAAGACATATCGACAGGAGTTCTTTTCTTTCTACCGCAATGAAATAAAAGACAGGAGTTAGAACTTGTATGAAAGCACGGAAGAAATATAGTCACACACGGCAAGACACAACTCACACCGGAGCATACAATGGCCGGTCCAAACATCATTCAAGTCCGGTATTGATCAAGCTTCTGTGATAACTCAAGTTTTCAAGTCCGGCATAAATTTCAAATCCGGTACAAGTTTCAAGTTGGACAAATTTGAATCAATCGTGTGCGGGTGAGACCCACGGTCAATCAAGCATGCACGGCGGACCCACGTTCATTCTCACGCATCATAACACGATTTTCCTTATTCATGAGAATCGTGCACGCGAGATTCAAGCCAAGGTTTTTCCTTTTCAAGATACAACCCAAAAGCTAGGTCTTGCATGCAATGGCGGAAAAGCTAAGCATATACATGTCTTACAAAAGGTATTTACCTAACAAACTAGGGTTTGACCGTTGAAAAAAAAAAAAGGGGGGAGCGAAACCTACCTTGGACGGCGGACGGGAGCAACTCTAGCAATGGGCAACGACAGCTCCGGAACAAGATTACAGAATAACAAGATAGCGGCAAGAAGCTAAGAAGATTGAGGCAGCAAGGAAGGTTCATGATTTGAGAGCAGCCAACAAAAAAATTCGTGGGAAAAGAAAGGGGTTTTTGTCTCTTTTATAGACAAAAATTAGAAGAATCCTAATAGAAGAAGGATTCCTCTCTTATTTGGTTTCCTCTTTTGATTCAAATACCCAAAGAAAGAAAGCCCCGCCAAAGGATTCCATACAAGCGTGTGGCATGGGAAATTAGCGGTCGGCCAAAGACTCTTCCGGGTAAACTCCTTTATCCTGTCTTGCTCACATATGTATGTCACCATCTCATGCCTACCACGCAATAGTGTAACCATTGTGTGCTAGGCAGGGGACTTAATGTTGATGGTGGATTTTCGTTCAAGGTTAAATTTGTAAAAAACCAGAAAAATCATGCCGACATCTTATAAAAGATAAAGCCATTTATAAGTGTTGGATATTCCCTCACTTAATTCACCAAGAATGGATCATGTAGCAACAATCCCTTCTTGTGAATTTCATATCAGCCGTGTATTTCTTGTACTCATTATCGTGTGGCATGACGTCGAGTGTTACTCTTATAGAGTAACACGAACCTCCAAGCACTATAATGAATCATTATCAGTGTGGCATGAGACCAGAGTGTTACTCATATATAGAGTAACACGAACCTCCAAGCACTATAATGAAACCATGTACGAAATACCCGTACAGGCCGATGCTCGGTGTGTTATATTAGCCCGAGCCCTCTCTCGCGTGTTATACTAGCCCGATTGAGCCCCTCTCGGTGTGTTATACTAGCCGATTGAGCATCCGGACTTGATCAGATAGTCTCCGGATATGATCTGATGCAGTCATCCAACTCCATAAGCATGATTTGGTGACCTGGATCAATTCCATCACCCCAAGCATGGTATGGAATACCCACGGCCTTAGCTTGCCAAAAGAAAACCGTTCATACCAAGCATTATGACGGAAAACCCTAAATTAGGGTTTGCGGCATATTACATATGTTGCAAAGTAGTCTCAACCATCCATCTTCGCAGGTATAGATGGAGGGTCTAGATGTAGACTCAAAGGGCCCAAGAGCATGTCAACACGATCACCGTGAGACCGCCTACACACTTGACCAGTCGGTCAAGACAACAATGTTTGGCCGTGACAAAATCGTCACCCAAACAAGAGGTGGCGCACGGCTTTGAAAGCCAAATTAGGGTTTCAAGCCATCACGCGCGTCCATCTTCTCCGGTACGAATGGAGGGTCACAGATTAGATTAAACAGGTCCAGTCATACCAGCATGATCACCGTGGGCCCATCTATCTCCTCATGCGGTCGGCCAAGGCATATCATGCCCGGCTAATCCAAAACGCCCGCCCAAACATGCGTGGTTACACTTCCCAAATTACAAATTGATCTCGACCGCTCAACTTCACCGGATGATTTGAATGGCTTAGATCACGTTTTCATGGGATAATCAGGTATAGGTGTGAACATCAACCTACCACCTACACGCTCAGAGTGATCGACCAAGACCGACCAAGGACGGTTGTCTTGGAACGCGTGCGGGAATATCACGCGGTTATCAACTCCTTTGCGTAAGAAATTTCGCCGCAAACCGATCTCAACCACTCAACTGTGCGGCCAATTTAAGTGGCCTAGATCGCGCCTTCTTGGGAAAGTGAGACATGGACGTGTACACCGGCATGCCATCAACATGCATGACCGGTCGGTCCTCTCCAAAGCCCTTCCCATGCTTGGTTTCGACCAAGCTGAAGAGTGATGCTTGCGCACCTCTTCAAAAACCCTAGTATTCATTAACCGTCGCAGATGAGTGTCTCAAACATCATCTCATCCATCAACTTCACCAGCTTGGTTATACAACCCTGATCAGGAGTTATTTGGTTAGTGAGGCGTCATTACCCATCACTTTACCACACCACAATGCAAAGACTTATAAAATACACACGATACTTCACAAGTATCGACTTTCAATAACGCAATTATTCAATTCAGCATTACATGCTATCTTTCGTGGATCCACGATCCGCACATTCCAGACATCAATCATGTCACAAACTGGGGGGATACATACTGGGGTATTGGTCTGGCGGTTTACAGCGTGCAACGCGCCATCACAAGAACGTGTTAGGAAGTCATGGACGGTTAGAGATGAACAGGAGAAGTGGGCAAGACTGGTCGACGCACAACTCCACTACTCCATCACTCCACTTCCTCCACTTCCCACGAGAGACGTGAATGAGGCTCAATGACTTGTATAAATAGGTTCTCCGCCCTATTTCAAACAACAACACAAGTTCGAACAAGACGAGAAAAACCAAGTGTTAATACAAAAACGTATTCAAACACCCAGAGCTTGCTTGCATCAACCAGCAAGCCCTGCTCACCTTCTGTTATAAGTCATAAGCAAGCCAACACCTTCACAATCTCAACACCTTCTTCGCTTCCCTCCCTAAGATCAATCCCATCTCCTTCACTTTGTGACCGAAACAAGTCCGGAACGGCCATTTCTTGGTTTAGGCCGGACTTGCATGATTGATCTCTCGAATCTACAAGCACTCACCGCGCAGTGCATTTGTTTAAAGGTTTAAATTCATTCCTCATCCACACCCCAAATTACCAAATTCTGCAGGAGTAGTTTTCACCCATAAACAATTGGCGACCACAATGGGAGATTGATCTATCGGTTGCACAAAAAATTGAATTCTCAATTTTTCGTTTTCCATCTCACAATGTATCCGGAAACCACGGGTGGTTCAGGTATCATGGGAAGCATGGCTAGAATGCTGGAGGATGTCTTGGCAAGTCACGCCGGTATCACCAGAAGGAAGAGCGAGACATTTCGCCTTTTGAATGATATAGCGGCACAATTACAAGAAGCGTCGACAGGCATCCACTCAAGCAGCGCAAGAAATGATAAATCTTTAACCAGGAGTCACACCTTTACCGGTGGAGAAGCAAAAAAGGCGCGTAACCGCAGGAGACTCAGGGAAGATGAACAACATGGTCCGGTTTCTTTCATCTTTCTTGCGAGACATCGCAACTTCGGTTTCTAGTTCTTGGATCTTCTCTTTGAGTTGGAGATTTTTCTTTTCAAGGTTGTCGCGTCTTTTCTCGAGATCTGAGGCAACAACAAAGGAAGCTCTCCCAGACTATAAAGGAAAGTAAAGAAATTGTTAAGATAAAAATTATAATCGAAATTACAGAGAAGTAAAGGAATATGAACATACCAAAGCATTGAGAGCATTTAAGAAACTGGAAGTCAATGTTCGGGAAACCCCGCGAAAAGAATCATTGTCCATTAACAAGGGGCATCGCAAATTTTAGCGAGAGCTTCGCAAGTAGCAGAGATAAATGATCATCTCCTAATCCTTGCATAGAATCGGAGAAGACACTAGACAATTGCACCATAGCGAATAGTCGAGTGATTCTCCCTCGCAGAGGAAGTGCCAATTTCATTTTCATCCTCGTCAGAGCTTTCGCTGGTTTGAGAACTAGAACGAGAAGAGGGATGGGTTTTCCGTTTTTAGAAAATGGAGCAGAAGACTTGTCCTTGCGAAGAGTGATTTTATTCTTTCCCTTAACCTTTTGCAGCTTCGGGGGATGTCTGTTTCTTCAATAACCTTCGCACACGAATGAAGATAAGAAACAGAGGCAACAATATTGTTAAAGAATAACAAAAGAAAATATTTTACTTCATTCGTGATCGATCAAGTATCGCTGTGGTACTACCTTGGGTTTCTTTCATAACTCTTCCCTCGCCTTGTCAACCCGTAAACTTTGCAAACTCAGTAAATGCTTGTCATCGGGAATATCGCAAAAGCAAAACCCGAAATAGGAAATATACCTCTTTTTGCCTTCTGCCACTTAAATTCCCAAGGATGATAGTTCATGAGATCCGCAGGAGTACGTGTGAACTCGCGATATAGGGTCCATTCAAAAATAAAGGAACAACCCACCATTTATCATCTTTGGAATGACGAGAGTATTTATTGTTGCCCGAGTGCCAATCAATATCTTGCATAAGTAGCTTGTCATCGGAATATTATCTTTCTTTTCAACCGAGCACCCCAACGAGATTTATCATTTCTCATATTTATTACTTTATAATTTTCAAAAAGTTTTCCAATCGTATACTTCGGCGACTATTTCTAAGTTGGTGAATCTAGGATCCTTGACATCATCAGAATATAAAGATCCTTTACCAGCGCCACGGTTGGCGAATTCAAGCATCAGACGCAGTCGCCGCTCAATTGATAAATAGCTCGCGAGAATTTCTCATGAGCAAGAATTTCATAGAATAATGGTATCTCGGGATTGTATAGAGGAATGGGAAGGCCTGCGAGGAGTTGACCTAGCGAGACTATGATTTTCTGATCATCACACTGATGATCAGAAAACAGTTTTGCAGAGAGAATAGACGAAGACTTTTGATCAGGAATGGTCGATAAGATGAAACCTTTCTCTTGAAATTTCTTTTGAGTTTCCTCAAAAAAGGGGTTTATATGTACGACCAAGTGAAGCCATTATTAGAGTATGGGAATGAATAGAGAATTGAAGATTGAGAGAAAGAAAAAGGGAAGGTTTCGGTGAGTAAGCGCAAATTGCGGAGGAAGAAAGTTGAAGGAAAGTTGCAGAGGGAAAATAAAAGAGAAGAAGAGAAGGGTAAGAAAACTATATAGAGAGGAGAATCCTCGAGAAAACAAATGCATTTAATGCGAGATGGGACGTGAATGGTCAAGAATAAACGGTTGAAAGAGACGTGTCAAGAAAAGAGTGGAAGAAGAAACACCTGTAATAAATTCCGTACATGAATAAAACGGATAAAAATGAACAATTGCGAGATAAAGATGAGCAATTGCGGCATCTCAAAATATTGGTTCTCATGACATTCTCTCCTTCGCAGAGAAGACATGAGAAGAGGCAAGATGTAGGATCAGAATATCGCGACATCAATACTTCGCGAGATTAATCAATGACGACATTGCGAGGGAGTCGCAAGGAAGTAAAATAAATGACGCAATGAATTACGACAGCCATAACACGAGGAAGATGTGAAAATCGCGCGAAAGTTAAGACATCGCGAGGATGAACACTTATACACTTGCGACACTTCGCGAGTTATTCCCGAAATAAAGGACTTGACTTATTTGTCATCCACTGTGTACTACCCTATATAAAGGGGTGAGTAAGTCTACATTTGCGGTGGGGACTTCTTTTTGAATTGTTAAGCAAGTCATTAGGAGAGAGAAAATCTAGAGTGATTGTAATTTCTTTAGCTCTGTTCTATCTTCCTTTGTAAACATTTCAAGAAAATAATCAATAAAATTTATAGTTATTCATCTTCAAATAGATTAGTTAAGTAAATTCTAGTGAGGGGTGTATTGTGGGATTTCCTGCAACTACAAACAGATTGGAGGTTAGGGTTGATGCTAGAGATTGATTTAAGATGATAACAAGAACAATTAGGGTTCCTGTTGAAGAATGAGAAGATGGACTGTTGTTGGCAGAGATTCAGAAGATGAGAAATTCGTGATATGTTACTGTTGGTTTGATAAATAGTTGGATGGGTTTGCCTTATAGTCGGTTTCTAAGTGACATGGAAGGTTGAATTTGTGGGCTCAAGGAAGTGGTGGTGTTGTTGCCATGTTAACAAGGATCTGAAATAGGTTGTTGTTGGTTGAATGCAAGAAGAATTGCAGGTGGCGAAGCAGTTGCGGTACTGAACTCATGGATGAGTCAGTAGTGCAGTCAAGAGAACTGAAAGGGGATCATTGGTTTTGAGTTGAGTTGCAAGTGGTGGCTCTGATGTTTCTGAGCAAATGGGTACTGAACTGATATTGGTGATGCAGTGGTGACTGAAGCTGACGAAATGGCTCTGTCTTGGTGATGTGTGAATAGGGAAGAAGTGGTTGATGCTCATTGATGTTGCTGTTGATTGTTCATGGCTATGTGGGTTGTACAGATTGAGATTGAATGGAGTTTGGTAGAAAAGCAGCTGCAGGAAATGGAACTGATGGAGTTAAAAGGCAACAATGAAGATTTTGGTTTGTTGGCTGGTATTGCAGTTGTATGCTTGGATGGGGATTGATCTCAGAAGATAGGTTCTGGTGGAGCTGCAGCTACGGTTACAGAGATGGAACAAGGTGGTAGCACTGGTGGGATCAAAAGGTTACAGTTGCATGGAGGAAGCCAAAGTTTGTTGCAGTTCGAGTAAGAAATTGGGCACAGTTCTTGAATCTGAAATGATGCAGGGAATGGGTACTGATGTTGGTACGACTCTGAGCCAAGGAGCAGCTGCAGTTGCAGGGAAAACAATGGACTGCATGAAACTTGTGTGATGTGGAGATGCCAAGTTTAAAGGATATGAGCTGAGTTGCTTGCACTCTAGTTCAAGATACATTTGGAGATGGAATGAAGTAAGAATGGGTATGCATGTCTGCTTGATGAAGTGAAGCAGCCGAGACTGCAGCTGTTGTTCGAGGATAAGAAGATTTGGAAGATGTGAGTGGAGCTGCATATGATGTTGAATGTTATAGAATGGGTTTATGTGGGCTGTAGTTGCAGTGAGACTCCAGGGAATGATGTTTTTGCGAGATTACAGTACGGAATGGAGTTACAGGTGCAGCTGCGAGCTGGTTGTTACAATGGGATAAGCTGTTGTACCAGTTGAAGTTGAGCTGCAATAAACTGGCTGGTGACATATGTGGTGGTCTGTGAAGCTGGTGATTCGTATTGGTTATGAATTGCAGTTTTGGTGAGAATGGGAAGTGGTGTTCTTGCTCCGAGGTAGGTTCGAGCCTTGGTGAAGTGCGATTCTGAGATAATGCAATGAGTCGGTGATGCACAATGATTATTGCGCTGCAGAGGTTCAGGTAGTGCAAAAGCCAAGGACACGGATCATTCAGCTCTGACTAGACCACCTCACTCAGCCTTTGACTCTGTCTGACCTTGACCGAGTTGACCCAGTTGACTGGTGACCATTTTGACTTTACTGGTCACCTGAACTATTTCCAGTCATTTCTCCGTCCAAGTTCCGGCCATTTTACCAGTTTTCCGGCGAGCATTTTTGGGGGTATATTTTCTACATGGGTATTTTCACATATGGGCTTGGTGGACCACATTGGACTTTGAAGACCTAGTTTTGGAAAGAGGAAATCTACAAAAGGAAAAAGTCTTTCTACTACTTTGGATCACGTATTTTTCTACTGGGAGTTTTGGAAAGCGGCGACTAGGGTTTGCTTTCATTTTGTTTTTCATCTTCTTCATTTTATTATTGATTATGATTATGATGAACTCAAAAGCTATGAGTAGCCAAAAACATATTATTGGTTATGGGATACAGTTAATTTCTCAACATGATATTTGATTCAATGCATTAGTTTTGTCTCAATTTTATTGTTTATGATTCATTATTAATATTGTCTTATGATTTGATTTTATGTTTGGTTGAGTCCGGAATCAATTGGATTTGCATTCATCTCTATTACTAGATTAGGATTTTCAATACAAAAAATTTGTCAATTCCTGATTGCAAGTAGCATAGTGTGGTTATTACTTGTAGTGATACATCTTTATAATTGCATTTGAATCATAACCTTTGTTAAAACGGATTAGTGCTTTTACACGTTCGTTTGCATTGATTAATCTTATTTCGTAGAACTTAGTGCTTTTAGGGAGTTAAACTTAATTGTGCTTTTACACTTTAGGTTGCATTCTAGGAAGAATTCACATATGCATCTTTTAATGTGGTTGTGATGAAATCAGGGAATTAGCGGGATATTCTTGCGATCAAGGTATCCTATGACTTTTAGTAAATGAGAGATTAAAATACCAATTCTAGTCAATACATGTTTGTGAATGAAACTATTTCGTGACCAATATCTTCTCTTTATTGATTATTCAAATTATTTTATTTGCTTTGCTCTATTTTATTGCTTAAATAAAACAAAAATCCCCCCCCTTGGTTACTAAGAAACTAAAATTCTATAACAACAAAAGCCCCTCTGTGGGAACGAACTCTTTCTTATCACGTACTTCATTTATATTTAGTAGAGTGAGAAAGTGAAATTATTTTTGCTCGGCTGACAACCGATAAAATTTTGGCGCCGTTGCCGGGGAGTCATACGGCTTGTTATTTTAGTTTCTTACCATCATTTATGCTTTTATCTTTGCTTTTTGTTTTCTTGTCTTGTTTCTCACTTGTTTGCGGGAATTGTTTTCAGGTACCTAATCCATGGCTTCTAAAGATTGGAACTATCCAAGGTGAGGGATAGCTACTCAAAGAGGCACAATACTCCAACCAAGTCAAGACACAACAAAAGATCAAGAATTAGAAGTGGAAGAAGAGTTACAACTAGAAGGAGAACAAGAGGTTCCATTCGTAGACGAACCACAAGTTGAAGAATAAGAAGTAATGGGTAATGCAAATCGTACACTCAGGGACTTGGCTTCTCATAGGCTTGATACACAACGATGGTATATCCAAACAAACTCAACCTTCGAGATCAAGTCGGGGTTGATTAGAGAATTACCGAAGTTTCATGGTATGGCGAATGAAGATCCAAACAATCATCTCATGGATTTCCACAACGTTATCATGGCTATGCTTCCAGAGAATATTAATATGGATGGAGCGATGTTGAAAGCCTTTCCGTTCTCCTTGGCGGACAATGCTAAGGAATGGTTGTATTACTTGCCTTCCGGAAGTGTCACTACATGGAACGGGTTGAAGAAACTCTTTCTAGAGAGGTATTTTCTTGCGTCAAAGGCTACTCAAATTCGCAAGGAAATTTGTGAGTTGAAGCAAAATGTGGGAGAATCTTTGTATGAGTGTTGGGAACGATACAAAAGATTGGTGGCAAGCTTCCCTCACCACCAATTTAGTGACGCTATGATTATCCAATACTTTTATGAAGGACTCCAATCAAGTGATAGGAATCTTGATGCTGCATGTGGTGGTGCACTAGTGAACAAGACGGTGGCACAAGCTAGAGAGTTGATTGAAAACATGGAAGCGAACTCACAACAATTCCTGAGTCGTGGTTCGGATGTGCTTCTAAGACGAGTGAATGAAGTGAGCGAGGTTGAGGAACTTCGTCAACAAATGGGTAACATGACAGCAATGATACAACAAGTTGCAGCCGCGGTTATACCAAGTTCTCCTTGATGTTATGAAGATGAGCAAGCTAATGCGGTCTTTCCAAATCAACAAAGACGGTATGATCCCTACTCTAATACGTATAATCCGGGATGGAGAGATCACCCCAATTTCAGCTATGCTAACAAGCAAGGAGCGGCTCAACAACCCAACTTCAACCGACCGAGTGGATTTCAACCACAACAACAATTTCAGCAACAACAATTTCCACAACAACAACAACAACAACAACAACAACAACAACAACAACCTCAAATGGGGTCCAATATGGAAGAGATGCTGAAATCTTTTATGCAAATAACGGAGAGTACGGTTAAGGATTTCCAAACTCAAGTTGGTTCTATGGCTATTGAGTTGAATCAATTGAAGGAACAAAATGGTGGAAAACTCCCTTCTCAACCTATCAACCCAAAAGGGGACGTCAATGCTATTATGTTGAGAAGTGGTACACAACTTGTGCAACCCGGGTTATCGATTCGGGCAAGGTGGAAACACCAAAGGAACCTGTTTTGGAGGAGAAAAATGATGATTCTCCCCAAACTTCTGAGGTACCTATTCCTAACTCTAAACTCCAGTTTCTACTTATGTTCCTCCTTTACCCTTCCCTCGCAGATTTGCAAGTTCCAAGAAGGCGGAACTAGAAAAGGAGATTTTAGACGTTCTTAAAAAGATCCATGTGAACATACCGCTCATTGATGCTATTAAGAAAGTTCCTAAGTATGCAAAGGTGTTGAAGGACTTGTGTACCAATAAGCAAAGGCTCAAAGGTAATGAAGTGCTAAGTGTGGGGAGAATGCTTCGGCAATCTTACAACACAAACTCCCCCTTAAGTGCAAGGATCCCGGTAGCTTTGACATCCCGTCACAATTGGTAACACAACATTTAACAAAGTGTTGATGGTGGTTTTTAACTTTGGGGTAAAATCGTAAAACCCTAGTCAGACAGTGACGTCACAGGACTTAAACGCATTTATTAAACCCTTTAATATGTCTGCGAGAAAACACCAGGGTACCTTTTTTTTGCTAATTAGGGTTTCGACAAGCCAAAACCTTGATTCTCACACCGCACGTGCCAATGGCTCATCATGCCAGCCCACATCCTACTGCACCAAGGTATTCCAACCATGCTAGCCGCACCCCTGTGCCAATGGCAAATCATGCCAGCCACACCTACCACGCCAAGGCATGCCAACCATGCTAGCCGCACCCTTGTGGCAATGGAAAACCATGCCAGTCACACCTACCAAACCCTTGGCCCCACATGCCAAGCCAAACCGCACCTTGCCTTGGCCCTAGCCATGCTAGCCGCGCCATGTGCCAACCGCATGCCAAACCCTTGGCCCCACCATGCCAAGCCAAACCGCACCTTGCCTTGGCCCTAGCCATGTGTAGGATCAGAATATCACGGCATCAATACCTCGCGAGATCAATAAACAACAATATTGCGAAGGTGTCGCAGATGAGTAATATAAATGACGCAATGAATGACGACAGCCAAAACACGAGAAAGATGTGAAGACCTAGCGAGATCTAGGAGAGTTGCGAGATTATATATTTGTACACTTGCGATATTTCGCAAGTTATTCCCGAAAATAAAGGACAGCTTAGCTTGTAGTTGCAGGATTTCCCACACTACACCCCTTACTCAGTTTTACTTAATTAATCCATTGAAAGATGTATGAACAAGAATCTTTATTAATTGATCTCATGAAATGTTTACACAAGAACTAGATTTACACTTGAAAACTATAATGCTATTAAACTTTCTCTCTCCTAATGACTTGCTTCCCCCTCTAAAAAGATCCCCCCTACAACAGACTCACTCAGCCCTTTATATAGGGTAATACATAGTGGATGACAGCTAAGCTATCCTTTATTTTCGGGAATGTCTCGCGAAGTGTCGCAAGTGTGCGACTATTCAATCTCGCGACACTTCTTAACCCTCGCCAGGTTCCATGTCTTTCTATTGTTTTGCCTGTCGTTATTCATTGCGTCGTTTACTTTAGCTTCCTGCGACTCCCTCGCGACGCCGTCGTTTATTGATCCCGCGAGCCCTGTGCGTTGCGATATTATGATCCTACATCTTGCCTCTTTTTCCTTGAATATTGCTTGAAGAGCGATCTTTAAGGAAAAATCTGTTGTTGTAGTAATCTTTGGTCTTTGCTGATGATGGAACGAGCAGAAGAATACTGTACTTGAAAAGTACGTACTTGCCTCTATTCTTTTGCGAAGTTCCGAAGCTTCTTTGTATATATGAAGTGTCATTTCTTGCCTCAGGAGTTACGGAAAATAATCAATCTCGCAAGCTCTTCTCGCCTGTTAGGAAATACATTGTACGATGTTTGGATCCTACTAAAATTTCTTTCATCAGGTTTCCTTGGGTTTAGTAGTGATCGTTTACACGTGTCTATATTCACCTTTTTTACCGGTGCATTTAGTGTTATCCGGTCGTAACGCTTTTTCTCATCTATTTATAGGGGCATCCCCTGTGAAGAATCTCCCTTTTCCTTTTCGTCTTCTTCATCGTCTGCAAGTGTTCCTCTTCTTCATCGTTCTGCAAGTGTTTGCCTGTCATTTTCTCTCACCATCTTCTTCTCCACTTTTGCTATTTCCTACCAGTTGTTGTTCTTATGGCGTCCAGGTTTGTTAATCTTACCATTCCTGACTGGTTCTGTGGTTAATTTTGAGATCATCTTTTAGAATCATTCTGTTATGATTAATTTTGTAATTCTCTTTCTGCCATTGTTGTTTAGCAAAAACCAATCCAGAACTAAATTTACCGTGAAGGACCCTCTTCTTTCTTTGGGCTCTTCATTGAAATCTACTTCAGAACAAGAATCGCTCGCGCAATCAAAGCCCTCTTCGCGAGTAAAATCTATGGCTTCAAAGAGACAGTCTGCGAATGATAAGGTATTTAAGAAACATTTGTTTTTTATTAACAATATATTGTTGCCTCTGTTTCTTATTTAACTTGTCATTCGCAGGATGATAAAATTACTGGTAATACTCCCAAAAGGCTTCGCCACTCTAAGCCTGTTACCCCAAACGTTCCGTTTCCTTCATTCACACCTTCGTCTCCTGCTGCGAAATCTTCGCAAGATAATTTTGTGCCTCTTTCCTCTGATAACATTACTAGCGACGACATTTCTATACCTCAACTCCTCATAGACCAAGTTCCTCATAATAACCCTACTACAAACAATCTTACGCCTCCTCCTGTTATCAATGCCCCTACTATTTCTCCAATCACTTCCCTTCCTGAAACCTCTTCTTCTCCTAAGGCTCCTTTGACAAAGGATGACTCATCTTTTTTGGTGGAGCAAATTCCTCTAACGGCGGAAAATTTGGAGGGTATAGATGTGGCCTTTAAGGTTCTTTCAGATCTCGTGAATGATGCCAAGAGGACTTCTGCTGATCCTGTCAAATCCAACGTCTGCGAGATTTTAAGTAAGCACCTTGGTCCTGATAAGGTCTCGCAAGCATCTTTAGTTCAAGAAATTAGTAAGTTGAAGGATGATCTCCAGGTTATGACCGCGAAGTGCAATAGTCTCCACCTTGAAAATCAAAAATTTCACAACATCTCGCTAGATCGTGATAACCTTCGCAAGAAGAATGAAGAATTAAAAGGTATGTTCTCCCCCCCTTTTTTTTTTTTTTTTTTTTTTTTTTTTTTACAACTCAAACTCCCTGTTCGTCCTCCAAGCATTAAACCAGAAACGAATAATGGAGATATATCAAACGGAGTCTGTCGTTGAAGAAGTTCGAGTGGAAAGAGATGCTTGGATGGAGCAATATAATCTCTTAGATAATCTTCACACCTATGCGGTGATCAAATAAATAACTTGTCTAAAGAGAATTTTGATTTATCGCGAAAGCAAGACTCATTAAGTAATGACTTATCTCGCCTCTCTTATTCTTTGACTAAAACTAATTTGGAGTTGGAAACTTTATCAGATGAGAATCGAACTCTTTCTCAAGAGAAACGTTCTCTGTTGAATAAGGTGGCAAGCTACTCGCAGTGAGTATAATGCTTGTCGAAATTATGTGAAGAACAAGAACAAGCTAATCATGCTTTGAAAAACCAACTTGAAGAAATTATCTTTGAGAGAGATAAACTTATTCAAGGTAGAATAACTTTGAGTGTTAAGGCGAAGCAATTCCAAGAACAATGTGCCAAATTAGAAAAATCCAACTCTACCCTAGCGACCGAAAACTCCATACTTGTTTCCAATGAAAAGAACTTGCGATCTCGATCGAAAGGTTTAGTTGGAGATTCATTTGATGATGCCATGGACTGTTTGGGGAATAACTTCGCGGCTTTAATTCAACATCTTACTTCTAAAAAGGAAGGTAGTCAAATTATTTGACTATCTTAATTTATTTATTTATTCCATGAATGCTCTATTATCCTAGAAATGCCAATAATGTTCGATAAAATTTTCTTTGATCTTGTATATTTGTTATGCAGACTCTGAGAGAAAGCTTCGCTCCACTATCACCACCCTCAGGTCTGATTATTCTAAAATTCGCAAGGACAACGGGCTACTCGCCGCGTCTCTGGCTCGTTCTCGCGACCGTGCGGAGCGAAGGTTTGATTATATGTCTTATTGTAAGGACATTGATAGTAAGAATCGTCAAAAGGCTTTCGCTTCGTCAATTCCCTCTTAAAGCGGAGGTTCTCGTGAATGATATTTTGCTGTCGAAGTCTCTTGATCCTATTCATGTCGATCCTTTGGAAGTAAGTGATGATGAAGTCCCTAATTCTCCAGACAGTGATTATGAATATGAAAGCGGCGAAGATCTCCCCAATAAGGAAGTTGTCGATGAAGATCCAAATAGAAAAACTCCTGATAAAAATCCAACAACTGGCGAGAATGAAGGTGATGAAAACATTTCTGATGGAAATCCACCAACTTAAGCGGAGGCGAAGGCGATAAAGGCGGAGAAAAATCTCGACTACCCTCTGTACTTGAAAATGTTGAAGTAGAGAGTTAAACTTTCTTTGTAATTTGTCAAAATTCCTTTTTGTTTGAATGACTTAATTCCCATATTTCTTCCTTCCTCTTTTATGTGAGACGATCTCGTGAGCATGTTCGCTCATTGAATCTTTTATTAAGTAAACTCATCCCGATTAGGGAATTGATTTTAATTCTTCTCACTGCGACAAGGTCGCAGGCCGCCTTTACATTTTCATGCAAAGGCCCATTGACCTTGCCTTATCATTTTTGTGTGGTCTTCCAGGTTAAACCTCCCTAATTAGAGGTCTTCCCCTGCCACCTTTCATCGCGACAAAATCGCAGGACGTCCTTACACTTGCATGTAAAGACCCATTGATCTTGTCTTATCATTTTCCAAGTATTTTTGCCTCTGCAGGATGTTTTGGTTGCGACAATATGACAGGCCTAGATATCCTTGCGAACATAAAGCCCCATGACATTGCCGTCTTGCGACGAAATCGCAGGACGTCCGTACACTTTCGTGTAAAGACCCATTGATCTCGCCTTACCCTCGCGTTAGTATTATTGCCTCTGCAGGATCATTGCACAAATATGACGAGCCTAAATTCTCTTGCGAAAACATAGCCTTATGACATTTGCGTCTCTGTTTTGACACTTCCCCTAATGGAGAGCGTCGCCCTTATCATCTCCCGGTTGCCCCTTCAAGGAGGCGAAACATCGGCCATACAAGACTAGCTCCTCCCATCCGGTCTTAACAACAACCGGTTGTTTTCGCACCTCTTATCCCTTATACCTATATGGTTTATGGTTACGAGACTGCACCCTAAGTGGAGTTTTCTTCGGCGAGTGCAACATATGCCAAGACTTGCCAAGAATGGCCAGGGTAGGTTCATCCATCCCGGGCACTCCGGCTCAACCGTGTACCTCGGCGCCTTGAGCATACACTGACTCCTTGGAAGAGACCCTCGGTCGCCCAACCAGGGTATAACCTTATATAGTTGGGAATCCAAGGTACCTCTCCCGGATAGGCTTTCATGGGCCCCAAATTTTCATGGTTCAGCTTCAGGAGCGGTGTAACCTTCCCCGAACCATGGCGAGAGATACCCCTTATATGACGCACGTTAGGTCTTACATTTGCCTCTTACGAAATGTTATTCGCGAACTAGGGTGTACGCCATAAAGGTTCGTCCCATTCTTTTGCGCATTCATCTTTGTTAAATCATTCAATCATTCATGACTTTTTGTTATTCTTATCGCGAGATCTTCGCGGAGTTTCTTTGCCTTTTATTGAATTTCGTAAATATTTTTCCTCTCCCATTTTTATGGGTAATATTTCTTCAAATATAATCTATTCCATGGTCTATCCAATCTTTGTCCCATATCTTTTCCTTCGGGGTCCATCAATCTATATGCCCCTGTACCGACTACCTCTTTGATGATATAAGGTCCATCCCATTTTCTCGCCAACTTGCCTCCACTTTCACGTTGATATATTGGGGTTTTCTCAGCACACCAAGTCTCCTGGTTGGAATTCACGTATTTTGACACGCTTGTTATATTCTCTAGCCAGTCTTCTCTGGTAATTTTCCATGTGTCGCAATGCTTTTTCTCGTTTTTCTTCCAGTTCATCCAACTTGATTAGGATGTTGCCTGCGCTAAGATTTTTCTCCCAAGCCTCTTTTTTGGTTGTCGGGATCTTGATCTCTGTTGGGAGTACTGCTTCAACTCCATAAGTTAAGCAAAAAGGGGACATTCCTGTGGCTTCTCTTCTAGTTGTATTATAAGCCCATACTGCATTGGGTACTTGTTCGCACCATCCCCTATTGTGTCCTTCCAACTTTTTCTTCAGTATATCGGCAATTGTTTTATTTGTTGCCTCCGCTTGGCCATTAGCTTGCGGATATAATGGAGTTGATTTCCCACACCTTATCTGAAATGCATTAAGCAGCAACTCTATATTTTGCCCTTCAAATTGCTTCCCATTATCAGATACCAATTGTGCTGGAATCCCAAATCTGCATATAATATTTTCAAATATGAAAGTAAAAACATCCTTATCGCGAATGTGCTGGACCGCTTTCACCTCTGCCCATTTTGTGAAGTAGTCCGTTGCGACGATTAGGTACCTTCTTTGTCCTGTTCCTGGTAAAAATGGTCCCACAATATCTAAACCCCATTTTCCAAAAGGCCACACACTTTTAGAAGAATTTAATGGTGCCCCGGGTGCGTGTATTTTCTTCCCGTGTCTTTGACATTCTTCACAGCGTCTTGATATTGCTTTCGCGTCCTCATGCATATATGGCCAGTAATACCCTTGCATTTTTGCTTTATGCGCTAAAGATCTTCCACCGCTATGATTTCCGGCATCCCCACTATGTAACATCTTCAATATGGTTTCTCCTTCTTTCCTTGTTAGGCATCGAAGCGAAGGCCCATCAAAAGATCGCCGATAAAGCACGCCATCTCGTAATTCATAATTTGTTGCCCGGCTCTTTAACTTGTGTGCCTCCAATCTATTTTTTGGTACCTCTCCTTTCATTAAGTATGCATGAAGTTCTACTCTCCAGTCTTCCTTGCGACATTGCATTTCATCTACTACCATCATGATATCTGCTTCTTGTTCTTCCTCTTTATTAATTGATGGCGCCAATAATGTCTGTATTCTGATATTCCTCGCAGTCGGGTCTGTCATCATACTTGATATAAAGGCAAAAGCGTCTGCGAGTCTATTATCTCTCCTTGATATGTGCCTCCATTTTATTTTTTGTATCTGTGCTGACAACATTTCTACAAGTTTCCTGTATTTCTGTAGAGATGGATCATTTGTAGCATACTTCTCTGTTATCCGACGAATTGCCAATTGCGAGTCACTGGTAATTCTCACATTCTCCAGTTTCATTTCTATTGCAAATCGTAGAGCATGTATTATGGCTTCGTACTCCGTTTCATTATTGGTAGACTCAAATTCCAATCTAAAAGCAAAAGCTAACTTATTGCCTTCTGGCGAGATCACAACAATTCCCACTCCTTTACCTTCTCCATTTGACGATCCATCCACTAATATTTCCCACCGGTCTGGCTCAGTTAACAAATCTTTTGGATCTCCATGCTCTTCTTCTACATCCATCATTTCATCCACTGCTTCATCTTCCTCCAAAGGAAATTCTCGCGTAAAGTCTGCGACAACTTCGTGACTTGGTTGAAGATAATATTTCATATTTGAGTTTGCAATGGCTTATTTGAGCATTCCATCTTTCGACTCTTCCTGATCTTTTTGAATTTTTCATTACTGACTCAATTGGTACCTTCGTTACCAACCTAATAGTATGTGCTCGAAAATATATGCGAAGTTTAAATGACGCATAGACTAACGCAGGATTAGTTTTTCAATCTTCGAATAATTTCTTTCGCAGCATTAAAAGTTTTTGATATAATAGATTGGTTTTTCTACTCCTGCGTCCGTTCGGTAAAACCGCACTTAAGGCATGCGATGTTGTCGCGAGGTATATTAATAATTCTTCTCCCAGTTCTCGCTTTCGCATAATGGATATATCCATTAAATGCTCTTTGATCCCTTGTAAAGCCTTTTCACATTCGTCCGTCCACTTAAATTTCGATCCTTTTTTTAGAACGCTGAAAAAGTGTTTACACTTATCAGATGACCGCGAGATGAACCTTCCTAGTGATGCTAGCAACCCATTCAACTTTTGAACATCCATTACTGTCGCAGGTGTCGGCATATCGCGAACTGCTTTTACTTTCTCCGGGTCAACATGTATTCCTTCCTTTGATACAATGTAACCCAAGAACTTTCCCGACGCAACTCCGAAGGTACATTTTTCTCGGATTTACTTTGATGTTAAAACGCCTCATCTCGCTTCAAAAATTTCTTTCAGGTCTCGCACGTGATCTTCTCGCCTTCTTACTTTTTACCAAAGATGTCGTCTACGTATACCTCTAGTGTTTTATGTATCCATTCTGCGAATACCTCTTCTACCATCCTTTGATACGTTGCTCCAAAGATTTCGCGGACCAAACGGCATTTTAGTATAGCAAAGATAATCCTCTTGGAGCGAAGAAAGCAAGATGCTCTTGATCTTCCTCGGCGAGAGGAATCTGGTTGTAACCTTTGTACCCATCCCGAGATGATACTCTTTCATTCCCGCCGCCGATTCGACTAGTTGTGGAATATCGGCAATGGAAAACTGTCTTTAGGGCAAGCTTTATTTAAATCAGTGAAATCAATACAAATCCTTATCCCCTTGTTCTTCTTTGGAACTATAACCATATTCGCTATCCATTCAGGATATTTTGCTTGTCTAATAATTCCTGCATCCAGCATCTTCTCAGAGTTCTTCTTCTATCCGAGGGTGATATGTTGTTGCTATCTTTCTAATTCTTTGTTTGAATGGCTTCACATTTTTATCAATTTCCAACTTGTGACATGCTACTGACGGATCTATACCAGGCACTTCATCCATATCCCACGCGAAGATATCTTTATAATCCCACAACAGATCAACAGTTCTTTTCTCTTCTTCCGCTCCCATGTTAGTTCCAATCTTTAGCATCTTGGGTTTTTCTTTAGTTCCAATATTCACTTCTTTAGTTTGCTCTGCCGCAACGTAACTGGCCTTCGGTTCTCCCATAGGGGTCGGTCCTTTCAGTTCTTTCGCAGGGTCATTCTCCTCTCCCGAGATCTCGCTAGGTATGCCTTTTCCTTCCTTCGCTCTTATCATGTAAACTCTAAACTCTTCTTCTTTCTTATCCGCCCTCGCCATCTTTTTACGATACTTTGATATACTCTTTCGCTTGTTCGCTTGTTCTTCGCAACATTTTACTTCATTTTGATAATATATTCTTCCTTTAGCAGCATCCCCTTTGATCTCGCCGATCCCGGTTGGTGTAGGAAATTTGATACATTGATGAAGCGTCGACGCCGCAGCTTTTATTGCATGTACCCATGGTCTTCCTAGTAATATGTTATACGGTGATTCCATATCCACTACACTTAATGTCACCTGTGTTTCAATTCCTCCTAACGGAATACGTATTTTTATCTCCCCTTTAACTTTTGTTACAGATTTACCAAAACCTTGAATATTGTATGCCGCGAAAGTCATATCTTCGTCTTTATATCCCATCTTTTTGTAAGCGTGATAGAACATGATGTTCACCAGACTCCCTGTATCGATTAAAACTCCATTCACTACCCATGTTTTTACCGTGTTTTCCGATTCCTCTCCTTCCTTATACGCATTTATTGTGATCACCAGTGGAGAGGTGTGTTCCAAATTTTCTTTGGATATTTCCTCCGCCGTGAATGTTATCTCTTGCTTTTCCCAATCCTTCAAAGGTGATTCCATTTCTTTATCCGTAACCTTCTTTCCTTTGAAATCCCTTTTGTGTATTCTTCCTTTGATATTTTCATGAAATTCGCTAATCATTACTCTTGTGTCTGTGCTGCATGCCATATCTTTTTCATCTGATTTAAGATTTTCCTTTCTCATTTTCCTGATTCAAACAGCTTTAATTGCAATCCTCTCTTTTACAAATGATCGTCCCTGTTTCTAGCGCATATGTAGTTGCAGGATTTCCCACACTACACCCCTTACTCAGTTTTACTTAATTAATCCATTGAAAGATGTATGAACAAGAATCTTTATTAATTGATCTCATGAAATGTTTACACAAGAACTAGATTTACACTTGAAAACTATAATGCTATTAAACTTTCTCTCTCCTAATGACTTGCTTCCTTCCAAAAAAGATCCCCCTACAACAGACTCACTCAGCCCTTTATATAGGGTAATACATAGTGGATGACAGCTAAGCTATCCTTTATTTTCGGGAATGTCTCGCGAAGTGTCGCAAGTGTGCGACTATTCAATCTCGCGACACTTCTTAACCCTCGCCAGGTTCCATGTCTTTCTATTGTTTTGCCTGTCGTTATTCATTGCGTCGTTTACTTTAGCTTCCTGCGACTCCCTCGCGACGCCGTCGTTTATTGATCCCGCGAGCCCTGTGCGTTGCGATATTATGATCCTACATAGCTGTCATCCATTATGTAATACCCTATATAAGGAGCCGAGCAGGCCTATTGTGAGGGATCTTTTTCGAGTGTTGGGTAAGTCATTAAGAGAGAGAAAGTTTAGAGTGATTGTAATTCTTTAACTAATTTCCATTTCATCTTGTAAGCATTTTAAAGAGTTTAATCAATAAAAATTACAATTGTTCATCCTAAAATGATTTGATTGTATAGATTCTTGTGAGGGGTGTAGTGTAGGATTTCCTGCAACTACATATTGGCGCTAGAAACAGGGAATGAAGATTGAAGATGGAAGATTATAATTAAAATCATTCAAATCAAGAAAATGAGGAAACAAAATGTCAAATCAAATGAAGTAGAGAAGTTTAAAACTAAAGAATGTAATGAAAATATGGAGAACAGTTTAATTGCAAAAACAATGATTAATGAATTCCATGAAAATATCAGAGGAAGAATACATAAACGAGATTTTGAAGGAAAGAAGATTGCAACAATGGAGAAGACATCGCCTTTGAAAGATTGGGAAAAAACAGAGATAACATTCACAAGAGCAGAAAGATATCAAGAGAGAATCTAAATCACACATCACCACTAGTGATTACGATAAGCGCACGCAAGGAAGGAGGAGAACCAACAAAAGCAGTGGAAGAATGGGCGATAAATAGAACTTTGGTGGATACAGGGAGTTTAGTGAGTATCATGTTTTACCATGCTTACAAAAAATTGGGGTACGAAGATGAAGAAATGATTTCCCCAACATATCATATCCATGGTTTCGGTAAATCTATAACAAAGCCTAAAGGGGAGATAAAATTACGAATTCTGTTAGGAGAAATTGAAACACAGGTGACATTATGTATAGTGGATATGGAATCGCCGTACAACGTGTTGTTGGGAAGACCATGGGTACATGCAATTAAAGCTGTAGCTTCAACATTTCATCAATGTATCAAATTCCCAATGCCAAATGGGATTGGCGAGATTAAGGGAGATACTGATAAAGGAAGGATGTATTATCAAATCGAGGTAAAACATTATGAAGAACAGGTGAAAAAGCGAAAAAATCGCAAAAAGATGGCAAAAGCAGCAAAAAAGGAAGAAGAATTTAAAATTTATATGATAAGAGCAAAAGAAGGAAAAGGAATACCTAGCGAAATCTCGGAAGAAGAGAATGAGTTTGCGAAGGAAGTGAAAGGACCAACGCCTATGGGAGAACCAAAGGCCAGTTACGTTGCAGCGGAATTGACAAAAGAAGTGAACGTCGGGACTGAAGAAGAACCCAAGATGTTAAAAATTGGGACTAAGATGGAAGCAGATGAAGAAAGAAGAACTGTTGATTTGTTGCGAGATTACAAAGACATTTTCACATGGGATATGGATGAAATGCCTGGAATAGATCCATCGGTGGCGTGCCATAAATTGGAGATTGACAAAAATGCAAGACCATTCAAACAAAGAATTAGAAAAATCGCAACAGCATATCATCCTCAAATAGAAGAAGAATTGCAGAAGATGCTAGACGCAGGAATCATTAGACAAGCAAAATATCCCGAATGGATAGCAAATATGGTCGTAGTCCTAAAAAAGAAAAAAAAGGGATAAGAATTTGCATAGATTTTACTTGATCTAAATAAAGCTTGTCCAAAAGATAGCTTTCCTTTGCGGATATTCCGCAAATGGTTGAATCGGCAGGAAATGAAAGGATATCATCTCTTGATGGATACAAAGGTTACAATAAAATTCCACTTGCAGAAGAAGACCAAGAACATACTGCTTTCTTCGCTCCAAGAGGATTATACTGTTATACAAAATTGCCATTTGGTCTGCGAATACTGGAGCAACATACCAAAGGATGGTAGAAAAAGTGTTCGCGAAATGGATACACAAAACACTAGAGGTATATGTGGATGACATGTTAATAAAAAGTAAAGAAGCAAAAGATCATGTACAGGATTTGAGGGAAATTTTTGAACAAATGAGGCATTTTAACATCAAAGTAAATCCAGAAAAGTGTACCTTTGGAGTTGCATCAGGAAATTTTTTAGGTTACATTGTATCAAAAGAAGGAATACAAGTTGACCCAGAGAAAGTACAAGCAATTCGCGATATGCCAACACCAGCGACGGGAAAAGATGTGCATAAGTTAAATGGACTATTAGCTTCGCTAGGAAGATTCATCTCGCGATCATCCGACAAATGTAAGCATTTTTTCAACATACTCAAAAAAGGAGCGAAATTTAGATGGACCGATGAATGTGAGAAAGCTTTACAAGGAATAAAAGAACATCTAATGGATATATCAATTTTACAAAAAGCAGAACCAGGGGAGGAATTATTAATCTACCTTGCGACAACCTCGCATGCACTAAGTGCAGTATTATTGTGAATAGACGCAGGAGTGGAAAAGCCAATCAATTACATCAGCAAAACATTCAATGCCGCGGAGAGGAATTATTCAAAAATTGAAAAATTAATTTTGGCATTAGTTTATGCAACATTTAAACTTCGCATATACTTCCAAGCACACACAGTTAAGGTAATGACAAAAGTAACGATTGAGTCGGTAATGAAAAATTCAAAAAGGTCAGGAAGGGTTGAGAGATGGAATGCTCAAGTAAGTAATTGCAAACTCAAATATGAAATACCATCTTCACCAAAATCACAAGTTGTTGCAGACTTTTTAGTAGAGTTTCCTTTGGAAGAGGATGAAGCAGTGGAAGAAATGATGGATATAGAAGAAGACCATGGAGATCCAAAAGATTTGTTAACTGAGCCAAACAGATGGGAAATATTGGTAGATGGATTATCAAATGGGGAAGGCAACGGAGTTGGGATCATTTTGATTTCGCCAGAAGGTAATAAAATAGCTTTTTCTTTCAGATTGGAGTTTGCATTTACCAATAATGAAACAGAATATGAAGCAATAATACATGCTTTGCGATTCGCAATAGAAATGAAGTTGGAAAATGTGAGAATCACCAGTGATTCACAATTAGCTATTCACCAAATAAAAGAAGAATATACTACAAATGAACCATCTTTGAAAAAATACAAGAAACTTGTTGAAGAATTGTCAATACAGATACCAAAAATAAAATGGAGACATATATCAAGGAGAGATAATAGACTCGCAGATGCTTTTGCCTTCATATCAAGTATGATGACGGATCCAGCTGCGAGATGCATAAAAATACAGACACTTCTATCACCATCAATTAATAAAGAGGAAGAGCAAGAGACAAATGTGATGCTAATAGAAGATGGAGCACAAATGCTCTGCGATGAAGATTAGAGAGCAGAACTTCATGCATATCTGATGAAAGGGGAAACACCAAGAAACAAATTAGAGACACACAAATTAAAAAGCCGTGCAACAAATTATGAACTAAGAGATGGGGTATTGTACCGAAGATCCTTTAATGGACCCTCGCTTAGATGTTTAACACGAAAAGAAGGAGAAACAATATTAAAGATATTGCACAGTGGGGATGCTGGCAATCACAGTGGCGGAAGATCTTTAGCACATAAGGAAAAAATGCAAGGCTATTATTGGCCGTATATGCATGAGGATGCGAAACAAATATCAAGGCGTTGCGAAGATTGCCAAAGGCACGGAAACAAAATACATGCACCTGGGGCACCATTAAATTCTTCAACAAGTGTATGGCCTTTTGGAAAATGGGGTTTAGACATTGTGGGACCATTTTTACCAGGAACAGGGCAGAAAAGATATCTAATTGTCGCTACAGATTATTTCACAAAATGGGCATAAGTAAAAGCGGTACAACACATTCGCGATAAAGATATCTTTACCTTCATATTCGAGAATATTATATGCAGATTTGGAATCCCCGCACATTTGGTATCTGACAATGGGAAACAGTTTGAAGGACAAAATATAGAACTGTTGCTTAATGAGTTTCAGATAAAATGTGGGAAATCAACTCCTTTATACCCGCAGGCTAATGGACAGGCAGAAGCAACAAACAAAACAATCGCAGACATATTGAAGAATAAGTTAGAAGGACATAATAGAGCATGGTGTGAACAAGTGCATAATGCGGTATGGGCTTACAATACAACCAGGCGAGAAGCTACGAGAATGTCACCTTTTTGTTTAACATATGGAGTTGAAGCTGTACTCCCAACAGAAGTTATGATTCCAACCACAAAGAAAGAAGCTTGGGAAAAAAATCTTAGTGCGGGTAACATTTTAATCAAGCTAGATGAATTAGAAGAGAAAAGAGAGAGAGCACTACAACATATGGAGAATTATCAGCGAAGATTAGCCAGAGAATATAACAAACGTGTCAAGACACGAGAATTTCAACTAGGCGATCTAGTATTGAGAGAAACGCCAGCATATCAGCGAGAAAGTGGTGGCAAGCTAGCGAAAAAATGGGATGGACCTTATATTATTAAGGAGATAGTTGGAACAGGGGCATATAGATTGATGGATCCCGAGGGCAAAGATGTGGGCCACAGATTGGATAGACCATGGAATAGATTATATCTGAAGAGATATTACCCATAAAGGATTGTGGGAAAAGATTAGATTGCGAAGTACTGAATGGATAAAGTGAAATGAATTCATATAAAAGTTTTTTGCAAAAGAATGATTCCAAAATTGCATAAAATAAAGAAGGAATGTGCGAATATCTCGCAAACAAAATAACAAGAGATAATCAAAAATGAATGATTTATACAAACGGGACGAACCTTTATGGCGTACACCCTAGTTCGCGAATGATATTTCGCAAGAGGCAAATGTAAGACCTAACGCGAGGATAAGACGAGATCAATGGGTCTTTACATGAAAGTGTAAAGACGTCCTGCGATTTCGTCGCAAGACGGCAATGTCATGGGGCTTTAAATTCGCAAGAACTTCTAGGCCTGTCATATTGTCGCAACGAAAACATCCTGCAGAGGCAATAATACTAAGAAAACGATAAGGCAAGATCAATGGGTCTTTACATGAAAGTGTACAGACGTCCTGCGATTTTGTCGCAATAACGAGGGGTGGCAAAATAAGACCACACAAAAAGAGTAAGCGAACAAGCTTGCGAGAATGAACTTGCAAATATTAATTCAGAACGACTTGCTTAATCATTTGAATATAAGCAAAACCACAAAAGAAAAAGTCATTCATAAGATAGTAAGAGGAAATAAGAGAATTGTTCAACAGTAGACTCAATCTTTCTTATCAAAAAGTGCACTTCAGAAGGAATTGAAAAGCGTCTTATGCAAAAAGTTATGAAGATAAAGTAGCTAGAAAATACAAAATTATAAAAGAAGTTTAACTCTCCACATCATTCTTTTCGCCAGCAGGAGATGTGAAACACTCTTCAACAATTTTGTCAGCTTCAACAATTTTCACATTTTTGCCAGTTGGTTGATTCTCGCCAGAACCCCCTTCACTTGGGTCATTATTGACAGCTTCATTATTAGAGGGGATCGCCTTTCATTCGCGACATCCTCGCCACTTTCGTACTCATAATCACTATCAGGAAAATTAGGGATTTCATCCTCTTCAACTTCCAGAGGTTCGATAGATACAGGGTCGAGAGATTTGGACAATAGTATATCATTCACGACGACTTCTGCTTTGAGATGAAATTGGCAAAGGAGTGCCCTCTGCTGATTTCTACTCGGATGTCTTTGGAGTGAGTAAGATAATCCAATCTTCTTTCATTTGGTCGCGAGACTTAGTAAGAGTAGAAACAAGTAACGAATTCTCCTTGCGAATCTTGGCATAGTTGGACTCCAGACTAGAAAGAGAGGAGCGAAGATCTCTCTCAGACTCTACAAAAACAAAGAACAAAAGAAGTTATATAGACAAAATGAATACATGATAAAGGAAGAATAGATGAGGCAGTCAATTTCTATGACTACCTTACTTTTGCGAAATAAGATGTTGGGTCAAAGCGAAGCAGCTATTCTCCAAGTGATCCATGGCATTGTCAAAATTATCTCCAACCAAACCTTTTAATCGAGAGCGCAAACTCTTTTCGTTGGAAACAAGCAAGTTATTTTCCTTAGCAAGAGAAGAATAAGATTCTTTTAACTTGGAATATTGGTCTTTCGGTTATTGGTTTTCACACTTAAAGTTATTATACCGAATAAGCTTATCCCTCTCAACAAGGTGACTTCTTGAAGTTTACTTCAACAAGAGAGATTGTTCCTGTTCATTACATATTTTCCGAGCGGACATCAAGTCATTGCGAAGAAATCGCCATCTTGTTTAACAAAACTCGCTTCTCTTGAGATAGAGTTCCATTCTCATCCGATAAGGTTTCCAACTCCAAATTAGATTTACTCAAAGAATAAGAGATGAGATAATTCATTATTCAAACGAGTCTTGCTTCGAACTAAGTGAACATGCTCTTGGGTAAGATTATCTATTTGATCATAGTAGTATGTATGGAGATTATCTAATGGTTATATTGCTCCATCCAAACATCTCTATCCATTCGAGTTTCTTCAATGACAGATTCCAACTGATATATCTCCATTTTTCGTTTCTGGTTTAAAGCTTGAAAGGCGAACAAGGTCTTCAAAAAAAAAAAAAAAAAAAAAAAAAAAAAAAGGGTGGGGAGGAGAATTAATACCTTTTAGTTCTGCGTTCTTCTTGCGAAGATTATCACGATCCAGCGAAATGTTTTGAAGGTTATTCTTCAATCTTAACTTCTTGTTCTAAAGACATTTGCGACATTTTGTCAGAACCGAAATATTTACTCAAAGACTCGCAAATGCTAAACCTGATGGGATCAATGGAGGTCTTCTTGACATCATTCATGATGTCTGATAAAACTTTGAAAGCTACATCCATCCCCTCCAGGTTTTCTTTGGTAAGAGGGATAGACCCAGATGAATAGGTAATGGTGGGAAAAGAAGGAAGAACTGAGTCATCCTTGGTCATAGAAATGCCATAAGAATAAATTTGATGAAGATTAATGAGTGGGGGTGAGACAGAGGCATTGATGGTAAAAGTAGAAAGGGGTTCATCTTGAGGAACTTCATTGATGGAAAATTCAGGAATATCGACAATGGCATTTTCAGAGATGGCGAGAATAGGAGGAGGAATTGATTTATCCTGCGAAGGTATCGCATGAGAAGATGTTTTATCCTACGAAGGAGGAATTGATTTATCCTGCGAAGATATCGCAAGAGAAGATGGTTTATCCTGCGAAGATACTGCAGGGGAGTTGTGAGCTTGAATGAAGGAAAGGAAATAGAAGATGCAACAGGCTTAGAACGACGAGGTTTCTTAGGGGATTTATCAACATTTTTGTCATCCTGCGAATTACAAGTTAAATAAGAAACAGAGGCAACAATATTGTTATCAGAAGAGTAAATGTTTCTTAAATACCTTGCTATTCGCAGATTTTCTCTTAGTAACAACGATTTTCGGTTACGAGCCCACGGAGACAGTAGGGTCCAGAACGGTGAACTTGGTGTTAGATTTGTTTTTGCTAAAACGAAAACAGCAGGGGAATCATTAAAAGAAGAACAATGTCAAAATAAAACAACTTCAATAGGAGAGATCAATCACAAAAAGATCAAATTCAGCAAAATTAACAGACCTTGATGGCTCCATAGAAACAATAGTAGAAAAGAAATGAGAACAGTAGCAGAAAAACAATAGCAGAAAGATGATGAGAAGAATTGCAGGAAGAAAAACAGCAGTAAAAGGTTGCAGACGATGAAGAAGACGAAGTAAAAGAAAAGAAACACTTTCATAAGGAACTCCTCCTTAAATAGACAAGAAAAGGGTAACTGGATAACATTAAATGTGCCGGTAAAAAGGGGAAATTTTATACACGTGTAAGCGGTCATCCCTAATTCACGGAATCTTATCGGCGAAAATTGATGAAAAACAAGTGGATGCAGCATTTCAAAATACTAGTTCTCATGACATTCTCTTCTTCGCAGAGAAGACATGAGAAGAGGCAAGATGTAGGATCAGAATATCGCGACATCAATACCTCGCGAGATCAATAAATGACAACATTGTGAAGGTGTCGCATATGAGTAATATAAATGACGCAATGAATGACGACAGCCAAAACACGAGAAAGATGTGAAGACCTAGCGAGATCTAGGAGAGTTGCGAGATTATATATTTGTACACTTGCGATATTTCGCAAGTTATTCCCGAAAATAAAGGACAGCTTAGCTGTCATCCATTATGTAATACCCTATATAAGGAGCCGAGCAGGCCTATTGTGATGGATCTTTTTCGAGTGTTGGGTAAGTCATTAAGAGAGAGAAAGTTTAGAGTGATTGTAATTCTTTAACTAATTTCCATTTCATCTTGTAAGCATTTTAAAGAGTTTAATCAATAAAAATTACAATTGTTCATCCTAAAATGATTTGATTGTATAGATTCTTGTGAGGGGTGTAGTGTAGGATTTCCTGCAACTACACCATGCTAGCCGCACCATGTGCCCATGGCATGCCTAGCCCTTGGCCCCGCCATGCCAAGCCAAACCATTCACGCCAAACCCTTGGCCCTACATGCCAAGCCAAACCACACCTTGCCTTGGCCCTAGCCATGCTATCTGCGCCATGTGCCAACGGCATGCCAAACCCTTGGACCCACCACGCCAATCCAAACCGCACCTTGCCTTGGCCCTAGCCATGCTATCAGCACCATGCGCCTATGTCATGCCAAGCCCTTGGCCCCGCCATGCCAAGCCAAACCGCACCTTGCCTTGGCCCTAGCCATGCTATTTGCACCATGTTCCAACGACATGCCAAACCCTTGGCCCCACCATGCCAAGCCAAACTGCACCTTGCCTTGGCCCTAGCCATGCTAGCCGCACCATGTGCCAATGGCATGCCAAACCCTTGGCCCCACATGCCAAGCCAAACCGAACCTTGCCTTGGACCTAGCCATGCTAGCCGCGCCATGTGCCAACGGCATGCCAAACCCTTGGACCCACCATGCCAAGCCAAACCGCACCTTGCCTTGTACCCTGAGACATGCTAGCCGCACCATGTGCCAACGGCATGCCAAACCCTTGGCCCCCCATGCCAAGCCAACCGCACCTTACCTTGGCCCTAGGCAGTGCCGGGCCGCCATGTGCCAAGCGGATGCCAAACCCTGGCCCCGCCATGCCAAGCCATACCGCACATTGCCTTGACCCTAGCCATACTAGCCGCACCATGTGCCAACGGCATGCTAAGCCCTTGGCCCCACCATGCCAAACGCACCTAGCCGCGCCACCATACTGGCCTTCCCTACGCGGTTACCAAAAACGAAGGGGTGCGACGATCAACGGTCCCCCTTCAATCCCGGGAGCAAATCCTAGCCATCCGAGGTTACCAGACGACGCATGGTAACCTTTAGCCCGAAAACCTAAGTTTGGCCACGCCAAACCATGCCATGCCAACGGCATGCCAACCTAGGAGTGCCACCATGCTGGCCTTCCCTACGCGGCTACCAAAAACGAAGGCGTGTAACGATCAACGGTCCCCCTTCAATCCCAGGAGCAAATCTTAGCCATCCAAGGTTACCAGACGATGCATGGTAACCTTTGGCCCGAAAACCTAAGTTTGGCCATGCCAAACCATGCCATGCCATTGGCATGCCAACCTAGCCGCGCCACCATGCTGGCCTTCCCTACGTGGCTACCAAAAGCGAAGGCGTGCGACTATCAATGGTCCCCCTTCAATCCCATGAGCAAATCCTAGCCATCCAAGGTTACCAGACGACGCATGGTAACCTTTGGCCCGAAAACCTAAGTTTGGCCACGCCAAACCATGCCATGCCAACGGCATGCCAACCTAGCCGCGCCACCATGCTGGCCTTCCCTACACGGCTACCAAAAACGAAGGCGTGCGACGATAAACGGTCCCCCTTCAATCCCAGGAGCAAATACTAGCCATCCAAGGTTACCAGACGACGCATGGTAACCTTTGGACCGAAAACCTAAGTTTGGCCATGCCAAACCATGCCATGCCAATGGCATGCCAACCTATTCGCGCCACCATGCTGGCCTTCCCAACGCGGCTACCAAAAACAAAGGCGTACGACGATCAACGGTCCCCCTTCAATCCCAGGAGCAAATCCTAGCCATCCTGTAGTTGTAGGAAATCCTACACTACACCCCTCACAAGAATCCACACAACTAAGACATTTGAAGATGAACAATTATGATTTTTATTGATTAATTCCTTGAATGTTTACAAGATAAAATGGAAAAGAGCTAAAGAAATTACAATCACTACAAACTTTCTCTCTCCTAATGACTTGCCTAACACACGGAAAAAGATCCCTCTCAACAGTCCTGCTCGACTCCTTATATAGGGTATTACACAATGGATGACAGCTAAGTTGTCCTTTATTTTCGGGAATGACTTGCAAAATATCGCAGATGTTCAAATATATACTCTCGCAAGTTTCCTAAATCTCGCTAAGTCTTCACATCTTTCTCGTGTTTTGGCTGTCGTCATTCATTGCGTCATTTATATTACTCATTTGCGACACTTTCGAAATATCGTCGTTTATTGATCTCGCGAGGTATTGTTGTTGCGATATTCTGATCCTACATCTTGCCTCTTCTCATGTCTTCTCTGCGAAGAAGAGAATGTCATGAGAATTAGTATTTTTTGAAATGCCTCAACGGTTCATCTTTATCTGTTATGATCCCGTACTTTTTCACAGAATTTATTACACATGTTTCTTCTTCCGCTCTTTTCTTGACACGTCTCTTTCAACCGTCTTTTCTTGACCATTCACGTCTCTTCTCGCATTAAATGCATTTATCTTCTCGAGAATTTTTCTCTATATATAGTTTTCTCACCTTCCTCTTCTTCTTTTTTACTTTCTCTCTGCAAATCCTCTTCAATTCTTCTCCTCCGCCATTCACGTTCCTGCTACTGTAAATCTTTCTTTTCTTCTTTCTTTTGATCTTTAACTTTCTAATCATTCCCATATTCTGAGAATGGCTCCACCTGGCCGTAAATATGAAACTCTCTTGGGTGAGACTCAAAAGAATTTACAAGAAAAGGGTTTCACCTTGTCCACCATTCCCAATCAAGAATCTTCATCTATTCTTTATGCAAAATTGTTTACTGATCATCATTGTGATGATCAGAAAATCATAATCTCGCTAGGTCAACTCCTCGCAGGTCTTCCCATTCCTCTCTACAATCCCGAACTGCCCTTTTTCTATGAAATTCTTGCTCATGAGAAATTCTCGCGAGCTATTTATCAATTAAGTGGTGATTGCATCCGTCTAATGCTTGAATTCGCCAATCGTGGCGCTGGTAAGGGATCTCTATATCCTGATAACGTCAGAGATCCTAAATTCGCAAACTTAGAGATAATCGCTGAAAAGTACTCAGTAGAAAACTTTTTTGAAAATTATGAAGTGATAAATATGAAGAATGATAAATCTCGCTGGGGTGCTCGATTGAAAAGAAAAGAGGACGTTCCCGACGATAAGATACTCATGTTAGATATTGATTGGCACTCTGGCAAGAACAATGTTCCTCGCTACTCTAAAGATGAGAAGTGGTGTGTCTTTCCGCTATTTTTGAATGGACCTTACATTTCAGGTTCCAATATACTCCCTGCGAATCTCGCAAATTATCATCCTTGGGTATTTAATTGGCCCGAGAAAGCAAAAGAGGTATATTTTCTAATTTTCATTTGCTTTGCAATGTTTCCTTCCTTTTATATCTACTAAACTTGCGAAATTTTCAGATCACTAAATTGAGAAAAAGTTATGAAAGAAATCCAAAGCCAAGTACTTTGGCGATACTTCGCTCAATCATGGATGAAGTAAGAAATATTTTCTCTTGTTATCCACAATATTGTTGCCTCTGTTTCTTATCTTCATTCGTGTATGTAGGTTGGTGTTGAAGTTGCCGGCGAGGAAGAAGCTTCAAAAGCTGCGAGGGTCAAAAGAAAGGGTAAAGACCCTCTTCGCAAGAAAAATCTGCTGCACCGCCTTCTAAAAAACAAAAGACCCATTCTTCTTCTCGCTCAAGTCCTCAATCTAATGAAAGTTCCGATGAAGAAAACGATGATGTAGATATTTCTACCGTGAAGGAGGATCATCCAACTGAATCTCCTATGACGTTATTATCTAATATCTTTTCAGACTCCACGCACGGTCTTGGAGATGACCGCCTCTATGGTATATGCGAAGCTCTCGCAAGTATATGTGATGCTTCTTTACTGGAGGGTAATGAGTCTCTTCAGGGAATCTCCAGATCATTGACTCCCAGCTTCTTGAATGCACTCAGTGCCTTGGTATGTTTATATTTCTTTATTCCTTCATAATTTTAATTTTAAATCATATATTAATAGTTCCTTTATATTTTTTTTATAGTCTGGAAGAGCTTCCTTTGATGTTGCCTCAGATCTTGAGAAGAGGCGTAACAACTTTGAAAAGAAAAATCGTCAGCTTCACAAAAAGACCGAGGAACTAGAAATTGAAGTTGCGACATCTCGCAAGAAGAATGAAAATGAGACTGCTGCTCTTCGCGAAAGAATTCAACAATTGGAAGCTGAATCTTCTACCCAGAAGAATAAAATATCTACCCTTCAAAGTGCTAATCAGCAACTTTATGGTATAAAACTCTTCTCTTTTCTTCGTTTTTACTTTGTCACTTATTTTTCTTTGCCTGACTTATCATTTTTATGAGACATTTATAATCTTTCTGATGAAGCCATCCTTCTCCATTCATTTCCTGAGCCTATGGATAATGATGCTCTTCTCGCTCATCTCAACGAATCTTTAAGTAGTTCGTCAAACAAAATTAACTCTCTTTCATTAAATGAACTTCAAACCAAACTTCATCTCTTAGAAATTGAGCATAGATCTAGTTTAGGTTTAGCCAACCGATTTAAACGTCTATATCTTAGTTCCCATGAGAAAAATAATATTCTAAGGAAGAAAATTAATAGCCTTATAGATGACAAGGATCGCATTGCTAATCAGGGTGCACATGCATTAGAGAAATTCCAAAAAACTCTTCTTGAAGTCCAAATTGAGCGAGATGAATCTTTTCTCCAAAATGCCATACTTAATGAGCGAGAAAATCAAATTCGTTCACTTCTTGTCATAAATAGTGATGATGAATTCGCTTGGGCTGCGAAAGTTCTAGATAATGCCGAAATAACTTAGGTGTTAACGTCAGCCTTCATCTTTGAGCATACCTTGCCTTGGTTAAAGATATGATTTCCGACGAGAGAAGGTTGTTAACTGTTCTTCATTACTTTACCACTTCTTTTTTGTGAAACTACTATTAAGTTACTGACTCATTGCCATTTGTTTGCAGAATCTGAGAAGAGGTTTCAAACTAGAATTAAAGAACTTGAATCTGAGAAAGCACAACTTGCAAAAGACTTCTCTCTTCGCAATGACAAGTATTCCAAGTTGAAGAAGCAACTACAAACTACTGTAGCGAATTTCAATAATGATGCTGTCCGTTTTCGCAATCAAACTATTAAGACAGTTTGCGATGACCATAGTATTCCTCTTTCTTCATATCCTTGTCTTCTTGATGAGGTTCCTGAAAATATACCTTCCTTGGATGTTTCTAATAGTGAAGCTAGCGAAGAAGAGGAGTCCGATAAAGAGTCTGATGAAAAAGAAGAATGAACTGAGAGATAGCTCCATTTTCCTTTTTCTCTTCTTGTGATATTTGTACATTTATCCTTATAGCCTTCCATTTTTGTAATCTCTTAATGTAAATCTATCATATGAAAATAAATAACAAGTTTTTACTCTAATCATTCCCATACTTGCCTCGGTTATTTATTTTCACATGAGAGATTAAATCGATAATCTTTAAATAATAATACTTCTTAGTTTCGCAACTGTTGTTGCTAACTCTTCACAAATGAATGAAGAAATATAGCCATTTTCGCAAGTTTATTTGCTTACTCAATTTCTTGTGTGGTCTTATCTTTATTTATGTTGAAATTCATCATTGCGACAAGATCGCAGGACGTCTTTACATTTTCATGTAATGACCCATTGATCTTGTCTTATCATTGCTCTTGTGTGGTCTTATTTTTCCTTCCTAGTTAAAGGTCTTATTTTGCCACCCCTCATTTTTGCGTCAATGTGACAGGTCTAAATATTCTTATGAACATAAAGTCCCATGACATTGCTGTCTTGCGACAAAATCGCAGGACGTCGTTACACTTTCATGTAATGACCCATTGATCTTGCCTTATCATTTCTTTAGTATTATTGCCTCTGCAGGATGTTTTTGTTGCGACAATATGACAGGCCTAAAAAAATTCTTTCGAACTTAAAGCCCCATGACATTGCCGTCTTGCGACGAAATCGCAGGACGTCTTTACACTTTCATGTAAAGACCCATTGATCTCGTCTTAACCTCGCGTTAGTATTATTGCCTCTTCAGGATCATCGCACAAATATGACAAGCCTAAATTTTCTTGCGAAAATAGAGCCTCATGACATTTGCGTCTTAAGACACTTATCAGCTCCCTAATGGAGGGTGCCGCCCTTATCATCTCCCTGGTTGCCCCTTCAAGGAGGCGTACATCGGCCATACAAGACTAGCTCCTCCCATCCGGTCTTAACAACAACCAGTTGTTTTTCACAGCCTCTTATCCCTTATACCTATAGGGTTTATGGTTACGAGATGACACCCTAAGTGGAGTTTTCTTCGGGCCGAGTGCAGCATGTGCCAAGACTTGCCAAGAATGGCCGAGACACTTCAAATGCCCCAGGCACTCTTGGCTCAACCGTGTACCTCGGCGCCTTGGTCATACACCGACTCCTTGGAAGAGACCCTCGGTCGTCCAACCAGTGGTATAACCTTATATATATAGTTGGAAATCCAAGGTATCTCCCCGGATGGGTTTTATTGACCCCAAATTTTCATGACTCAGTTTCCAGGGGCGGTGTAACCTTTTCCCTGAGCCATGTCAAGAGATACCCCCTTATATGACGCACTTTAGGTCTTACATTTGCCTCTTACGAAATATCATTCGCGAACTAGGGTGTACGCCATAAAGGTTCGTCCCATTCACTCATTCTTTCATTTCTGTCAATTCTTTCAATCATTCATTGATTTTTGACTATTTCTTCTCATTATTTTTGCGAAATTATCGCATAATCTTGCTACATTTGTTGTGATCTCGCTGTAATTATTTAACCAAACTTTCATTATATTCATGTCTCGCGGGACTTTCTTCAATCGTCATATTCTTTGTACTTTTGACATGTCTTTGTCACTCCAAACATTTTTTTTTACGCAACTCTAAAATCAATTATTTATTTCTTACACTTCTTACTCCTATTGCTCTTTGTTTCTTCATTCAGATTTCCTGATATTTCCTTCCCTTTTGCGAGACCATCGCAATTTCCAATTGTTTTCAGGCATTGGTTTCGCAATATATCTTTATCTCTCACTTCTATTGTGTCCACCATCAGTCTTTCTCTTCTTTGTTCTTCTTTGATATTCCGCTTCCAATTCTTCTTTTGAGCAGCCCTTTCCTCGCAAGACTCCACATCAACTTCATAGCACTTTTGTCCCTCATCCCAATCTCCTTTTATAACTCCAACACCACTGGGATGAGGAAATTTGATGCACTGGTGGTAAGTTGATGCTACACCCAAGATCTCATGTAACCAAGGTCGCCCAATTAATACATTATATGGGGATTCCACATCGACTATGCAAAACAAGATTTCAGTTGATAATCCTTTTAGTGGTATTCGCATACGAATTTCTCCTTTAGGTTTATTGGCAGTACCATTAAAACCATAAATCTTATAGGTTGAAGGTATCAAGTCTTCGTCTTTCCCTCCCATAGTCTTGTAAGTGTGGTAAAAAAGGATGTTTACAGAGCTTGTAGTATCAATTAAGATTCCATTTATAGCCCATGAATTTTCTGCCCCATCATCTTCATCATCAACAGGTTTTGGGTTAATTTCCAATCTTACCACTAATGGACTGTCATGCATCTCGCCACCCTCAGGTACCTCTTCTGCGGTAAAAGAAATAATCTGCGTTTGCCATTCTTTTAGTGGCGATGTCTTCGCGATGTTCATTACTTCTCTATTGTCAGCATCTCTTGCGAAAACCCTACTGAGAACACTATCATTAAAATCTTCGATTGTCCTGTACGAATGTACGATAGAATTGCAAAACAAGTTTTTGGCCTTCGCTCCAACTTCTACTACAAACGTTTCTTTCCCTTTTGTTGTATTTACTCTGTGAATTTCTGGAGGTGTTGGTAATGGTTGAGTCTTCTCTTCACATTTTAAGAAATGGTTTAGCTTCCCTTGGTCTATCATTCTGAGGATGATTCTTTTTATATTCCTACAATCATTCGTTAGGTGTCCATGAAAATGGTGATAGGAACAAAATTCATGACTTATGTCACTGGAGGCGGTTCATTCCCCATGTTCCATGGTGCATGGGTATGTTTTCCATCGGGATTATAGCTTCCCATATTTTCTCCACGCTAGCGTTTAGTGGAGGCATCTTGATTTCTTCCCAGACTACCCTATGACCTCGCTGCCCTCTATGATAATTATGCCTCTGAACTCCATAGGTCTCTTGTGGATTATGCCTCTGACCTCCATAGGTTTCTTGCGGTTGATCAAGCCTTTGAATTTTATTATTTCCGTCACGGTTGTAGAAATTTCTTTCTCTTTCAAATTCTTCCTGATCGCGACTTCCCATGGCTACCAACTTTTGCTGACCATCATCTGGTATCCTCATTCCTTGTTGACTTTGCGATGTACTCGCCACAGTGTTTATCAATTTGGGTAACAAACTTGCATTCGCAGCTCCTGAACTTGTATTCGCGACGAGGGTATGATTCCATCTCATTTTGCTTTTCTTCTAGAGCAATATACTCCTCCCGAAGCTCTCGCAACTCGGTCATTGTGATTGTATTCTTGACTCTAAAAATTTGAATATATAACATGATTTTTGTCGCGAACATGGCATTAATGAATGATAAGATGAGATATCTCTCCTCCACACGACCAGCCATTTCGCTACACATTGTCTTCCATCTCACAGTCAGATGCTTCAAACTTTCACCAACCCTTTGTTTTAACCCAAATACATCTTCAATACCAGGTCGCGAGGAAATATTACTTATATATGCCCCTAAAAATATAGCCTGCAAGTGATTGAAAGATGTTATTGTATTCTTGGTAGTCCTTCAAACCATTTCAAAGCTTCTCTGTCAAACTTGATGCAAAATATTTGCACAATATAGCATCATGATTCTCCCATTATAACATACATCTCATATAAGCTTTGATATGCTATATCACACAAGTTGTTCCATCGAAAACCCTGGTTAATGTTGGTAAGTTGCACTTTGGTGGTATTCCTCCTAATTGTATCTCTTGTGTGAACGGAGTTTTCGCAGCTTCTTCTATGGCTTCATCCAACTGTCTCTTTCCTCCTCCCCTTTTGCTGTTCATCATTCCTCTCATTTCTGCCAATTCTCTCAAAATTTGTTCATTTACATCAGAATTTGAATCTATTGGTCTTTTTAGTTCCGCTTCTCTTCTCCTGCGTTCATGTCTGCTTTGACTTTCTTGTTCATCATTCTCTTCTCGTCTTTCTCTGCGATCTTCTCCTTCACTTCTTTTCACGAATTCGCACACCATTATATCTATCAATTTCTCTTCTTTGTTGCCTATCAGCTCTCCTTTGTGCTCTTTCATATTCTTCATTAATATTATCATTGTTGCGATTTTGTTCTCGCCTTCTTTCTCGATTATCATGATTATTACGGCAAATTGCCTCTTCTAACTCCTGTTCTTCCATTTTGCTCTCAATCTTTCTCTCTCGCAAGCTAGACGTGCTTGTTCAACATAATGTCTTTCAATTTCATCCTCAATCTCTTTTTGCTTCCTCCGTGCTTCTCTCCCATGCAATATTCTTCTTCCTTCTTCTTGATTTTCTTTATCAACTGGATTATTCTGCCTCTGACGCTGCCTATTTCCTTGATTTCCATCATTCTGCCCATTTTGAAGAGTCTCTGGACGTGGAATATAACGATCTTCCATCATTTCTCTTCTCTCACAATGTTCTATGCCGGATTTTGCGTTTCTTCTTGGTTTTCTTCATCAGCATTTTTCGTAGGTAAAATTCTCCTTCTTTCCTCTCTAACCGATCTTGAGCTTGACCTTGTAGTGCTTCTCGACCTTTGTTTTTGTAATCTCATGTTTTCCATCCTCAACTCATGATTGTGTCTTGTCAAATTTGCACGTTCCTCTGCCTCTAATCGTCTTTCTTCATGTATTGTTTGTCTCACGCGTCTCTAATCTTTGCGATCTCTTCATTTCCATGAATTTTTCTCCAATCCCTTCTCGGTTTCTCTCCTCTTGTCCATTGTTTACCAATTGTTGTTCTTCTCCCCTTTCGTCCTGAGTCGATCTCCAAGTATGCACGCTTACTCTATCATAATCCACAGTTCTATCCGCTCTTTGGTTGAATTGGTGATTGAATTTGATTTTCTTCATTATTCCTTATGTTCCTTCTTGAGGATTCTCCCATTTCATTTCTCCCTTCTCCAGCAAGTCTCCTACTCCTTCTAACAGTTGTTGGTTGCTCGGATGCATTTCTCCTTCTAGCCATTTCTTGATTTTGGTAAACTGTTGAAAATTATATGAAATTCCTTCCCTACTACTCCAAATTCTTTCAAATCACGATGTCAATCCTTACTCTCTCCCTGTTTCTAGCGCCAATATGTAGTTGCGGGAAATCCTACACTACACCCCTCACAAGAATCCACACAACTAAGACATTTGAAGATGAACAATTATGATTTTTATTGATTAATTCCTTGAATGTTTACAAGATAAAATGGAAAAGAGCTAAAGAAATTACAATCACTACAAACTTTCTCTCTCCTAATGACTTGCCTAACACACGGAAAAAGATCCCTCTCAACAGTCCTGCTCGACTCCTTATATAGGGTATTACACAATGGATGACAGCTAAGCTGTCCTTTATTTTCGGGAATGACTTGCGAAATATCGCAGACGTTCAAATATATACTCTCGCAAGTTTCCTAAATATCGCTAAGTCTTCACATCTTTCTCGTGTTTTGGCTTTCATTGCGTCATTTATATTACTCATTTGCGACACTTTCACAATATCGTCGTTTATTGATCTCGCGAGGTATTGTTGTTGCGATATTCTGATCCTACACATCCAAGGTTACCAGACGACGCATGGTAACCTTTGGCCCGAAAAAATAAGTTTGGCCACGCCAAACCATGCCATGCCATGCCAACGGCATGCCAACCTAGCTGCGCCACCATGCTGGCCTTCCCTACGCGGCTACCAAAAACAAAGGCGTACGACGATCAACGGTACCCCCTTCAATCCCAGGAGCAAATCCTAGCCATCCAAGGTTACCAGACGACGCATGGTAACCTTTGGCCCGAAAACCTAAGTTTGGCCACGCCAAACCATGCCATGCCAACGACATGCCAACCTAGCCGCGCCACCATGCTGGCCTTCAATCTCATGCTTCGACCCAGATATCAAGATGGTAGAAGCAGACGATCCGCTCATGGATCGACGACTCAGTTACCAGGCGACTCGATTATAGTCATGACACGACAAGGGATGACTGGGGACTTCCCAGAGGGTAGAAGCAAACGATCCGCCCGAGAATCAACGAATCGGTTATCGATAACTCGCAACGATCGGGGACTTTCCACAATCACGGCGGTGCTTCCCATAAAACTCGGTTTTACACCCGGAAGGTTTCCTTTTCATCAGGAGACCTAAAAAACCAAGTAAGTCCTACCTAGACAAGATATGTGGTTTGCTTTTTTCGAGTTTTCACGGAAATGATAAAACCAATAGCCATGTTATGTTTCATCCCATGTTATCTACCTAATGCACAGTTCTATGGTTTTCCTGGGATGCCTGCAACACTTTCAATCATAACCAAAAATAGCCTCATCCTAAAACGGTTCATCCCGAATAATAATCCAAAACCCTCATATCTAACACTTGTCTATCAACCCAAAAAATCCAGAAAATTAGAACCATGAACTAGGCGTTTCATTTGCCTTTCAAAAAAAAAAAAAAAAAAAACCTAAAAATAAGAAGTTCGTAAGAGGAAATGCATTCAAGGAAAGTTTTTCAACAATGGCTTACTCTTCTTAGCAAGAGCCTCCTTCGTGCTTTGAAGAGCCGCCCTTTTCAACTTCAGCTTCCTGGACAATTTTTCGATTTCCGCTTCCTGCTTTTTCACCATTGTAGTTGCAGGAAATCCCACAATACACCCCTCACAAGAATTTACTTTACTAATCCATTTGAAGATGAGTAATTATATATTTTTATTAATAATCTTCTTGAAATGTTTACAAGGATAGATAGAACAGAGCTAAAGAAATTACAATCACTCTTAATTTTCTCTCTCCTAATGACTTGCTTAGCAATTCTAAAAGAACTCTCCCTACAACAGACTAATTCAACCCTTTATATAGGGTAATACACAGTGGATGACAGCTAAGCTGTCCTTTATTTTCGGGAATAACTCGCGAAGTGTCGCGAGTGTTATAAACATTTTTCCTTGCGAAACTCCTAAATCTCGCCAAGTCTTCACATTTTTCTCATGTTCTGGCTTTCGTCATCTATTGCGTCATTTATATTTCTTCCCTGCGACGCCTTCGCAATGTAGTCGTTTATTACTCTCGCGAAGTATGGATGTCGCGATATTCTGCTCCTACATCTTGCCTCTTCTCATGTCTTTTCTGCGAAGGAGAAAATGTCATGAGAATTTATATTTTAAAATGCCGCAATTGCTCATCTTCTTCTCGCGATTGCTCACTTTTATCCTTTTTATTCATGTACGGAATTTATTACAGGTGTTTCTTCTTCCACTCTTTTCTTGACACGTCTCTTTCAACCACTTATTCTTGACCATTCACGTCCCATCTCGCTTTAAATGCATTTGTTTTCTCGAGGATCCTCTTCTCTATATATAGTTTTCTTACCCTTCTCTTTTTCTCTTTTATTTTCCCTCTGCAACTTTCCTTTAACTTCCTTCCTTTGCAATTTGCGTTTCTGCTACTGTAAATCCCTTTTTCCTTCTCTTGAGTTTCGCTTCTCACTTCATTCCCATACTCTAATAATGGCTTCACTTGGTCGTACATACGCACCCCTTTTCAATGATGTTCCAAGAAGTTACAGGAAAAGGGTTTTATCTTATCAACCATTCCTGATCAAGAATCTTCATCTATACTTTCTGCAAAAAATTTTTTTGATCATCAATGTAATGATCATAAAATCATAGTCTCGCTAGGTCAACTCCTCGCAGGACTCCCCCTTCCTCTATACAATCCCGAGATACCATTATTCTATGAAATCCTTGCTCATGAAAAATTCTCGCGAGCTGTTTATCAGTTGAGTGGCGACTGTATCCGTTTAATGCTTGAATTCGCCAACCGTGGCGCTGGTAAAGGATCTTTATATCCTGATAATGTCAAAGATCCTAGATTCGTAAATTTAGAGATAGCCGCTGAGAAGTATACTGTAGAGAACTTCTTTGCGAATTATACAGTTATAAATATGAGAAATGATAAATCTCGCTGGGGTGCTCGACTGAAGAAAAAAGATAATGTTGATGCTGATAAACTGCTCATGCAAGATATTGACTGGCATTCGGGCAACAATAGTACTCCTCGTCATTCCAAAGATGATAAATGGTGGGTTGTTCCTTTATTTTTGAGTGGACCTTACATCGCAGGTTCACATGTTCTTCCTGCACACCTCGCGAATTATCATCCTTGGGAGTTTAAGTGGCCTGAGAAGACAAAAGAGGTATATTTCCTTTTTCAATTTCGCTTTGCGACATTTTCTTCCTTTTTTACTTATTAAACTTTCCAAAAATTTTAGATTGCCAGAATGAGAAAGAAGTATAAAGAAGATCCAAAGGCGAGTACCCTGGCGATACTCCGATCGCTCACGGATGAAGTAAGAAACATTTTCTTTTGTTATTTTAAACAATATTGTTGCCTCTGTTTCTTATCTTCATGCGTGTACGAAGGTTGATGTTGAAGAAGCTGAAGCTGCTAAGGTTAAAGGCAAGGATAAAATCACTTTTCGCAAGAACAAGTCTTCTGCTCCGCTTTCTAAAAAACGGAAAACCCATTCCTCTTCTCATTGTAGTTCTCAATCCAATGAGAGTTCTGATCAGGATGAAAATGTGGTTGGTATTTCCTCCGCGAAAGAGAATCACTCGACTACTTCTGCTATGGCGCAATTGTCTAGTGTTTTTTCTGATTCCATGCAAGGAATGGGAGATGATCACTTATCTGCAACTTGAGAGTTCTGATCAGGATGAAAATGTGGTTGGTATTTCCTCCGCGAAAGAGAATCACTCGACTACTTCTGCTATGGCGCAATTGTCTAGTGTTTTTTCTGATTCCATGCAAGGAATGGGAGATGATCACTTATCTGCAACTTGCAAAGCTCTCGCGAATATTTGCGATGCCCCGCTATTAGAGGATAATGAATCTTTTCGCGGAGTTCCACTTGAATGCTCTCAATGCTTTGGTATATTCATATTCCTTTGCTTCTCTGTAATTTCTATTATAAGCTTTATCTTTAAAAATTTCTTTATTTTCCTTTATAGTCTGGGAGAGCTTCCTTTGTTGTTGCCTCAGATCTCGAGAAAAGACGCGACAACCTTGAGAAGAAAATTTTCCAACTTAAAGAGAAGATCCGAGAACTAGAAATTGAGGTTGCGATGTCTCGCAAGAAAGATGAAAGAATTCAACAATTGGAAATCAATCGCTTCTCGGAAGACTAAGATGTCTACTCTCCAAAGTGCAAACCAAAGAACTTTATGGTACAAAACTTTTACTCTTCAAGTCGTCTTTATTTTATCATCCGCTTTTCTTTGCCTCGATTTATTATTTTCGCAGACATATATAATCTCTCTGAAGAAGCCATTCTTCTCCATTCATTTCCGAGCCTATGGATAATGATGTTCTTCTTACTCACCTCAACGAATCCTTAAGTAACTCGTCAAACAAAATTGATTCCCTTCCATTAAATGAACTTCAAACCATATCGTCTTTTAGAGATTGAACATAGATCTAGTTTAGGTTTAGCCAACCGATTTAAACAAATGTATCGTGATTCCCATAAGAAAACCAAAACCTTAAGGAAGAAAATTAGTGGTCTTATAGATGACAAAGACCGCATTGCTAATAAAGGTGCATAGGCATTAGCAAAATTTCAAAAATCTCTTCTCGAAGTACAAATTGAACGAGATGAATCCCTTCGTCAGAATGCCATACTTGTGGAGCGAGAAGAGCAAGTTCGTTTTCGCTTCTTGTTATAAATAATGGTGATGAGTTCGCTTGGGCTGCGAAGGTTCTAGATAATGCCAGGAATAACTTAGGTGTTGATGTTAGTCTTCATACTGAGCATACTGCCTTGGTTAAAGATATGATATCTGACAGAGAAGGTTGTTTATTATACTTTACTGCTCTTTATCTGTGTAGTACTGTTATAGTGTCGTTAACTCATTATCATATGTTTTGCAGAATCTTAGAAGAGATTTCAAACAAGGATTGAAGAACTTGAGTCTGAAAAAGGGGAACTCGCAGAAGGCCTTTCTCTTCGCAATAATAAGTATTCTAAGTTGAAGAAACAACTGCAAGCTACAGTGGCGAATTTCAACAATACTGCTGTTCGTTTTCGCAATCAAACTATTGAAATGGTTTGCAATGATCACCGCATTCCTCTTAGTTCATATCCTTGTCTTCGCGATGTTATTCCTGAAGATACGCCTTTCTCGGATGTCTCTGATAGTGAAGCTAGCGAAGAAGAAGATTCTGGCGAAAGGAATGATGGAACTGAAGAATCTGACCAAGAAGAAGAATCCTCAAAGAAATAACTTCTTTTTCTTCTTTTGCTTCTTGTAATACACATACTCTTTCAATCTTCTTGGATTGTCAAATATGAATTCAATCTTCGTTTTCTTTACTTGCGCGTATTCGTCAAGCAACTCTTCTTTATAATTCAACTGACCATCATTATGAATACATAAATCCATCATGTGGAAATGAATAACAAGATTTTATCCTATTCATTCCCATACTTTCCTCTGTTATTCATTTTCAAATGAGTGATTTGACCAATTATATCTGAGTAATGAAATCTCTGACTTCATCCTTTATTATTTGTAACTCTATGATGGAACATAATCATTTTCGCAAGCTTACTCGCTTCCTAAATTGTATATATGTCTGTATCTTTAGTTATGTTGCAGTTCATTATTGCGACAAGATCGCAGGATGTCTTTACGAATGAAGAAATCCATTGATCTTGTCTTATCATTCTTGTGTGGTCTTATTTTGCCTTCCTAATTAAAGGTCTTATTTCGCCACCCCTCGTTGCGACAAAATCGCAGGACGTCATTACATTTTCATGTAATGACCCATTGACCTTGTCTTATCATTTGTTAAGTATTTTTTCCTCTGCAGGATATTTTATCTGCGACAATATGACAGGCTTAAATACTCTTGCGAGTGTGAAATCCCATGACATTGCCGCTTTGCGACGAAATCGCAGGACGTTTTTGCATTTTCATGCAAAAACCCATTGATCTCGCCTTATCCTTGCATCAGTATTATTGCCTCTACAGATCATTGCACAAATATGACAAGCCTAACTTTCCTTGCGAAAATAAAGTCTCATGACATTTGCGTCTTTTGACACTTATCAGCTCCCTAATGGAGGGTGCCGCCCTTATCTTCTCCCTGGTTGCCCCTTCAAGGAGGCGTACATCGGCCATACAAGACTAGCTCCTCCCATCCGGTCTTAACAACAACGGTCGTTTTGTGACCTCTTATCCCTTATACCTATATGGTTTATGGTTACGAGACCTTGCACCCTAAGTGGAGTTTTCTTCGGGCCGAAAAGATATACCAAGACTTGCCAAGAATGGCCGAGACACTTCAAATGCCCTGTGCACTCTTGGCTCAACCGTGTACCCCGGCGCCTTGAGCATACAGTGACTCCTAGGAAGAGATCCTCGGGCGTCCAACCAGGGTATAACCTTATATATATAGTTGGAAATCCAAGGTATTGTAGTTGCAGGATTTCCCACACTACACCCCTCACTCAAATGTTGCTAAATCAACTCATTTGAAGATGAAGAATGATATGTTTATTAATTGTTTTCTTGAAAGATTTACAAAGAAATATGGAACAAAGCTAAAGAAATTACAATCACTCTTTACTTTCTCTCTCCTAATGACTTGTTTTACAATTCAAAAACACCTCCCCTTCAACAGACTTACTCGACCCTTTATATAGGGTATTACATAGTGGATGACGGTTATCTGTCCTTATTTTCGGAAACGTCTCGCGAATGCTCGCGAATGTACAATTGTTTGCCTTCGCGACACTCTTAAATCTCGCCAAGTCTTCACACTTTCCTCAAGTTCTAACTGTTGTCATCTATTACGTCATTTATTTACCTTCATTCGACTCCTTCGCGACGCGGTCGTTTATTAATCTCATGAAGTATTCTTTGTCGCGATATTCTAGTCCTACATCTTGCCTCTTCTCATGTCTTCTCTGTGAAGAAGAGAATGTCATGAGAACCTATATTTTAAAGTGCTGCAACTGCTTATCTTTATCTTGCGATTGTTTATTTTCACTCGTTTTGTTTGTGTACGGAATTTATTACAGGTGTTTCTTCTTCCACTCTTTTCTTGACACGTCTCTTTCAACCGATTATTCTTAACCATTCACGTCCCTTCTCTCATTAAATGCATTTGTTTTCTCGAGAACTCTCTTCTCTATATATAGTTTTCTCCTCTTTCTCTTCTTCTCTTTTTATCTTCCCTCTGCAACTTTTCTTCACCTTTCTCCTTCCGTAATTTGCGCTTCTGCTACTGCTTCCTTTTCAATTCTTCACTTTCCCCTTCATTCCTATACTCTGATAATGGCTTCACTTGGTCGTATATACGCTCCTCATTTTACTGATCTTCAAAAGAAATTACAGGAAAAAGGTTTCACTTTATCTACCATTCCACATCAAGAATCCTCATCTATGCTTTCTGCAAAATTATTTTACGATCATCAATGTGATGATCGGGATAATTATAGTCTCGCTAGGTCAACTCCTCGCAGGGCTCCCCATTCCTTTGTATAATCCCGAAATACCATTATTTTATGAGATTCTCGCTCACGAGAAATTCTCGCGGGCTATTTATCAATTGAACGGCGATTGTATTCGCCTGATGCTTGAATTCGCCTCTCGTGGTGCCGGTAAAGGATCTTGATATCCTGACAATGTTAGAAATCCCCAATTTGCGAATATACCAATAGTTGCCGAGAAGTATACTGTGGATAATTTCTTTGCAAATTATTTAGTCATAACTATGAGAAACGATAAATCTCGCTGGGGTGTTCGATTGAAGAAAAATGATAACGTTGATGCTGACAAATTGCTCATGCAGGACATTGACTGGCATTCGGGTAAAAATAATATCCCTCGCTACTCCAAAGATGAAAAGTGGTGGGTTGTTCCTCTCCTTCGAGTGGACCTTATATCGCAGCTCACATGCACTCCCGGCCAATCTCGCGAATTATCATCCTTGGGAATTTAAGTGGCTGAGAAGACAAAAGAGGTATATACATATCATTCATTTTAGATTTGCTTTGCTATGTCTTCCATTTCTTTCCTTCATTAACTTTTTAGAAAAATTTTAGGTCATCGAGAATGAGAAAGAAATACAAAGAGGATCCTCGACCAAATATCCAAAGCGATACTTCGATCACTCACGGATGAAGTAAGAAACATTTTCTTTTGTTATTTTAAACAATATTGTTGCCTCTGTTTCTTATCTTTATTCGTGTGTGAAGATTGGTGTCGAAGAAGTTGAAATCGCAAAGATCAATGATGGAAAAGCTGAAGTTGCGAAGGCTAAAGGCAAGAACAAGGCCATTTCTCGCAAGGACAAATCTTCTGGCCCATCCTCCAAAAAACGGAGACTCCAACCTCCTTCACATTCTAACTCCCAATCTAGCGAGAATTCGGGAGATGAAAATGAGATTGGCACCTCTTCTGCTATGGCGCTTTTATCTAATGTTTTTACCGATTCTATGCAAGGCTTTGGCGATAGCAACTTGTCTGCTACTTGCGAGACTATCGCTAAGATCTGTGATGCCCCATTATTGGAGGATATCGAGTCTTTCCGCGGAGTTTCTCGAACAGTGACACCCAGCCTTTTAAATGCTCTCAATGCTTTGGTATGTTCACATCTCTTTACCTCTCTGTGACTCTGTTCTTTTCTTTAATTATTTCTCTATTTTCTTTTACAGTCTGGGAGAGCCGCTTTTGTTGCTACCTCAGATCTTGAGAGAAGACGCAACAATGTTGAAAGGAAAAATTTGCAATTGAACAAGAGAATTCGAGAACTAGAAATTGAGGCTGCGTCATCTCGCGATAAGGATGAACGAATTAAACAACTGGAGGCTGAACTTACTTCTCAACAAGATAGAGTATCTACTCTTGAAAGCGCAAACCAACAGCTTTATGGTATAGCAATCTTTATTCCTCAATTTTCTTTTATTTTACCATTTACTTTTCTTTGCCTAACTTACTATTTTCACAAACATATATAATCTCTCTGAAGAATCCATTCTTCTCCATTCATTTCCCGAGCCCATGGATGATGATGTCCTCCTTGCTCGCCTCAATGAATCCCTAAGTAGTTCTTCAAATGATGCTAACCTTCTTTCATTAAAGGATCTTCAATCCAAACATCATCTCTTAAAAATCGAGCATAGATCTAGTTTAAGTTTGGCTAATCTTTTTAAACGAAAGTACGTTGACTCCAAGAAGAAAACCAAAATTTTAAGGAAGAAAATTAGCGATCTCATAGATGAGAAAGATCGCATTACTAACAGAGGTGCACATGCATTAGAAAAATTTCAAAAATCTCTCCTTGAAGTGCAAGTTGAGCGAGATGAACTCCTTCGTCAGAATACCATGCTTAGCGAGCGAGAAGACCAAATTCGTTCACTTCTTGTCATAAATAATGATGATGAATTTGCCTGGGCTGCGAAGGTTTTAGATAATGCTAGAAATAACTTAGGTGTTGATGTTAGTCTTCACACCGAGCAAAATACCTTAATCAAGGATATGATCTTTGAAAGAGAAGGTTGTTTGTTATACTTCTTTACTTTTCTGTTATTTTTTCCCTTTTGTATTATTAACTCATTTCCTCATGTTTTCAGAATCTGAAAAGAGATTTCAGACAAGGATTGGAGAACTTGAAGCCGAAAAAGAGCGTCTCGCAAAGGATCTCTCTCTTCGCGAAAACAGATATTCAAAATTGAAACAGCAATTCCAAACTACAGTGGCGAATTTTAATAATGATGCTGTTCGTTTTCGCAATCAAGCTATGGAAATAGTTTGTAAGGACCACAACATCCCTCTTCATTCATATCCCTTTCTCACTGAAGAAGTTCCCGAGAACTTGCCTGTCTCAGATGTTTCTGATAGTGAAGCTAATGAAGAAGAAGAATTTGATGACGAGAGTGATGGAACCAAAGAATCAGATGAAGAAGAAGAAACCCAAGAATCAGATGAAGAAGAAGAACCAGCAAAGAAATAACTTCTCTTTCTTCTTTGATTTCTTGTAATATCTGTATACATATATCTTTGACTATTGAATGTAAATTTCAACTTTTGCTCCCTTTGTTCAGATATATTAATCAAACAACCCTTCTTTATAATTATAACTTCACACTTGTTCATAAGATATAATCAACCTCTGCGAGTTTCATAAGATATAATCAACTTTCGAGTTAAATAATTTAATCATTTCGCGATTTATATATATATTTTTTTTTTTTTTTTTTTTTTTTTTTGGAGATATCCCCGCGACAAGATCGCAAGATATCTTCATGGATTAAGAAATCTATTGATCTTGCCTTATCATTATTTGTGTGGTCTTATTATGCCTTCCTAAGTAAAGGTCTTATTTTGCCACCCCTCATTGCGACAAGGTCGCAGGACGTCTTTACATTTTCATGTAATGACCCATTGATCTTGTCTTATCGTTTCTTAAGTATTTTTGCCTCTGCAGGATATTGTATTTGCGACAATATGACAGGTTTAAATGTTCTTGCGACCATAAAATCCCATGACATTGTCGTCTTTGCGACGAAATCGCGGGGACGTTCTTACACTTTCATGTAAAAACCCATTGATCTCGTCTTACCCTCGCGTTAATATTATTGCCTCTGCGGGATCATTGCACAAATATGACAAGCCTAAATTCTCTTGCGAGAATAAAGGCTCATGACATTTGCGTCTTTTGACACTTATCGGCTCCCTAATGGAGGGTGCCGCCCTTATCTTCTCCCCTGGTTGCCCCTTCAAGGAGGCGTACATCGGCCATACAAGACTAGCTCCTCCCATCCGGTCTTAACAACAACCAGGTTGTTTCGCAGCCTCTTATCCCTTATACCTATATGGTTTATGGTTACGAGACTGCACCTAAGTGGAGTTTTCTTCGGGCCGAGTGCAGCATGTGCCAAGACTTGTCAAGAGTGGTAAGGAAGTTCCATGCTCCCGCACTCTTGACTCAACCGTGTACCTCGGCGCCTTGGTCATACACGACTCCTTGGGAAAGACCCTCGGGCGTCCAACCAGGGTATAACCTTATATATATAGTTGGAAATCCAAGGTATCTCCCAGGATAGGCTTTCATGGACCCCAAATTTCCATGACCCGAGGTTTGGGAGCGGTGTAACCTTCCACCGAGCCATGTTAAGAGATACCCCCTTATATGACGTACTTTAGGTCTTACATTTGCCTCTTGCGAAATATCATTCGCGAACTAGGTGTACGCCATAAAGGTTTGTCCCATTCACTCACTCATTCATTTTATCAATTTATTCAATCATTTGTCTGCGAAAGTATCGCACAATCTCATTTCCATTATTCAATAGATTTGAACATATTCTTCATGGCGAGATTCTCGCACAATGTTTCCGCCACCATTATCTCTGCTTCTTATCCTTATCATACTTTCATCACTAAATTGTTATCTTTTCTCACAATTATTCATTTTTTACACCTTTTATTCTTACTTCCTTCTGCTTCCGCATCATTCCACCATTTCAATGTCTCCTTTGCATCATGATACTCGAGTTATTTTTGTGCGGTCACTTGCAAACATCTCTTCTTCTTTTGTTTCTATGGCATCTACCATTAATCTTTCTTTTCTTTGTTCATCCTGTACATTCTTCCTCCAACCTTTCTTTTTTGCTGTTCTCTCTTCGCAACTTTCTACATCCACCTCATAACACCTTTGTCCCTCTATCCAATCTCCTTTTATAATCCCAACACCGCTAGGATGTGGAAATTTTATGCACTGATGGTACGTCGAAGCTATTCCCAGAATTTGATGAAGCCATGGTCTTCCAATCAATGCATTGTAGGGAGATTCCACATCAACTACACAAAACAAAATATCAGTCGATAACCCCTGCAAGGGTATCCTCATGTGCACTTCGCCTTTGGGCTTGTTCGCGGTACCATTGAAACCATATATTTTGTATGTTGAAGGGATCAAGTCTTCATCTCTTCCTCCCATAGTTTTGTAAGTATGGTAAAAAAGAATGTTGACTGAACTGCCAGTATCGATCAATATTCTATTGATTGCCCAACAATTTTCCGCTTCATCATCTTCGCCATCAATGGGTTTTGGATTAATTTCCAGCTTCACAACCAGTGGGCTATCATGTATTTCTCTTCCTTTGGGTACTTCTTCAGCCGAGAAAGAAATAATCTGCAGTTGCCACTCTTTTAGCTGCGATGTCTTCGCAACACTCATCACTTCTTTATCATCAGCATCCCTCACGAAAACTCTACTAAGTACAGTGTCATGAAAATCTTCAATAGTGCGGTATGAGTGGACAATGGAGTTGCAAAACAAATTTTTAGCCTTTGTCCCAACTTCTATAACAAATGTTTCTTTTCCCTTCGCCGGTACGGGGGTGGTAAATGTTGAACTTTCTCTTCTTCTTTTAAAAGTGATTTAACTTTCCTTGATCAATCATTCTTAGGATAATTCTCTTGATATTTCTGAGTCATTTGTTAGGTGCCCATGAAAGCGATGGTAAGAACAGAACTCATGACTTCTATCTCGGTGGTGGCTCACTTCCCATGTTCCATGGTGCTGGTATATTTTCCATCAAAAGTATTGCTTCCCATATCTTTTCCACCTTTGGCATTCAATGGCGACATTTTAATTTCCTCCCACACTACTCTGCGACTGACTTGTCCTCTATGATAATTCTGCCTCTGGCCTCCATAAGTCTCTTGCGAGTTATACCTTTGACCTCCATAGGTTTCTTGTGGTTGATCAAGTCTTTGAATTTTATTGTTTCCGCCACGGTTGTAGAAATTTCTTTCTCTTTCAAGCTCCTCTTGATCGCGACTTCCCATAGCTACTAACTTTGGTTCTATATCAATTGCTTTTCTTTCTTGTTGACCTTGCGATGTGCTCGCCACTGTGTGTATTAGTTGAGGTAATAAACTTCCATTCGCAACATTAGAATTTGTGTTCGCCATTTGGGTAAGATTCCATCTCGTTCTGTCTTTCTTCTAAAGCAATATATTCCTCCTGGAGCTCTCGTAATTCAGTCATTGTAATTGTATTCTTAACTCTGAAAACCTGAACATATAATAGATTGGTTGCGAACATAGCATTTATGAACGACAGTATGAGGTATCTTTCATCTACCCTTAGGCCATCTCACTGCACATCGTCTTCCATCGACAGTTAAATGTCTCAAACTCTCGCCAACTCTTTGTTTCAGTCCAAATACATCTTCAATGCCAGGTCGCGAAGAGTTGTTACTTATATACGCCCCCAGGAATATAGCCTGTAAATGATTAAAGGATGTGATCGTATTCCTTGGTAAACCCTCAAACCATTTCAATGCTTCTCTGTTAAACTTGACGCAAAATATTTGCATAATATAGCGTCATGGTTTTCCCATTGTAGCATACATCTCACATAAGCTTTGATGTGTTGTATCTTTGCACAAGTGGATCCATCAAAAATCTTTGGTTACTTAGTGGTAAGTTGCATTTTGGGGGTATTCCTCCTAACTGCACTTCTAATGTAAAAGGATTTTTTCGCAGCCTCCGCGATAGCTTCATCTAACTGCCTTCTCCCTCCTCCTTCTCTTCTGTTGTTCAATATTCCTCTCATCTCTGCCAATTCTCGGAGAATTTGTTCATTTGCCTCAGAATCTGAATTGATCGGTCTCTTTAATTCTGCTTCTCTCTTTCTTCGTTCGTGTCTACTTTTTTGTATTCTTTCGTATTTTTCGTTAATGTCTCCATCATTGCGATTTCGCTCACGCCTCCTCTCTCGATTATCATGGTTATTCTGCCGGATCGCTTCTTCTAATTCCCGATTTTCCATTTCTGCTCTCAATATCTCTCTCTCGCGAGCTATACGTGCTTGCTCAATGTAATGCTTTTCAATATCATCTTCAATTTCTTTTTGTTTCCTTTGAGTTTCTCTCCCATGTAGTGTTCTTCTTTTTTCCTCCTGATTTTCTTCATTAATTGGGTTATTCTGTTCTCGAGGTTGCCTATCTTCTTGATTTCCATCATCGTGATTGTTTACCAAAATATAACGATTTTCTATTAGTTCTCTCTCTTCGCGATCTCCTTCGCCATGACTTAACTCTCTTTCCAAATTTTCTTCATTAATGTTTTCTACAGGCAATGTTCTCCTCCCATTTTCTCTACTCGATACTGATCTCGATCTGTTTCTACTTCTTGACCTTCTGTTTTGCAGCCTCCTATTTTCCATCCTCAACTCGTGGTTTTGCCTTGTTAGATTCGCGCGTTCTTCTGCTTCTAACCGTCTTTCTTCGTGTATTGTTTGTCTCAGCGCTTCTAATGCCGCGATTTCTTCATTTCCACGAATTGTTTCTCCCATCTCTTCTCGATTTCTCTCTTCCTGTCTATCATTCATCAATTATTGTATTTCTTCTCTTTCTTCCGTAGAATCTGATCTCCATGTATGCACGCTCACTCTATCATAATCGATTACTCTGTTTAGTGCTGGTTGAATTGGTGGTTGTGTTGATGGTTGAATTGGTGGTTGTGTTGATGGTTGAATCGGATCTTCTTCTCCATTTCTTGCATCTATCCTTGATGGTCCACCTACTTCATTTCTTCTTTCTACCACTAATCTTCCACTTCTCCTTACGATCGTTGGTAGTTCTGATGCATTCTTTCTCCTAGCCATTTCTCAATTTTGGTAATTTGTTAAAAATTATTCAAGATTTCTTTTTGTTATCCCTAATTCTTCCAATTCACAAGGTTGATCTTCTTCAATCCCTGTTTCTAGCGCATATGTATTTGCAGGATTTCCCACACTACACCCCTCACTCAAATCTGCTAAATCAACTCATTTGAAGATGAAGAATGATATGTTTATTAATTGTTTTCTTGAAAGATTTACAAAGAAATGTGGAACAAAGCTAAAGAAATTACAATCACTCTTTACTTTCTCTCTCCTAATGACTTGTTTTACAATTCAAAAAGACCTCCCCTTCCACAGACTTACTCGACCCTTTATATAGGGTATTACATAGTGGATGACAGTTATACTGTCCCTTATTTTCGGAAACGTCTCGCGAATGTACAATTGTTTGCCTTCGCGACACTCTTAAATCTCGCCAAGTCTTCACACTTTCCTCAAATTCTAACTGTTGTCATCTATTACGTCATTTATTTACCTTCATTCGACTCCTTCGCGACGCGGTCGTTTATTAATCTCGCGAAGTATTGCTATCGCGATATTCTAGTCATACAGGTATCTCTCCCGGATAGGCTTTCATGGGCCCCAAATCTCCATGACTCAGGTTCCAGGAGCGGTGTAACCTTTCCCCTGAGCCATGTCAAGAGATACCCCCTTATATGACGCACTTTAGGTCTTACATTTGCCTCTTGCGAAATGTCATTCGCGAACTAGGGTGTACGCCATAAAGGTTCGTCCCATTCACTCACTCTTTCATTTTGTTAATTCATTCAATCATTCATTTTGTTTGCGAAACTATCGCACAATCTTACATTGTTTAATCATTTTTGTTTTTCAATTCTTCAATCAAATTGTCATACAATCTTAGTGGCGAGATCCTCGCATATTTCTTCTTCAATTATTGTTTCTTCCTCTTACTCTGAACAATCTTTTGTTGTTGCTTTTTGATGATTATTCACTTCTTACACTTTTTTGCTCCTGCTACTCTCTGCCTCTGCACCATTCAAAACAAATTTTTAGCTTTCGATCCAACTTCTATTACGAATGTTTCTTTTCCCTTTGTTGAATTTGTTCTGTACATTTCTGGCGGTGGTGGTAATGGCTGAACTTTCCCTTCACTTTTTAGAAAATGACTTAGCTTTCCTTGGTCAATCATTCTAAGGATGATTCTTTTATATTTGGCGAGTCATTTGTTAAGTGTCCATGAAAAGCGGTGGTAAAGAAGAACCCCGTGACTTCTATCACTTGGTGGTGGCTCATTCCCCATGTTCCATGGCGCAGGTATGTTTTCCATCAAGAGTATAGCTTCCCATATCTTTTCCACACTAGCATTTAATGGTGGCATTTTGATTTCTTCCATACTACTCTGTGACGTCGGCTTTGACCTCCATGATAATTCTGCCTTTGACTTCCATAAGTTTCTTGCGGATGATCAAGTCTCTGAATTTTGTTATTGCCGCCACGGTTATAGTAATTTCTTTCTCTTTCAAACTCTTCTTGATCTCGGCTTCCCATAGCTACTAACTTTGGTTGTTCATCATTTATCACTCTTTCTTGCTGCCCTTGCGAGGTACTCGCCACTGTGTGTATTAATTTGGGTAACAAACTTGCATTCGCAGCATTTGAACTTGTATTCGCAACCGGGTACGACTCCACCTCATTTTGCCTTTCTTCCAAAGCAATATATTCCTCTTGCAGTTCTCGCAGCTCCGTCATCGTGATCGTATTCTTGACTCTAAAAATTTGAATATATAGCAAATTGGTTGCGAACATAGCGTTTATAAATGATAAAATGAGATATCTTTCATCCACTCTTCCACCATCTCGCTACACAACGTCTTCCATCTCACAGTTAGGTGTACTTTCGCCAACTCTTTGTTTCAGCCCAAATACATCTTCAATTCCTGGTCGCGAGGAGTTGTTACTTATATATGCCCCTAAAAATATAGCTTGTAGATGGTTGAATGACGTGATGGTGTTTCTTGGTAAACCTTCAAACCACTTGATTACTTCCCCGTTAAACTTGATGCGAAATATTTGCACAATATAGCGTCATGATTTTCCCACTGTAACATACATCTTACATACGCTTTGATATGTTGTATTGCGCAAGTTGTTCCATCAAAATGCTGGTTAATGCAGGTAAATTGCACTTTGGGGGTATCCCACCTAATTGCACTTCTAGAGTAAAGGGGGTTTTTGCAGCTTCTTCGATTGCCTCATCCAATTGTCTTCTTCCTCCACCTCCTCTACTGTTCAGCATTCCTCTCATCTCCGCCAACTCTCTTAAAATTTGTTCATTTACATCAGTGTTCGGATTCATTGGTCTTTTTAGATCCGTTTCTCTCCTTCTGCGTTCACGCCTATCTTGATTTTCTTGTTCAACATTCTCTTCTCTTATTTCTCTGCGACTTTCTCCTTCATCTCGTTCGCGAATGTGCACACCATTGTATCTATCGTTTTCTCTTCTTGGTTGTCTATCAACTCTCCTTTGTATTCTTTCATACTCTTCATTAATATTTCCATTGTTGCGATTTTGCTCGCGCTTTCTCTCGATTGTCATGATTGTTCCGCCGAATTGCTTCCTCCAATTCTTGTTCTTCCATTTCTCGCTCTCAATCTTTCCCTCTCGCGAGCTAAACGCGCTTGTTCAATATAATGTTTTTCAATGTCATCTTCAATTTCCTTTTGTTTCTTCGTGTTTCTCTCCCAAGTAATATTCTTCTTCCTTCTCCCCGATTTTCTTCATTAATTGGATCATTACGCCCTTGACGCCGCCTATTTTCTTGATTTCCGTCATTTTGACCATTCTGTAGATCTTCAGGACGTGGAATATAACGATCTTCTACTACTTCTCTTCCTTCACGACCTCCTTCGCCAAAACTTAGTTCCCTTTCCAAATTTTCTTCATTAACGTTTTCGTGTGTAATGTTTCGCGAAGATTCTTGATCCGTTATTACTTCTCGATCTTCTATTTTGCAGCCTCCTATTTTCCATTCTTAATTCGACAAGATACGTGGTTTGCTTTTTCGAGTTTTCACTGGAATGATAA